>JAQPPZ010001826.1:0-1200000 GCA_028583015.1 Wollemia nobilis | reverse complement strand
AGTGATATTCTAGAAGACTATTGTCCCCACTATACTGGCTTGTGGATCTCTCTCCATAGAAGACCTCTGTCCTCACTCAGAATACCTCTATTTTTAATACCTTAGCTAATGGATATCTATCCACTGGAGACTATTGTCCTCTACTCTATCACCTCCAAAACTTATTCTCAACTCTATCTTATATCTACACCAAACACTATCCTTGATCTAGTACAAATCTACTCTAACTCTGTCTTAGGTCTAGCACAAATCTACTCTCAAATATGCACCAAAATCTATCCTCAAATCTATCCTTAAGCCTTAACACAAATCTTGATCCAATCACAAATCAACTCTACTTAGATTTATCCCAAGCCTTAACACAAATATTGAACAAATCAATCAATCAACTCTACTCTCAAGTATTCATAAAGACTTACCTCAAATATACCCTCAAGTCCTCTTAAGAACTTGATCAATCTGCTCTCAAGTCTTTACCAAGACTTACCTCAAATCTTCCCTCAAGTCCTCTCAAGAACTTGCTCAATCTGCTCTCAAGTCTTCACAAAGACTTACCTCTAATATACCTACAAGATTTCACAAAAGCTTTCTCAATACTATCCTTAAGCTTTCTCAAAAGCTTGCTCAACACGATCCTTAAGCTTTCACAAAAGCTTACACAACTCTATCCTTAAGCTTTTACAAAATCTTACTCAAAGCTATCCTTAAGCTTTAATAAAAGCTTACTCAAAGCTATCCTTAAGCTTTAATAAAAGCTTACTCAAAGCTATCCTTAAGCTTTAACAAAATCTTACTCAAAGCTATCCTTAAGATTTAACAAAAGCTTACTCAAATTTGCTCAAACACATGCTCAAAACAACTCACAATATGTGCTCAATCAATATCAAATATTGCACACAATGCTATCAATTGCTTTGTATAATCTTCAAAGTAATTTATTTAAATTGAAGTAGTTTAGACATATTCTATTCAAAATTTGTTTAACCTCTGGAACATATAGAGAATGATGTACTCTATCAAAAAATCAATATGTTCTACTCAATCATTAAGTCTGTTGCTTTCACAAATATGATTTCTAATGTTTGCACATTCACTTTTAATATCACTCAAAACCAATGCTCAAGAAATTTCACTCAATAATTCAATCAATGAAACACAACTTGCTCACTGTAGCACCCTAAAATTGGCATGGTTAAAACCTTAGTAAAAAGATAAAAATTTGAATTTCAACCCCAAACTGCCCGTTAAACCGCTTGTTACCCGCTTTCCCCGTTTTTTGCACCATTTTTAGGATTTGTTTTGACCGTTGGATGATATCATCGCAGATTAGATGAAATCATCCCCGATCTAATGAATTCGTCTAGAATAGAACGTCCAGAAATTTTCGTCCCAAAATCGAATTTTCATAATTAGCTTCTGTTTCAACAGCCTCTCCAACTCGGGTAGAAGCATGTCTGCGCAATTGGTGATTTCCCTGTTGGAGATCTCCCAGATTGGGATGATCCCCAACCTCCCAAACCTCTTCCTAATCCTATATAAACTAGGATTTTGCTAGTTTATCCCCCTGAATCCCATTGATTTTGATTCTACCTGAATCCTTAACCCCTTAGTTGATGGATTTCATTGTAGAGTTAGCTCCTTATTCCCTCGCATTATTGCTTACATTCGGTATTTTTTTGCATTTTATTATAGGAACTCTATTGTTTTTCAGTCGAAGCTAGCTTGGATCATCGTAGATGATCTCGAACAATTATAGACGATCTCGTATGATTGGAGGCAATCCTAACTGTAGTTCAGATTGGGGGCAGTCTGAGTTTAGAGTTTGCATTTTCTTAGCTTTCTCTACATTTTTCATATTGTATTTCTACACTGTATTAAGTTATTACATTTTTTTCATCTTGGAGTTCACCTCATTTAGCATAATCTCATGATAAAGTTAAGATCAATCATTAAATCTACTGCATTTCCTTATTTGTTATTGAAATCTATTATTTAAGGCATGTTTGCTATTATTTCTACCATTATCCTTTGCTTCTGCATTTGCATATTTGGTATTTTGCATCTGTTTTTGTGATTATAGGTTTTTGACAAATTTGTCTGACAAATTCATTAGATTTCAGATGATTCTGTCTAATTTCAGATGACCTTCTATGATTTGGGATGATCTTGAGAAATATCAGATGATTACGTAAAAATTGAGACGATCTGGACTGCTACAAAACTCAGAATCTTCACTAGACATCTAGAATCAGGTATGATCTGTCCTAATTTATCTATTCACTGTGTTAGCAACCATTTATATTTTTTGTATCCATTTAAATCATTATTGGCATATATAGAATAGTTTAGATTCATTTTGGCCAAACCTAGGAGCTGAATGATTGAGTATAAAATGAACACATCAAACTCACTGTCAACCTAGGCATGGAAACTGCCATTCAAAAGTTTCATGGTGAACCCACCATCCATCGAAAATTCACCTTTATACTCCTCCCTCGAGAGGCGGGACCTTCAAAGGGCCTCTCAGTCTGAGGTATTGTCCCATCCTTTTCCCATCCCCCTTCCGGGCACAAATCTTATAGCCTGAAGGTAAGGGTGCAAAAAATTTGGAGCGATACATTTTTGTGAACCCAACATGAATAACATAGGCATATTTCTAATTCAAAAATAATATATATATATATATATATATATATATATATATATATAAAGTATGCATACAAGAAAAAAAAAATCATCATTTCAAGTTTGTATGTTTTAGATTCAATTCTAAATAGTAGATACTAAATATTACTTTTAGAAGTACTAAAGAAACCATGAGTTTTTACTCAAATCAATATGAGCCCATCAGTAATGTTAGAAGAATTCAACCAAATACATTTGTTGATTATGACCAACCTCATCCCTATTCAACATCACCTCCATCACACTATTCTCATTTTTTGTCCTTAAACCAATAGGACAATCCCTTTTCCAATCCTCTCCATAACGATATTATCTATTTTCCCATATATCCATATTATGTCTATCAATCCACATATAATCCTCCTCCACCCATTCAATATTATTCTTTCAATACAACACATCCATTTCAACAAGAAAATACTTATTCTTCCAATCCTACCATGCACTCACATCATACTTCCCAATATTCCTATCATCATTCTACCCATAACAAAGAAAATGGAGGTGAAAAACCATTAGGTCCTTTTATGACTGAAATCTTAAGGCACATATCAAAAACCTCTCAAAAACCTTCATCACGTACATTTACAAAGCTCAATCAACCAATGGATATAATTCTCAAGCATTTACTTGATACAAATAAGATTGAACTGCCTTCCATAAGACAACTTGATACCACAACAGATTGGTTTAAACTTGAGCTACATTGTGAATATCATAGAGTAGATGGACATATGCCACAAAATTGTAAATATTTAAGATGTGCAATTCAAAATTTTATTTATGAGGGTCTTTTTAATATAAAGGAATTACAATTTACAACTGATGATAAATCTCCAGTAAACAATTAAACTCCTACCCAACAAATACCAATAATAAATCAAGACATGGGGATCTCCCAAGAACCCCTATTCAATTATCAACAATAGGAAACCAATCAAATATTGCATGTTAATGTGTCCCATCATGATGATATTACTAATATTGTAACAGAAACTACAAATGAGCAACCTCAAGTTCAATCAACTCAATCTGATATTCAAGAGATGGATTCCTCATTTGACCAACCTTAAAAACTATCTTTGGCTCTAGAGAATGATCCAAAATGGAATGTAAGCATAGAAATATCATATTTAGAATCAAAATCTCAATCTGAAATCCACTTTGATAGCCAACAACAAGTGATTAATCCTCAAGCAAAGATATCCCTTTTAGAAGTATTACAAAGTTCTCATAAGGAAACTTTGTTCAAGATACCTAGCCAACAATATGTTCCTCATGATATTTTCCCTAAGAACATAATTCATGGTGTAAGCCCTCTTGAGGTTAACCATATTTCATTCTATGATGAGGATATTCCTTCCTCTACTCCACAAGAAGACTCCTCTCTTTACATTATAGGATCTAGTAAAGAAACACCCGTTAAAACTATCATGGTAGATAATGGCTCCTCTCTTAATTTATGCACTTATCAATTATTCCAAAAACTCAAATTAAAGGAAGAAGATCTTAATGAATCAAATGTTATTATAAAATCTTTAAAAAATGAAATTCAAGAAGCTCAAGGTACTATAATTCTTCCCCTTAATATTGGATTCAAGATCCTAGATACTTTGTTTTATGTAGCATATTGCCCTTCACCTTACAACCTACTTCTCAGAAGTCCTTGGATTCATACGATGAGGGTTGTCCCTTCTACTCTTCACCAATGTTTGAATTTTTAACTTGCAAATAAAATTGTTACCATACATAATGACCCAACACCATTTGAAGAATATTTAACGGTTGAAACATCAAGTTTTATACATTCTCCATTGTCACAATTAATGTGTATCCATCACTTTTCTTCATACATATATGATCATCCTTGTTTACCAAATAACACCCGTGCATATCTGTCACATATACTCCCTCCATATTATCAAGACTTGGAAGATAGTGATAAGAATGAAGAACCTTCTTATCCTTCTGACATTTTATTTTGTAACATGATCAATTTTACACATATAAAAGTAAAATATTTTGCTACATTATTCTACATTATAACAAAGCTTTTGTTATCACTACCTTTTATTCATCACATTTTGTTCTTACCTTCAGCACAACCAAATTATCCTTCAAAACCTCCTTTTATTTTGAAGCAACCTTAGACATGCTATACTCAAATAACCTTGTATAGTGTATATAGATCATCTTGTATATACCACCAATTTCATAAATTAAAATCAAAATATAAAAAACATCAAAATCGTCAAAATATTCAAAAACATATTTTATTTCGTACTTGTCAATTCTTGGAGTTTGCAGTTATATTTTCAATTATTTTGGATAAATGTGTTGGCAATTTTGGGTACCTTGGGTACATTGCCCTTGCTCAAGTGTTGATGTTGTCATTGATGTCAAGAAGCAGAAGGGTTTTTGTGAAAACCAAGGCAGAAAAATTAATAGGTTTTATTTAAAACCATGGACAACTGATTTGAAATGGGTTTTTCTTTAAACCCAAGTTGGGTCTTCGTTTCGTTGAAAAAGATGCTCCGGTGATAAAGATATTTAATTTTAAATATTTAGTTTAAATTTTATTTAAAATTAAAATTAAAATTAAAATTAAATAGTGCCGACATGTTTTTTAATACATCTTAGTGTATTTAAATAAGGCAATGAATTTCATTTAAAGAAATGAATTGCGAGTTGCGGATGTGAGTGGTAAAATATCCTTTGTCGAAGGCTTACGGACGAAGACTGTGAGAAAAGTATTGCGACCAGCATACGAAGTCTGTGGAAAGCTTTCGACGACGCTGGAAGAGAGAATCGTGGACTCGCGTTCGAGGCGTAACTTGCGTCGAAATAGCAAGGGAGAGATTCATCGTATAACTCGCCAAAAACTGTATATCATAGCAGAAGAAATAGTGATTCCGGAGGGCAGCGATTAGAAGTGAGGAGCTGCGGAGGGCAGTGATTGGAAGTGAGGAGCTGCGGAGGGCAGCGATTTGAAGTGAGGAGCTGCGGAGGGCAGCGATTGGAGGTGAGTCATATTGTATTCGCAGCGTGGTCGTGGAGAGCTTACACACAAAAGGGAACAAAGGTAAAAACAAGAAAAACATGGTGGATAGCTCAGATGAGGCGGATGTAAGGGAAATTACCCGACAAAAACTGCTACACGGTGTTGACAAAACCAGCAGGTGGAATGAATAGTGATGCGCAGCGTGACAGTGAATGAATCCAGTATGGCCCACCGGTTGAAGATGCTCTAACTCGGGATGAACAAGCCGTCTGCAATGCACGGGTCATGTGATAAGACTTATGAGGAGATAGTTATCGGTTCGATTCCGGTTGAGGGATTTTTTTTTTTTATATATGGAATTATGTTTACCGAAATTATGGAGAAGGCTGTGAATTCAAGTCACAGTGGTGACAACAACACATTAGGGTAAGTCTTTCTTAATTAAAATAATTATTATTCTAAAGCAAAGGGAGACATAAGCGCTTGAAATGCTAAATAGTTTAAATTAATTTTTTTTTTGTTTAAACTATTAGAATTCGGGGAGTTATAAGGGTTTAGTTATTTGTAAGATTAAAAGGTATTGTATGTTAAAAATAATTAGAGAGGTGTAATAAGTTGTTGAAATAAATTTATTATAATTTATTTTATGGTACAAGTGGTTTTAGGAGAGATAAGGAAGTTGTGAAATTAAAGACTTTGATAATGATTATTGAAAGGTGGAGTAGTGCTGATTATATTGTGATCTACTAACCCTTGTGAAGATTGGAAAAATAATTTTGTGATTGTGGCAGATTTCCAAAGGGGTTCCTTCACTTCAATAAGGTATGGGCACATTCTTCTTATGAGTATGATTGGTGTATGTTTTCCTGAAATAATATTGGAGTGAAAAGGTATTCAACAAGGTTTCCTTTGGTTGGGTGTAATTCCTAGTTACTGGTTTGTTGAAGACTACTTATGCATTGTTATCATTGATGAGAGTTTTGATGAATGCATAATTCTGGTTTGAGGTAGTGGAAGCATTGTGCACTAGGGTTTATGGTTGTGAGTCTTACTACTTGCTATGAGTTGGTGAAACCCTTAGTTGGCTGTTTTGATATTGTTGGATGAGTTGCTTCCATAGTGGTCGTGTTGATCAAGTTAATGCTTTACTTGATACATGATATTGGGCTTACTCCATTAAGTTGATTTGAACAAGTTATTCTATGCCTTTGGTGATATTGTGTTGGTGGCTGTTTTGTTCAAATATCTTTGAAGGGAAAAGGATTTTTACTTGTTTCATTTTCTTGTGATGATTGGTTGAATGCTTCAAGGTTAATGTTGAGTTGAATGTTGTTGGTTAAACCTTGTCTATGAGCATTGTTGTTGAAGCCAAATTGGTTGAGAAAAGAGATTGGTTTTGGAAAGAACATGAGTATCATTGTTATATGAGATATTGCATGGTTGGCAATTGTTGGGTTGTGTTTCATGTTCTTGAAGAAAATCATACTACATATATCTTATTCTGTTGAGATTTGTGATTGAGTTGAGATTGAGATTGGGAGTTAAGTATAGAACATATTGAGTCTCTAAAAATTCTATTTATGCTTCTATGAGGTGGATGAATCACGTTGGGTCTCTAACCATTCTCTTTGTGAGTTCATGCCAAGCAAGTGTTCTTGATAAAATTGTGAGCAGGAGTTGGATAGGTTCCATTGGGGACTTGTGAGCGGGTATTGGATAGGTTCCGTTGAGGACTTGTGAGCAGATTTGAACAGGTCCTAGCAGAGGACTTGTGAAGCTAAGTTTGATAGTTATTTTAGAGAACCTGAAGAGCAGAGGTTTTCTAGAGGATCACCAGCCAGAGCAGAGCTAGGGGATTGGTGTCTCTTGTGGGTCGGTGCCCACGAACTTGAGCTAGGGGATTGGTGTCTCCTGTGGGTCAGTGCCCACAAACTTCAGATTAGGGGATTGGTGTCTCCTGTGGGTCGGTGCCCATGAATTTGATATTAGGGGATTGGTGCCTCCTTTGGGTTGGTTCCCATAAACATTGTAATTGGGAAGGTTTCCCAAAGAACTTTGAGATAACTTTTAGAGAAAAGTTTTGTGGACGTAGCCCAGGATTTCTGGGTGAACCATGTTAAAATTGGTGTCACTTTGTGGATGATCTTGTACTTTGTTTTGATATTGCTTTGGATATATTGCTTTACTGCTTTGAAGTATAAAAGAAAAGTAAAAAGAGGTCTTATACTGTTCACCCCCCCTCTCAGCTTATCATAAGGAAACTTTGTTCAAGATACCTAGCCAACAATATGTTCCTCATGATATTTTCCCTAAGAACATAATTCATGGTGTAAGCCCTCTTGAGGTTAACCATATTTCATTCTATGATGAGGATATTCCTTCCTCTACTCCATAAGAAGACTCCTCTCTTTACATTATAGGATCTAGTAAAGAAACACCTGTTAAAACTATCATGGTAGATAATGGCTCCTCTCTTAATTTATGCACTTATCAATTATTCCAAAAACTCAAATTAAAGGAAGAAGATCTTAATGAATCAAATGTTATTATAAAATCTTTAAAAAATGAAATTCAAGAAGCTCAAGGTACTATAATTCTTCCCCTTAATATTGGATTCAAGATCCTAGATACTTTGTTTTATGTAGCATATTGCCCTTCACCTTACAACCTACTTCTCAGAAGTCCTTGGATTCATACGATGAGGGTTGTCCCTTCTACTCTTCACCAATGTTTGAATTTTTAACTTGCAAATAAAATTGTTACCATACATAATGACCCAACACCATTTGAAGAATATTTAACGGTTGAAACATCAAGTTTTATACATTCTCCATTGTCACAATTAATGTGTATCCATCACTTTTCTTCATACATATATGATCATCCTTGTTTACCAAATAACACCCGTGCATATCTGTCACATATACTCCCTCCATATTATCAAGACTTGGAAGATAGTGATAAGAATGAAGAACCTTCTTATCCTTCTGACATTTTATTTTGTAACATAATCAATTTTACACATAAAAGTAAAATATTTTGCTACATTATTCTACATTATAACAAAGCTTTTGTTATCACTACCTTTTATTCATCACCTTTTGTTCTTACCTTCAGCACAACCAAATTATCCTTCAAAACATCCTTTTATTTTGAAGCAACCTTAGACATGCTATACTTAAATAACCTTGTATAGTGTATATAGATCATCTTGTATATACCACCAATTTCATAAATAAAAATAAAAATATAAAAGACATCAAAATCGTCAAAATATTCAAAAACATATTTTATTTCATACTTGTCAATTCTTGGAGTTTGCAGTTATATTTTCAATTATTTTGGATAAATGTGTTGGCAATTTTGGATACCTTGGGTACATTGCCCTTGCTCAAGTGTTGATGTTGTCATTGATGTCAAGAAGCGTAAGAGTTTTTGTGAAAACCAAGGCAGACAAATTAATAGGTTTTATTTAAAACCATGGACAACTGATTTGAAATGGGTTTTTCTTTAAACCCAAGTTGGGTCTTCGTTTCATTGAAAAAGATGCTCCTAGTGATAAAGATATTTAATTTTAAATATTTAGTTTAAATTTTATTTAAAATTTAAATTAAAATTAAAATTAAATAGTGTCGACGTGTTTTTTTAATACATCTTAGTGTATTTAAATAAGGCAATGAATTTCATTTAAAGAAATGAATTGCGAGTTGCGAAAGTGAGTGGTAAAATATCCTTTGTCGAAGGCTTACGGACGAAGAGAGTGAGAAAGGTATTGCGACCAGCGTACGAAGTCTATGGGGAGCTTTCGACGGCGCTGGAAGAGAGAATCTGTGACTGCGTTCGAAGGCAGAACTTGCGTCGAAATAGCAAGGGAGAGATTCATCGTATAACTCACCAAAAACTGTATACCGTAGCAGAAGAAATAGTGATTCCGGAGGGCAGCGATTAGAAGTGAGGAGCTACGGAGGGCAGTGATTGGAAGTGAGGAGCTGCGGAGGGCAGCGATTGGAAGTGAGGAGCTGCGGAGGGCAGCGATTGGAGGTGAGTCGTATTGTATTCACAGCGTGGTTGTGTAGAGCTTACACACAAAAGGGAACAAAGGTACAAACAATAAAAACGTGGTGGACAGCTCAGATGAGGCGGATGTAAGGGAAATTACCCGACAAAAACTGCTACACGGTGTTGACAAAACCAGCAGGTGGAATGAACAGTGATGCACAGCGTGACAGTGAATGAATCTAGTATGGCCCACCGGTTGAAGATGCTCTGACTCGGGATGAACAAGCCGTCTGCAGCGCACGGGTCATGTGATAAGACTTATGAGGAGATAGTTATCGGTTCGATTCCGGTTGAGGGATTTTTTTTTTTATATATGGAATTATGTTTACCGAAATTATGGAGAAGGCTGTGAATTCAAGTCACAGTGGTGACAACAACACATTAGGGTAAGTATTTCTTAATTAAAATAATTCTTATTCTAAAGCAAAGGGAGACATAAGGGCTTGAAAGGCTAAATAGTTTAAATTAATTTTTTTTTTGTTTAAACTATTAGAATTCGGGGAGTTATAAGGGTTTAGTTATTTGTAAGATTAAAAGGTATTGTATGTTAAAAATAATTAGAGAGGTGTAATAAGTTGTTGAAATAAATTTATTATAATTTATTTTATGGTACAAGTGGTTTTAGGAGAGATAAGGAAGTTGTGAAATTAAAGACTTTGATAATGATTAATAAAAGGTGGAGTAGTGCTGATTATATTGTGATCTACTAACCCTTGTGAAGATTGGAAAAATAATTTTGTGATTGTGGCAGATTTCCAAAGGGGTTCCTTCACTTCAATAAGGTATGGGCACATTCTTCTTATGAGTATGATTGGTGTATGTTTTCCTGAAATAAGATTGGAGTGAAAAGGTATTCAACAAGGTTTCCTTTGGTTGGGTGTAATTCCTAGTTATTGGTTTGTTGAAGACTACTTATGCATTGTTATCATTGATGAGAGTTTTGATGAATGCATAATTCTGGTTTGAAGTAGTGGAAGCATTGTGCACTAGGGTTTATGGTTGTGAGTCTTACTACTTGCTATGAGTTGGTGAAACCCTTAGTTGGATGTTTTGATATTGTTGGATGAGTTGCTTCCATAGTGGCTGTGTTGATCAAGTTAATGCTTTACTTGATACATGATATTGGGCTTACTCCATTAAGTTTATTTGAACAAGTTATTCTATGCCTTTGGTGATATTGTGTTGGTGGCTATTTTGTTCAAATATCTTTGAAGGGAAAAGGATTTTTACTTGTTTCCTTTTCTTGTGATGATTGGTTGAATGCTTCAAGGTTAATGTTGAGTTGAATGTTGTTGGTTAAACCTTGTCTATGAGCATTGTTGTTGAAGCCAAATTGGTTGAGAAAAGAGATTGGTTTTGGAAAGAACATGAGTATCATTGTTATATGAGATATTGCATGGTTAGCAATTGTTGGGTTGTGTTTCATGTTCTTGAAGAAAAGCATACTACATCTATCTTATTCTATTGAGATTTGTGATTGAGTTGAGATTGAGATTGGGAGTTAAGTATAGAACATATTGAGTCTCTAAAAATTCTGTTTATGCTTCTATGAGGTGGATGAATCACGTTGGGTCTCTAACCATTCTCTTTGTGAGTTCATGCCAAGCAAGTGTTCTTGATAAAATTGTGAGCAGGAGTTGGATAGGTTCCATTGGGGACTTGTGAGCGGGTATTGGATAGGTTCCGTTGAGGACTTGTGAGCAGATTTGAACAGGTCCTAGCAGAGGACTTGTGAAGCTGAGTTTGATAGTTCATTTAGAGAACCTAAAGAGCAGAGGTTTTCTAGAGGATCACCAACCACAGAGCAGAGCTAGGGGATTGGTGTCTCCTGTGGGTCGGTGCCCACGAACTTGAGCTAGGGGATTGGTGTCTCCTGTGGGTCGGTGCCCACAAACTTTAGATTAGGGGATTGGTGTCTCCTGTGGGTCGGTGCCCACAAATTTGAGATTAGGGGATTGGTGTCTCCTTTGGGTTGGTGCCCATAAACATTGTAATTGGGAAGGTTTCCCAAAGAACTTTGAGATAACTTTTAGAGAAAAGTTTTGTGGACGTAGCCCAGGATTTTTGGGTGAACCATGTTAAAATTGGTGTCACTTTGTGGATGATCTTGTGCTTTGTTTTGATATTGCTTTGGACATATTGCTTTAATGCTTTGAAGTATAAAAGAAAAGTAAAAAGAGGTCTTATACTGTTCACCCCCCCCTCTCAGTTATCATAAGGAAACTTTGTTCAAGATACCTAGCCAACAATATGTTCCTCATGATATTTTCCCTAAGAACATAATTCATGGTGTAAGCCCTCTTGAGGTTAACCATATTTCATTCTATGATGAGGATATTCCTTCCTCTACTCCACAAGAAGACTCCTCTCTTTACATTATAGGATCTAGTAAAGAAACACTTGTTAAAACTATCATGGTAGATAATGGCTCCTCTCTTAATTTATGCACTTATCAATTATTCCAAAAACTCAAATTAAAGGAAGAAGATCTTAATGAATCAAATGTTATTATAAAATATTTTAACAATGAAATTCAAGAAGCTCAAGGTACTATAATTCTTCCCCTTAATATTGGATTCAAGATCCTAGATACTTTGTTTTATGTAGCATATTGCCCTTCACCTTACAACCTACTTCTCAGAAGTCCTTGGATTCATACGATGAGGGTTGTCCCTTCTACTCTTCACCAATGTTTGAAGTTTGAACTTGCAAATAAAATTGTTACCATACATAATGACCCAACACCATTTGAAGAATATTTAACGGTTGAAACATCAAGTTTTATACATTCTCCATTGTCACAATTAATGTGTATCCATCACTTTTCTTCATCCATATATGATCATCCTTGTTTACCAAATAACACCCGTGCATATCTGTCACATATACTCCCTCCATATTATCAAGACTTGGAAGATAGTGATAAGAATGAAGAACCTTCTTATCCTTCTGACATTTTATTTTGTAACATGATCAATTTTACACATATAAAAGTAAAATATTTTGCTACATTATTCTACATTATAACAAAGCTTTTGTTATCACTACCTTTTATTCATCACCTTTTGTTCTTACCTTCAGCACAACCAAATTATCCTTCAAAACCTCCTTTGATTTTGAAGCAACCTTAGACATGCTATACTTAAATAACCTTGTATAGTGTATATAGATCATCTTGTATATACCACCAATTTCATAAATTAAAATAAAAATATAAAAAACATCAAAATCGTCAAAATCTTCAAAAACATATTTTATTTCATACTTGTCAATTCTTGGAGTTTGCAATTATATTTTCAATTATTTTGGATAAATGTGTTGGCAATTTTGGGTACCTTGGGTACATTGCCCTTGCTCAAGTGTTGATGTTGTCATTGATGTCAAGAAGCAGAAGGGTTTTTGTGAAAACCAAGGCAGACAAATTAATAGGTTTTATTTAAAACCATGGACAACTGATTTGAAATGGGTTTTTATTTAAACCCAAGTTGGGTCTTCGTTTCGTTGAAAAAGATGCTCCGGTGATAAAGATATTTAATTTTAAATATTTAGTTTAAATTTTATTTAAAATTTAAATTAAAATTTAAATTAAACAGTGCCGACATGTTTTTTAATACATCTTAGTGTATTTAAATAAGGCAATGAATTTCATTTAAAGAAATGAATTGCGAGTTGCGGATGTGAGTGGTAAAATATCCTTTGTCGAAGGCTTACGGACGAAGAGAGTGAGAAAGGTATTGCGACCAGCGTACGAAGTCTGTGGAGAGATTTCGACGGCACTGGAAGAGAGAATCTGTGACTGCGTTCAAAGGCAGAACTTGCATCGAAATAGCAAGGGAGAGATTCATTGTATAACTCACAAAAAATTGTATACCGTAGCAGAAGAAATAGTGATTCCGGAGGGCAGCGATTAGAAGTGAGGAGTTGCGGAGGGCAGCGATTTGAAGTGAGGAGCTGCGGAGGGCAGCGATTGGAGGTGAGTCGTATTGTATTCGTAGCGTGGACGTGGAGAGCTTACACACAAAAGGGAACAAAGGTACAAACAAAAAAAATGTGGTGGACAGCTCAAATGAGACAGATGTAAGGGAAATTACCCGACAAAAACTGCTACACGGTGTTGACAAAACCAGCAGGTGGAATGAACAGTGATGCGCAGCGTGACAGTGAATGAATCCAGTATGGCCCACCGGTTGAAGATGCTCTGACTCGTGATGAACAAGCAGTCTACAGCGCACGGGTCATGTGCTAATACTTATGAGGAGATAGTTATCGGTTCGATTCCGGTTGAGGGATTTTTTTTTTTATATATGGAATTATGTTTACCGAAATTATGGAGAAGGCTGTGAATTCAAGTCACAGTGGTGACAACAGCACATTAGGGTAAGTCTTTCTTAATTAAAATAATTCTTATTCTAAAGCAAAGGGAGACATAAGGGCTTGAAAGGCTAAATAGTTTAAATTTTTTTTTTTTGTTTAAACTATTAGAATTCGGGGAGTTATAAGGGTTTAGTTATTTGTAAGATTAAAAGGTATTGTATGTTAAAAATAATTAGAGAGGTGTAATAAGTTATTGAAATAAATTTATTATAATTTATTTTATGGTACAAGTGGTTTTAGGAGAGATAAGGAAGTTGTGAAATTAAAGACTTTGATAATGATTATTGAAAGGTGGAGTAGTGCTGATTATATTGTGATCTACTAACCCTTGTGAATATTGGCAAAAGAATTTTGTGATTGTGGCAGATTTCCAAAGGGGTTCCTTCACTTCAATAAGGTATGGGCACATTATTCTTATGAGTATGATTGGTGTATGTTTTCCTAAAATAATATTGGGGTGAAAAGGTATTCAACAAGGTTTCCTTTGGTTGGGTGTAATTCCTAGTTACTGGTTTGTTGAAGACTACTTATGCATTGTTATCATTGATGAGAGTTTTGATGAATGCATAATTCTGGTTTGAAGTAGTGGAAGCATTGTGCACTAGGGTTTATGGTTGTGAGTCTTACTACTTGCTATGAGTTGGTGAAACCCTTAGTTGGATGTTTTGATATTGTTGGATGAGTTGCTTCCATAGTGGCTGTGTTGATCAAGTTAATGCTTTACTTGATACATGATATTGGGCTTACTCCATTAAGTTGATTTGAACAAGTTATTCTATGCCTTTGGTGATATTGTGTTGGTGGCTGTTTTGTTCAAATATATTTGAAGGGAAAAGGATTTTTACTTTTTTCCTTTTCTTGTGATGATTGGTTGAATGCTTCAAGGTTAATGTTGAGTTGAATGTTGGTTAAACCTTGTCTATGAGCATTGTTGTTGAAGCCAAATTGGTTGAGAAAAGAGATTGGTTTTGGAAAGAACATGAGTATCATTGTTATATGAGATATTGCATGGTTGGCAATTTTTGGGTTGTGTTTCATGTTCTTGAAGAAAAGCATACTACATCTATCTTATTCTGTTGAGATTTGTGATTGAGTTGAGATTGAGATTGGGAGTTAAGTATAGAACATATTGAGTCTCTAAAAATTCTGTTTATGCTTCTATGAGGTGGATGAATCACGTTGGGTCTCTAACCATTCTCTTTGTGAGTTCATGCCAAGCAAGTGTTCTTGATAAACTTGTGAGCAGGAGTTGGATAGGTTCCATTGGGGACTTGTGAGCGGGTATTGGATAGGTTCCGTTGAGGACTTGTGAGCAGATTTGAATAGGTCCTAGCAGAGGACTTGTGAAGCTAAGTTTGATAGTTCTTTTAGAGAACCTGAAGAGCAGAGGTTTTCTAGAGGATCACCAGCCAGAGCAGAGCTAGGGGATTGGTGTCTCCTATGGGTCGATGCCCACGAACTTGAGCTAGGGGATTGGTGTCTCCTATGGGTCGGTGCCCACAAACTTTAGATTAGGGGATTGGTGTCTCCTGTGGGTTGGTGCCCATGAATTTGAGATTAGGGGATTGGTGCTTCCTTTGGGTTGGTGCCCATAAACATTGTAATTTGGAAGGTTTCCCAAAGAACTTTGAGATAACTTTTAGAGAAAAATTTTGTGGACATAGCCCAGGCTTTCTGGGTGAACCATGTTAAAATTGGTGTCACTTTGTGGATGATCTTGTGCTTTGTTTTGATATTGCTTTGGATATATTGCTTTACTACTTTGAAGTATAAAAGAAAAGTAAAAAGAGGTCTTATACTGTTCACCCCCCCCTCTCAGTTATCATAAGGAAACTTTGTTCAAGATACCTAGCCAACAATATGTTCCTCATGATATTTTCCCTAAGAACATAATTCATGGTGTAAGCCCTCTTGAGGTTAACCATATTTCATTCTATGATGAGGATATTCCTTCCTCTACTCCACAAGAAGACTCCTCTCTTTACATTATAGGATCTAGTAAAGAAACACCTGTTAAAACTATCATGGTAGATAATGGCTCCTCTCTTAATTTATGCACTTATCAATTATTCCAAAAACTCAAATTAAAGGAAGAAGATCTTAATGAATCAAATGTTATTATAAAATCTTTTAACAATGAAATTCAAGAAGCTCAAGGTACTATAATTCTTCCCCTTAATATTGGATTCAAGATCCTATATACTTTGTTTTATGTAGCATATTGCCCTTCACCTTACAACCTACTTCTCAAAAGTCCTTGGATTCATACGATGAGGGTTGTCCCTTCTACTCTTCACCAATGTTTGAAGTTTGAACTTGCAAATAAAATTGTTACCATATATAATGACCCAACACCATTTGAAGAATATTTAACGGTTGAAACATCAAGTTTTATACATTCTCCATTGTCACAATTAATGTGTATCCATCACTTTTCTTCATCCATATATGATCATCCTTGTTTACCAAGTAACACCCGTGCATATCTGTCACATATACTCCCTCCATATTATCAAGACTTGGAAGATAGTGATAAGAATGAAGAACCTTCTTATCCTTCTGACATTTTATTTTGTAACATGATCAATTTTACACATATAAAAGTAAAATATTTTGCTACATTATTCTACATTATAACAAAGCTTTTGTTATCACTACCTTTTATTCATCACCTTTTGTTCTTACCTACACCAAGACAACCAAATTATCCTTCAAAACCTCATTTTATTTTGAAGCAACCTTAGACATGCTATACTCAAATAACCTTGTATAGTGTATATAGATCATCTTGTATATACCACCAATTTCATAAATTAAAATCAAAATATAAAAAACATCAAAATCGTCAAAATCTTCAAAAACATATTTTATTTCATACCTGTCAATTCTTGGAGTTTGCAGTTATATTTTCAATTATTTTGGATAAATGTGTTGGCAATTTTGGGTACCTTGGGTACATTGCCCTTGCTCAAGTGTTGATGTTGTCATTGATGTCAAGAAGCAGAAGGGTTTTTGTGAAAACCAAGGTAGACAAATTAATAGGTTTTATTTAAAACCATGGACAACTGATTTGAAATGGGTTTTTCTTTAAACCCAAGTTGGCTCTTCGTTTCGTTGAAAAAGATGCTCCGGTGATAAAGATATTTAATTTTAAATATTTAGTTTAAATTTTATTTAAAATTTAAATTTAAATTAAAATTAAATAGTGCCGACATGTTTTTTGATACATCTTAGTGTATTTAAATAAGGCAATGAATTTCATTTAAAGAAATGAATTGCGAGTTGCGGATGTGAGTGGTAAAATATCCTTTGTCGAAGGCTTACAGACGAAGAGAGTGAGAAAGGTATTGTGACCAGCGTACGAAGTCTGTGGAGAGCTTTCGACAGCGCTGGAAGAGAGAATCTGTGACTGCGTTCGAAGGCAGAAATTGTGTCGAAATAGCAAGGGAGAGATTCATAATATAACTCGCCAAAAACTGTATACCGTAGCAGAAGAAATAGTGATTCCGGAGGGCAGCGATTAGAAGTGAGGAGCTGCGAAGGGCAGTGATTGGAAGTGAGGAGCTGCGGAGGGCAGCGATTTGAAGTGAGGAGCTGCGGAGGGCAGTGATTGGAGGTGAGTCGTATTGTATTCGTAGCGTGGTCGTGGAGAGCTTACACACAAAAGGGAAAAAATGTACAAACAATAAAAACGTGGTGGACAGCTCGGATGAGGCGGATGTAAGGGAAATTACCCGACAAAAACTGCTACACGGTGTTGACAAAACAAGCAGGTGGAATGAACAGTGATGCACAGCGTGAAAGTGAATGAATCTAGTATGGCCCATTGGTTGAAGATTCTCTGACTCGGGATGAACAAGCCATCTGCAGCGCACGGGTCATGTGATAAGACTTATGAGGAGATAGTTATCGGTTCGATTCCGGTTGAGGGATTTTTTTTTTTATATATGGAATTATGTTTATCGAAATTATGGAGAAGGCTGTGAATTCAAGTCACAGTGGTGACAACAGCACATTAGGGTAAGTCTTTCTTAATTAAAATAATTCTTATTCTAAAGCAAAGGGAGACATAAGGGCTTGAAAGGCTAAATAGTTTAAATTATTTTTTTTTTTGTTTAAACTATTAGAATTCGGGGAGTTATAAGGGTTTAGTTATTTGTAAGATTAAAAGGTATTGTATGTTAAAAATAATTAGAGAGGTGTAATACGTTGTTGAAATAAATTTATTATAATTTATTTTATGGTACAAGTGGTTTTAGGAGAGATAAGGAAGTTGTGAAATTAAAGACTTTGATAATGATTATTGAAAGGTGGAGTAGTGCTGATTATATTGTGATCTACTAACCCTTGTGAAGATTGGCAAAAGAATTTTGTGATTGTGGCAGATTTCCAAAGGGGTTCCTTCACTTCAATAAGGTATGGGCACATTCTTCTTATGAGTATGATTGGTGTATGTTTTCCTGAAATAATATTGGAGTGAAAAGTTATTCAACAAGGTTTCCTTTGGTTGGGTGTAATTCCTAGTTACTGGTTTGTTGAAGACTACTTATGCATTGTTATCATTGATGATATTTTTGATGAATGCATAATTATGGTTTGAAGTAGTGGAAGCATTTTGCACTAGGGTTTATGGTTGTGAGTCTTACTACTTGCTATGAGTTGGTGAAACCCTTAGTTGGCTGTTTTGATATTGTTGGATGAGTTGCTTCCATAGTGGCTGTGTTGATCAAGTTAATGCTTTACTTGTTACATGATATTGGGCTTACTCCATTAAGTTGATTTGAACAAGTTATTCTATGCCTTTGGTGATATTGTGTTGGTGGCTGTTTTGTTCAAATATATTTGAAGCGAAAAGGATTTTTACTTGTTTCCTTTTCTTGTGATGATTGGTTGAATGCTTCAAGGTTAATGTTGAGTTGAATGTTGTTGGTTAAACCTTGTCTATGAGCATTGTTGTTGAAGCAAAATTGGTTGAGAAAAGAGATTGGTTTTGGAAAGAACATGAGTATCATTGTTATATGAGATATTGCATGGTTGGCAATTGTTGGGTTGTGTTTCATGTTATTGAAGAAAATCATACTACATCTATCTTATTCTGTTGAGATTTGTGATTGAGTTGAGATTGAGATTGGGAGTTAAGTATAGAACATATTGAGTCTCTAAAAATTCTATTTATGCTTCTATGAGGTGGATGAATCATGTTGGGTCTCTAACCATTCTCTTTGTGAGTTCATGCCAAGCAAGTTTTCTTGATAAACTTATGAGCAGGAGTTGGATAGGTTCCATTGGGGACTTGTGAGCGGGTATTGGATAGGTTCCGTTGAGGACTTGTGAGTAGATTTGAATAGGTCCTAGCAGAGGACTTGTGAAGCTAAGTTTGATAGTTCTTTTAGAGAACCTGAAGAGCAGAGGTTTTCTAGAGGATCACCAGCCAGAGCAGAGCTAGGGGATTGGTGTCTCCTATGGGTCGGTGCCCACGAACTTGAGCTAGGGGATTGGTGTCTCCTGTGGGTCGGTGCCCACAAACTTCAGATTAGGGGATTGGTGTCTCCTGTGGGTCGGTGCCCACGAATTTGAGATTAGGGGATTGGTGCCTCATTTGGGTTGGTGCCCATAAACATTGTAATTGGGAAGGTTTCCCAAAGAACTTTGAGATAACTTTTGGAGAAAATTTTTGTGGACGTAGCCCAGGATTTCTGGGTGAACCATGTTAAAATTGGTGTCACTTTGTGGATGATCTTGTGCTTTGTTTTGATATTGCTTTGGATATATTGCTTTACTGCTTTGAAGTATAAAAGAAAAGTAAAAAGAGGTCTTATACTATTCACCCCCCCTCTCAGTTATCATAAGGAAACTTTGTTCAAGATACCTAGCCAACAATATGTTCCTCATGATATTTTCCCTAAGAACATATTTCATGGTGTAAGCCCTCTTGAGGTTAACCATATTTCATTCTATGATGAGGATATTCCTTCCTCTACTCCACAAGAAGACTCCTCTCTTTACATTATAGGATCTAGTAAAGAAACACCTGTTAAAACTATCATGGTAGATAATGGCTCCTCTCTTAATTTATGCACTTATCAGTTATTCCAAAAACTCAAATTAAAGGAAGAAGATCTTAATGAATCAAATGTTATTATAAAATCTTTTAACAATGAAATTCAAGAAGCTCAAGGTACTATAATTCTTCCCCTTAATATTGGATTCAAGATCCTAGATACTTTGTTTTATGTAGCATATTGCCATTCACCTTACAACCTACTTCTCAGAAGTCCTTGGATTCATACGATGAGGGTTGTCCCTTCTACTCTTCACCAATGTTTGAAGTTTGAACTTGCAAATAAAATTGTTACCATACATAATGACCCAACACCATTTGAAGAATATTTAACGGTTGAAACATCAAGTTTTATACATTCTCCATTGTCACAATTAATGTGTATCCATCACTTTTCTTCATCCATATATGATCATCCTTGTTTACCAAATAACACCCGTGCATATCTGTCACATATACTCCCTCCATATTATCAAGACTTGGAAGATAGTGATAAGAATGAAGAACCTTCTTATCCTTCCGACATTTTATTTTGTAACATGATCAATTTTACACATATAAAAGTAAAATATTTTGCTACATTATTCTACATTATAACAAAGCTTTTGTTATCACTACCTTTTATTCATCACCTTTTGTTCTTACCTTCAAAACAACCAAATTATCCTTCAAAACCTCCTTTTATTTTGAAGCAACCATAGACATGCTATACTCAAATAACCTTGTATAGTGTATATAGATCATCTTGTATATACCACCAATTTCATAAATTAAAATAAAAATATAAAAAACATCAAAATCGTCAAAATCTTCAAAAACATATTTTATTTCATACTTGTCAATTCTTGGAGTTTGCAATTATATTTTCAATTATTTTGGATAAATGTGTTGGCAATTTTGGGTACCTTGGGTACATTGCCCTTGCTCAAGTGTTGATGTTGTCATTGATGTCAAGAAGCGTAAGGGTTTTTGTGAAAACCAAGGCAGACAAATTAATAGGTTTTATTTAAAACCATGGACAACTGATTTGAAATGGGTTTTTCTTTAAACCCAAGTTGGCTCTTCGTTTAGTTGAAAAAGATGCTCCGGTGATAAAGATATTTAATTTTAAATATTTAGTTTAAATTTTATTTAAAATTTAAATTAAAATTAAAATTAAATAGTGACGACATGTTTTTTAATACATCTTAGTGTATTTAAACAAGGCAATGAATTTCATTTAAAGAAATGAATTGCGATTTGCGGATGTGAGTGGTAAAATATCCTTTGTCGAAGGCTTACGGACGAAGAGAGTGAGAAAGGTATTGCGACCAGCGTACGAAGTCTGTGGAGAGCTTTCGACGGCGCTGGAAGAGAGAATCTGTGACTGCGTTCGAAGGCAGAACTTGCATCGAAATAGCAAGGGAGAGATTCATCGTATAACTCACCAAAAATTGTATATCGTAGCAGAAGAAATAGTGATTTTAGAGGGCAGCGATTAGAAGTGAGGAGCTACGGAGGGCAGTGATTGGAAGTGAGGAGCTGCGGAGGGCAACGATTTGAAGTGAGGAGCTGCGGAGGGCAGCGATTGGAGGTGAGTCGTATTGTATTCACAGCGTGGTCGCGGAGAGCTTGCACACAAAATGGAACAAAGGTACAAACAAGAAAAACATGGCGGATAGCTCAGATGAGGCGGATGTAAGGGAAATTACCCAGCAAAAACTGATACACGGTGTTGACGAAACCAGCAGGTGGAATGAACAGTGATGCACAGCGTGACAGTGAATGAATCCAGTATGGCCCACCAGTTGAAGATGCTCTGACTTGGGATGAACAAGCCGTCTGCAGCGCACGGGTCATGTGATAAGACTTATGAGGAGATAGTTATCGGTTCGATTCCGGTTGAGGGATTTTTTTTATATGGAATTATGTTTACCGAAATTATGGAGAAGGCTGTGAATTCAAGTCACAGTGGTGACAACAGCACATTAGGGTAAGTCTTTCTTAATTAAAATAATTCTTATTCTAAAGCAAAGGGAGACATAAGGGCTTGAAAGGCTAAATAGTTTAAATTATTTTTTTTTTTGTTTAAACTATTAGAATTCGGGGAGTTATAAGGGTTTAGTTATTTGTAAGATTAAAAGGTATTGTATGTTAAAAATAATTAGAGAGGTGTAATAAGTTGTTGAAATAAATTTATTATAATTTATTTTATGGTACAAGTGGTTTTAGGAGAGATAAGGAAGTTGTGCAAATAAATACTTTGGTGATGATTATTGAAAAGTGGAGTAATGTTGATTAATTTGTGATCTACTAACCCTTGTGAAGATTGGCAAAAGAATTTTGTGATTGTGGCAGATTTCCAAAGGGGTTCCTTCACTTCAATAAGGTATGGGCACATTCTTCTTATGAGTATGATTGGTGTATGTTTTCCTGAAATAAGATTGGAGTGAAAAGGTATTCAACAAGGTTTCCTTTGGTTGGGTGTAATTCCTAGTTTTTGGTTTGTTGAAGACTACTTATGCATTGTTATCATTGATGAGAGTTTTGGTGAAATGCATAATTCTGGTTTGAGGTAGTGGAAGCATTGTGCACTAGGGTTTATGGTTGTGAGTCTTGCTACTTGCTATGAGTTGGTGAAACCCTTAGTTGGCTGTTTTGATATTGTTGGATGAGTTGCTTCCATAGTGGCTGTGTTGATCAAGTTAATGCTTTACTTGATACATGATATTGGGCTTACTCCATTAAGTTGATTTGAACAAGTTATTCTATGCCTTTGGTGATATTGTGTTGGTGGCTGTTTTGTTCAAATATCTTTGGAGGGAAAAGGATTTCTACTTGTTTCCTTTTCTTGTGATGATTGGTTGAATGCTTCAAGGTTAATGTTGAGTTGAATGTTGTTGGTTAAACCTTGTCTATGAGCATTGTTGTTGAAGCCAAATTGGTTGAGAAAAGATATTGGTTTTGGAAAGAACATGAGTATCATTGTTATATGAGATATTGCATGGTTGGCAATTGTTGGGTTGTGTTTCATGTTCTTGAGAAAAGCATACTACATCTATCTTATTCTTTTGAGATTTGAGATTGAGTTGAGATTGAGATTGGGAGTTAAGTATAGAACATATTGAGTCTCTAACAATTCTCTTTATGCTTCTATGAGGTGGATGAATCACATTGGGTCTCTAACCATTCTCTTTGTGAGTTCATGCCAAGCAAGTGTTCTTGATAAACTTGTGAGCAGGTGTTGGACAGGTTCCATTGGGGACTTGTGAGCAGGTATTGGACAGGTTCTGTTGAGGACTTGTGAGCAGATTTGAACAGGTCCTAGCAGAGGACTTGTGAAGCTGAGTTTGATAGTTCTTTTAGAGAACCTGAAGAGCAGAGGTCTTCTAGAGGATCACCAGCCAGAGCAGAGCTAGGGGATTGGTGTCTCCTGTGGGTCGGTGCCCACGAACTTGAGCTAGGGGATTGGTGTCTCCTGTGGGTCGGTGCCCACAAACTTTAGATTAGGGGATTGGTGTCTCCTGTGGGTCGGTGCCCATGAATTTGAGATTAGGGGATTGGTGTCTCCTTTGGGTTGGTGCCCATAAACATTGTAATTGGGAAGGTTTCCCAAAGAACTTTGAGATAACTTTTAGAGAAAAGTTTTGTGGACGTAGCCCAAGCTTTCTGGGTGAACCACGTTAAAATTGGTGTCACTTTGTGGATGATCTTGTGCTTTGTTTTGATATTGCTTTGGATATATTGCTTTACTATTTTGAAGTATAAAAGAAAAGTAAAAAGAGGTCTTATACTGTTCACCCCCCCTCTCAGTATAAGCTTGTGTTCAACAATTGGTATCAGAGCGAGGTTCCTTCGAAAAGTTTGACAGCTTGAAGGAAGATCTTACAAGAACACAAATGGCAAGGAAAGGCAAAAGCAAAACCATAAGACACAAGAAGAAGAAATCTCACAGGGGCACAAAAGAAAATGAAGATGATCTCAATGTTGCTGCTTTGGGAATGAAAATAGATTCAAGAGATGAATCAAACAAGTGGAGAACAAGCCGGATTAATAAAGTTTTGCACCAGATGTGGGAAGACCGGTCACTTTGCAACTGATTGCTCACAAGGTAGAGAATGTTTTGTTTGTGGTCAACTCGGTCATAATGAACGTCAGTGCCATGGGTTTAGTAGCAGTGAAGATGAAGATGATCCGTTCAAAATTGGTAAAGAAACAGATTCAAAACAAGAGTGTGATGAAGAAGGAAGTGATGCAGAAACAAATTGGGAACATAGAAACTGATTTTAGACCTGAGTAAAAAGGTTGAGGATGCAGAAGATATAATCACCAGCTTGAAAGTCCAAGCAGAAGATTACAAGAAAATTTATGAAGATCTCGAAATACAATCTTCTAGGAAAACAGAGTATTGCAGCAAGCTAGAAAAAGAAATTGACAGTTTAAGAATGCAGACAAAAGAAATGAGTAATAAAGTTGGTATATACAGCAAACATGAAGAGGAATCTAACAAAGTTGTTAACAATCTGGAGCTGAAAATAGAAGAGTTCAAAAAGAGTGAAGAAACTCTCAGGTATCAGATCAATGAGAAAGAGACTGTTTGCTGCAAACAAAAAGAAGAGATTGTTTCATTGAAGAAACAACTAGAAGAGGCCAATACAACTCTTAAAATCAAATATGAGCACAACAATCAAGAAAAGAAGAGCGTCTACCTTGACAAAGCAAGTAAGTGTTTTAGTAGTGATAGTGAAAGTTCTTCAAGTGATTATAAAAATGAGATTTTGTTCATATCAAAAAGGGAGGAAGAACCGAAATGTCTTAGATATGGAAAGTGTTGGCACCTTGAGGATAATTGCAAAAATAATGATTTGGTTGCTAGTTTGTATGAGGATGCTTCAAAAAGTGATAAGGAAGATGCATGTATGGTTTTTGAAAAAGGTAGCACCTCTAGTGATAAGAAATCTGAAAAAGGCCTTGATAATTCAAAGTGCAATCAAATAGAGGATCTTGAATGTGAACTTACTAATGCTCTTAGTGTCTTGAAAAAGGAAAGAAAGAAGAATGCTGAACTCAAGAATGAGTTAGAATCTAAGGCACTTGAGTATAGTGAATTAGATCAGAAAATGGCTTCATTGAAAGAGGAAAATAAAGAGTACAAGGATAAGCTGTACAAGTTTCAAGATAGCTCCAAAAGGGTTAAGTCTCTCATCCAAAGTCAAAGAAATCCAACAGATAAAACAGGTCTTGGTTTTGTTAAGCCTCACAAGGAACAAGTTGGAGAGTCTAGTAAGAGACTCCAAAAGGAAGAGAGTTCTGATGAGAAAAGTATTTCAGATCATGAGTCCTTAAATGATAGATGCACAGAAATAGAAAACATAGTTCAGAATGAGAAGAAGAAGTCTTCAAAACCTATAAGGTCAAATAATGGAAAGTTTCAAGGCAGATGTTTTACGTGTCACAAATTTGGTCACATGGCTGTACACTGCATGGCTCAAGTAAAGAAGGCAAATGACATTTTCAGAAGTGGTAATTTTTTTCATGGGTATTGCTACTCTTGCAATCAGTTTGGGCATAAGGCAGTTTATTGCAAGGCAAATAACAGGAACTGGGTTAGTCAGAACAGGCTTGGTCAAAACAGGTTTGGTCAAAACAGATTTGGTCAAAACAGGTTTGGTCAGAACTTGTGGATTCAAAGAACAGGTATGCCTAAAAGAAATAATATTGTTACTTGTTATAAGTGCAACAATGAAGGTCACACAGTCAGACAGTGTAGAGTTGAAATTCTAGGATACAGGAACAGGAACAGTGGCATGATCAGGTCCAAGGATCAGAACAATGACAGGAACAAGAATACGGACAAAGAGTTCAAGAGAAGGCCCGACAAGGAAGTTATAGACGCTGATGATGATCAGTGCCTAATGGGAGTTTTACTCCCACCCCAAAATTAATCACCTCAACAGGAGGTGGGGGAGGGACTAAGCTAAGAGGCTCATTCTTAGTCTCGAGCCCCAAAGGTGGCCCTTTGCCATTGATGACAAAGGGGGAGAGATATGAGTAAGGGGGAGAACTTCAAGTGAAGAGGAAAGCTTCAAGTCAGGGGGAGCAAAACTTCAAAGGTAGATTCTCAGTTGTGGGTTTCAGTTTTGGCTCTTGAAGATGTGTTTTTAGTAAAGGTTTGCCATCAATGACAAAGGGGGAGATTGTTGGCAATTTTGGGTACCTTGGGTACATTGCCCTTGCTCAAGTGTTGATGTTGTCATTGATGTCAAGAAGCAGAAGGGTTTTTGTGAAAACCAAGGCAGACAAATTAATAGGTTTTATTTAAAACCATGGACAACTGATTTGAAATGGGTTTTTCTTTAAACCCAAGTTGGCTCTTCGTTTCGTTGAAAAAGATGCTCCGGTGATAAAGATATTTAATTTTAAATATTTAGTTTAAATTTTATTTAAAATTTAAATTAAATAGTGCCGACGTGTTTTTTAATACATCTTAGTGTATTTAAATAAGGCAATGAATTTCATTTAAAAATATGAATTGGGAGTTGCGGATGAGTGTTGCGAAATATCCCTTGACGAAGCCTTACGGACGAAGACAGTGAGAAAGGTATTGCGACCAGCGTACGAAGTCTGTGGAGAGCTTTCGACGACGCTGGAAGAGAGAATCTGTGACTGCGTTCGAAGGCAGAACTTGCATCGAAATAGCAAGGGAGAGATTCATCGTATAACTCGCCAAAAATTGTATACCGTAGCAGAAGAAATAGTGATTTCGGAGGGCAACGATTGGAAGTGAGGAGCTACGGAGGGCAGCGATTGGAAGTGAGGAGCTACGGAGGGCAGCGATTTGAAGTGAGGAGCTGTGGAGGGCAGCGATTGGAGGTGAGACGTATTGTATTCGTAGCGTGGTCACGGAGAGCTTGCACACAAAAGGGAACAAAGGTACAAACAAGAAAAACATGGCAGACAGCTCAGATGAGGCGGATGTAAGGGAAATTACCCGACAAAAACTACTACACGGTGTTGACGAAACCAGCAGGTGAGATGAACAGTGATGCGCAGCGTGACAGTGAATGAATCCAGTATGGCCCACCGGTTGAAGATGCTCTGACTCAGGATGAACAAGCCGTATGCAGTGCACGGGTCATGTGATAAGACTTATGAGGAGATAGTTATCGGTTCGATTCCGGTTGAGGGATTTTTTTTATATATATATGGAATTATGTTTACCGGAATTATGGAGAAGGCTGTGAATTCAAGTCACAGTGGTGACAACAGCACATTAGGGTAAGTCTTTCTTAATTAAAATAATTCTTATTCTAAAGCAAAGGGAGACATAAGGGCTTGAAAGGCTAAATAGTTTAAATTATTTTTTTTTGTTTAAACTATTAGAATTCGGGGAGTTATAAGGGTTTAGTTATTTGTAAGATTAAAAGGTATTGTATGTTAAAAATAATTAGAGAGGTGTAATAAGTTGTTGAAATAAATTTATTATAATTTATTTTATGGTACAAGTGGTTTTAGGAGAGATAAGGAAGTTGTGAAATTAAAGACTTTGATAATGATTATTGAAAGGTGGAGTAGTGCTGATTATATTGTGATCTACTAACCCTTGTGAAGATTGGCAAAAGAATTTTGTGATTGTGGCAGATTTCCAAAGGGGTTCCTTCACTTCAATAAGGTATGGGCACATTCTTCTTATGAGTATGATTGGTGTATGTTTTCCTGAAATAAGATTGGAGTGAAAAGGTAGTCAACAAGGTTTCCTTTGGTTGGGTGTAATTCCTAGTTACTGGTTTGTTGAAGACTACTTATGCATTGTTATCATTGATGAGAGTTTTGATGAATGCATAATTCTGGTTTGAAGTAGTGGAAGCATTGTGCACTAGGGTTTATGGTTGTGAGTCTTACTACTTGCTATGAGTTGGTGAAACCCTTAGTTGGCTGTTTTGATATTGTTGGATGAGTTGCTTCCATAGTGGCTGTGTTGATCAAGTTAATGCTTTACTTGATACATGATATTGGGCTTACTCCATTAAGTTGATTTGAACAAGTTATTCTATGCCTTTGGTGATATTGTGTTGGTGGCTGTTTTGTTCAAATATCTTTGGAGGGAAAAGGATTTTTACTTGTTTCCTTTTCTTGTGATGATTGGTTGAATGCTTCAAGGTTAATGTTGAGTTGAATGTTGTTGGTTAAACCTTGTCTATGAGCATTGTTGTTGAAGCCAAATTGGTTGAGAAAAGAGATTGGTTTTGGAAAGAACATGAGTATCATTGTTATATGAGATATTGCATGGTTGGAAATTGTTGGGTTGTGTTTCATGTTCTTGAAGAAAAGCATACTACATCTATCTTATTCTGTTGAGATTTGTGATTGAGTTGAGATTGAGATTGGGAGTTAAGTATAGAACATATTGAGTCTCTAACAATTCTCTTTATGCTTCTATGAGGTGGATGAATCACGTTGGGTCTCTAACCATTCTCTTTGTGAGTTCATGCCAAGCAAGTGTTCTTGATAAACTTGTGAGCAAGTGTTGGATAGGTTCCATTGGGGACTTGTGAGCATGTTTTGGACAGGTTCTGTTGAGGACTTGTGAGCAGATTTGAACAGGTCCTAGCAGAGGACTTGTGAAGCTGAGTTTGATAGTTCTTTTAGAGAACCTGAAGAGCAGAGGTTTTCTAGAGGATCACCAGCCAGAGCAGAGCTAGGGGATTGGTGTCTCCTGTGGGTCGGTGCCCACGAACTTGAGCTAGGGGATTGGTGTCTCCTGTGGGTCGGTGCCCACAAACTTTAGATTAGGGGATTGGTGTCTCCTGTGGGTCGGTGCCCATGAATTTGAGATTAGGGGATTGGTGTCTCCTTTGGGTTGGTGCCCATAAACATTGTAATTGGGAAGGTTTCCCAAGGAACTTTGAGATAACTTTTAGAGAAAATTTTTGTGGACGTAGCCCAGGCTTTCTGGGTGAACCACGTTAAAATTGGTGTCACTTTGTGGATGATCTTGTGCTTTGTTTTGATATTGCTTTGGATATATTGCTTTACTGCTTTGAAGTATAAAAGAAAAGTAAAAAGAGGTCTTATACTGTTCACCCTCCCTCTCAGTATAAGCTTGTGTTCAACAAAATGAGCATTTATTTGGAATCCCGCACTATCACACTCACAGGCATAAATATCTTGATTTTATTTGGTATGATTATTAATATCTCTTATATCAAAGTCCACATTGGCATTAAATAAAGTTTTGAGCATAGAGAACTGATCTTGTTATTTACTTGAACCAAGTATATCTTTTCACATTAAAATGATTTCATTGCAAATTCAATATGATGCTACATAGTAGAAACGGTTTCCTGAGTGAAAAGTTTCCCCTGCTATCCTATCATGCACATGGTCTAGAATCTTTGAGAATTAACAAAAGGACAAGCTCACCCCTACCCAGAATAAAAATCCCTTGCCCTACAGCTAATCCGAGCAAGTATCCCTAGCATAGTAAGAAAAAGAAAAGTTCAAGAAAAAGAGAAAAGAAAAATATTATTTTGTATCATCACAAAAACATTTTAGCATTATCTCAAATATCAAAGAAAAAATACAAAAAAAAAAAAAAAATAGAAGTAAAAGAGAAAAGCAAAAGCAAAATGCAATAAAATCCCTTTCCTACCCCTTGAAAAGAAAATAAGGGTGAATGAGCTTGAATCCCTGGAATTCTCAATTTTTCAAAAACTATGAGGTAAGCCCCATAACAGGTGGTTTGTGCCCAACCCACTTGGCCTTGGATAATCCCTAGCATGGTGATATGTCTGTCACATTAGCGACCTTCTTTTGTATAGACCTATGTCAGCTTATGGATTAGCTAGCTCTTGATAACCTAATTTATGTAGTAGTATGGTACGGTTACATGCATATAAATAATGGTCAATGAACATTCATTTGGTTAAGGCAAATTACTTGTATCAAATTATCTTGCTCAAAATTGGTAATCACACACACATTTATATTTGAGAGATTTTGCATCATTATGATAAATCAAGATTGGTAATGAAATCACATTTGCACATGAGGATTCCTTATAAATCTACATTTCTCTTTGAAATAATTTAAAATATTTCTGTAACTCTTTTCGAAATAATTTTATCCTTTTATTTCAGAATTTTTGTTTTGTATAAAAGCAATTACATACATCTTCTCACAAAATCTCAAAAATAATTTCAAACAAAATTTTCATATTATTATTTTTCTGTTTATCAAAGGTCAAAAATGCATCTTGCACTAAAAACCAATAATCTATTTTCTTCTTTGGATTTCGCGATGATGGTATAAGTCTATACCTATAATTCTATGCCTAGCACAAACCATTGTTCTAATTTTATTTTCCATTTATTTTAAAACAAATTCATCAAAACATATGACTTGCATCATTATGTTACACAATTGTGTTTCAAAATGAACGAACACTTATTCTATTTTCATGTCATTATGTCAAACATTCCATATTGCAACCATGGTATAATTTCTAAGAAATTATTCAAAAATTTATCACACTTAGAAATTTATGCCTAGCAAAAATCACTTTTAAACATATTTCATGCATAATTTTGTGAAAAATCTGACAACAAAGTATCATCATCATCATTTTCATCATCATAAAACCAAGTCTTAAGACAGTCTCTTAAGCACTCTTTTACTTTTAGCAATATTTCTATACTGGGATTAGCTTGACGACCGAGTGAGCGATGACTCAATGAAATGGTCTATAACAACGACAATGTCCTTTGAAATTATTGTTAGCAGTCTCTTTATTTTCCAATCAAATCACACCACAACCACCAATTGTTTACATCAAATTATTTCATTTAAAATCTTACAACATGACATCAAATTATAATATTTCAACACAACATAATTACATGAATCCTCAATCAAAATAAGCAAACAATTCAAACATTAAAGCATCATAAAAACATATGAACAAGTCATATTATCAGAAACAAGATCATATATTTATATCAAAAAATTATATACATCATATCAAAACTGGATTGGTATGCCACAATTTATACCCCGACATACTCAATCTTTTCAAAAATCTATACACTCTCTGTGTAGACTATAGCCAGACTACACAAAGTTAATTCAAACCTAATCTACTAGGATTAGATCCTTACCCGTAGCCCGTGTCAGACCTCGGTCACTCTGTGCGCTCTCTCCACCATTTTTTTTCTTCTTTGCAGAGTTTTGGAACAGTAAAAGTGAATAGTAAAAATGAATTAGGGTTTTCCCTATTTTTTTTAGTTTTATTTAAAAATTAGCATTTTAAATTTTTTGCTTTTCCACATTTTTTTCTCAAACGTTCGATTTGGGTAAAAACATAGAGGGGGCACCATAGTCAACATTCGTACGATTCGACCAAGAATTGTCGTCTAAAAAATTTTAATATATTTTTGCTTTCTCGTAAAATGGGAAAAACTCGTCTTTAATGCATTTTCTTCAAAAAATTTGCTAAAGAGGGGGCAAAATGTAGCACCCTAAAATTGGCACGGTTAAAACCTTAGTAAAAAGGTAAAATATTAAAATTTGAATTTCAACCCCAAACTGCCCGTTAAATCGCTTGTTACTCGCTTTCCTCGTTTTTCGTGCCATTTTTAGGATTTGTTTTGACCATTGGACGATATCGTCATAGATTAGACAAAATCGTCCCCGATCTGATGAATTCATCTGGAATAGGAAGTCCAGACGATTTCGTCCCAAAACTAATTTTTCATAATTAGCTTCTGTTTCAATAGCCTCTCCAACTTGGGCAGAAGCATGTCTACGCAGTTGGCGATTTCCCTGTTGGAGATCTCCCAGATTGGGATGATCCTTAACCTCCCAAACCTCTTCCTAATCCTATATAAACTAGGATTTTGCTATTTTATCCCCCTAACTCCCATTGATTTTGATTCTCCTTGAATCCCTAACCCCTTAGTTGACGGATTTCATTGCAGAGTTAGCTCCTTATTCCCTCACATTATTGCTTGCATTCGGTATTTTTTTGCATTTTATTGTAGGAACTCTACTATTTTTTAGTCGAAGCTAGCTTGGATCATCGTGGACGATCTTGGATGATTACGGACAATCTCGTACAATTGGAGGCGATCCTGAATTTAGTTCAAATTGGGGGCAGTCTGAGTTTAGAGTTTGCATTTTCTTAGCTTTCTCTACATTTTTCATATTGTATTTCTGCACTGTCTTATGTTATTGTATTTTTTACATCTTGGAGTTCACCTCATTTAGCATAATCTCATGATAAATTTAAGATCAATCATTAAATCTACTGCATTTCCTTATTTGTTATTGAAATCTATTATTTAAGGCATGTTTGTTGTTATTTCTACCATTATCCTTTGCTTTTGCATTTGCATATTTGGTATTTTGCATCTATTTTTGTGATTGCAGGTTTCTGACAAATTTGTCTAACGAATTCATCATATTTTAGATTATTCTATCTGATTTCAGATGACCTTCTGTGATTTGGGACGATCTCGAGAAATATCAGATGATTACGTACAAATTGAGACGATCTGGACTGCTACAAAACTTAGAATCTTCACCAGACATCCGAAATCAGGTATGATCTATCCTAATTTTCCTATTCACTGTGTTAGCAACCATTTCTATTTTTTGTATCCATTTAAATCATTTTTGGCATATATAGAATAGTTTAGATTCATTTTGGCCAAACCTAGGAGCTGAATGATTAAGTATAAAATGAACACATCAAACTCACTGTCAACCTAGGCGTGGAAACTGCCATTCAAAAGTTTCCTGGTGAACCCACCATCCATGGAAAATTCATCTTTATACTCCTCCCTCGAGAGGCGGGACCTTCAAAGGGCCTCTCAGTCTGAGGTATTGTCCCATCCTTTTCCCATCCCCATTTTGGGCGTGGATCCTATAGCCTGAAGGTAAGGGTGCAAAAAATTTGGAGCGATACACTCACAAACCCTAACCAATTATTTCACCCTTATTCTAACACAAAGCAAAATGTGGGTTTAAAACCCTAACTCAAATAATCCTTAATCTTTATCTCCAATGTTCTTTAAACTTTCACCAACCATGCATATAAAAACTCACTTAAATATTTCCAACAATACTATCAATTAATACTTTTCACTCCACCTTATATTTCACAACATTCAATCCAATAATACTTCAATCAAAATATGATATACCCATACCTTTTGTTTTGATGGAGATATGTATTCAAAATTTGTTTTACTCACAACCAAATCCTTTTGCCAATGCTAGATTAGATAGCAACAATCTATCAAAATCTCCACAAGTATATTTTACCTCAACAAATATTTCACCATATAAGAAATACAATAAAATGTCGAGGCACAACTACACCTTATTACTCCTTCCTTAAAAATAACTCAATTCAATAGATCATTCACTCACTCAAGCAAAATGACAATATCACTATAGCTCCTTTTAACTCCAACTCAACATAGAATATTTCAATTCAAATTTCAACCTTCCAAACACTTTATTATTCTAACTCAAAATAAATTTCAAATTACAATAATAAAGTCCTTCGAATACACCTTATAATATCCAATTATTAACCCAACATACATATCAAATTATAGCAATAAAATTTCTTGCACACACCTTATCATCTCCAATTCTTAATCCAACATATGGCAAAAATAAAAATTTTGATCATACCTTAGCCACTTTAATCAAACAAAATTTCATGCACCTCAAAATACTAACATGCACTCCATGTGAATCGAACTCGCGTTCACCACTTGCCTAGTGCCTTAGCCACGACTAGGATACCACTTGGGCTATGCACCCACATGAACATCAAGATGCATTCACTATCCTTTGTATCCTCTGTAGGTGCCAAAATTGTTTGAAACAAAAAAAACTTCCCTTTGCTGCCATCGTGAATCGAACATGGGACCTCTATTCTGCCAATGCCTTATGCTACCAAGCCTTGCCACTAGCCCAATCGTGTGGTTGGTAATAGGGATGCACACTCTTCTCCCTTTATTTGTCCACAGTCCACCTTTAGATTTTAAAAATAAAAATCTTTGTATTTCGTTGCTCATGAAAATCACATCAATAATTTTTAACCTTTTGCATGTGCAATATTGGAGACTTACCTGATGCCATTAAACCTTATGGTATAAATACCATACTCCTTCCTTGTTCAAACATCGACGGGGAAAAAATTAAACTTAATGTTTTGTGCCCAACCCTTACTTAGGGTTTTAATTAATTTATATTATAAATTAATTATAATATAAACATTATAATTAATTTACAAGTAACCTTAGGATTTTATTTTAATACTTAATATTATAATAATAAATGTTATAATATTATTTCCTTTGGGCCTAGGTATTTTTCTTTTTTTAACCTTAGGCCTTATCTTAACACCTTTAATATTATAAATATTATAATATTATTTCCTTTGGGCCTAGGTATCTCCTTCCTTCAGGGTATTTAGCCAACCTTTTGACCAATCATGTGAAGCTTTAAACAAAATTGCTTGGGCTTAAAATATAAATATTTTAAACCTCCTTTTTCAATCCCTTGCACTAATTTTTGAAATCACTGATATTGACTCTTGACATCAATGATAACACAAATACTCAAAATTTCCAACAATATACCCCTTTTTCATTGATGGTAACCCTTTTTCCTTAACCATTCCTTTTTCCTTTTTCCAATTCTACTCCCCCTGACCGAATGCTCTCCCCCTAACTCAAATCCCTCCCCCTTTGACATCAATGGCAAAGGGACACCTTCGGGGCTAAATATAAGACTCTTTTATGAGACACCTCCCCACATCCTCTTCTTAGGGTGGTTAATTTTGGGGTGGGAGTATCTTTACTCCTAGCATACACTTCTCTTTTTCTTTGTCCACCTTCTTTCTCAATTGATCCTTATGATTCTTTTGAGTATTCCTGTTCCTGCTTGTCTTTGGAAACATTGTTCTATACCACTTAGCTATATTCCCAACATTATTTCACTTAAAACACTTAATGTTGTGGTTACTTGAAGGTGCAAATGTCTTGAAGTTCCTCATGGTGAAGTCATATCCATTCCTATCATGAACCCTGCGATGAATTGCTTTATGGCCAAACCAATTACAAGAGTGAAAATACTCTTGAAAGAGATGTCCATTTTTTAAATTTATTCTGGTGAAACCATATTCTTTATTTTCATGTGTCCTGCATTTCATAGCCTTGTGACCAAACCTATGATATGAGAAGCAATGTCCTTTGAAGAAATTTTGCCTTAACCCCATTGGTCTCTTAGTCCTTTCTTCCCTGTGATATTTCATGTTCCTTATTTGTGCATTGTTCCTTTCCTTGTTGAACCTTCTATTTTCCAAATTATCCTCATAAGTCTTACTTTCTCTTTCACTCTCTTCTTCTGAAGCTTTTTCTTCTTTGGATCTTGATATTGACTCCTATCCTTGTTCTCTTTGTCCTTATTCAAAACCAAGTCCTGTCTTGTTTGATGAAGATCTTTGTACACTGATAATCTTATCCAAGGTTTTTGAGATTTTACCAAACTTGTGTATCTTGTCTTTAGACACTTTCACTTCCTTTCTTAGTGAAGTTACTTCATGCTCTAATATTGCACATTCTAAGAATTTTACCTCTATTTTTTTTTTAAATCTCTTTGTCTTAGATATTGAGTTTGTCAGATCTTGTATAAGATTTTATTTCTCTTCATCACATTCTTGAAATTGAACCTTGAGTCTTGAATTTTATTTTCTAACTTTTCTTAATTTCTTAAGAGCAAAAATAAGCTCACCTTATAGATCAACTACTCCTTCATTTTCTTATTCTTTCTCCACATTTTTGTCTTTAAGATCATCTTCATACCTTTCAGATTTATCTTCAATAGAAGCACTTCCTTTCATTTATTTCCAAGAAGATAATTTCTTCTTCATTATATGAGGATATCCCATTACTATAACTTGAACTCTTGCTTGTATTATCTGCATAGAAACTCTTATTATGACTTTGGAAAAACTTATTTTCATGCTTGTTTTGTCCATAACTATTTTTCTTTTCAAACATGGATTTCCCTGCTTCCCTATTCTTATGATCTTGTTTCTCTTCACCACTACTACTTCTAGATTCTATACAGTTAGATGCATAGTGACCATATTTACCATAATTGAAACACTTAACTATTTTTTTACCTTTGTGCTTTCTTGAGTCCATATTCCTTCTACCATAGTTTTCTTCTTCATCACTAAATGACTCATCACTTGAATTTGTCTTCTTATATTTTGATTTATTTGCTACTTTGAAGGCAACATATTTCTTGGGAATAAGATCCTTTCCTATTATCATCTCAAAAGCTATGAGAGTTCCATGTAACTCATCCCTAGTCAAAGTTTCAATATCTCTTGTTTCTTCTATGGCTAAAACATTTTCAGTATACCTCATAAGGAGTGACCTTAAAACCTTTTGACAAAAATCTGATTCTTCAACTTTAAACCCAAGTCCTTGCATGGAGTTAACAACCTCATCCACATGAAGTAAGTATGTAGCAATGTATTCCTCGTACTTCATCTTCAATTCTTCAAATGTTTTCTTGTGATTTTGCAATTTTGCCATCTTGACCTTTTTGTCTCCCTCATATGTTTTCTTCAACTTTTCCCAAATATATTTTGCTAATGTGCAATGCATAACTTTTACAAACTCTACTTCACATAAACCACTTAATATTACATTCATTGCCTTTGAATTATGCAGGTGTAATATCATACCATATTTATCTATAGGGGGAGTAGTTGGCGGTGTGTACCCATCCTTAACTTCTTGCCATGTCTCATTTCCTTGTACCATTAGGTAAATTTTCATTCTTACACTCCAAAATGCATAATTGTTTCCATTAAAAAATTGTGTCTTATTTGTTAAAGATCCACTCTAAGATGCCATATGTGTTCCTCTATACTTTTCGTTCAAGCTGTTAAACTCTTTCGAAGGAACCTGCTCTGATACCAATTGAAGAACACAAGATTATACTGAGAGGGGGGGTGAACAATATAATACCAACTTTTGCTTTTATTTTCCAAAAAATATTATCTAATATAATCAATGGCAATATCAACAGTAGTAATCAAAGCAATGCACAAATCATCACACACAATAAAGACACCAATATCTCTTGTTTCTTCTATGGCTGAAACCTTTTCACTATACCTCATAGGGAGTGACCTTAAAACCTTTTGAAAAACATCTTGTTATTCAACTTTAAACCCAAGTCCTTGCATGGAGTTAAAAACCTCATCCATATGAAGGAATTATGTATCAATGTCTTCCTCATCCTTCATATTCAAGTCTTCAAATGTTTTCTTGTGATTTTGTAATTTTGCCATCTTGAACTTTTTTTCTCCCTCATATGTTTTCTTAAAATTTTCCCAAATATCTTTTGCTAATGTGCAATGCATAAATTTTATAAAATCTACTTCACATAAACCACTTAATATTACATTTATTGCCTTTGAATTATGCAGGTGTAAGATCTTACCATATTTATCTGTAGAAGTATCTAGCGATGTGTACCCATCCTCAATTGCTTGCCATGTATCGTTTCCTTGTGCCATTAGGTAAATATTCATTATTACACTCCAAAATACATAATTATTCCCATTAAAAAATTATGCCTTATTTGTTGAATATCCAATTTGAGATGCCATATGTGTTCCTATATACTTTTTCTTCAAGCTATTAAACTCTTCTGAAGGAACCCGCTCTGATACCAATTGAAGAACACAAGCTTATACTAAGAGGGGGTTTATAGTATAAGACCAAATTTTACTTTTCTTTTCCAAAAATATTATCCAATATAATCAATGGAAATATCAATAGTAGTAATCAAAGCAATGCATAAATCATCACATACAATAAAGACACCAATTTAACATGGTTAACCTAATGTGGGCTACTCCATGAAGAAAATATTTCACTAAAATTTTCTCAACAAATCTCTTGGGAATAATTGCCCTATTACAATGTTTATGGACCTCTATCCAGAGGAGACACCAATCCCCTAATACTTTGATTTGTGGATCTCTCTCCACAGGAGAAATCTTTCCCCTTTTCTTTGGTTCATGGAAGTTAACCTAGAACTCTTTCTCCTAAAATAGTTTGTGGATCTCTATCCATAGAAGAACTCTATCTTCCCAACTGCTTCATGGATCACAATCCATAAGATAACTCTTTCCCCTTGATCTAGTTTGTGTAAATATATCCATAGGAGAACTCTTTCTCTTTTGCTCTAGCTGGTGATCTTTTAGAAGACTACTGCCCTCACTGCATTGGCTTGTGGATATCTCTCCATAGAAGACCTCTATCCTCACTTAGAAGACCTCTATCCTCACTACCATGGCTAATGGATCTCTATCCACTGGAGACTACTATCCTCTACTCTATCACCTCCAAATATTACTCTCAACTCTATCTCAAATCTACACCATACACTATCCTTGGTATAGTACAAATCTACTCTAACTCTGTCTCAGGTCTAGCACAAATCTGCTCTCAAATATGCACCAAAATATATCCTCAAAGAGATAGAATAAATCAATAATATAAGCTTGATCCAATAATAAATCAACTCTTCTTAGATTGACCCTAATCCTTAACACAAATCTTGAATAAATCAATCAATAAATTCTGCTCTCAAGTCTTGATAAAGACTTACCTCAAATCTACCCTTAAGTATTCTCAAGAACTTGCTCAATCTACTCTAAATTCTTCACCAAGACTTACCTCAAATATGCCCTCAAGTCCTATCAAGAACTTGCTCAATCTGCTCTTAAGTCTTCACATAGACTTACCTCAAATTTACCTATAAGATTTCACAAAAGCTTACTCAACACTGTCCTCAATATTTCACAAAAGATTACACAACTATGTCCTTAAGCTTTCATAAAAGCTTACTCAAATTTATCCTTAAGCTTTAATAAAAGATTACTCAAATCTATCCTTAAGCTTTAATAAAAGCTTACTCAAATTTGTCCTTAAGATTTAACAAAATCTTACTCAAAGTTGTCCTTAAGCTTTAAAAAAATCTTACTCAAATATGCTCAAACACATGCTCAAAATAGCTCACAAGATATGCTCAATCAATCTCAAATATTACACACAATGCTATCAATTTCTTTGTCTAATCTTCAAAGTAATTCCTTTAACTTGAAGCAATTTAGACATATTCTATTCAAAATTTGTTTAACCTCTAGAAAATATAGAGAATGATGTACTCTATCAAAAACTCAATATGTTTTACTCAATCAGTAAGTTTTTCGCTTTCACAAATCTGATTTCTAATGTTTGCATATTTACTTTCAATATCACTCAAAACCAATGCTTAAGAAATTTCACTCAATCATTCAATCAATGAAACACAAATTGCTCACAAACCCTAACCCTAACTCAAATAATCCTCAATCTTTATCTCCAATGTTCTCTAAACATTCACCAATCATGCATATAAAAACTTACTTAAAAATTTCCAACAATACTATCAAACAATAATTTTTACTTCACCTTATATTTCACAACATTCAATCCAAAAATACTTCAATCATATACCCATACCTTTTGTTTTGATGGATATATATCTTCAAAACCTATTTTACTCACAACCAAATCCTTTTGCCAATTCTAGGTTAGATAGCAACAATCTATCTCAAAATCTCCACAAGGATATTTTACCTCAACAAATATTTCATCATACAAGAAATACAATAAAATGTCAAGACACAAATACACCTTATTATTCCTTCCTTAAAAATAACTCCAATCAATAGATCATTCATTCACTCAAGAAAAATGACAATGTCCCTATAGCTCCTTTTAACTCCAACTCAACATAGAATATTTGATTCCAAATTTCAACCTTACAAACACTTTAATATTCTAACTCAAAATAAATTTCAAATTACAATAATAAAGTCCTTTGAATACACCTTATAATATCCAATTCTTAACCCAACATACATATCAAATTATACCAATAAAATTCCTTGCACACACCTTATAATATCCAATTCTTAATCCAACATATGGCAAAAATAAAAATTTTGATCATACCTTAGCCACTTTAATCAAATAAAATTTTGGGTGCCCCAAAATACTAACATGCACTCCACACAAATTTAACTCACGTTCACCACCTGCCTAGCGCCTTAGCAATGGCTAGACTGCCACTTGGGCTGCATGCCCACATGAACACCAAGATGCACTTGCTACCCTTTGTATCCTCTGCAGGCACCATAATCATTTGAAACAAAAAACACTTCCCTATGTTGCCATCGAGAATCAAATGTGGGACCTCTATTTCACAAATATATTACGTTGCCAAGCCTTTCTACTAGCCCAACCATGTGGTTGGTAGTAGGGATGCACAATATTCTCCCTTCATTCGTCCACAGTCCACCTTTAGCTTTTAAAAATAAAAAGCTTTGTCTTTCGTTGCTCATGAAAATCGCATCAATAATTTTTAACCTTTCACATGCGCAATATCGGAGACTTGCCTTATGTCATTAAACCTTATGGTATAAATACCATACTCCTTCCTTACTGGAACATTGATAAGGAAAATATTTAAACTTTATGTTTTGTGTCCAACCCTTAGGGTTTTAATTAATTTATATTATAAATTAATTATAATATAAATATTATGACCCAGGTGTTGTAGGTGAGTTGGAGAGGAGAGGGCAATCCTCCAAGGGAGGTCCCAGGTTCGAATCTCCACCCTACCAAAAAGTTGAAGTGGGTACCCAAAATCCAATTGATAATGTTGGTACGGGCAGGTATGGGTGCGACCCCGGGTGACTTTGACGGTGTAGAACCCCTTGTTCGTGGTCTCTTAGACCAAGGCGGCCCCGTAAGGGGTTTTTCGCTTAAAATATATATATATATATATATATATATATAAATATTATAATTAATTTACAAGTAACCTTAGGATTTTATTTTAATACTTAATATTATAATAATAAATATTATAATATTATTTCCTTTGGGCCTAGGTATCTCCTTCCTTCAGGGTATTTAGCCAACCTTTTGACCAATCATGTGAAGCTTTAAACCAAATTTATTGGGCTTAAAATATAAATATTTTAACCCTCCTTTGGTCAATCCCTTGCACTAACTTTTGACATCACTGATATTGACTCTTGACATCAATGACAACACAACTACTCAAAATTTACAACATTGTGAAATACCATGTGTAAAATGCAATATTGTTTTTGTGTATTAGCCATGTATATATACATATATATATATATATACCATTAAGCATATAATGCTCTCAAGTGGATTATATTAAGTGGTTTGGGATATTCTACTCCCCCTAGTCTAGCAAGCCTATAAGAACCTTGGAAACTCGGATAGCAGAAAGCAACGTAAATGAATGCAATAGGCACAAAGCCATGTACATCCAATGTAATGTTTTTTTTTGAATTTTTGTTTATGTTTTTGATTTTGTTTTGAATTATGTACATATGTTACAAAATTGGATTAATGAGGTGGAGGTGGTTCACTGGTTGGTTCAACTTGCTCTTGTGGAAGAAGTAAGCAAAAAATGGGCTGATGGAAGGAGAATATTTTGAGGTAAAATTCATCCTGTTCGATGTATAGAATTATGGGTGTTGACTATTCATTAGATTCATCAAAATTAATCGATAGAACAATGTGATATTCATATATTTCATCTTCAAATTCATCGATGTGATGGATATATTCTTCTGAATTCAAATGTAAACTTTGAAAAGCTTATTCAAAAGAAGAAGTGGAAGAAAGTGGATGATAGCCTAAACCTGAATGGTCATGCACTTCTCAATATGAAACATCGATAATATCATGTATTCCCTATTCATGTCACCCTAGATCATGTCCTTTCCAATTAACTATATAAAATTATTAGGATGGAAAACCTGATATGTGTTGTATATTGGTAGGATTTGGTTGTTTGGGTTCATCTTGGGAAGATAGATTGGACGATGAATCAATCCTCCCATACACAAAATTTATGCTATTAGGCATTGAACCCATGTTGTACATCACTCTTATAGATAAGGGTGGGTCACATGGGTGACTGTAATCCCTAGTAGTTTGGATGTTGAGTGATGTGATGGAGATGTCTTGGACCACATATTCAATAATACCAGGACTAGTGAAGTGGATTGTGACTTGGGATGATGTAGAGGTGGATGGAGTGGATGTGGATGTGGAAAGCTCATGGTTGGCTGATGACTTCAAAAATGGGATAGGTGTGGACTGGGATGGCATCTCACAATCCATCAATTTGACTTGTGAGACATCAATAGATGTGGATGGAGGTGGATTTGGCTGAGGTGATTATTGAATGCATGATGATGTGGTAGAAAGAATCATGGAGGATGCTGATGTTAATGATATGGCTGATGTGGATTGGGTTTGACCACATGTGCATGTAGTCAATGGTGATGAGGATGGGGGCATGGAGGTGGAGGCTTAATGTGGAGTGGTGATGGGGAGCTCCTTAGGAATAGGAGCTTTTGATGAAGAGGTGGATTGTGTGGTTGATGAGGTGGTTGATGATGTTAAAAATAGATGAGTGGAAGGAAGCATGGATTCATAAGGATTTGAAATAAAATTATAATACTTGAACGGTTCAACATCCATTGGTATACAATGAAATTATTCCTCATGTACATATTTTAAACATTAATGAAGTATGGAAGGGACACATATCAATTTTGTCATCCAAGGATGTCCAATGAGTACATTGTATGCCATGGAACCTTCCAAGATGTGAAATATTATGTGCAATATTTTTACCCCCACTTTAATGGGTAAAACGAAAATGCCAACCATGGAGTAGAGAGCATCGTTAAATGCTTTTAGGGTGAAAGTAGATTTGGTGATGTGGGATGGTGGAATATTGAGGTATTGAAGAGATGATGTGGTGATGATGTTGATAAAGGAGCTGATATCAATTAAAACTTGTTTAAATGACTTCATATAAATTTGAGCCATGATATGCAATGGAGGGTCCACTAATTATGATGATATTGATTTGATATCAAAATCATAGAATGTAATGGAAGACTCCATACATGTTTGGATGCTCCCCAAAAAATTGCTAAAGGTATTAGCATCTTGAGATTGAAGTTCAATGGATTTTAAAATATATATTAATACCTCATGATGTGGGGAGATTGTTGTATAAGCTCATAGATAGATAGTTTAGCTAAAGATATTTTAAGGCTAGTAGTTAATCATCTACTCAGAGACATGATTGGCCTTTGAATATGATTGGGAAGATGAGTGGGTGGAGGTGGATGACTTGGAATATGAATTGGTTGGGAGGAATTGGTCGAGAATTTAATGGGTTATGATGATGTGGTAGGTTGAGAAGATACACTTACTTGAGGTGTTATAGGGGGTTGAATAGTTTACTGTTGTGCACTTTGTTGATTCATGTGTTGTTGACCTTGGGTAACTACATGAATAGCACCCAAAAAACATTGGTACTATTACACATGGTTAACTTGAATGGGGAGAGTCTTGGTGTTAGACCTAGTGAGCAAAAATTATGTATTGAAAAATAATCATTTATCTTCCATTAATTATAAATCCGGTAAGTCCGTAAACTTACGAGTGTTATGCACAATATATGCCTGTAGTATAGGAAATGAATTCCTTTGTACCTATTTTAGTTTTGTGGGGGATGTTTAAACATTTTCATTTCATCCAAACTCAGTGCAGAATAAATAAACAAATAAATTAAAATGCTAAAAATGAAATACCAAAAATGAAAGTACAAAAAATTAAATGTGCAGAAAATAAAACACACACAATGAAAATTAAATAAAGCAATAAATAAAGCAATAAATTTAATCTACTGAAAATAAATAATAGAAATGAAATAGGGGAGGACTACTATAGGGAGTGGGCCCAAGCTCCCGCAGATAGTCCGCTTGGCTAGCTACGTAGAGCTTGCTCAAATAAGAGGATTTGCACTCTTAATAGATTAGACAAGAAATAAAATAAATCAAATTCTATGTAAAATTGATCATTTTCCTATTCATATGGCCTACATATTTATATAAAGTGCAACCAGATCTTGTTACAATAACAAATCAATCTATTTTAATCACATAACGTGATTAGTTACAATTGGTTCATACACAGGTATTATTCTGCTATTTTAAAGTATGTCCATTCACCAGAAGGATAAATATAAAAATCCTTAGGTGTACGTAACAAAAAAATCCTAAACTATTGCATCCCAAAAATAATGCCTTAAGAGCTTTACAAAGTCAACCGACCAATCGATTAATAATAAAAATACTTTATTCTATTTTAATGATAATGCATGATTAAAATATTTCTCCTTTGTCTTCACGTGCAACAACCTCCTTAGCCCCTTGGTCAACCGGTCAAAGTTGGCTTGGTCATATTAAGTGTCTCCAATGTATGGTAGTAATGTGCCTACATCCTCCTCATGGTACCTACCTATTGACTGGGTTTGAGTAAGGCACCAGAGTAAGGCATTGGAGTAAGGCATCAGAGTAAGGCATCTGCTTGGCACCACTTGAGTAAGGCACCACTTGAGTAAGGTGCCTACTTGAGTAAGGCTTATTCTTGCACACTGCCAGGTCCAAGTGGGATGTAGACTAGAAAACACTATATTAGTAGTAAACCCTACACTTATACATAATTTCCACTCAAAAAACACCTGTCAAACATAATATCGGATTTTCTATCAATTATATGCATAAGTTAAATAAAAATACATTTCTAATGCTAATTAAACTAGTAACGATACCCCTTAATAATGTATATGAAATGAACATTTCTAGTACTTATCAAGACCCTCCCATTATTGGTTGCACCTCCTCATGATGAGGAAGCAGTTTTTGATAGATGCCACGATTTTAGTTTTGTTGAGCTGAGGGACTATCAAGCTTTATGACCCCTAAGTCAATGAGATCTTGCACTATGTTTTGAAGTTGTAGAAACTGTTTATATCATACCCATTTTACCTATGATTAGGGCAAAACAAATATTCCCTATAGTGTTTACTACACTTGGTAGGATCATCTAGTTTAACCTCAAGTAAGGCAAGCTGCTTTGTATAATACAACCTACGAAAGATAGAAACATATGATTTGGATAATGGGGTGTATTGGTGGTTTTGTTGAAAAAATTGTCGACATGGATGATTTTCCATAGTTGGCATTATGTTATGGAGAGATTGTGGTGGGGGAACTGCTTGATATGAGACTTGTTGTGGTTGTTGTTTCACAAATTGTTGTTGTTGAGCCATTATCAGTTGGATCATAACCACTTGATTGACTTGATTGGCTTGATTGGCCTGAATAAATACCTTTGTATTGGCTATTATTTTGTCACTCTTTATTTTTGTGCTTAAGCACACCTTATTGGATTTTGATATCCTCAATTATGCTAGCCTGGGCAAGAGCTTCCTAAAATGATCTGTACTATTGTAATCATAATAACCAGGAGATGGGTTTGAGGTAACTCTTGGTAAACAATCAGGTTAGCTCCTCCATTGGTAGGGAGAATGGTAGTTTTGTGATAATAGCCCTCCAACGGTTGCCAAAATCATATATTGACTCATCATAAAATTATTTTAAACCATATAAGTGAGGCAATGATATTTTCTAACATTGAGAGAAAACCTTTTAAGAAATCGATCAACCAACTGCTCAAAAGTATAAGTACTGTGATGAGTTAAATGGTTGTACCACTCTATGACATCTCCCCCAAATATCTATGGAAATATTTAGAGCATTAAAGCATCATTACTTTGAATTTTGAAACATGATTAGATGAATGTGCTCACATGCTCTCTAGGATCCTTAGTCCCTTTGAATTTATCAAATTTTAATACTACAAAATTTGTTGGATATGGTGGTTATGGTACCAAAAAGTGAATTGGTTGATTGATTAGTTGTCTTAGAGTTGGCTTCTAGTTCATCATACCAGGAGTATGTTGCATCAAGATATCAATATGTTGTTGCATGGCTTGAATTATAGGGTCTTCCCTAGGTATATGGAAGCCCTGAATTACTAGGTGATTTTGTGAATGTGAAGTGGTGAGATGCTAGGGTGTGATGAGATGGTGATGATTTGTTGGAGTGGATTAAATTTGGTGATGTTGAGGTTGATGAAGAAATTATCTTGAATAAATGAAAGGAGATGATGTGTGAGGACTATGAATGTGATGGCTTATGGGAATGGTATGGGTGTGAGTTAATGGTGGTGTGGGAATGGAAACCCTAGAATATTATGGTACCCATGATGGATTTGGGGTGAAGAATGTGGGTTGGATGGAAATAGGTTGAGGCTTAAAATATATCCTCTATAGTTGCTATTGGGAATAAGGTTGAACACCTTATTGAGCCATAAGCAATGTATTGAGATGTTGCCATGCTTTCTATACGGTAATATCTGAGGTATATGGTGTGAATGTGGAGGGAGTGGATGAGGTATATGGAGGATAGGTTGTAATATGGATTGCAACTGGTGGGAGACATTGGATGTGGTGGATACTAACATTTGTGAAGCAATATTAACATGTGCTTCATTTAATGGATTACCATAGGTGGTGGTGTATGAAGATGGGATGGAGGTGCTTTGAGCGCTTGACTATTGTGGAAGAGAATAATCATGGGAAGGTGTAGATGACACCTCAAAAAGAGGATTATTATACACTTGGGTGAGATTGGAATACTGTGAAAAGGTAAGTTCCATATGAAAATAAGGATCATGCCTAGGTGGACTATGGACTTGTTCTAGAACATAGTTAGCAGATCTTTGAAAAGCTTCCACTTTAGCCATGTCTATGTAGGTTATGTTATGTTTGGTAGGGTAATATGGCTCTATTTTTGGAATGTATGTATTAATGGCTCTGTGCAACACATCAACATTTAAAGTATGCATAGCATGTGAAGGATCCACAGAAAAATCTGAAAAACTTATCTGTATCACACTAATGGGGTTAACCACATAAGTGGTAAGGAAAGATGCTGAACACTCCATGGATGAAGTGACTTGGTTGATGGAATTTTGACTCAAAATTCTTGTTTGATTTTGTATTAAAACCATAAGCTAGTGAGTTAAATGTGTATGATGAATTTGTGAAATATGCAAGAAAGAAATGCAAATGAAAATTTCACAAAATCAAGCAAAGCAATTCAATCCTATGTTTTCTGCAATAGATTTTCTTACCTCTTTTTTTATCTCTCTTATATATATTTTTTGTTTTGTGCGGTTTGTGTGTTGTGAATGTTCTAATTTGAATTATGCAAGGTAAAATATATGGCTGGCTGGCAAATGAGATTCTTCCTGGTGACAAAATCTAAAATTTTTGCTCATAGGTGTCTACGATTTCTAAGGGAAAATAGTGATGGATGTAGATGAAGCCCATCATCGTAAAATATCAAATAATGGTTGGTGATGAAATCCAACTCACTACTATTTATTGTGAAATGTGCATAATGTGTGATTCATTTTAAAGTTTTATGTTTTCTACTATGTGCATACTGCAGACACCAAAACCTAATCACTTGTCCTCCATCCATTCTTTCCTACCATTTTCACCCACTATTCATATATGTTATATATATATTAAATATTAATATTTTACATATTATATTATATATATATATATGTAATAAATATATATTTATATAAGTGAATTAATCCCAGTCACACAATTTCATTTAATCCTATTCATCCATTCACATCAATCCATGCCACACCCTAAATTTAATATCCATCCTTCGATGTGCTTTGATATCAACCACATGATTAGTGTTGTTGAAAACCCTAGCATGCCCTAGGTTGGATTACAAATAGAAGCTATTTTGATGGCTCAACCCCTAAGTGTTCATTGCCTGAGTGTTGATTCTAAGTTCTCAAATTCCCTAAGTTTTATTAGAGTATTTGAGTAATTATGCCTCCATATTTGCTTATTGTAACCCCCACAACCATCACCATTCATTTCCCTCAATGGATCTACTTCTATAGAATCCTTCCTCAGCTACCGAATGTATTCAAGAACTTTTTTCATCATCGAGCATGTCTAGGTGCTTCCCCTCAGCCACAAAGCACCTCTGGGTGCCTCCCTCCTAGTCTCGAGTACCCATGGGTGTTTCCTGTAGTCATAGAGCATCCATGGGAGTTTTACGAAAGTGTTTCAAGGACCTCCTAGCCTTCAGGAAGCACTAGGGCATCATCACATCGATCAACTACAACCAAATATTATAGATTATAAGAAAACAAATACGTAAGGTAAATCCATTTGTTTGTTATTTTATTTATGCACTTTCAGATTCTATTCACTGATTCATATTGCATAGTTAGGTTTTTTTATATACTTTCTGAGGACCTCACACTATGGAGCCCTCAAAGTTGCTACTAAATATTTTTTTATTTTATATGTGTGCAAATCTAAAGGTTCTACATCAGCATTGGACAAATGTTTAAGCTGGAGTTGCTCAACATAGGATAACTAAAAGCCCACTCACTTTTATTGGGAGAAAGGAAAAACCTGAAGACACCACCAGTATTATTTTCTAGGGTTTCAAAGAACCCTAGCCATTTGTAAATCTGTATCAAAAGAATTCAAGGATCCACATTGTAACAATGGAGTTTTTAGGCTCCCCCCATTAATATAAGATCATCTATTGTGCAATTCTGGGTTCTTCGTGTTCAATTTATTTAGCATTATTTTGTGTTGCATTTTTGTACAAAGTGCCCAACGACACTCAAAGGCCATCCAAAAATGCCCAGGTGCATTTTAGAAATTCACAGGGGTATTTTATAGAGAGCTAGGATAGATACATAGGCTATTTATAAGTCCATTGACTAAACCCTAGTTTTTCTATTTACGTTTTTTGGTTGTTTTGTGTCTTTTTTAGGATTTTGATATAAAAATAATTTCATTAATTAATTTGGAAAATAATATTCATATTAGCATGCATTCTAGGATTTAAATTAATCATTTACATTCATTCACATCTTCTATTTTGAAGTTTTTGATTTTCTATTGTGTGAAGATAAAAAAAATAATATTGCATTTTGCATGTAAATCAAAATTGCATAATTAGTTTGCATTATTAGGGTTAGAGATATCTATTTTTTGTGGTCTAAGTAGGGACATTGTTCATGTACCAAGAGTATCCCCATTCTTGGGTGATTTCATATGAAGGAATAGATGAACACCCCAATTTTTTAGAGTGGTTTTTAAGTAGTGTACTCTATATCCTTTGGAGAAATTGATATTGTGAATAGTGGATTCTAATTTAGACCACCAAAAGTGGTTATCTTTCTAATATTGTTTGAACATAATAGAAAATCATAAAATTTATAAATAACCACACACTGCATGATTCACATTCAATAGTAGTGGCTAGATTTCATCACCAGCCATTGCTTGAGATTTGGTGATGGTGGTATTCATATCCATACACCAATATCTACCTTTAGAAACCCTGGGTCACCCCCAAGAAAACTTATTGGATTTCATCACTAGTAAGAATCTCGTTGCCCCAACTTAGCCATAGTTTTTTACCTTTATCTGATTAAGTCATATTAGCACATTTGAAACACACAAGATTGAAATTTAAGAAATGAACTCACATTAAAAGGAGATAACCAATGAACAAGGTAAGACATGTAACACAATAGATGAGTAATCCTAGTGGGGAGGTGTTTTCCAGAGGTAAGAATTATTCCTAGGCCAAGCTTATCCCAATGACCAAATCGAACAGTCTTCTAATCACCCGAACTACCCTTGTACGAACTATCAATTCCTTTTACGAACCCTAATTACATACATTGTATGATCTTAGATCATACAGTGGCCAATATGGTATGATATTACACTCAAAAAAATTGATAGATGCTATTTTGGGGGCTATCGTACACAGTTTTGTAATCATTCAAGCCAATTTACCAAAACTACCAAATCATGTAAATTCCTGTCAATCACCTGTTTTACAAAATCGGGTAACAATTGTTTGTACGATTTGTACGATGTACAATGTACGATATGTATGAACTATAGGTACAACAAGGTGTTACTTGCTATGCTTTTCTACTCCAATCTCTCTTCGAGATGTTTTGTAAAGGTTTAACAGCCTAAACAAGATAATATATTTCACAAACAAAGCATTCAAACTGGGTTGATGAGAGATTATATACAAGTAATTCCATCCAAGAATCATATAGTCTACTTCCACATGTCTTTACCAATGTATCTAAGCTCCTGAACCATTCCCCATGATACACCAGTGATCATCTTCTCCACAAAGCTGCAACAAAGCTAAAACTAACATATAATAGTAAGGTAGAAACTCAATTACATAATTTTAATCCACAATGCATTATCCATTCACAACAAGATCGTACACTATCATCCACAATGTCTATTATTCTCATTAATGGTTGTCAATTCAGTTACAATGTGGAAAAATCTTTCAAGGTAATTGCAATAACTCATAAATATGTCTATATCTCTATTCTAGGAACTAATAACCAGTAAACTAGTGCCCAAACCTACAAATTCAAAAATGGGGTCTTATATAACGTTGCCTAGTCCATTCCAAAGTGGTTCTTGAGAAAATCTGTTATTCACAACTACCCATATACAATTGAATACATTATTTTGGCATTTTCCTAAGTTTAGACCTTAGTTTAAAAAATCCATGTGACATTTCATCCCGAAATTACATTCCCTTTGCATCTAAGTGGATTTTGGTGCGCATTGTATGATTTGCTACTACTCTATACAATTTTACAATCTGGCTATATGATTCTGCCTTCCACTGTATGTTTTGCTCCAACTGTATGGTTTTACAAAACTTGAGCAAATTTTTCCCAAAACTGTCAAAATCTAGCAAATCACTTTTTCTTCTTCTGGTTAGTGGATTTGCTGCATACATTTGACACCCCTTTACTATAGTCAATGTACTTTATGAATCATTCTAATTCTTCTGCTGAGCTTCCAGTCTAGCTACTTAAGCCTCCAAGTCCTTGAATTGTATCTTGTACATTTCTCGTTCATTTCTCAGCTTAGTTGCATATCTCCTCATTTCGATGACTTTTGCTTTGTGAAGGTTATCCTTCTCCTCAATAGCTTTCATGAAGCCCATAATTTGTATTTCTCAGTTAGAGGCACTCTTTGTCAACTTCTCCTTCCAGTGAGCTTCTACTCGAGCAGCCGCTTGGAGTTCCTAATTCTTCTCGTCAATGGTCTCCAAGTGGTGTTTAATATCAGATTCTGGAGCTCAAACCTAGTCTTCTTTAATCCTTACTTGAGCTTGCTTCTCCATGACCATGTTTTTTAGCTTCTTGTTGTCCCTTGTCAACTCTTCTATATTCTTGGCCTATGTAGCCATTTTATCACTCTTTTTGGCCAACTGAGCTATCATCTAATCATCCTTTGCTTTGAGTTGTACCTCCAAATCTTTAATCTTATCCTCTGCCATCTGGAAAATCTACCACTTTTCCTATTCAAGCATGGTAACTATTGCTTCAGAATTTGCTCTGAGGTCTGAAAATCCTCCTCCAACTTCTTTATTTTCTCTTCTACCGTAGTTCTACTTTTTTGCAGTTCATCTTCCATTGCGACCAATTCCTTTTGAGCGATTGTAGTCTCTTCCTCCTATGCCTCCTTGAGCCGATGGATTTCCTCCAATCCAATTCTTAGCCACTCTATCCAATGTGTTAGGAAGTTCAACATCCATAGGGTAATGGAAACTCCTGTAGCGACTCTCCTATATTCAACTTATGTCATATTGATGGGGCAGGTTGGATGACTCACTCGATCCAAATATATCCTCGAATCCTTCCTATAATTCATGATTGTCCCTTCTAGCAAGTCTTCTCTTCATAACATCGTTGTTACCTCTTTCTTGGGTAACATCCATGGATGTTGTGCATGAATATCTGCTATCCTCCTTATGCGCTCCGCACTACTCACCCATTCTGTTATCCTCTCCAACTCGAGAGATACTTGTTGCTCCCATAGCTTCAGTTATCCCACATGGCCAATGTAAAATTCTATTCTAGCACTATTCATCACATGGCCTAGCTAAGAAAATAAGTGTCCCACCTTATCCTCTATTCCACTTGCCTCCTCCTCCATTGTAATTATTTGAAACCGTGGTATTTCTAGAAGATGAATGGATTGCATTTCCCATTGTTATTTCTCTGTAGGAGTTATTAAGTCTTCTTCTTCCCTAAGGTGGCTAGAGCTTCCTCCAAGATCTCTAAGTACTCTCTCAGTATTTATATTTTTCCAAGGTGGGGATTATTTCATTGTTTTATCTTCCCCCTCACTATCCATAATGTTTATGATCTCCTTTTGAGATCATCGCTCAACTTGTTCCTGAGCCTTTTCTACTTCAGTTGAGTCCCCCTGTGGCTCCTCCATATTTTCCTAAGCTACTTCCTATTCCCTACCATCCACTTTTTGTTCCTCTATCATGCCCTCTTCTAGAATATGTTGTGCATCACCAACTATGACCTGCTGAGTAACAAGTGATTCTTTCTCTTGTGGCACTTATGTATTCTTCGGGACTTCTTGCTTACTGGATCCTCCTATTATAATTTTGTAATGAATCTTCTTCTTGGGATCTTCTACTGTGGTACTCAGTCCAACTCCCACTTTTTCCTGGGTAGTGGCTACTTCATCATGCCCTACCTTAATTCATTTAAAAAAATTAGAGGCATCCATATTATCAAAATGGTCAAATATATCCAGATATTGCACTATCTTCTCTACCTCTGTCCAATATAACTCCTCCAGTTCCATTGCTTCAGAGTTCAAATGTTCCTTTCTCTGTACTTTTGGAACTAGTTTATCTGCCATTCTTTCTCACTGCCTTCTCATCCTTATTTGTACTAGACTACTCTCAATTTCTTGATTGAGAGGCTGCTCTTGTTGCCTTTGTGTAGGTACTTATTGTTTTAGTTCTAACTCCAATCATTTAGAATGCTTTATCTAATGATGTACATCGACATCCTCCTCCAAAGAGGTATCTCCATGAGCTTCACTCCTATGTTGCTCACTCCTTGTGCATGGTTTATTTGAAGTACTCTTTGCTATGGGTACAAAATTTACCCATATCAATATAATCGGTTGGTCTGGCCTAATTTCTCTAGGTGGTGTCAACCCTAGGAATTTCATTCCTACTTCTGTGACTGCATTTAGTAGCAATCCTATTGCCTGAAAGGCCATCCCAAAGTTATTTGGTATTTTTGTCAAATCCTCATGCATTCTTCTCTTTAGAAAGGTACCCCAATCATACATAATCCCCTGGGTAATACTTTCTACATACTGTGCCATCCACATTGGCATCTCAGTTGCCCTTATATCACCTAAAAATCGAGCCATGACTATGCTCATCACACATGCCCAATTATCTCTTCGCAACTAGCTCTAATTTATTCTGTGTGTTCTTGTGCCAAAAATATTTGCATCTGTCATTGATTTAACAATGGTCATGGCAGTAATAAAATGGTGTGCTTCTATTGCGTCTACCAATTTCTTGACTATCTCAATGCCTTCCGTCAACAACCCAAATGTTCTCTGGAATGTCTCTGTCGAAACCTCCACCTTCGCTAACCTTTTGCCCACATTGACATAGGTTGTCCTCATTGCTGCATTATATGCTTGAACTATCTACAAAAGATAGTTCTGGAAGAATATCCTATGAAATTGTGGAATTTGCACAATGACTGCCACTTATGCATTTTTTAATGTCTTCCTCCGAGACATGTTCTTCTCATCACACCACCATTTCTTGCATGCTTCCACTCTGTCCTATACAAACGTGATATTTGACAGTTCCACCTGGCATTCCTCCTGTTTACTACTCAGGTGTTCTTCCTATTTTTTTACATGTACCTTACTCCTCAATTCCCTCTGTGAGGTAGCTACTTGGGCCATCCTTTCCTCTCTATGCCTCGATGGTGTTCTATCCAGGTGTGCTCACCAATGGCTCTATATCCTCCACAACTTATACCCTCCTCTCCTCCATGGATGATTACCATGCCTTTTGTGAGACTAAAATTGATGCTTGAAGTACTACCATGAGTATGCCTCTCTCTCTCATGTAGCAGACCTGGTGATATCTCCACCCTATTTGTTGCAATCCACCTTAATCAATGTCCAAAATTTTTTGTTGAGATCATTCCTTCAACATCTCATCGATTAACTCAACCTCCTTCTATGCAATTATAAACATACCCAAAATCGTACAAAATCCCATAAAAATGTACAATGTACGATTTTGGGTCCTTTGTACAGTTTCACCTTCCTCCTTCGCTTCCAGATCGTACACTTATTTGGCTATTTTTTTTCCCTTTACCCCGTCAATATTCAAATGGTCAAATATCCTCTAAATCGTACGACTACAATCTAAAATCATACAGAGTGCTAGTACTCCATACTCAAATACTGGTTGGATTCCCTCCCCTTTAAAATTTGTATGATTTCGTACAATTTCTTATGATCTCTTAAAAACTACCAAAAATGGAAAAATTACACTTTTCTTCCTAGAAATCATACAATCTGCCTCCAAATCATACAATACGACTTCTCTAACCCTCACTACTATAAAATACCAAGATTTTTGTCTCCTTGGCCAAATCTGCCACCGACCCAGTTGCCGGATTGTCTCGATCTACTCTTCAGTGCTTTTTATCAACTAATCTTTCACTCCTTCAATCCTGGTGTAGTTTTCTTTAATTTGACAAACTATTGGCTGCAATGTATAGCTGTACATACTGTAATTTTATCTCCTCATGTTTACCATATTACTTTTTACTAGATTTTTTAGTTCTTAGGGTTTCAATCTTCCATCCTCTTGCAATTTCCCCAGTTCCAACCACCAATCTCTGCTCCTTTTAGCTCTAATAAGCAATTTATCTATCCAAAATATATAAAATGATGTATTCTGATGTATTCTACTGTAATATACAAATAAAATTCAAATTTCCTCTTTTGGTGGAGAATATCCACAATTCTTCTTTCCCGAGTTGATTCCTTGAAGCTAAAAAAACTCCCTGGTACAAATTTAATAATGGGTCTGCAAATTCAAAGTGCTGGTGAATAATTCTCACCCATGTAGTCCTCTGTTATCAAATGTATGCTTTTCCCCTTCAATCTCCTAAAAATTTTGAATTCTCCTTGGTGATTGAAAAAAATGGTCACTTTACTTTCCTTTTAAAGCAAGTTTTCAAAAACCCTAAACCCTAATTGAAAAACCCTAACTATCAAAAGAATCTAAAAAGTGCCAAGTTGCATGCTTTTTCCATATCCACTGCTAGATGACTGCCAACTCAGCAGTTGGTTTTAAAATTTTGTCTTTTTCCCCCTCCTTTTCCTCCAACCACTGCTTTTTGGCATGTTGCATTAATTAGTTAGTTGGCAAATCGTACACTGTACGATCCAAATTATACAGTACGACTTTATGTACAATTTGCATGCCAATCTTGCCTTGTATGACTCTCTTTTGTATGATTTCCATCTTGTACATTTTCATTGTATGATTTCATAACTTAGACAAAATTTTACTTTATTTTTCTTTGGAGAGACCACCATTTTCGATTTTCAACCTTGCCCTTCCTAATTGTGTCTTGAGGGATTTTCACAACTAAGGCACATTTTTTTTTTCTCTCTTTTTTTTTTTCAATTTTTTTTCATCCTAGTCTAATTATATTTACCTCCTTGATAATTGCACAGTGACATTCACCTGTACAACCCCATCCCAATCTTGATCTCGAGGTTCAACCATAACATTATGATTAGTGGTATCCTCTTATACCTCTGCTTGGCTGGTCTCTGCCTGTGATGTTGTTGCCCGTTCATTTCCCCTCCTACAATGTGTACAGTTCAGAATTGTACATCAAAAAATTGGAGTCTCGTCCCCTGGTAGGCCTTCTTCTCATCATGCAGGTGATTTATCTCATGGTGGTGGTGTCCTCACCACTCTACTATTATTTGAGTGACTTCTTTGCCTATCTTCGTGGATCATTTCTGGCTCCAAACTTGGTGACCGGGTCCATTTTTTGCCTAGGTTTCCCCCATCTACAAAGTGTACCCTTCCTCTACCAACAAGGTTTCGACCACGTGGGTATCTCCCCCTTTCATTTTTTCTAGGCATGAAACCTCCCCATACTATTGATGAATCTTATCTTACTTGGGGTAACCGCCAATTACCTATTTCCTATTGGGGTCCTTATTGGTTTAGGGGTGGTCGCCCCCCTCTACGTATTTGTAGGGCATTTCATAATATGCCTCTTAGTTTGGGTATATCTTGTGGGTTCCTTATCCAATTCATACATGCTAGTGGGTTATCTCCTAGCCATCTAGGAGTATTTGGTCAGAATCTTCCTTGTCCTCTACCTCCTCTAATTGCAACATCACCAAGGTCTCCATAATTTTTTGGTCGTCTACCTCTTCCTCTTCCTCGTTGAAGTCTTAGAGGTCCTTGTCCAATTCTTCCTCTTATTCCTCGGTCATCAGGAGTAATATCTACCAATTCGATATTAGCCAGTGGACTCTAGTTTGGTGATAATTTTTGTAAGGTTCTAACTCTTTGATCAGCCCTTACCAAGCGACACCTCCATCTTATTTCCTCAAAGGATATTTGGGGGGATGAAGATGCCAATACTTCCATATAACTGTTAGAAAAGTCTATCTCAGAACTAGAGTCAGTCTAACCCTATTCTCTCTATTATGCCCAGTCATGTGGCAAATAATCACTCTCTCCAATCGTCAAACTTCCCTCCTTTGTCTTCTCAGCTACTAGTGAGCTATTGCATATGTCTGTGTATCATTCTCAGGTCTGTCCTCCTGTAACTCCCGAATTGCCTTGGTCTCAATGCTCTAATTGAAATACTTTGATCCCTCTGAGGATTATGAGGATTAATTGGTTCATCATCATCTGTACTAGGCTCCCTTACAAACCATGACATTCCTTCATAACTAGAATCTGTCATACCTACTACATTGTGGTGCAATTCAGGTAATGTGGTGGTCTCCTCTATATCTTGCCAAAGTACTTCTACACCCTTATTTATCATAGGCTATTTTCTTGGTGGGGGTGGCAAAATTGTACTTGCACCTTCATTTCCTCCATCATTTCTTGGTGTTATGTCTTCAACCTCATCATGTTCACTTCTAATCTCTTGTAATCTAACTACCCTTTGTTAATCCAATCTGTGTATGGTACCATCCAATTCTTGGATTACTTGTGCTCTTAATCTCGCATTGTGACCTCGTAGTGTTTGATACTCTTCCTACAATTATTGAGTCTATGTTCTCATCCTCTACTATAATAGCCCTATCTGAGCTAATGGGGAAAGTTCCACTAGTTATTCTTCTATCTTTTCTTCCTTAGCATCATCTAGACTTTCCATTTAAAATGTATCCACTCTATCCTCATTGCACATTGTCAGCCTTACCCTTCTTCATTATTTTGACTGTCGAGGTAGTTATCTATGTTCTATTTGTGGGTACCTCCTATTCAAAGATCTCGGTAATAGTACCCTCTCTTGATAGCCTTTTGTTGTTGGAGGGATCCACTCTTTTTCGTATCTTATGGTTGCATCCACCCATATGATATGTACTCACATCCTTCGTATTTCACTGGATCCAAGTCCCAACTCTTGTTGTTCAATTATTGGCTACATATCATCCCATTTAACAAATATCCTTGCGAGTCCCATATTTGACTCCTCTTGTGGTGGACTCGGCTCATGATGAGACTCATATTAAGCGTCTGCTTGTATTATCCATTCAATATCTTATGAATTAATTAATAAACATTGTACTTTGTAAGGCTTCAACTTTGAGCCATTTACAATGTTGGGAACCTCCATACCATTCAAGTTATGTAGCTTGACCGCTCCATTATCCAATACTTCAATAAATTTATAAGGGCCAAGCCATAATGTATTCAGTTTACTTGGCTTGATCTCCCTATTTTTGTTAAACTTTAGAACCAAGTCCCCTGGACTAAGTTCCAACTTCCTCAAATGCTTGTCATGCCACACCTTTTGTATTTTATGGGCTATCTCAATCGCCCACTGTGCCATGACTCTTCTTTCATCTAGTTTGATCAACATCATTAGTCATTCCTGTAAACTTTCTTTATCTTCCAAGTGATGCTCTATGACAACTCTCAAGCTTGGTATCAAGAACTCAACTGGCACCATCGCTTCTTGACCATACATCAATTAGAAAGGAGTATGTTCTGTTGTTGGTTTGTAAGTTGTTCTATATACCCACAAAATGGATGGTAACATTTCCTCCCAGTCTTCTCCTTTTATCCCATAAGTTTTATATAGAGTTGATACTAAGACTTTATTAGTCACTTCTGCCTACCCATTTGCTCTCAGGTAGTATGGACTAGACAATGAGAGTAAGATCTTAAACTCTATTGTTAGTGTCTTGATAATATCATTAACGAAGTATCCCCATAGTCACTCATTATTCGTAGTGGAATACCAAATCTTATGATTACCTGCTCGAACAAAAATCATGTTGTACTCTTGGAAAAATTATCAGGTAATGCTCTTGCTTCTACCTATTTTGTGAGGTATTCCATTGCCACTATGATATATCTACATTTTTGTCTTTGATATGTCTTCAATGGTCCCATGAAGTCTAAGCCCCAATGTTTGAACAACTCCTATGGCTGCGATGGATGTAAGGGCATGAAGTACCTCTTGACCAGTTTACCAGCTCTCTGGCAAGTATCACAAGATTTCACGTGTTATTTTGCATCATTGTACAATATGGGCCACCATAGACCTGCTAAAAATATTTTTTGTGCAGTTACATCTGGTCCCATGTGTCCCTCTACTAAGCCTGCATGAGATTCTTTCAATATCACCTTAACTTCTTCCTCCATTACATATATCTGTAAGATACCATCACTTCCTATCTTGTATAGAAATCCTATTATTATCTGGAAAGGTGTTGACTTCATAATTATTATCTTATTTTTGGTTTCCATCATATCTTTGGGCAACTCCCTTATGGATAGGTATCGGTCAACCAAATTGTACCATGATGGCACAACATTGATGGAAAACATTTGTGCATTCAAAAATTCATCAGGAACTCCTGTTCCTACTGGCTCCCCTGATAATTTTTAAGATAACTGGTTTGTGATCACATGCTTCTTGCCAGGTCTCACTAGAACTTGGAATACAAACTCTTGGAGTGTAATGAGCCATTGGCTAACTCATCCTTGTATTACTAGTTTGTTTATTAAGTACAACAATGCTTGATGATAGACGTAGAATGCAAAGGGGTTTGCTAGTAGGTAATACCTAAAATTTTGTACTGCATATACCATCCCCAAGGCTTCCCTTTTTGTTGTACTATAATTTCTTTCCGGCCTTGACAAAATGTGACTAGCAAAGAAAATTAGCTAATCCAACTTAAATTGTCCTTCTTGTGCTAACACACATCCAATTGCAAATTTTGAGGCATCAACATGGACATAGAATTCCTTATCCCAACTAGAAAACACCAAAATCATACTGCTTACCAACTTAGCCTTTAACTCCTCAAAGGCTCCTTGGTGCTCCTCTATCTATCTGAAAGGAATATTATTTTTCATCAAAGAATCTAACGGATAGGATACATGAGAATAATTTTTTATAAACCTTCGATAATATCCTATTGACCCAAGTAAGGTTTTGAGTGAGCTTACATCAAAGGGTTCTTCCATGTATAATATTACCTAAATTTTATCTGGATCTATCTTCAATCCTTTGCTGAACACAATGTGTCCTAAAAATTTTCCATGTGGTACCATTAGAAAATACTTTGCTAGGTTTAATTATATCTATGCATTCCTGCATCTGCTTATACATTCACTAAGATATGGAAGATGCTCCTTGATCTTCCCATAAATGGACCAATCATCCAAAAATACCTTGAAATTCCTCGTCGTCAATAGGTTGAATATATACAGTATAATTCATTGAAACATAGCTAGGGCATTACAAAGCCCAAATAGCATTCGATTATACATGTAAATGCCATTCTCCATAACAAATGTGGTCTTCAGATTATCCTCCTCAGTGATGCTAATATGATTGTATCATGAGAATCCATCCAAAAATGAATAGATCTTATGTCCTACAACTTCTTCCAAAATAGAATCTGTGAATGGAATAGGAAATGAAACCTTAATAGTTACTGCATTTAGACTCTTGAAGTCTACGCATATCCTTATCTTATCAACTTCCTTATTTAGGATGATTACTATAGGTGAAACCCATTCACTGTTTGTCACCTTGACTATAATTCCTGCTTTCAATATCTTTTCTATCTCCATATTTACCAATGCTGCATACTTTGGATTCATTCTATATGGCCTCCTCTTGACAGGTTGAGTGCCAGGTATTAGTGTAATCTTATGGACACATAAATCAGGTGGGATTCCTTTCAAATCCTTATATTTCCATGTGAAGATATCCTTGAACTCCAATAATATCTTGAAAGTTGTTGCCTTCAATAATGAATTCCAATAATTGCCACAATGGACCATCCTAGGTTCCTCCTTCATTCCTAGATTGACGTCCACTATCTAGGTCCTTCATACTTGATATTTTCTAGCTCACTCATAACTTTTATTAAGTTCTTAGGGTGTGTCAGTATTGTATGAATCTTTGCGTCTCCTACTGTATAATCTGCAAAGCTTTTTTGAAAGGTCCACTTCTCTTCTATTTCCTTCTTAGTTTCTTTACTAACTTTTGATTCGTCTTGTTTTTCCTTGATCTTCTCTAACTCAATACAGAGGTAGTTGGGTTGAAACATCTCATTATCCTCCATTTTTCATTGAAGAAGTCTTCTATCAGATCGATCTTCATCCTCACTACATTCATCTATGTACAACATTCCCTCTCCATTAGGTTTGTGTCCTTCATCCCTTGATGAGTTTTCTGATTCATCAGTTGTAGCTATATCCTCACTAACTCTCTGATTATTTAAATTGATCATGTATTTATGGTGTCCCTTCTTGAAGGTGATCTGATTATTCCCCAATTATCATTAGCTTTATCTACTTGTAGCTATCCTCTTCACAAGTGAGCGTCGTATGTAGGTTTTTGCATTACAATCACAACAAAGTCCAAGACAAACTCTTGATCAACTATCATTACTTGTTGTGAAGTCAAAAATCCTTTGATTTTAATACAATTCTGGTCAGCCCCATACAGTCAAAATCTTGGTGGCCATAGGGATCCATCGTCCATGATCATTTGCATCAATTTGTGCCCCACAATATCCATATGCATTAATGCAGGCTTCTTTCCCACATCAATCATTAGTATAGTAGGATCCATAAATTGGTCTTTCCATCCTTCCTCTACAACTGGTTGGATCTCTACTTCCATCACCTTCTGTGGTTGCATTTCCTCCATAATTGCTTTTTGCAATTATGGGATAGCTTCTACTAAGTCGGATACTTTAATTTTCATTGTGGTATCCAACACCTGTGCTGCCAGATTCTGCACAACTATCTCCTATTCTGATGGTCTTCATAATTCCTTTCGAGTATTTGACTCTCCTTGCTTAGTTTTCTCAGTTTCTTATTGCACTATTTTCTTTGCTACTTGCCAACATTGCTTTTCTTTTGCTGGCTCTAGATACTTATCCTTTTTAGCCTAATTCCCCATCACAACTAACACTTCCTAAGTTTCCTCTTTAACTTGAGGAACTTTGATGTCCAAATAGCTCACATTCTATGGGTTATTCAAACTCGTCTACTTTGGAAAATTATCCTCCTTGTGGTTCCCTGGACCACACCATATACACATGTGTAGTACTTGTTTGCGGCGATCCTTGCATCGAAGGTGCAAGATAATTCTTTGTAAAATTACCCCTCCTGTAAATTATGACATTGTATGATCAGTCTACCTTTCGAGTCATACTGTAAGCAAATTTATCCTCCTTTTTTATTACATTAATTCTGTTTGCCACCTCTTCTGCTATTTCTGTAACCACCACTCATTGCTTGTTGGCCACTCCCTTGGGCCTGTGGTTTTTCTTCTTGCTATTGGATTGATAGTACCTGTGGATGGATTCTTGCATTGTAGGGATAGAGCATTACATCATACCCCATCACATTAAAAATATGGCAATAGTCATTCTTTGGACACTTGATATTTGTATGTCCCTTGCTCTTGCATTCTGTGTACCATATTTCCTTCTTGTCTAGTTTGATATTCTATTCTTTAACCATCTTATAAAACTCTTTGTAGAATGATGCTACCATCCTCTGGATAGTGTATTCTTCCTCACTATCCAAATATTTTGACTTGGGATGAGATGAGATTCCTATGTATGTCTATTTTGATTCACTCTCAAAGATCTTTGCATGTTTTAATGCTTCCTAATATGTGTCAGATGGTACTCTTCATATTTTTCTTATATTTCAGTAGTAAGCCATCTACAAACCACTATTTTATCAGTACATCTGCCAATGGTATTTACATCTTGTTGAATAACTACTTTAGTCGATAGTTGAAGGATTTTACATCCTCATCTACTTTTTGTTTTGTTACGTAAATCTTGGTGACTATGTCTCGATCATATTTTAAAGGTCAAAATTCCTCAATGAACTTCTCCTTTATTTGATTCCATGTCTAAAAATAAATATTATTTTCTATCTTTAGGTACCAGTCTATTGCAAATCCTCTCAAGGTGGTAGGAAAGAGGACTACCCAATCCTCTGATCTATCTACACCATTTTCTCTCTAAATGGTTATGCAAGTTCCTATGTGCCATGTGGGGTCTTCCTTACCCTCACCTAAAAATGATGGGCATATTTGTTTGGCTGCTCTGTTAGCCATTTTAGGAGAGTCTTCACTCTCACTTGAGGTGTTCCATGAAATATCTATCAGATTCCTCCTTGGGGGTGTCTTACTCATGTTGTTGTCAAAAGTGTCAATTCGAGGTATCCTTTTTTGTCCCTCCACTCGGTGACCAAATTCTCATGCATCCTCACTCTGCAACCTTCTTTGTTGGTTTTATGGAGATGATCCTAGTCTATCCTCCTGAGTTCTCGCGTCTTGTTGCCCTGGTGCCTAACTTCCGTCCTTTAAACCCTTTGACAATATTTCTATCGTGTCCTCAAGTCTTACCATCCACTCTCCATCATTGTGAAATTTCTCTTTGTCACCCCTATCCTCTACATTTGGTGGTTCTTCCTCCCCATCTTCTATCTCAATCATCAACATCTTAAAGTCTCCCTCTTCAGATGTCCAAACTTGCTCTATATTTGGTTTGTGTGTACTCTGATATGAGTTACTCATGTTTCCTATTTGAGCAATCCTTGTGCTCCTTATTACTAGAATGTTGTCTCATGGTTCCCTTATCCCATGCCTTTGTGTACTAGTGTTCCTCATAAAAATCACCTCCAATTTTTAGTCAAACTTGACCCATTTTAACAAGAATTCCAGATTCGATAAGGCAACGACACAAAATGTAACACAAAGGTGGATTATTCCTAGTGGGGAGGTGTTTTACAAAGGCAATAATGATTCCTAGGCCAAGCTTATATCAATGACCAAATCATACAGTCTTCTAATCACCCGAACTACCCTTGTATGAACTATCAATTCCTTGTATGAACCCTAATTACATACACTGTACGATATTAGATAATATAATGGCAAATATGGTATGATATTACACTCATAAAAATTTATAGATGCTATTTTAGGGGCTGTCATACATATTTTTGCAATCGTTCAAGCCGATTTACCAAAACTGTCAAATCGTGTAAATTCTTGTCAATTGCCTGTTTTACCAAATTGGGTAACAATTGTTTGTATAATTTGTATAATGTATGATGTATGATATGTATGAATTACAAGTACAAAAAGGTGTTACTTTCTATGATCTTCTGCTCCAATATCTCTCTAGGATGTTTTGTAAAGGTTTAATAGCCTAAACAAGACAATCTCTTTCACAAACAAAGCATTCAATCGGCTTGGTGAGAGATTCTATACAAGTAATTCCATCCAAGAATCATACAATATGCTTCCACATGTCTTTACCAACATCATTAAGCTCCTAAACCATTCCCCATGATCTACCAGTGATCATATTCTCCACAAAGCTACAATAAAGCTAAAACTAACATATAACAGTAAGGTAGAAACTCAATTACATAATGTTAATACACAATGCATTATCCATTCACAACAAGACCATACACTGTCATCCATAACATCTGTTATTCTCATTAATGGTTGTCAATTTAGTTACAACGTGGAAAAATCTTTCAAGGAAATTGCAATAGCTCAAAAATATGTCTATATCTCTATTCTAGAAACTAATAACCAATAAACTAGTGGCCATACCTACAAATTCAAAAATGGGGCCTTATATAACATTTCCCAGGCCATTCCAAAGTAGTTCCTAAGACAATTCGTTATTCACAACTGCACATCTATAACTGAATACATTATTTTGGCATTTTTCTAAGTTTACACCTTAGTTTAGCATATCCATGTGACATTTCATCCCAAAATTACATTTCATTTACATCTAAGTGAATTTTGGTGCACCCTGTATGATTTGCTACTGCTTTGTACGGTTTTCCAATCCAACTGTATTATTATGCCTTCCACTGTATGATTTGTTCCAACTATATGGTTTTACAAAACTTGAGAAAATTATTCCCAAAACTATCAAAATGTAGCAAATCAATTTTTCTTCTTTTGGGAGGTGGATTTGCTGCCTACAAGACACACATGTTAAGCAAAATTAGCATTAGTTGTTTATTTTTTTTATTGTGAAATTTAATTTGGGTGTTTTAGTTTATTGTATAATCTATATTTTGATCTATTTGATTTATGGTTTTAACAAGAAAATAGAATAAAGCATTAAATCAAGATAATAAAATGGAACCTTCATCCACATTCCCAAATACTTCTATGGTAGAGTCCCTAAATGTGACACGGGCAGATTTATCTGTAGGTCCTTCACATTCCTTACCATCCATAGCATTTCATATGGACATGCCCTAAGAGGAGTCAACCTACCCTACCATCGACCACCACATTACCCATATAGAAATGTCAAGAGAAAAAACTCTCATAAACTCTTCTAGTTATGTCTTAGAGTCCATCCCCAATTCACCTAGACAAGATTCTATTTTACAACATAAGCCTGTTTATTCTCAGCCACCATCCACCTTTACCTAGGTGTACACCAACCCTATTTTCGAGGCATAAGTTGCACCTTCCTCCCATATGTCCATTGACCAACCCTCATGTGCTTCTAGCACTTCATACACTTCCACTTACACCAACCCCTTATATGAAGCACATGTAAATGCTACTTTACAAGTTCTAGCATCACAAGTTGTCATACCTAGTGTAACTTGTTCCCAAGCCATGTATTATATACCATATACCTCCATACCCTCAAATTATGATAGAGAGATTAATAAGGCATGGGAAAACCTAGAAAAATTTCTTAGATAGCATCAAAATGCTCAATAGCAAGTACATATGAACCCTAAATATTTACCAAACTCTATTCAAATTGTCCTTGTTAACCAGGGTCCATCATGGGAACCACAATCTTCTATGGTTTGTATCCCTATTTATCCACCAAGTTATGCCATTACCCATCCTATTACCATTGGCAAACCTAGCCATAACCCTCATACATCAACCTCATTCCAATATCCTAATATTTCCATCATCAGTACCCCATTCATCAATTTCCATCAAATTCACCTAGCCATCATTATCAATATCATCATCACTTAATCACTCCACAAAATTTCTCCACTTCACCACAAAATCATCAGGGAATTCAAGGCTTCCACATTCCTGAGGAAGACCCTCGAGTTAAGGCCATGAAAAAATAGATTTTAAGGTACCCATCCAATCTTCGGTACCATCACCGCCGAAAGATTATGGTATCCAAGTTTGACAAATTCAAGGGAACTAAGGATTCCAAAGAACATGTGAGAACATTTGTACATGCTTGTTTTAGATTCAAAATTTTCATCAATTATTAGGAGGAGATGCCATATTATGGTATAATCAATTATCCACACATAGTATTTATACTTTTGAGCAATTGATTGACCAATTCTTTGAGCGTTTCATCTTAAATGTTAAAAAGAAGATCTCATTGTCTGATGTCTATGCTTTAAGACAACATGATGATGAATCTATCTACAATTTTAGAAACCATTGAAGGGTTGTCATCACTAAATTGCCATTCACCCTACCAATGGATGAGCTAATTAAGTTATTCATCAAGATTTGCTTAAAACCTATCTCTTGGATGCTTCAACTACAAACTTATCAGTCATTTGAATAAGCTTTAGCTCAGGCTAGTGTTATTGAGGAAATCAAAATCCAAGAAGACATACTTAAGCCTAAAAAGAAATAATGGCAAAATAAGGGCCAATACAAAAGTAAATATTCAGGCCAACCAAAATCAACACAGCCTATCCCAACTAATCAACCCAATAAATTTAATCAAGTGGTCATGAGCCAACCAATAATGGCTTTAAAACAATTTGTGCAATAAACACCTTAACAAATTTTTTACCATGTGGTACCCTCAACAACTCAAGCCATGCATAACATAGTGCCAACTATGGAAAACTGTCCCCGATGATAGTTTTTCTGACAAAATCGCCAATACACACCCTTAGATGAGTCATATGTTTCCATTTTTTTAAGGTTGTATGACATAAACAAACTTTCTTTACCCAAAATAATACTTGATGATCTTGCCAAATGAAGTAAGCACTATACGGAACATCTATTTTTTCTTATCATAGTCAAAATGGGCATGACATTAACAATTGCCATTCATTTAAAGACATAGTGCAAGACCTTATTGACTTGGGGAAAACCAAGCTTGATAATCCCCTCTCTCAACAAAATCAAAACCTAGGTATATTTAAAACACCACTTCCTCGTAATGAAGAGGTACAACCAAATGTAGGAGGGGCTAACACCAAAACTCCTCCTAATCAATTCAATCATGTCCAACAATACCAAGGGTTTATAGGGGCCATCCATATGGTCACTAGAGGTCAAAGGAATAGCCAACAAAGCCAAAAACCTCAAGAAAGTGTGTCACAACCTTCTGGATCACCTCCCATCCAAGTTTCCCCCAATCCTTCATCACCCATTCATATCCCTAGTCAATCAAATTTTCCAAATCCACCCATAAATCGTCCACCTTGACCAATCATCTCATTGAGTAGTTGGTTAACTACTAGTCTAAAGATGGTTTTCACCAAGTTTTCAATCTATGAGTTAATCCAACAATCTACTCCACATCGTGATGCATTAATGGACATATTGAAATCCATTGAACTACAATCGTAAGATCCTAATGCCTTCAAAAAATTTGTGGGGAGAATCCAAACATACATGGAGCCTTTTATAACATTCTATGACTTTGAGATTAAGCCAATCTCATCTGAATACGTAGACCCTCCATTGCATATCATGGATCTAATTGACAAGAAGCCTTTTAAAAGAGTTTTAGTTGACACCGGTTCCTCTATAAATATCATCACCACATTCGCATTTTATCATTTTAACCTTCCTCCATCTCATATCACCAAGTCATCATTCACCCTCAAAGCATTTAATGATGCTTTGTATTCTACATTTGGCATTGTTGTTTTGCCCATTGAATTAGGAGTCAAAATGTTGCACACCATGTTTCACATATTGGAAGGATCCATGGCATACAATGTACTCCTTGAAAATCCTTGGACGAGGGAATTGAGATGTGTCCTTTCAATACTACATCAATGTTTGAAATATTTCCATGAGGGATAGGTACATTGCATACTGGTGGACTTTGAGATGTTTAAGTATTACAATTTCATTTCAAATATTTATGAGTCCATGCTTCCTTCCACTCATATTTTCCTATAACCATAAGCCAATCCATATGCCACATCATCAATTTCCTCATAAAAGGCTCCCATTCCCAAGGATATCCCTATCACCAACCTTCATAAAGCTTCCACACCCCCATCATTGTAATGTCCCTTTTTTAGGAACAACAAACCCATACTACGAAAAATACAAAAATTAAGTACATCAAGGAAATAACTTAGAAATTGCTCATTAAATAACACAAGTATGAGGAGAAATCAGCCAGTATCATATATTAAATATTGCCAAACCAATATAACAATTGGAATGGACAAATGGGTCCTCAAGGAACTCAAAATGCAGATACAAACTCCCATGAGTGGGATGAACTAACCCCAAGGCTGAACAGATGCAAAAAATCCTCAAAAATGACCCCAAATACAAGCGTAGGGTTTGGGGCTGCCAAAAGATCTAAAACACATGACACAAATGCTCCCAAAAATGCCATAAACTCCTCAAAGATGCCTCTTTTTGTATTTTTGATATTTTAGGGCAATAACACCTGTAATGATATTTCCAAAACCCCAACCATGCACCTCTAATGCACTATGGGAATGAGAAAGACCTACAATCTCAACTCATGGAACCTATAGGGTTTCAATATTCAATTCTAATATCAACATAACATGCCCAAAATGGGACGTCTCACTCCCTTATATAGGGTGAGGTTCTAATTTGGAGTTGACATCTCCCAACCCTAAAATCACTTACAGTGCCTTATTACAACATAAAAACATAATAAATAAATAAAAACAACTTAAGTTATGTCTCCTAGTCACATGAACCCCTTTTTCACTTTTATAATTAAGTGTAGGAGACATTTACAAAAAATATTTATTTTTGGGACATTACAAGTCCACCCTCCTCAAATTGCTTGTCCTTAAGCAAAGTCAAAGCTGGAGCATCTAAAATTTCTGCACTTTCCCAAGTAACATCCTCCATAGGCAAGTCCTTCCACTTCACAAGATATTCTTTGACAGTCCTACTCCTAAGCTTTCTCTCCCTTGTCTCAAGGATCAATTCAGGTTCAAGAATGAGCTTTCCTTCATCATCAAGGGGTGGCAAATCTGAATATGGCTGAATATGTTGGCCCAAGGCCTTATTCAAACAAGAAACATGGAAGACATTATATATTTTACTTCCACTTGGAAGTTCCAAAGCATATGCAATCTGTCCAACCTTACTCAACACCTTGTAAGGTCCATAAAATTTGGGTTTGAGTTTTTTTGCTCCACTTCTTTTCAATGTAGACTATTTGTAGGGCTACAACCTAACATAAACCAAGTTTCCCACCTCAAATGAGCGCTCACTACGTTGCTGATCTACATACTTCTTCTACTGATTTTGTGCCATAAGAATATTGTCCTTCAAAGCATTAAGAATATCTTGATTTTCTGCTGCAAAGTCTCTAGCTTTTTGGACCCTTGAATCACCAAAAATCAGATCTGAAAAGTGTGGGGCATCATAACCATAAAGTGCCTTGAATGGAGACATTTTTATGGACATATGATAAGTAGAATTGTAGCAATATTCACCAAGGTGTAGCCATTTAACCCATGCATTTTGTTGACCTGAAACATAATTTCTCAAATATCCTTCAAGCCATTTGTTAACAATTTTAGTTTGCCCATCAGTTTGGGGATGGTAGCTAGTACTAGGAGTCAATTTAGTACCACATAGCTTAAACAATTCTTGCCAAAACATGCTAAAAAATCTGCTGTCCCTATCACTCATAATGGATTTAGGCAAACCATGCAATCTGAAAACTTCTTTAAAAAACAAATCAGCAACTTGTATGGATGTACAAGTTGTTGAAATGGCATAGAAATGAGCAAATTTTGTCAATTTGTCAACAACAACAAATATGCAATCCTTCATGTATACCTTGGGCAAATCAGTAATGAAGTCCATGGAGATACTTTCCCATTTTTGATTGGGAATAGGAAGTGGTTGAAGTAAACCAGCTGTAAATTCATGTTCCCCCTTGTTTTCTTGGCAAATAACACATTCATGAACATGCAAGAAGACATCCCTTTTCAAACCCTTCCAATAGAATCTTTCTCTAACCTGTTTGTAAGTCTTGTAGAAACCTGGATGGCCTACAAGTGGAGCATCATGCATGGCTGTAATTAAATATTGTTTCAGCTTTGATTCAGGTACTAAAAACACTCTTCCCTTGCAAAAAATCAGTCCTTTATGGCTGAACCTATCATCTTCAAATTGCCCATTTATTAGTTTAGAACAAAAATCATTCTTTTCATATTCATCCATAATTTTCACCTTCCAATCAGCAGAAATAATGGAAAGAGAATGAAAAGTAGGGTGCCTAGAAAGTGCATCAGTAGCTAAATTATTCTTACCCTTTACAAACTCAATTTCAAAATCATATGATTGCAAATTTGTTACCCATTTTTGCTGTCTTTCATTCAGTTCAACTTGCCCCAAGAAGTATTTCAAACTGTTATGATCAGTTTTGACCACAAACTTACCACACACTAAGTATTGCTTGAATTTGGTCGAGGCATGCATGATAGCTAGCATCTCTTTATCATAGATGCTGAAAATTTTCTCCACATTTTAGAGCTTTCTACTCTCATAAGCAATGGGGCGTCCTTGTTTTATAAGTACAGCTCCAACTCCAACACCTAAAGCATCACAAGCAATAGTAAAAGCAACAGAAAAATCAAGAATAACAAGTAAAGGAGTGGAAGTCATTATATCTTTCAGCTTTAGAAAATATAAAAGAGCCTCATTGGACCATGTAAAGGCCCCTTTCTTAGTTAATTCAGTAATGGGGGCAACCAAAGAAGAAAACCCCTTAATGAACCTCCTGTAGTAACTGCATAAACCCACAAACCCCTCAATTTCATTAGGTTGGATGGTATAGGCCATCTTTGTATAGCTGAAACTTTAGTTTGATCAACCTTCACCCCATATTTGCAAATAATGTGCCCACTCTCAAGTAAATCAGCAATGGTATTTTCAATCTCATCTTTGAAAATCTTAGGATGCCTATAAGGTTTAATTATGACAAGTTTACTATTTTCTTCCAATTCAATAACACGCTGAAAACCTCTACTAGGTGGCAAACCTTTAGGTAGGTTAGAAAATACCTTAAGATGTTTTTGTAGTAAACCTTGAATTTGAGGATGATAGGTGGCTGATTTTTTCCCTTATGAACTGAAAATTACAGCTGCCCACTCAACGTCCTTATGCCTTATCATCTTCTCCATTATTTTGTATGAAACCTCCAAAATTTTACAAGAATATTTTGACCCATTTTCCTTGATTCCTTGCAACACCACATATTTCCCTACAAGCATAAATTTCAGTTCTAATTTTTTATAATTAGTAATATAATCACCAAGTGAATACAACCATTGCACACCCAAAACCATATGTGGAATACCTCCTAAGGGAAAAAAAAAGAATTGCTCATCTACTTCCATGTTGCCAAAATTAATTTTTATGTTTCTTACCACTTTTTTGCATGTGATAATATCACCATTGCCAATAGCAACACTAAAACCAGGAATGATAGTTGTAGGAAGATTCTTTCTAGTGGCAAACTTATCATCAACAAAATTGTAAGTAGCACCACCATCTATTAAAACAATAACCTTTTCATCAAAAGATCTACCTGGTAGCTTAATAGTGCGAAACTGATTCAACCCACTTAAAGTGGCTAGGGAACCTTCAGGAACTTCCCCATACTCCTTTTGTGCTTCCTCTTCCAAGGGTATCTCATCTGCCTCATAAAAATCAGGATTATCAGAATCAGAATCAGAATGTAATTCAATGATTTTCATACCTCCTTCTCTGCATTTATGACCTCTTTGCCAAGGAGACTTGCAAATGAAACACTTGTTTTGTTTCCTTAGCTCATATTTCTCTTCTTGTGTCAAGCGTGGGCCATTTGGGGGCTTATTAGATTTCTGAAAACCAAATTTGAAACCTTCTCCATGCGTGGGATTCCTACCATAAAAATTTCTCTCATTTCCACCTTGCTGCGTGAGGTTTCCTTGCTGCCCATACTGCTGTCCAAAAACTATTTTTTTGGCTGCAAAAGGTGGTCTAGCAGGTGGATTATGTGCAAAATATTTCTATCTAGGAGATAAAATAGATTCTAAGCTTAAATCTCTCTTAATGGCATCTTCAAGAGTGGCTGGTTCAAAAGCTTTAACTAATCCCTTCACGGGTTCCAAAAAACCATCCATAAAAAGAAAAATTACCCTCTTGGGTGAAATATTTTGTACCTAAACTGAAAGTTGTTCAAACTCCTCCACATAGGCATGAATGAATGAAGTTTACTTCAAAGTGGCAAGCTCCTTGAAATACTCTTCCACATTCCTCCTTTCAAACCTGTTCAAAACCCTGGTACAAAATTCATCAAATGTATCAATATCATCATGCCCTTGGGTTACTAACCCATGATGCCACCATGAGTAAGCACTATCCTCAAGGTGGAGTGTAGCAATATGAACTGCATCAACTTCAGAAATAAGCTCCAAGGTAAAATAAGTCTACAATTTTTGAAGCCATGCCCTAGCTGTAAGACCATCTTGACCATTAAATGAGCGAATGGTCACCTTTTGATGCAAAAAGGGCTTATTTTTATCTTTTTTAGCCTCAACAATAGATTTACCCACAATCTTCAAATATTTATCAAAAGAAATTACTACCCTAAAACCCTTAGATTTATTACTATAAGCAGTAAACCATTAATCTAATTCATCAGTTACCTCATTTTACTCCGGTGGAGGTGGTGGAACAAGGAACATAGGCTTGGACGGCCTAGGCAAGGGAGGGTGTGAGTTAGATGATGAATCATGCCCATTGTTGTTGCCTCCCATTTCTCCTTCCCTCGTGCAATTTGGGTTGCCCAAAGATGCCCTCAATTATTGCTAATTTGTATCTTGTAAGGACACCATTATTTGCAGCATGTCAAGTAGGGCATCAAATTTTTTCTTAGTCCTATCAACTGGCCTTTGGGGCTCCTCAACCTCTTCCTTGTTTGAAATTTCCAAAGTGAGTCTGTTTCTCCTAGTAAAATATTGATGAACAAGAGGACGATGCATACAACTATATCAAACCCTAAAAATATGGAAATCTAAAATTCTAAAAATTTTGACCACCAAATTTTTTTTCTAAAACCACAGAACTGCAAATTGGTCAAAAGCGTATCAAACTCTGCAATTTTTATTTTTTGAAAAAAATCCCTAAAAATCCATGAATCCCCTAAAAATCCACAATTTTCACTAGGGCACAACTTTTCACCATAGAAACACACTTATCACCACGAATCACAGGCTGGCAGGATTCTAGCTCTAATACCACTTGTAATGTACCTTTTTTAGGAACAACAAACCCTTACAAAAAAAATGCAAAAATTAAGTACAACAAGGAAATAACTTAGAAATTGCTCATAAAATAACACAAGTATGAGGAGAAATTAGCTAGTATCATATATTAAATATTGCCAAACCAATATAACAACTAGAATGGACAAATGGGTCCTCAAGGAACTCAAAATGCAGATACAAACTCCCACAAGTGGAACGAACTAACCCCAAGGTTGAACAAATGCAAAAACTCCTCAAAATGACCCCAAATACAAGCGTAGGGTTTGGGGCTGCCAACAGATCTAAAACACATGACAAAAATGCTCCCAAAAATGCCACAAACTCCTCAAAGATGCCTCTTTTTGTATTTTTAATATTTTAGGGAAATAACACCTGCAATGATATTGCCAAGACCCCAACCATGCACCTCCAATGCACTATGGGAATGAGCAAGACTTGCAATCTCAACTCATGGAACCTCTAGGGTTTCAATATTCAATTCTGATATCAACATAACATGCCCAATATGGGACATCTCACTCCATTATATAGGGTGAGGTTCTAATTTGGAGTTGACATCTCCCAACCCTAAAATCACTTAAAGTGCCTTATTACAACATAAAAACATAAAACATAAATAAACACAACTTAAGTTATGTCTCCTAGTAACATGAACCCATTTTTCATTTTTATAATTAAGTGTAAGAGAAATTTACAAAAAATATTTATTTTTGGGACATTACAATCATCTTCATCAGTGACAACATATACATGTGGTCATAGTCAGTTCACATCATAAACATCATTACCATCCACTTCATTATCATCATCCATTTAGTAGCCTTCTAAAAGCAATCCATCGTCATTACCTAATGTTTCACAAGTCAAGTTAAAAAATCATGAAACATCTCCATATTCACTACTTCTTGAGCCATCATTAGACCATAGTCCTTCCATGTCATCCCAAGTCAAGGTCCACCTCACTAATCTTGGTATTGGTGAATATGTGATTCAAGACATCACCATAAGACCCCTCACCATTCCTAAGGCTAAATATTTTGGTTGCCCACATGACCAACCTTTAGCAATAGGAGCAGTATATAACATGGGTTTAGCTCCAAATAGACTAAAATTTATCTATGGGGGGATTGATTTGTCATCCAATATAGGTCCCCTAGAGGAACCCAAAGAACTAGCACTTGCAAAAATTTCAAACATGTTAGGATTTCCATCCCGCTACTTTCATATAGTCAATTGGTAAGGTCATAGCCTAGGATCACATGAACAGGGAGTGCTTCAACCCATCGATGTTCCATATCAAGAGGTGCACGACTGTTCAAGCCTCAGGTACCATCCACTTTCCACAACCTCTTCTATTTAACAAGTCTTCCAAAGGGTTAATCTCAATTTAGGAGAAGAAGCCATCCATATCGATATTTTTATGATGAAATCTATGAAGAATTCAAACTTATATCGATAATTTTAGATGAATCTAAAGAAGAATCGGAGCCCATCATTCTCCATACTGAACAAGATGAGTTTTATCTCAACATTTTCCCCATCCATGAGCCCATATTTCACTTGCTTCTTCCAACAACCATCTCCATTTCATTAAACCACTTCATAAGACAACTTGTAACATATGTATATAACACAAAAATAGTGGTTTTCACCACTACCAAAAAAAATGAACAAAAATATTTTCTTTCTTTGCATCACATGTACATATCATTTAGATAGATGTATTTATTTGTGTTTCTTGCTATTTTTTAGATTAACCAAGATCCTAGCACCGATTCTTAGGTCCCATTCATTCCATTCGAATTTAGCCATCTTGCTCATAAGTCAACATGAATCCTGTTGATTTATTTACCTCGCTCCATAATCCATATGATCCAACTAAGCCAATTCCAATTGACATAAGTCTCATTGATATGGAATGGAATTCCTCACCTCCATCCTTTGCCAAATTTGTCTTGTCTGATGAATTGTTAAGGGCTTCCACCAACTACATTCCTCCATCCCCTCTATATTTACCTTCACCTTCATCTCCGAATCTTGAGGTTTTCCAGGTAGAAATAGATGAGGATAAGCTAGAAGAGTTTTATGACATATTATATGTCATTCATTTGATCCCTATGCCCCATCACCTTAATTAAGGTTCCCACATGTCTATTGAAGATACTATTGATGTGGACCTTAGTTCAGACAAAGACAATCCCCAAATTGTCAAGCTTGGAAAAATTTTATCACCCGATGAACAAAAGTAATTTATTGCTCTCCTCAAGGGGAAGAAGGGCATATTTGCATGGTCCTATAAGGACATGCCTAGTATTGACCCTAGTTTGGTTGTCCATAATCTCACCTTACAGCCTGATGCTAAGTCGATCAAATAAAAACTTAGGAGAATGCATCCTACTATGGCCCTCTTGGTAAAAATAGAGCTTCAAAAAATCTTTGACATGAACTTCATACTTCTTATCAACTATCTTGAGTGGATTTCAATCATGATACCCATTTTCAAGCCTAACAAAGCAATATGCATTTGCACTGAATTTCAAGATCTTAACAAAATGTGTCCTAAGGATGATTTTCCTCTTCCAAACATTGATACTCTTGTTGAAACCTGCTCTAGCCATAAAATGCTTTCACTCATGGATGGTTTCTCAAGATACAACCAAATTTGAATAAATCCTGATGACAAACACAAAATAGCATTCACTACATCTTGGGAAACTTTTTGTTACAATGTGATACCCTTTGGCCTTAAAAATGTAGGCACCACATATCAACATGCCATGACATACATCTTCTATGATTACATGCATAATATTATTAAATATTATGTGGATGCTATCTTGGCTAAATCTAAAACTTGACAAGAACATATTGGTGTATTGGAGAAAGGTTTTGACCGACTCCTAGAGTATAATGTAAGGTTGAACCTCAAGAAATGTGTATTTGGTGTTACCTTGGACAAAATTCTAGGATTCATTATCTCGAAAATAGGCATTGAGGTGGATCCTAACAAGGTCAAGGTCATCATGGAGATGAATCCCCTGACTAAATTAAAGGAATTGTGTAGTTTACAAGGAAATATCCAATCAATCTATTATTTTATTGTGTAACTTTCTAAAAAATGTAGGTCATTCAATCACCTACTACAAAATGGAGTGCCATTCTCTTGGATATATGAATGTCCTTCTATGATATTAAGAAATACCTAGCTTCTCCGCCAGTCTTAGCTCCTCCTCATCCGGGGATCTCATTTTATCTTTATATCTCAGCAATGGAATTTGTATTAGGGACAATGCTTGCACAAAAGAATGAAAAAAATCAAGAGCAAGCTGTCTATTACATTAGTCAAACATTGGTAAGCTATGAAACTAGATACACTTATGTAGAAAAACTATGCTTAGAAGTGGTTTTTTCCACTAAGAATCTTCAATAATACATGCTTAGCCATACAACTTATGTCACAACTTATGTCACAACTATGCATTATACGATGTATTGCATTTACAATAACACCCACACCGCTAAATGGATAATCCTCCTTACTAAATTTGACTTGGAATTCATTAGAAAAAAATCCATTAAAGGTCAGGTAATAGTTGATCAACTTGTGAAAGCTCCACTACCTAGTTATCATCCTTTGATTATTGAGCTCCTAGATGATTTAGTATTTGCTATCATTGAATAAGAAGAAGATGTCATTCTAGAGGAAGATGTCGATATCACACTATTATTTGATGGCTCTAAGTGCGTGAAAGGTCAAGGTGTTAGAGTCATGTTTCATACACCACAGGGGGTACCTATCCCCTTATCATTAAAACTTGACTTCCAATGTACAAATAACACTATAGAGTATGAAGCCCTAATATTTGATCTTCAATAAGCTATAGTTATGAGCATTAAGCATATTAGAATATTTTGTGATTATTAACTTTTCATCAAGCAAATCAATGGATAATACCAATGCAAAGGACCTACCATTAAGCTTTATCATGAAGTAGAAATGAAATTGCTCTCTAAGTTTGATTGGCATGAAATCAATAGCTTATCATGTTCAACTAATATATTTGTAGATGTTATGGTCTTCCTTGGATAATTAATTCTAAAAGACTTATTTGGAGAGGTACAAACCCTTATAATTTCAACAGTCTCTAAATATGCAATTGTTTATGCTGAATCTAAAGACAAAAAGGATATTTGCTTTATCCAGCCAAATTCATATGAGCCTTGGTCAAGCCAAATAATAGCATTTATCAAGCTTGTAACACTCCCATATAACATGTCTCGAACTACCAAACGCACATTCAAGTAAAAACTAGCTTGTTTCATTTTCTTGGGGGACGTGTTGTATAAACATGGTTATGATGGAGTACTCCTTCATTATATCAAGTATAGTGAGGCACAAAGAGCCATAGCTGAAGGTCATGATGGTACTTGTGGGGGTCATTTTAGTGTAATGGCCATTGAAAAGCATATTCTATGCATGGGTTATTATTGTTCCACAATAGAATGTGATTGTTGCACATATGTTAAACATTGCAAAAAGTATCAAGAACATGATAATTTAACTCATGTACCATCACAAGCCTTACAACCTATTCAAATCCTTTGGCCATTTTCACAATGGGGTCTAGATCTAATTGGTAAAATTTTACCTCCTTCAGGAAAACATACATTCATCATCATAGCCACTAAATACTTTACAAAGTGGGTTGAGGCAATTCCTCTAACCAGTATGATAGGACCTAGAATTATGGAGTTTATACTTCATCACATCATTTATCATTTTGGTATTCCCTCAAAAATCATTTCAGACAATGGCAAGTATTTTAAGGACAAGAATGTTCAAGCACTTTGCAAGAAATACAACATTCGACATAGTTTCTCGAATCCTTATTACCCACATGCAAATGGACAAGATGAATCTTCCAACAAGACCTTAATTACTATTCTCAAGAAACTTATCAAAGAAAATCATAGAGATTGGCATACACAAATTCCCTTGGCATTATGGGCTTATCGAACAAGCATCCACATGCCTATAGGGGCAATACAATTTTCATTGGTCTATGGATCCGAAGCAATCATACCTATTGAGCTCAAGATCCCTTCCTTGTGAATTTATTTGCAGGAATTCATAGATGACAACACTGCTAGACAAGCACATATTGAACAACTCACACTTCTTGATGAGATGTGAGTCAATTCTTTAGAGAATTTATGAGTTTATCAAGACCACCTCAATCGTGCTTACAACACCAAAGTTCATCTACGTGAATTTTAAATAGGAGATATTGTCCTTAAAGAGAACCAACAAAATACCAATGCATTACCACATATTTGTGATAAATTCATAGCTAATTGGTTAGGTCCATACATTGTTACAAAAAGAGTGGGTAATGGTACTTATAGGTTTTCCAGTCTAGAGGGAGAGGAAGAAACCACACCACTTAATTTTATATACTTGAGAGTATTTTATGCATGATTTTATTTCTATATATGTATATATACATGGCTAATATACAAAAATATTTGAATACATTTCACTCATCACATTGCATTTCACTTGCATCTACATTCCAAAAAACAATGCATTCACCCATATATCATATTGCATTTCACAAAATTGCATGTCATACATTGCATTCACATCCATGTCATATTAAGGATCATTTATTAATTTTAAGGTCTTAATGGGTCCAATAAAAGTCATGTTGCCTTAATCAGGGTCATCTTCACAATTTCATCCACACAATTCCACTAAGTGAAATTGCCATTCATATAAACCACATTATCATAAAAGTTCTAGATGTTTTCAGTCACTCAGCCACTCCTAGTGTTTTAAGAAACCTCCAAAATACATGTCGAGTTATTTTTAGGACCATTGTACATATTCACTAAGAAACTATTGAGTTTTGGGAATTGACTCCAAAAAATTCTTGAAACAAACACAATTTCACATCTTAAAAACATCTTGTGTCAAAGAGGGATAAAACCATACTTGGTATGAACCTCAAAGTGAAAAGGGTCATCCTTGTTAGTCCCATCATGCAACATAGTCCATAAAAATAGTGGTTCTCACCACTACAACAATTCCAAAAATAAAAGAAAGAGTAGGGAAAGATACTTAATTAAACTCTAAAATATTTTACATCACACACCACTCATCATTGGGTTGTAAGGATCGTACTACATTTTTAGTTAGATAGTTAGGTAGTCATCCCAAAAACTTAAGATATCAAAAACAAAAATCATGGACTATGGATTCATCCTCCACCAGAGATATAGATGCTTGATTGACAGTGGAGTACACTCATGTGTGGTGACATGTCTCTTTCAAAAGAGACCTCGAATTGCTCATACAAACAAGCTAGCTTCTTGGTTTCAACCATAATAGGTTTACCCAATTTACTCAATATGAGTTAATTAACTCACTTGCACACACACTAGTTCTTTATTTTCTCGAGTCATTACCATGCTATTTATTCGGTAAATGAATTCACTACACACACATGTGGTCCTAGAGGGATTAGGCAATTTTAGTGAGTTTGTTTGATATCGCCAATATGTTTGAGTCTTTATAAAATAGTCAGTATTCCATATCAAAATCTATATCTTCTTCCATATCATTATCCATATCTTCTTCCATATCAACATTCATATCTTCTTCCATGTCCACATCCATGTCACTTCATATGCCATTCATCCCATATGCCACCAAGTTTGGTGCCCTTGATTAAACAACAATGCTAGAAAATGGCCTAGTAAAGATCTAAACTATAAATGATCATTAGAACATCCATACATTCTATCTTGCATTAATAATCCATAATATTCTATATGCATTAATCATCCATATAACATATGCATTCACAAAATAATTCCATAAAAAGCATTCAAAAAAATATATAACACAAAAGGTAAAATCCATGTATATATATGTATAAATATCACATGTACAATGGGTGCCAAAAGTCTACATACAATGGAGCACCAAGGGTCATATACAAAAGTGCAGCTAATAACTAGCTATGTCCTCTAAGAGGACCCCTGTGACCTAGGAGGAGCTCTAGATCTAGAGCTATGCCTAAACTCGCTATGCCTAGTACCCCTGGAGATAGATGAGGTTGGAGGATGATGAAGTGGAATATGATGTTCCATCAACCTATCCTCCAATGCCTTGATATATCTATGCTAATATTGAAGATGTGCTATGTAAATATTATGCGGATGCTCCCTCTCTACTATCTCTACCTAGAGCCTCGTAATCCTCATGGCTTGCTCTTCCATATACTTCTCCAACTACACCCAATCCTCTTCGCTCTGATCTAGAGCCCATCCAGAACCTCCTTCACATCATCTCCATATCCACCATCTCCTCCAATATCAAGAGCCTACCTCACTATACCCTTCATCCTCATCCTTCGACTATCTTATCGAAGGCATCACTATCACTTTGGGGCCTCTTGGGTCCCCTCATCCCTAGCTTTATCATCATCCCCATTGATTGCTCTTTGATGCGGTGCCCATGCTGGCTAAGTCATAAACCACATATCATACTCCATGGTAGTCCTTGCATCCTCCACATATAGGAGATTCATCTCCTTATTATACTTGCACGCCACCCTCCATGACTTCGCACATGATAGCCTTGTCTCCTCCCGATGTCTCCTATAGTGCACCAGCTCATATGGGATATCCTGCCTTAGTCCAAACTATCAAAGCACTCATGAGAATAAAAATTACTTAGCCTCACTTTGATATCTACCAATCACCCACTAAGCTTGTCACACTCATTGTAAGTGATCTCCATCACCAGTCCACCTGCAAGCCTACCACAACCTCCATATCACTTGGGTGAATGTCAGTCTAGCCCATAGTTCCTGGTACCACTGGCTCATCCTCACTAGCTAACTCTACTGTATCTCCTTGACCACCATCCATATCCTATCATAGGGCTACTACCTACCCAAGTCCCCCATAGGTAATACCTCTGACTGAGCCACACATAAGTGCTCCCATCCCCAATACTACAACAACAAGCTACACCCCAACTCCTTCCTCCCTTACCTTATCACATCATACAAATCATGGTATACCTACACCAATAAAGCAACAACCCAAGTATATACCTGTTGCCTAGTGAGAATATCACTCACTACCCCTATTAGGTTCCAAGGGAACCTACACCCGATGTTGTTTGGGGCTACAATGTTGGCCAACATGGACATAACCAAGGCACGAAGGGCATCCAACTCCTTGTCCATGGATATGTATGGTATACCTTCGCTCTCCACCTTCACACCTTGTAATGCATCTCCAAAAATCCTCATCATATTGGTCTTTCGATTGATCTTGAAATCAACCTGGATCCCCTCCACTGGCACCTTGAGGATGCGATATACATCCTCCAAGATAATAGTCACCTCGTCCATGGGAGGTTGAAAAGTCCCCCTATCCACATCCCACTTCTCTACTAAGATAGAGAGGTACCCCTCATCATACCTCACCATATCCATATGGGCTACCTATTCTAGCCTTACACCCTCTAGCAACTCCTACTCCTCATCCAACACCACCTTCCTCATTCCAAGAATAAGAGGTAAGAACTAGTGTCGAGCCTCCAAAATCCTAAGCTATAGCACAACACAAAACATTTATCAATAATTTTGCAAAAAAAACATCATAAAAACATTTGCACGATGCACAAACAATAACAAGGAATTACCTAAGAAAACCATGCTCCAACCATAGCCCCGCACACACTCCCTCCACCACCATAGCTTTCGCACTTTAAACACTTCACCTCACTTCACTCCACTCTCCCAGACACAACTTCTCTAACTCTCAAATGCACAAATGAGTTTGGTTTCTCATCATGTCAGGTAATTATAGCTGCTTCAGGTGCCTTGAGACACCCATGGGTATTTCCTAGTGCACTAAAGTGCCCATGGATGTTTGTAGAATGCTCAAACATCGATGGGTGTTTCTAAGTACCAAAAGCACCAATGGGTGTTTGGTGCCAAATTTGACAAAAAGATAAAATTTCACAAAATAGTGGCTTAACTCCACCAAATCATGCCAAATTGCATCCATGCATTCATTTCATCATTTAATAAGGTTTTGTGAAGATTCCAACTAATTTGGATGCATAATTTTTGTTTGTGACCACATATTGCAAATTCACCAAACAAGTTACAAAAGCACCCCCAAAAAAGTCCAAATCTTCACAAAACGATGATCATCATCATTTTCATCATTCATACATCATCACATAATCATTTCACATCATCATTTACATATCTACCAAGTTCAAACAACATTCAAGTGAATCTTGTATATAGTGGGTTTTTCTATATACTTGGCGATTGCAGCAATTTGCGTCCATGAAATTTGGTAAGATGAAATATCTACCATAAAAAAACTTGGTCATTTTCATCATAACATATATCATTGTTCAAAACCACAATCATATTTGGTACTGCTAGCATATATTGTATTAGAGCATATTATTACATTATTTCATCGCCACTTAATCAAGCACTAGGTTGGGTAGGGTAGTTATTAAAATTTCTGGTTGGTTTGTAAACCAACCATGGAACCACTTTTATTTGTTCTATTTAATCCAACCTCAATACAAAGTCGTATATTGATTCATGTTTTCATTTCAGTTCTTGTTTCACAATATGGTACCAGATCCAACAAGGAGGGAGAAGGACATTGTCATTTGAGGCACATTTCTTAAGGACACGACATACCATAGCATGAGAACTAACATGACGTAAACCCAGACCTAAGGATGCAACATAGACCTAAACCCAAGGATGTGATGTAGACCTGGACCCAAGGACACAACCGATACATGGACTAAGGATGATATCGATGACACAAACATTGATGTGGACATACATAGGACACACAAATTGAGGATATGCTAATGTGGACCTAACACGATCAGATCCTAGGACATGCAAACCTAGGATACAAACACTAATGTGGACCTACAATGAGACTAAAGATATAGACACTGATGTGGACCTACATAGGACAAATGGATCGAGGACACGTTGATGTGCACCTGACAAGGGACACTTGGACTTGACAGAGAGGACACTTGAACCTATTATAGAGAAGTGATGATGGCATAGAAATATGAGGACATGTGGTATAGGTTTAGATGTTTGAGAGTTCTCCAGTAAAAATGTAGGGAGGGGTGACTACCTGAATGTAGTCACCTTCAAAGGTGGCCCTCCCACTTTTTGAAGTAAGGTGAATGCATCTGCTGGATGCATGTGGGATAATCCCACTACTATTTTTTTTTTAAATACACGGTGCGCTCTTCTACAAGGTCTAGGTGTTGACCCTCCATAATTAGCACTCTTGGTAGTGTAGTTGGTTAAAGGTGCTCATTGTTGTGGATGAGGTCCGTTGTTCGAATCCCATAGAGGGGTTTTGCAAACGAGAAATTTTATTTTTGATGCCTCGCTTTTGTATTTGACACCCATTGACACACCGTGACACCTTGCGATGCATCGTGATGCCCTGCACCACCTAGTGATGCCCTGTGCTACCCAATTATGCCCTACAAAGAAAAATGACACCCAAAGCAAGATAATTTTATGCTCTAAGCAAGAAATTTTGACACCACACAATTTTTTGTCAACTTTTTGCAATTTTTTGACATTGTTTGCCTAACAAATTTTTGACCAAGGAGGGTCATTTTTTTGCACACCAGGGGTATTTTCTTGTCAAGGAAAAGCACAAGAGCATTTCTTTTCTACCTCAAGCGAGAAAAGATACCATTTTTTTGAGCGTTCGACATAAGAAATCTTCACAATGGCCTATATTCACAAATATATATCAGATTCATAGTTATTGAAAGGTTCTAACTTCACACCATGGAAGAATAAGATGCTCGCTATTCTTCAAGTGGAATATTTGTGGAATGTAGTGACTGGCACTACAACACGTCCTAAAATAGTAGGAGTATATCAAGAAGAGTTTGATAATAAAGACAAAATATATTTCATGTTTATCCTGCTTGCTACGATGAGATCCAACCTCATGTTTGTGATGCCAAAACTAGTAAGGAATCTTGGGATGCTTTGATTACTATTTATGAATATAAGAATTGGTCCACTATTCTACACCTTCAAACTCAACTTCATACACTAAGTATGAACTCTAGTGATACAGTTGATATATTCCTATGCAGAGTGGGAGAATTGAAAGCCAAATTGAATACTATGGGACATCCAGTGGATGATACTCTCTTGACCTCTGTCATCTTGAGAGCATTGCCCGAGCCCTATAAAGTGTTGATAACCTCTCTTAATGTATCTGGAATACAAGTATATTTTGTGGAATTGGTGAATTTTATTCAAACTAAGGAGGCAAATCAGTTTCAGAAGGATGAAGTGCCAGCTAATGCCCTCTACACCAAACAAGGGGGTAATAAATAAGGTCAGTTTCAATAAGGAGGATCTTCATCAAAGGGAAAAGGAAAACAACATCAGTGAAATGACAAACAACATTGCAATATTTGTGATATAAATAACCATGAAACCAACAGGTGTTGGTTTAAGAACAAGCAATAGAATGACCAAGATCCTAAGAAGAAGAAAAAAGGAAAATCCAAATCATAGAAACAGAATAAGCAACCCAAGGGGCATGTTGCTTATGTCGATTCAAATTTAGATTTAGACTCTGTAGAATCAAACTCAGATTCAGACTATGAGCGAGCACACAAGGTTCTCATAACTCATACTTCATATCTATAGATAGATGATGTATGGTATATTTATTTGGGTGCTAGTAAGCACATGACTGGTGATAGATCTTGGTTTGAGACATTTTGAGATAAAGGAAGGTAATCCAGTAAAAATTGTTAATAATCAAACCTACCAAGTGAAGGGTTAAGGCAATGTTTCAATCACTCTTCTAGATGGCAAATGTTAGATTGAGAAAGTACTTGATGTTCCTAGATTGGCTAATAATTTGTTGTCAGTCCCTTAGATGTTGGATTGAGCCATGGATGTTTTGTTCTATGTTGAGATAGGCAAGAAGAGATGTTTTATAACCAAAATAGGACAACATGTAGCAACAGGATTATACAAGCATGGCTTGTTCATTTTAGATGTTTTTTCAATGCCTCATGTTGTACTAGCAACAACTACCAAGGAGGATACTTCTCTATGGCACAAGATATATGAGCATCTAAGTTTTGGATATTTGCTCGAGTTGAGCAAATATGATATGGTGAGAGGTCTTCCCAATATTTCACCTACAATGCCAGTTTGCTCGAATCGCTTAGTAGGGAAGCAAAATCGAGTACAATTTGAAGTTAGCTCTTCTTGAGCTAAGCAACCTTTGAAGTTGGTGCACACCGATATGTGTGGTTCTATGCCAACCAGCTATGGTGGAAAAAGGTATTTTTAATTGTTTGTGTATGATAACTCATAGAATATGTGGGTTTTCTTTCTTCAGTTGAAATCAAAGGCATTTCTATACTTTTAGCAGTTCAAGAAGCTAGTTGAGGAGTCAGGATGTTCCATCAAAAACCTTTGTTTGAATCGAGGGGGGAATATACCTCCAAGGAATTTTCATCATTTTTGAATGAACATGGGATTAAGATAAAGTTGACGACATCCTATACTCCATAACAAAATGGAGTTGCTGAATGGAGGAATCGTTCCATTGTGGAAATGGTTTGATGTATGCTTACAGGGGCATACCTTGAGCATGAGTATTGGGTAAAAGTAGTAAACACAAAATTGTACCTCCTGAATAGAGCATCCATAAGAGATCTACAGGGTAAAACTCCACAAGAAGCATGAAGTGGTAAGAAACCCTCTATTTCTCATCTAAGGTTTTTTGGATGTAAGGCGTTCATGCATATACCAAAACAAAAAAAGGAAGAAGTTAGATGAGAAAACCTTGAAATGTATCTTTCTTGGTTATGATGAGCATTCAAATGGATATCGATTGATAGATCCTATGACCAATAAGACACATATAAGTAAATATGTGGTTAATGAAGCTTTCACATCAAATACCACTTCTACAGTTGTATACCTTGAAGAAGATGAGTCCAAGAAAGAGACTCCACCTCCTAAAAACAAGATTCCAAAATGGTATACCAGTACATTGAGAGATTCAAAATTGACATCACTTCCATATCTAACTCTATATCGACCTTGTAATCATAGTATGAATCAATAAAAAAGAATAGAGGCATCAACATCAGAGGTTGATGAGATTTGCCAACAATTTTATGAACTATATGTAGATGTAGCGTGAGATAGGAAAACATATATGGAGGATGACAGGGTTTATATGACAAAATTGGATGAAAATGAACCCATAACAGTTGAGGATGCACTTAGTAAGCCTCAATGGAAGGCTGCTATGGAAGCAGAACATACATCTCTCATGAAAAATCATACATGGAAGCTAGTAAATCTACCTTCAAGAAAGAATCCCATTGGCTGCAAATGGATGTTCAAAGTGAAATATAAGGCATATGGTACTATTGATAAGCATAAATCGTGTATTATTGCAAAGGACTATGCTCAGAAAGAAGGCATAGACTATGAAGAGACTTTTGCACCTAATAAAAAAATGACTACCATTTGAGTACTGTGTGCCTTGGCAGCTCAGTTTGGGTGGAAGTTACATTATATGGATGTAAAAAGTGCTTTATTGAATGGTGAACTATAATAAGAAGTGTATATGACCCAACCAAAAGGATTTCTTGTTGAATGGCAAGAACATAAAGTTTGTAAGTTGATCAAATCCTTGTATGGCTTGAAACAAGCTTCACGAGCTTAGTACATCAAAATAGATAGTCACCTAGTGCAACATGTTTCCAAAGAAGTCCTTCAGATGCAAATATATATATCAAGAATAATGGTTCTGACATAGTGATCTTGGTGCTATATGTAGATGATCTAATCATAACAGGGAGCTCAGAGAGTATGATTGATGTAGTAAAATATGATTTGAAACAATCTTTTGAAATGACAAATCTAGAACTTCTTCACTATTATCTTGGTTTGGAAGTGACTCAAAAAAAGCATCATATAAGAGTAGCACAAAAGAAGTATGCCAAGACATTGATTGATAAATATCATATGATAGACTGTAAGTCTAAGGTAACTCCAATGGATTCTGGACTTAAGTTATCTTGATATGATCAATCACCATAGGTAGATGGCACTCTCTATCATCAACTGATTGGAAGCCTCATATATCTGACAAATACCAGGCTAGATCTCAGTTTTGCTATGGGTTATCTTTCAAGGATAATGCAAAAACCAAAAGTGAGTCATTGAAAAGTGTTGGTTCAACTTTTATACACACCCTATGAAGAATGAGCATGAAATCCCGATAACACTTATAAGGGATAAATCCCACTCACTTTAGGATCTTGTTGGATATCCAAGGTGTGAGTTACAGAGTTGGGTCGAATGTCTATTCACTCTTTTTCGCTTCTGGAATAGTTTCAAGTGGACTGTATGTTACCTTACAACGGGTTCTGGACTTTAGTTCAGTAATGTTTTTGGAATTGGTTATCTTTGTGGACACTCAGATTTACAATCAGTTCTTTGATCTAGCTCTTTATGTTTTAGCAGTTTTAAATAAAAGACAAATTCTAAAGAAAATAAAAATGGATCATTCAATCGGTGGAACAGAGAGAGTAGAGTAGGGCAGAAAGAGAAGTTTACCTAACTTAGCTGCAAAACCAAAACTACCAATTTTAGTTATACCGGTTAGCTTCACAATAGAACAAATCAAAGAGGAAAGTGTCCAGCTTTCTAAGATCACCTTCCACTAAGAGCATAAGACAGAGACAAAACAGATCTGAAAGAAAATCACAAACGAAAGGAAAGTCAGTTGAAATTGGTATCTCTCACCAGTAGCTTAGCTCGCACAATGAGGATAGAGCAATTAGAATAGGCCTGAACCTTAAATCTATAATTTTCCCTAGCATACAATAAAAAGAATGAAGCCTAGTAGCATACCCAATCTTTGATAACACAGATCTACAACATAAATTAAATAAACCTTAATGAAATGAAAACAAAAAGAAGATGAACTTATCGCAGTCTAAAAGAGATTAGGCTCCTGGCCATGCTATCACAGAAAATGAAACTACACCAACTCCAGGTCCAGAACAAAGCATTCAAACAAGATTTGCAGGAAATTGCTCCAATAGCTTTTATTTCTAAGTTTTCGCCTCCGGAATTTACATCCGAAAGAAGTATATATAGACTCAGGACAAACCCTGATCTTTTCAAAAATATCTTCTTCCAAAACCCTAAATCTTATCACTTAAAATCTACTACCCAGGTTTTACAATATAAGGTCTTTTAAAATAGAGTTTTGATAAAACCTAACCATTCTGCAAATCTTAGTGCAGTTACTTGCCATAAATGGAGAAAGCATGATCTGATATTATTCTCATCCATCTATAACTGCAAGTAAATATCTTCGTTTTCTGGCCGATCGTCGATATATTCCATAAATGGGCACTGCGTAAGTAAATATCTTCATCTTTCTGGTGCATCTGCCGGGAGCGTCTCATTAATTCCTCAGAGAAATTCGGATGAGTCACTGGTTTCTCTGACATTTTATCTTCGTAGAGCCACTTCTGAGTTAAAATTCTCTGCATGCCATTACTTTCACCATAAATTCTCCTGTTAAATGCGTCCATCGGCAAATTTTGGTAACTGTGTGTAGATATTTTCATTTTTTGGTCAATTGCCGACATATTCCATTAAATGAGGCAGCTGCTTAGTCACCGTAAAGTCTCTTTGCGGCCAGATCTATAAAATCTGGATGGACCAAAAATTCTTGGCATCTCACATTTCCATCTGATGGCCTTCACTTGATCCGCGCTTATTTTTGTCTTTTTGCCATTACTTCCGCTAGTATGCAACTGCCAGATGGCTTTCTGCAAAAGACAAAACCAGGATTAGCATTTTAATATTATTAAATTAAACCCTAATTTTTATCACACGTCGGCTTGATTTTTTTTTGACACGTGTCGCGATAACGCGACGTTTTCCTCAAGCTGCTTTTCATTTTGGCCTCTTTGTCACGAAATCGCGACATGTCACGAAATCGCGACGTCCCCTTTGCACTTGTCTTCCAACTGTGTCATGATTTCATGATGTTTCTATGCCTTCGACCTTTCTTCTAAAATACGTCACGATTTCGCGACGTTTCTATGCCTTTGACCTTTCTTCCAAAATATGTCGTGATTTCGCGATGTCATGATTTTGTGACGTTTTTATGCCTTCGACCTTTTCTACCAAAATACGTCATGATTTCATGACATTTCTACACTTTTGCTACCAAAATACATCACGATTTCATGGCTTTCTATGCCTTCGGCATTTCTTCCAAAATACGTCATGATTTCATGACATTTTTATGCCTTCGGCCTTTCTTCCAAAATACATCACGATTTCGCGATGTTGCGATTTCACGACGTTTCTATGCCTTCAGCCTTTCTTCCAAAATATGTCATGATTTCGTGACATCATAATTTCATGACATTTCTATGCCTTCGGCATTTATTCCAAAATACGTCGTGATTTCACGACATCGCGATTTCACGACGTTTCTATGCCTTGGGCCTTTCTTCCAAAATATGTCACAATTTCACGATGTCACGATTTCGTGACGTTTCTATGCCTTCGGATTTTCTTCCAAAATATGTCGTGATTTCGCGACGTCATGATTTTGTGATGTTTCTATGCCTTCGGCCTTTCTTCCAAAATATGTCGCGATATCGCGACATTTTCAAAAATGGAAAATGTCACGATATCGCGACGTTTCCAAAAATGGAAATTGTCGCAAAATCGTGACATTCCCAAGTGACTTCCACTTTGCCAATTCTCCAGAAAATGTAGGTTGACTCTAATGATTTTGTTCATCTGTACTCTGCATTTTTTTACATATTAGTGAAAGATCTTCTTTACTCAGAATGACTCTAACATTTTAAAAATGAATTCTAAATTGAAATCAAAGCCATATGCAAGCCTACTTAAGTACTTTGGTATATGCAAAACTTGAAAAAGAAGGAGGCAAGCAAAATTTGGAATAAAAACCTGAAAAACATCAAGAGGGTCCCTACGGCAAAATGAAAACTAAATATTTTCAAAGGATGGAATTTCATTTTTTTAGTGGGGGTGTGTTGCTTCTCAACAAATGGCGATATCTACGGGTAAAATAGTAGCACTATTTTAGAATCCAGGACTCTAGTTTCAAAACAATATAGACCATGTACCATGCTTTGCCACAAATATTCTTCAAAATAATTTAACTACTACTTGATAGTTGTTAAAATTTCCCAAGGACATACTAGGTTGAATCACTTAAGGAAGATTTTCGATGTGCAATTATAAGCATATAAAACTTTCTTCAAGAATGACTGGGCCTTCGAATGTTGTACTTTGGATTGATCAGCTTTTCTAGATTGTGAAAGGGGAAACCGAGTAGGGCTCTGTTTACTAGTTTAGCCTTTTATAGCCCCGACAGAGTTACTCTTTAGATTTTCACGACCCTGATCCACAACTATGAGGTGGTATCTACAACTTGGTAAAAGAAAACATCTTCTGAAGCCTTGGCTATCTCTTTCATTACATAACTTCTTCCTTCCCCCTCTTTTTTTTTATTCTTCATCGATCTGGAAAACCTGGGTACCGATAGCCTCTTTGGACACTTAAATAATTTCACAAGTTAGAGTCCCCTCTTACGACCAACTTTTCTTGGATTCCCTGGGAGTTCTTCAACCCAACAGTATAATAGTTTCTTTATAATTAAAATAATTGTGGCAAGCAAGACACAAAATCCAATTATCTTTCTACTGTTGTTCTGAATAACAAAATAGTTCCACTGTTCAATTTAAGCAAACTATCTCTTAATTAGAATAAAACAAAATGAACACTGGATTTTGAACTCAGAATAAAAGGCTGACTCTTTCTTTGCTGCCCAGGCAAAACCTTAAAAAAAACAAAGCTTTAAAAGCTAAAAGAAATTTGTACAGACCCCAAAGGATAAAACATAGAACTTTAAAATCAAACAAAATAAAATAAAATAAAACTACTTTGTACAGACCCCAAAGGATAAAACATAGAACTTTAAAATCAAACAAAATAAAATAAAAACAAACTACTTTGTACAGACCCCAAAGGATAAAACATAGAACTTTAAAATCAAACAAAATAAAATAAAAACAAACTACTTTGTACAGACCCCAAAGGATAAAACACAGAACTTTAAAATCAAACAAAATAAAATAAAACTACTTACTTCAAAGCCTATTTACAATATATACACATGTTACAACGTCTTTGTGATTTATTCAATCGATGTATTGGATGGAACAACTGAGAAATAATGCTTTAGATATTGACCATTAACAGGAAGGTTCAAAAAATTACCCTCCAGGTCCTGTAGAAGAAATGCATTATTACCTAGGGTCTCGGCAATCTGGTATGGCCCTATCCATAAAGGTTGCAGCTTGGTGTTTTTACGCTTCTTTTCATGGGCTTTGTCCCATAGAAACACCAGGTCTGCAAGTTTGAAGGCCTTCAAATTGGCCCTCTCGTCAAGCCGGCGCTTGATCTGTCTCTTGGTGTCGACTAAAATGCTCTACGGCTTGAAGTCGTCCACCCTGCAAATCAACCAAGTCCAACACACGAGCTTTCGTATCTGCATGATCAAAGTAATGTAAAGCAAATTTTAATCCTGGTACTAATGCTTCATATTCTGCCAAGTTATTAGTGCAGGGAAACTGCAAGCGATAAGACATAAAATCGGTTTGATTTTTTGGTCCTTTAAGAATAGCCCCTGTACCAAAACCTTGCTTAGATTTAGTTCCATCAATATGAAGCATTCCAACTTCATTATCGTGATCTTGGTGAGCTTTAACCGGTTTCTCCCTTTGAGTAGTTGTCAAATTATAAACCCCGATATAACAACCCTCAACAAGATTAGCAGTCTCATTCTTGGCATTATACTCTGTGATCATGAGTTTATATCTTGGTTCTCTGTTGATTCTTAATTGATTTGCAAAACCATTCCAGGGTAACCACATATGCAAAAAATCAGTAGCCAAATACCCATTCAAGGATTTTGACCAATCCCTACTCAGAAGCATTCCGTATCCTACAGGAATATCCACCACCTGAATGTCAATTCTGTGCTGCGCTCTCGGCTCAGATGCTAGCTGGATGTGTATATTCTGAAGTTCACCTACCACTTTAACCTCAGACTTATCCAATTGGACGACTCTCATCTCGGAGTTCATGGGGGTCAAACCCAACTACTGACAGATGGCTAGAGGCATGACATTGGTTGAAGCACCTGAATCTACCAGACAGTTGTGTAAATTTTTCCCAAATATTCGAACAGTCAATAGAAAAGGCGAAACTTCAGTCTTCTCTTTATACATGGCCACATTTGCATTTGCCATCTTCTTTCCCTTTTCCAAAGGTTTGGTAGTAGGTTCAGAATATGTTTTGATCAGGTTATCTCTTTGTTCAAAAATTTGGGCTAACTCATGGAGAGTGATATTAGCTTTGATCTTCTTCATGTCCTCCACTATATTATATCCCTTATTGAGTGGAGGGACAAATGCATCTGGTCCTCTCGGATTTCCTCCCTTGGGTGGGGATGGGTTATTGCTTGAAGATGGATCTGGAGGAACACTGTGGGAGTTGTCCGAAGGGGTAGATGTAGTGTTGGGCTCCGGATTTCTATTTCTGAGGTTGTAGTTGTCCCTCCTGTACTGTTGAAAGGCTTGCACTTCATCCATGGGTAGCTCCACAACATTCTCTGATTCTTCTGGGAAAGTGAAAGAATCTAACACCATAGCTACACTATGTTTGGATGAACTTGGAGCATCCGCAGTTCTTTGATGTTCAGGAGAAACCAACTCACCAGATAGAGCTTCAAAGGCATTACAGAACTCCAAGCAATCCAATTCCCCGTGCTGAGAAGTGGCATGTATCCTGCACCAGTTAGGCAAAGCCAAGTCACAAATATTTACATCATGCCCTTTACCTTTATAATCTTTATTGGGTTCGTATGGGGGCCGAGTGAATCTGTTTTGTTGATAAGGAAATCTGTTTGGGTTTTCGTCGATGGACACTTGCCTTTTGAAAGTCAAAAAGTCATTTGCCAACTTTTGGACCACCCTTGAAACTTCCTCAACTCTTGTGTTATCAGATTCTTTATCCGGATTCTATACATTTTCAGCAGGTGTTACAACCAATGGATTTCCTGATGGTGGAGTTTGATGTACTGGCAACATCATCTAATGTGGTATGGGATTGAAGACATGGGTACCTTGTGTGACCAAAGGAATTTGATGAGCATTCAGAGGTTGAGGTCCCAACTGTCTTTCCAGAACCAAAGCTTCTTTGTAAGCCTCTGTTAGATTGGTAATAGAGGCATCTCTTTTCAAGAAAACAGAAGTCATTGGATCTAGAGAATTCCTAAAAATTTCTAATGCCAGGTCTGCATTTGGCACATAATAACCAGTCAGTCTACCATAAGCCTTCTAAAATCTGACATTGTAAGATCTGACATATTCATTTATTTCTCTTTTAATACCAGAAAATTGTTGATATAATACACTGGGATCTATCACTTCACCAAACTACGATACAAAAACCTTTTCCAAGTCATTCCAACTGGTAATAGAATCGTTAGTGAGATTCAGAAACTAGTCGTAAGCTCCCTCCTGGAGAGTGAACGGGAACAATCTGCAAGCCACATCTTCATGCTATACATTTAACAATTTTAGAGCATTCTTGAATGCTACTAGGTGTTCTTCTACTGTCCTAGTTCCATCATGCTTGTATCTCGGAAGATATCTCTCAAGATTTTTGGGCAGGTCATGGGCTGCACCCGAGATATTTAAGGCAGTGGAACCCAACCAGTTTGCCATTACTACTTGATTGACGATGATACTTTCAGTTGTAGTTGGAGTAACTACAAGTGGTGACAAAACTATTTTAGACAAGGACTTGGCCCTTCTAAGGCTGCTTCTTCTGGGGGTTTCTAACTCAGGCACAAGGAGCTCTCTAGCTCTGGAGTGGGACCTTGTTACTCTATAATTAGAATCCAGCTTTTTACAAGCAACTTACAACCTTACAATCCTTAACAAACTACTGAACTTCAGCCCTCCTTCTAGCGCCAATTTTAAATGTTGGTGTTGAGTTCCGCTGTTTAGGCAAAAACTCAAACAAACAAGTTTTAAAATGCTGAGGAGGAGGGAAAAAGGCTACCAGACTCTGGATAAAACATAGTATTTGTTAAATACCACATACAATCATATTTCTCAACTCAAGCGCACTAAGAACGTAAGTTCGGCCCTCCTTCTAGCACCAATTTTAAATGTTGGTTCGACTTTTATACACACCCTGTGAAGAATGAGCATGAAATCCCGATAACACTTATAAGGGATAAATCCCACTCACTTTAGGATCTTGCTGGATATCCAAGGTGTGAGTTACAGAGTTGGGTCGAATGTCTATTCACTCTTTTTCGCTTCTAGAATAGTTTCAAGTGGACTGTCTGTTACCTTACAACGGGTTCTAGACTTTAGTTCAATAATGTTTTTGGAATTGGTTATCTTTGTGGACACTCAGATTTACAATCAGTTCTTTGATCTAGCTCTTTATGTTTTAGCAGTTTTAAATAAAAGACAAATTCTAAAGAAAATAAAAATGGATCATTCAATCGATGGAACAGAGAGAGTAGAGTAGGGCAGAAAGAGAAGTTTACCTAACTTAGCTACAAAACCAAAACTACCAATTTTAGTTATACCAATTAGCTTCACAATAGAACAAATCAAAGAGGAAAGTGTCCAGCTTTCTAAGATCACCTTCCACTAAGAGCATAAGACAGAGACAAAATAGATCCGAAAGAAAATCACAAACAGAAGGAAAGTCAGTTGAAATTGGTATCTCTCACCAGCAGCTTAGCTCGCACAGTGAGGACAGAGCAATTAGAACAGGCTTGAACCTTAAATCTGTAATTTTCCCTAGCATACAATAAAAAGAATGAAGCCTAGTAGCATACCCAATCTTTGATAACACAGATCTACAACATAAATTAAATAAACCTTAATGAAATGAAAACAAAAGAAGATGAACTTATCACAGTCTGAAAGAGATTAGGCTCCTAGCCATGCTATCACAGAAAACGAAACTACACCAACTCCAGGTCCAGAACAAAGCATTCAAACAAGATTTGCAGGAAATTGCTCCAATAGCTTTTATTTCTAAGTTTTCGCCTCTAGAATTTACATCCGAAAGAAGTATATATAGACTCAGGACAAACCCTGATCTTTTCAAAAATATCTTCTTCCAAAACCCTAAATCTTATCACTTAAAATCTACTACCCAGGTTTTACAATATAAGGTCTTTTAAAATAGAGTTTTGATAAAACCTAACCATTCTGCAAATCTTAGTGCAATTACTTGCCATAAATGGAGAAGGCATGATCTGATATTATTCTCATCCATCTGTAAATGTAAGTAAATATCTTCGTTTTCTGGCCGGTCGTCGATATATTCCATAAATGGGCACTGCGTAGTAAAGGTATCTTCATCTTTTTGGTGCATCTGCCGGGAGCGTCTCATTAATTCCTCAAAGAAATTCGGATGAGTCACTGGTTTCTCTAACATTTTATCTTCGTAGAGCCGCCTCTGAGTTAAAATTCTCTGCACGCCATTACTTTCACCATAAATTCTCTTGTTAAATGCGTCCATCGGCAAATTCCGGTAATTGTGTGTAGATATTTTCATTTTTTGGTCAATTGTCGACATATTCCATTAAATGAGGCAGCTGCTTAGTCACCGTAAAGTCTCTTTGCGGCCAGATCTATAAAATCTGGATGGACCAAAAATTCTCGGCATCTCACATTTCCATCTGACGGCCTTCACTTGATCCGCGCTTATTTTTGTCTTTTTCGCCATTACTTCCGCTAGTATGCAACTGCCAGATGGCTTTCTACAAAAGACAAAACCAGGATTAGCATTTTAATATTATTAAATTAAACCCTAATTTTTATCACATGTCGGCTTGTTTTTTTTGACACGTGTCGCGATAACGCGACGTTTTCCTCAAGCTGCTTTTCATTTTGGCCTTTTGTCGCGAAACCGCGACATGTCGCGAAACCACGACATGTCACGAAATTGCGACAACGTCGCGATATCACGACGTCCCCTACACTTGTCTTCCAACCATGTCACGATTTCATGACGTCGCGATTTTGCGACGTCGCGATTTCATGATGTTTCTATGCCTTTGGCCTTTCTTCCAAAATACGTCATGATTTTGTGATGTCACGATTTCATGATGTTTCTATGCCTTCGGTCTTTCTTCCAAAATATGTCATGATTTCGCGACATCACGATTTTGTGACGTTTCTATGCCTTCGGCATTTTCTACCAAAGTACGTCACAATTTCACGATGTCACGATTTCGCGACGTTTCTACGCTTTTGGCCCTTCTACAAAAATACATCGTGATTTCATGGCTTTCTATGCCTTCGGCCTTTCTTCCAAAATACATCACGATTTCATGATGTTTCTATGCCTTTGGCATTTCTTCCAAAATACATCGTGATTTCGTGACATCATGATTTCACGATGTTTCTATGCCTTCGGCCTTTCTTCCAAAATACGTCACAATTTCGCAACATCATGATTTCATGACATTTCTATGCCTTCAGCCTTTCTTCCAAAATATGTCACAATTTCGTGACGTCGCGACATTTCTATGCCTTCGGCCTTTCTTCCAAAATACGTCACGATTTCGTGACGTCGCGATTTTGCGAATTTCTATGCCTTCGGCCTTTCTTCCAAAATATGTCATGATTTTGCGACGTCGTGATTTTGCGACGTTTCTATGCCTTCGGCCTTTCTTCCAAAATACGTCATGATTTCGTGACGTTGCGATTTCGTGATGTTTCTATGCCTTCGGCCCTTCTTCCAAAATACGTCATGATTTTGTGACGTTGCGATTTTGCGATGTCATGATTTTACGATGTTTCTATGCCTTCGGCCTTTCTTCCAAAATACGTCGCGATATCGCGACGTTTTCAAAAATGGAAAATGTCACGATATCGCGACATTTCCAAAAATAGAAATTGTCGCAAAAACGTGACATTCCCAAGTGACTTCCACTTTGCCAATTCTCCAGAAAATGTAGGTTGACTCTAATGATTTTGTTCATCTGTACTCTGCATTTTTTTTACATATTAGTGAAAGATCTTCTTTACTCAGAATGACTCTAACATTTTAAGAATTCTAAATTGAAATCAAAGCCATATGCAAGCCTACTTAAAACTTTGGAATATGCAAAACTTGAAAAAGAAGGAGGCAAGCAAAATTTGGAATAAAAACCTGAAAAACATTAAGAGGGTCCCTACGGCAAAATGAAAACCAAATATTTCAAAGGATGGAATTTCATTTTTTTAGTGGGGGTGTGTTGCTTCTCAACAGAAAGTAGCAAAGAGAGTTCTTCATTATGTTTGTGGTACTACAGATTTTGGCTTGGAGTACAAAAAGAATAGCAAGTTCTATCTATAGGGATACATGAATTCATACTATTTTAGATCTATTGATGATCACAAGTCAAATTTTGTATACATTTTTCATATTGGATCTGGTCTTATATCTTGGCATAGTAAGAAGTATCAAGTGGTTGCTATATATTCTACAGAGGCAAAATATCAAGCAGCCACTGGAGTAGTTTGTAAGATAATTTGGCTAAGTCACATTCTTACAAACATGGGTCTTCCAAAGAACCTTCCACTTCATTTGTTCTATGATAATCAAGGTGTTTTGAATCTTATCAAGAATCTAATATTTCATGATCACACCAAACACATTGACACTCGATGTCATTTCATTCGTGATGAAGTTCCAAAGCATCATATTCAGCTCCAGTACATTCCCACTAATGAGCAATTTGTAGATATTTTTACCAAGGCACTTGCACGTGTCAATTTTAAATTGTTTTGCAATGCTCTAGGGATTTGCTAATAATGTAATAAGGAGGGATGTTAGCATATATTGTCTAAGAGCATATTATTACATTATTTCACCGCCACTTAATCAAGCCCTAGGTTGGGTAGGGTAGTTATTAAAACTATTGGTTTGTTTGTAAACCAACCATGGAACCACTTTTATTTTTTCTATTTAATCCAACCTCAATACAAAGCCATAGATTGATTCATGTTTTCATTCCAGTTCTTGTTTCACAATAGGTACTTCACATTTTTGAGTGAAACCTTGCTAAGAAAAAATTGCACAAAATTTATCATTGATGGCCTAGTTCATGGGGCTTAAAACATGGACAAAATAAAATTTCATCATTTCACATTTCCTTGATAGTCATCATGGCAATTGGCCTTAGCTAGGGTGATTGGTTTTGATCATAGAAATTATCTATCAGTCACTAGTTGGCCCTCCAAAGTTGACTACTTTTACTCTTTACATTATTCATCATTGCATATCAATGATGCTGGAAGGCATATTCTTTGAAAAAATTTAATCACCCTAATTTTGGGGCAACCACATTTGGTTTTGATTTCCTATAATGGGATACATCTTACATGAACATAACATCTACACTTGGAAAAATTCCTTCATCTGTTGGGGCAAAAATAGATGCATTTCTCATCACACATTTCACAAATCTCTTCATCTGTTGGGGCAAAAATTGATATAAAATTTTCACAAATCCCTTCATCTATTAGGGAAAAAATAGATGCATCATATCACATAGTTCACCACTCCCCTTCCCACCGTTGGGGCAAAAATGGTATTACATTTGCATCATTCGTTTGCACAATTTTTTTAATTGGATCGTGAGATTCATCCACAAAATCATTCACCAATTGAGGGGGTAAGCTACACAAAACTCAAATTCTTTTATTCTTTTGTCTTCAAGCTCATGTTCCACATCCCAAGAGAATCTACTTATACACCTGGCTAAAATAGGTGTCTTGTATTTTTGCACTACATTGTTTTTCATACAATGTAGTACAAAAAGGAGCATCTGTAGACACCAAAATCTAACCACTTGTCCTCCATCCATGTTTTCCTACCATTTCCACCCACTATTCATATATATTATATATATATATATATATATTTTATATATATTTAATATTGAAGAACACAAGCTTATACTGAGAGGGGGGGTGAACAGTATAAGATCACTTTTTACTTTTCTTTCCCAAATAGTATTATCCAATATAATCAATGGAAATATTAACAATAATAACCAAATCAATGCACACATCATCACACACAATAGAGATACCAATTTAACGTGGTTCACTCAATGTGGGTTACTCCATGGAGAAAATATTTCACTAATTTTTTTTCAACAAATCTCTTGGAAAACATTTCCCTATTACAATTTTTATGGACCTCTATCCAAAGGAGACACCAATCCCCTAATCAAGTTTGTGGATATATATCCATAGGAGAACTTATCCTCTACTCTGGATGGTGATCTTCTAGAAGAACTACTACCTCCACTGCACTAGCTTATGGATATCTATCCATTGAAGACTCATGACCTCACTCATAAGACCTACCTTAACTATCCTAGCTAATGGACCTCTATCCAGTGGAGAATATCATCCTCTATACTTTTTCACCTCAAAATATTGCTCTCAACTCTATCTTAAATCTACACTAAACATAGTCCTTCGGTCTAGCACAAATTTGCTCAATCTCTGTCCTCAAATCTACACTAAACATAGTCCTTTTGTCAGGCACAAATCTGCTCAATATCTGTCCTCAAATATGTACTAAACACATTCTTTTGGTATATCACAAATATGCTCACTCTCTGTCCTCAAATCTATACTAAACATAGTCCTTTGGTCTAGCACAAATTTACTCAATCTCTGTCTCTGGTCTGGCACAAACCTATCCTCAAATCTCTACCAAAATCTATCCTCAAATTTGTCCTCAAAATTTAACACAAAGCTTGACTCAATCACTAATCAACTCTGCTAGATCTACCTCAAACCTTAACCCAAGGTTTGAAAAAATCAATCAATCAAATTTGCTCACAAGTATTCTCAAAGTATTATCTCAAATATGCATTATAAGCTTCCACAAAAGCTCACACTAATCTATCCACAAGTCCTCTCTAGAACTTGTCCAATATGCTCAACAAGTCTTCACCAAGACTTACCTCAAATCTGCTCAACAAGTCTTCACCAAGACTTACCTCAAATCTGCTCAACAAGTCTTCACCAAGACTTACCTCAAATCTGCTCAACAAGTTCTCACTAGAACTTGTCTAATATGCTTGATAAGTCTTCACCAAGACTCACCTCAAATCTACTCAACAAGTCTTCACCAAGACTTACCTCAAATCTACTCAACAAGTCCTCACTAGAACTTGTCCAATCTTCTTGTAAGCTTTCACAAAGGCTTACTCAACTCAGTCCTTAAGTCCACTCTAGGACTTGCTCAAATCTATCCACTAGCTTTCACAAAAGCTTTATACAACTCAACTCAACCTATTACAGAAAACCTCTTCAATATCATAAACAAGTTTCACACATAATCTTGTTCAATATCATAGAAACATATAGAGAATTGTTAGAGACTCAATATGCTTCACACTTACAACAATGCTCAATCACTTTCAATCTCTTTCTCAAATCAATTTAGAATATAGACCAATTTGTTTCATAGAAATTAAACTATAAATTCAACACTTCCACTAGGCTCAATAAACTCCACTCAAACAATCACTCAATGAAACATTCCTGCTTACAGACCCTAGTACAAGCACATGAACACTCAAATATTTCTAACAATGCTTATCAAACAATCTCACATAACAATGATACTCATGATATTTCACAAACCTAGTTCATGATATTTCACAAAATCTAATCATGCACATGAAGGTTCATTCAATATTTCCAACAATGCTTATCAAACAATATTTTTATCATCAACTTTTACTCATAAAAACCTTTACAATCAAACTCAACAATGCTTATAAAATAATCTCTTTCACTCCAACTTAACATTCATAACATCCAACAATCCCTCAAGGATAATGTGCCCTTAAATTTTGTTTGAAGATGATTTGACCTTAAACACCTGTCTCAATCACAACCACTCTTTTTACCAAAACTAGGGTTAGATAACAAATATCTATCCTTAATATTTTATCACAAAGATATTTCACCAAGTCAAAATATCAACACTTACTCAACCTTATTTCTCCTTTCAATACAATTAATTAACTTTATTTTCAACAAATATTTCTAACTCCTATGGCACACCTTATTACTCCTCTCAATAAGCTCAAAGCACTCAAAAATTAAATCCTAACATAAAACAATGCTTATCCTTTTATCTCCCTCACAAAAACCTTTATCACATGTAATTTCCACTTTATAACTTTTAAAAAATATTTTCCGCAAATTTTAGAACCTCTACAAATTTTGTAACCCACCACATGGGCTATGAGCCTCTACACAAAGGAAAAGTCTAGCGCCTTTCCTTTGTATTCCATCAAGTGCATAGAATTTACCAAAAACCTTCCTCTGCTTCACAAAATGCAAACCTGTAGGATTCGATCCCTGCACCTTGCGATTGCCATCGTCTTAGCACCTCCCTTGCTACCAGTCATGCTACAGAGCATATTGGAATATGAAACTGAAACTCCTCATCCTTGTCTTATCTTCTGCCTTGAAAAACCTTCAAAAATACATGATCGCTTTCCTTGTATTGCACATAAAAATCACACATAACTCTTTGATCATGGATTAATTAAATGCCTTGGTTTCTACCCTCCTTTATATGCATAATGTGATATACTTCCACAATGTCGATGATTTTAAATATTTCAAAATTTAAACTTTATAACCCTAACCTTAGGGTTAATTAATTTATAATTAGATTATAATTAATTTAATACTCTAAGAGTAAATTAAATTAATTTATAATAAAACTATTATAATTAATTTATAATTAATTAAATCTTTGGTTCTTGTCCTTTTAATATTATAATATTATTTTACTTGGGCCTTCCTTTTGCCCTTTAGACCTCATCCGACCACCTGGGAGCAAAATTTCTTTTGCAATTGATTACGAAACCTAAAATCGATGCTGCCCACTGAAACTGATGCTTACTGGTGCTGAATTCTTGACATCAATGACAAAAAAACCTGCTCATATTTCTAAAAATATCTTCCTTTTTCATTTATGGCAACCCAATTACCTTTTACCATTTCCTTAACCTTTTTCTGTTATGTTCTCCTTGACTGAATGCTCTCCTCCTAACTCAAATCTCTCCCCCTTACTCAAATATCTCCCCCTTTGACATCAATGGCCAAGAGTTGCCTTTGGGATTTGGGGTTAATAATGAGACTCTTAGCTTAGCCCCTCTCCCAACTCCTCTTAATGTGGTTAATTATAGGGTGGGAGTATCTCTACTCCCATAAATCATTGATCTTTGCCTTTGTCTGCTTTCTTCCTCAACCGATCTTTCTGTTTCCTATGACTGTTCTTGTTCCTACTTGTCTTTGGAATTTCTTCTCTACACCACTTTGTTGTATGTCCATCATTATTGCACTTATAACACTTAATTTTTTTATTCCTTGGAGGTGCAAATATTTTGGGATTTCTCCTAGTGAAGCCATTTCTATTCCTATCATGAACCCTGCAATTGATTGCCTTGTGACCAAACTGATTACAAGAGTAGCAATACCCTTGAAAAATATACCTATTTCTGAAGTTCCCATATTTTTTCTTTCATGTGTCCTGCACTATGAAGCCTTGTGCCCAAACTTGTGATATGAGAAGCATCATCCATTGAAACTTCTTTGCCTTTACCTCATTGATCTTTTAGTCTCTTTCACCCTATGCTAGTTCTTGTTCCATCTGTTCCTCATTTGTGTATTGTTCCTTTCCTTGTTGAACTTTATATTGTCTAAATCATCCTCAAAAGTATCACTTTCTCTTAAACTCTCTTCTTATGAAGTTTCATCTTCTTCAGAACTTGAGATTGACTCCTCTCTTTGTTTCTTTTGTACTTGTTCAAAACCAAGTCCTATTTTGCTTGATGTAGATTTTTGTGTCTTTATAATCTTATCCTTTTTTTTGAGCTTCTCCCAAACCTGTGTAATATGTCCTTAGACTCTTTTACTTCCTTCCTTAGTGAAGCTACTTCATGCTCTAAAATTTCACATTCTAAGACCTTTGCTTCTAAATTATCTTTAAACTTCCTTGTCTTAGCCATTGATTTGTTTAGATCCTCTATAAGCTTTCTTTTCTCTTCATCACATTCTTGAAATTGAAGCTTAAGTTGGGAGTTTTGCTTTCTTAAATTATTTAATGCATCAAGGGCATGAATAAGCTCTCCCTTAAGATCAAATTCTCCTTTTTATGATTCTTCCTCTATATGTTTGCCTTTGAAAATATCTTCATTATTTTTTGACTCATCTTCTATAGGATCACCTCCTTCTTCTTCTAATGCCATTAGAAGATTCTATTTTGGTACTTCAAGCGCATCTTCATATTCATCATCATTGAAACTAAATCCATTCCTTGTACAACTATCTTCAAGATGACCAAAGTTACCACATATAAAACACTTGAGAATTATTGGTGACCTTTTCCTAACCACTTATTTTTCTTTTTCCAAAAATAGAACTTCATCTTTATCATTATCTGAGGAACTATCATCACTATCACTTGAGTACTTACTTTCCTTGTCCCAATAGAAATATGTCTTTGGAAGAACTTAATTCCTTGCTTGCCTTGTCCATCCTTACCTTTATTTTGGTACCTATGTTTTTCTATTTTCCTATTCTTATGATCCTATTTTTCATCATCATCATTATTTCTAGCTTCTTGATAATTAGTTGCATAGTGACCATAATTTCCACAATCAAAACATCAAACTGATTTCATACCTTTATACTTTCTTGTATCCTTGTTCCTTCTGCCATAATTTTCTTCTTCATCACTGGATAACTCATATTTTGAATATGAATTCTTATCCTTTGTCTTCTTGGTAGCTTTGAAGGCTGCTTATTTCTAGGGATTAGGTTCCTCTTTTGTTCTCATCTCAAAAGCTATAAGAATACCATGTAATTCATCCCTTATCAAAATATCACTATATTTTGATTCCTCTATAGCTGAAATATTTTCACTAAACCTTTTTGGAAGTGACCTTAAAATCTTATCACAAACATCAGATTCTTAAACTTCAAGTCGAAGTCCTTGCATGGAGTTAACAACCTTGTCTACATGAATTAGATAAGCACTAATGTTTTCCTCATCTTTCATTTTTAGGTCTTCAAATATTCCTTTAAGATTTCACTTTACCTTTTTGACCTTTTTATTCCCTTCATATATGCCTTGTAATTTATCCCAAATTTTCTTTGCTGATTTGCAGTGCATAACCTTTATAAACTCTATTTTATGAAAACCTCTCAAAATTGTATTCATTTCTTTTGAATTGTAATTATGTAGAAGCTTACCATATTTATCTATAGGTGGAGTAGCTGGTGGTGTGTATCCATTTTTAAATGCTTCCCATATTTCATTTCCAAGTGCCATTAGGTGGATCTTCATTATCATACTCCAAAATACATAATCACTTCCATCAAACACTTATGCTAAATTATCTAAGGATCCACTCTTAGAATCCATCTGTGTTCTTGTAAGCTTTTCCTTCAAGCTGTTAAACTATTTTGAAGGAACACGCTCTAATACCAATTGAAGAACACAAGCTTATACTGAGAGGGGGGCTAAATAGTATAAGACCACTTTTTACTTTTCTTTCCTAAATAGTATTATCCAATATAATAAATGGCAATATTAATAGTAATAAACAAATAAATGCACACATTATCACACACAATAGAGACACCAATTTAACGTGGTTCACCCAATGTGGGCTACCCAACAAAGAAAATATTTCACTAAAATTTTCTCAACAAATCTCTTGGGAAACCTTTCCCTATTACAATGTTTATGGACCTCTATCCAAAGGAGACACCAATCCCCTAATCAAGTTCATGGATCTCTATCCATAGGAGAATTCCTTCTCTACTCTGGTTGGTGATCTTCTAGAAGAACTAATGCCTCCACTACACTAGCTCATGGATCTCTATCCATTGAAGACTTCCACCCTCACTTAAAATACCTACCTTCACTACCCTGGCTAATGGACCTATATCCACTCGAGAATATCATCCTCTATACTCTATCACCTCCAAAGCTTCCTCTCAACTCTATCTCAAATCTACACTAAACACAGTCCTTTAGTCTAGAACAAATATGCTCAATATCTATCCTTAAATATGCACTAAACATAGTCATTCGGTCTAGAACAAATATACTCAATATATATTCTCATCAATTATGGAATATTGCATAGAAGTATTCATTTCTTCTGATATAAGGATTTTAGATAGATTGGGTAAGAGCTCATCAGTGAGAGCATAAGAGGTAGAAGGAACATTCCCTATGTATTTTGATGCTAAAAATATGACTTTGGTGGATGTAGACAGTGTAGAGGTGTCGATAGATGGGTCTATTATAGGTATGGAAGTTATAGGAGTAGAACAAGAGACATTGGTTGTGAGATTAGGATCTTTCTTAGGTCCTAATGCGATTTTTACAGAAGATGGTTGAGCTATATATGAAGGTGAAACTGATGGAGAAGAAGTAGATGACTTTGTGGGTGTGAGTTTCACACATTTATATGGATAATGAGAATTAAGATGTGTGAATGATAGGGTAGGGCAAAATTGAACTCCAATAGGTTCTGCAAAAACACACATATCAAAAGGTCTTGGATCACCATGAATGGTAACCAACTAATTCTTAAATTTGAACTTAACACATTGATGTAAGGTTGAGGGAACAACTCGCATCGCGTTGATCCAAGGACGACCCAAGAGTATATTGTATGAGGCAGGGTAATGTACAATAAACATAGTTGTATCCAAGGTTCTCGGACCAACCTACAATGGAATGGTAATAACTCCACACGTTTCTTGTGTTTCATCATTGAAAGCTTTTATGATCATATTAGTTCTTTTCATTTCATCACTTCTAAACCCAAATATTTGGTAGAAGTCAAAAGTGCAGATATTTAAAGATGAACCATTATCAATCAAAACTCGTTTGACTGCTACATCTCCAATTAAAGCAATAATATACAAGGGGTTATCTTTATGTAAACTATGTTGAGGTATGTCTCTATCTCGAAAGTCAATACAATCAACTTCACAAGTTATTATAGTATTGGCCATGGCTTCAGGTTGAATGTCTTATGGTACCATCATCTGGATTAATGTGAGCATTAATTCATCTCTATGTGTAGGAGAAGATCTTAAAAGGTCCAAGAGGGAAATTCTAGCTGTAATATTTGATAATTGTTCATTAATATTATAATGAGGTTTAGGTTGAACATTAGGTGCATGATTTCCTTTATTAGGAACCTTCAAAACAAATGGAGTTGATCCACCATTCTAAATTTGATCTTGTTGATAATTTTGAGCCTGTTTTCTAGTAACAGCTTTGATGGTACCCACAATATTATTTTGTGGATGATGAATGGGTCTTGGTCTAGCGTTTATAGCTAGCTCATTGGAAAGTAATCGATGAGACGATGGTCTAGTAGTGACTCTTCTTGGAAATTGCTCTTCTAGAACCATATAACTTGTGATAGGGTGAATAGTATCCAATTCATCTTCCAAACTATTTGATTTATTTGATGTGATTTCCATATCACTCCCAGTCTCATATTTTGTATCACTAAGATCAGGTATCTGAATATTATATAGAGGCCTAGTTGTAACCACGAATAAAGTAGTGTCGAAGATTTCCAGATCATGAGCAGGTAAATGCCCGCTAATAGTTCCTACATATCGGGAAGGAGGAGGGACATTATGATGTTCAATTTTATTAGCCACCTTCTTACCATGTTTTGGTAAGGGATGTTGAAAGATGTCCAATGAATGATTTGCGTTCTGATTTGGGTTTTGTGGAGTGTTATTTTAAACATTATTAGGAGGATTTTGCTTAGGTTGAAATGCTTGCACCTCCATCTCATTGTTATCAATCAAGTCCTGTATTTTATGTTTTAATATTTTACAAGAGTTGGTAGTGTGTCCAGGTCCTCTATGGAAGTCATAGTGTAAATCTTCTTTGTATCCGGGTATAGTTGGATCAGGTTCTTGGATATTTGGTAATTGAATCAAACCTCATTCTAATAATTGTGATAGAATAGTTGATAAAGGTTGATTTAACCTAGTAAATTCTCAAGGAGATTTATCAGGAGGTTTCAGTACAAACTTCTCTGTTATCTTTGCGGCATTAAAATTAGCAATATTTTGGCTATCGATGACCCCATCACCCACAACTTGTTTATTATTGTATTGATTTTTGGATGTTTTCTCATCGTCTTTCTTTTTAAGCTGGCCTCTCCTAATGAGAGCGTCTTCCACTCTTCAAGCTAAGTCTATAGCTTGATCGAAGGTGATCAAGGTAGTAGTTGATAATTCGTAAGATAGTTGCTCTTGCAAATTATTAATAAAGATATCCAACATCTCCCTATAAGGTAACACAAAGTGCAATTTTTCTATCAACTGTCTCCACCTAGCTAGGAAATCAGCAAAGCATTCATCTTTGTCCTATTTTAAGTTATACAAATATTTAATGGTCACATGTCTTTCGATGTAGGCATAAATTGATGAACAAAAGACTCGACAGTTTCTTCAAAATTCCTCAAAGAATTAGTGGGTAATTGATAATACCACTCTAATGCCATTCCTCCCAAGATTTTTAGGAACATTTTTAGTAATAACAAGTCATCATGTGATATATCATGACATGCTATCCTAAACATACAAATATGCTCTATGGGATATTTAGTTCCTTTATATATGGGAAGAACAGGCATAGGAAAATGTTTAGGATACGGCTATGCTACAACTATAGGATCTAAAGGCTGACTACACATCTCTATAGTTGTACAAGGGACGCTAGGGATCTATCTGGTCCATACGGGAAACTAGATGTTTCACCATGGTTTCAAGATTACTAGTTTGTCCACCATATTGGTTCGGTGGGACATAGGTATGGGATATATGAGTGTATGATGGCTTAACATAAGGATTAGATGCTATATTGCTATTATACAAAGTGTTGGTAGGAAGAGTATTATGAAGAGGATTTGTAATAGTATTATGTTGTACCCCAGATTGTTGGTAATTGGTGTTTGGTTTTGTTTTGGGTTTTTGTTGATTTGAGGTATGTTGATCAAGAGCTTGGCAAAATAGAGCAGTAAATGATGGTTTCTTTTGTGTGGGAATTTCCCTAGGCTTGTTAACAAACACTTTAGATTTTTGAGTAGCCTGCTGTTGTTGCATGTTCTGGATCATAGCTGCCATATCCAAATTGGATGGTCTAGCCCAATCACTCTCTTGATCAATAAAGGACGAGGGATTAGTGTGTGTTTGAAAAATGTCTTCTAGAGTTTCTTGAGTTTCACTAATTCGATCCTTGTCCATATGGACTGCTCTATTAAAAACACCAATATTAGTGTTAATGAACTTCCAAAATTGTTCCATGTTTTCAAAAGTGATAGCTCCTCCCGGAGACATTTTAGGGGATGAGGATCCTTCCTATATATTATTTTCTTATTGTTCATTTCCTACAACAAGCTCTTCTTCTTACTGGTCTAGGATTTCTTCTTCCTGAACTTGGTCCTCTGGAGGGACATTTTGGTCAGTTAATGGTCTTCCTAACCAATCTTCATCTTCTTCGGTTTGTTTTCCATTCATAAGTCTAGGCATTGTGCTAAACTTGGGTTTTAGCAAATATATATACTTATATATATATATATATATATGTGGTAGGGTTGAGAGATATATATTTTAACTATATACCTACTATAATACTTTAAAAGGAAAATGTTTTGTTTTTGTTTTGCTTGTTTTTTATTTATTTATTTATTATATTATTAGTTTGTGAGAATAAAAATAACAAACAACATGCTAGTTGCAAGAAATAACAATAGTAAAAAGAATGACTTAGTTTTCTATGAATAGTTTATGGATATCATTGATAGGGTCAAGTTCATCAGGAGTCATGAAATGCTCCTCTTCAAATTGGAAGTGGTTTTTCAAGAATTTGACAAAGTGTGCTATGGTAATATGATCTACTTCATACTCTGACTTGTAAAAATAAATTTCATGGCAATACTCTTGATACAACATAGCTCTAGGAATTCTATTCCATATTTTTCTATTCGTAAGAACAACTTCTTGATCCTCTATATGAGATAGAAATTTATGTACTACTGCGTTCTCAAGGTACTCCTCAAAGGTGTATAATTTTGAAGACACAAGTGCTCTTTTATCTACTAACCACCTATGGCAAGCTCTCTAAAGTTCATGATACAAAGTCACCTGATCAGGATCCAAGATTCTATCTATGACAAACCTCTTAATTTTCCTAAGTTCTATAGACCTGGATTCAATTGTAGCACCCTAAAATTGGCGCAGTGAAATTGTAATAATTACATTCATCCTAGTAAATAATTTAAATTCAAATTTTAACCTCCCAAACCGCCCGTTAACCATCGGGTAATCCGTTTCCCCCTTTTCTGTGCCATTTTTAGAGGTTGTTTTGACCGTTTGATGATATCGTCATCGATCAGACGATATCGCCCTCGATCTGACAATTTCATCTGGGCTAGGACGTCCAGACGATCTTGTCTCAAAACTAATTTTGCACAATTAGCTTCTGTTCCAACGGGTCTCTAATCCAGGAAGAAGCATGTCTGCGTCGTTAGGGACCCTCCCCCATTGGAGATCTCCCAAATAGGGATGATCTCCAACCTCCTAACTACTCCCCTAAGCCTATTTAATCCTTAGGACCTTCCCTTCCCAACCCCTGGCTGAATTTCTCTGTGACTTGATTTTGCGTGCATTAGAATACCTAGAGCATCATTTTGCCTTTGTTATTTTGAAGTTTTCTTGCAGGGACCTCATTGATTTTCAGCGGAGCAAGCTCAGATCGTCGCAGACGATCTCGTTCAAATCTCAGATGATCTTGTCACAATTCGAGATGATTTCATTGCTTCCAGATGATTTCGACTGCAATCTGCATTGGGGGCAATCAGTGCCCAGAGTTTGCGCTTTCTCTTATACCTTTTGCTGTTTTAGTCTACATTTAAGTTATTTTTTTCCTTATTTCTTACTATTTTGCATTTGGAGTTCACCCATTTAGCTTAGATTGCATGATAAGATCATAATTTCTCATTAGAATATCATAATTTGTTTGAAGTTCTATTCATAACTATTGTTTAGTATTCATATTGTCATTTTGTGTTGTTTCCCTCTGTCATCACAGTGGTATTCTTTGTATTTGGCATCTATTTCTCTATTTGTAGGTCTCTGACGAATTCGTCTGATGAATTCGTTAGATCTCAGATGATCCTGTCAGATCTCAGATGATCCTGTCAGATATCAGACGATTCTATCGAATTCCAGACGATCCTGACTGCTTCAAACATCAGAATCTCCATCAGACATCCGGATCAGGTATTCTTCCTTAATTTCTCTATTTTTTTGTCTTAATTTTGTTTTTTGTATTCATTAAATCTGCACTTTCATATAGATTAATTTAGATTCATTTGGCCAAACCTAGGATATGAATGCTTAAGGCTAAAAATGAACACATAAAACACATTCCAAACCTAGGCGTGGAAACTGCCATTAAATGTTTCCTGGTGAACCCACCATCCGTCGAAAAATCACCAATATACACCTCCCTTGAGAGGCGGGACCTTCGCAAGTCCTCTCAGTCCGAGGTACCGCGACATCCTTTTCACATCCCCCTTCCGGGCACGGATCCTATAGCCTGAAGGTAAGGATGCAAAAAATTTGGAGCGATACATTTTGGTGAACCCGACGTGAATGCATTGTAAACCTTTTGAAAACAAAACAAAGACAAAAACAAAAAAAAAAATAATAGAACAACTAAAACATAGATGCATTTTAGATCATTTAAGTTTAATATCATGTTTAGATGGTAGCTCCTAAGAAAATATTAGCAGTTACTATAAATGTAGAAAACCAATTGGCAGCCATAGAAGTCAATTCTGTACTTAGTGTGCCTGAAACAGATAGAAATCAACTCTTGTGGAACGAACTTGATAGGAGACTTAGTGTCATCTCATCTAGGTCAACACAACTTAAGCAAATCAAGAGGCTAGTCCTAGATAGAATCCTGGATCCTCATCAACTTGTCTTTTATCATGAACTTCAGAGAGCCTGCCATAGATGGTTAGCTTATAGGAGAGCTCTTGTATCTTCAGAATTGTTCACCTTCGAGGAATACCTCGAGAACGCAGCCATTGTACACCGGTTCCTAGGTCTTGTAGAAGACCAAGAGGTTGTTCTTAGAGATAGGGAAATATGGAATAGAGTTCCTCGAGCTATGTTATATCGAGAGTATTGCCATGAGCTTTACTTCTATCAACCAGCATCTGAGACAAATAATATCACTATAGCTCTTTTCATTAAATTTTTAAAAGAAAACTTTCAATTTGAAGAAGAACACTTCATGACTCCTGAACAACTCGAGCCTATTAATGATATTTATAAATTGTTTATAGAAAACTAGATTATTACTTTCAGTCTTATTTCTTGCATTTATTGTATTGTTTGTCTTTACAATATTATTTCAAAAACAAAGAAAAACTAAAAAACATAGCAAAAACTTAAACATTTCATTTCAAATATTGTAGTAGGTATATAATTAATATATACCTCTTAAACTTGTTGCATATATATATATATATATATATATATATATATATATATATATATATATATATATATATATATATATTATTTGCTGAAATCAAAATTTAGCACCATGCCTAAACTTAGGAATGGTAAAGAAACTATAGGAGAAGAAGAAGATTGGTTACAAGATACAACTAGAGACCCAAATGTCCTTCCCGAAGATCCAACTTCGGAAGGAAAAACTCTAGCTCAACCAGAAGATGACCTAGGTGAAGATAAGGAACAAGAAGGAAGTGTTAAAGAGGATGGACCCTCATCCCCTAGAGTAGCTCCAGATGGAACTATTGCTTTTGACAACGTAGATCATCTCCGAAAATTTCTCAATGATAATATTGATGCCCTTAATGTGGCAGTTCGTATTGATAAAGGGCAAATTAGTAACACTCAAGCAGCCATGGAATATATGTATGATGTGCGCACTAATCCCTTGTCGTTCATTGATCAAGAAAGTGATAAGGCTGGGCCATCCAATACAGATATGGTCACTATGATGCAAAACATGTCAAAAAAACAGGCTATCCAACCTCCTAAGGAACCTGTTATTCAACCTAAAATCATTCCCACACAAAAGAAACCTTCCTTCACTACTTTATTCTGCCAAACTATTGAGCAATATGCTTCAAGTAAACAAAAACCTAAAACGAAACCAAATACCAATTTTCAACAATCTGGAATACATCATAATACAACTTCAAAATTCCTTCATAACACTTTTCCTACCAATAATTTACACAATAGCAACATAGCATCTAATCTTCATGTCCCTCCATCATATGCTCACAAAACCCATGTCAATGCCCTACCAAACCAATATGGGGGGCAAACTAGTAATCTGGAAGCCATGGTGAAACAGTTAGCTTCACGTATGGACCAGATAGATCCCTACCGTCCCTCGTATAATTATCGAGAGATATGTAGTCAACCTTTGGATCCCATAGTTGTAGCTCAACCATACCCTAAGCATTTTCCCATGCCCATCCTGCCTATATATAAAGGAACCGAAGATCCCATAGAGCATCTTCGCATGTTTAGGATAGCATGTCATGACATATCACATGATGACTTGCTATTACTAAAAATGTTCCCAAAAAGTTTAGGTGGAATGGCATTAGAGTGGTACTATCAATTGCCCACTCATTCTTTGAGAAACTTTGAAGAAACAACTGAATCATTTGTCCATCAATTTAGTGCCTACATCGAGAGGCATGTAACCATTAAAGATCTATACAATTTAAAACAAGACAAAGATGAATGTTTTGCCGATTTCTTAGCTAGATGGAGGCAATTGACAGGAAAACTGCACTTTGTGCTACCTTATAGGGAAATGTTGGACATTTTTATCAATAATTTACAAGAACAAATATCTTATGAGCTATCAACTGCTACTTTAACTACCTTCGACCAAGCTATAGATTTAGCTCGAAGAGTAGAAGATGCCCTCATTAGGAGAGGCCAACTTAGGAAGAAGGATGATGAGAAAACATCCAAAAATCAATATAAAAACAAACAAGTTGTCGGTGATGGAGTCACTGACAACAAAAATGTTGCTAATATCAATGCAACGAAGACAACAGAAAAATTTATATTGAAACCTCCTGATAAGCCTCCTCGAGAATTTACTAGATTAAACCAACCCTTATCAACTATTTTACCTCAATTACTCGAAAGAGGTTTGATCCAATTACCAACTATTCGAGAACCTCCTACTATACCCGGATACAGAGTTGACTTACACTGTGATTTCCATAGAGGACCTGGACACTCTACCAATGCTTGTAAAAGGTTGAAACATAAAATACAAGATTTGATTGATAATAATGAAATGGAGGTGCAAGCCTTCCAACCTAAACAAAACCCTCCTAATAATACTCAAAAGACCGTTCCCCAAAATCAAAATCAAAATGCTAATCAAACATTAGACATATTTCAACACCCTTTACCAAGACATGGTAAAGAGGTAGCCAATCAAATCGAACATCATAATGTTCCCCCTCCTACCCGATATGTAGGAACCATTAGCGGACAATTACCTGTTCAGGATCCTCAAATATTTGACACAACTTTATCCCTGGTTACGACCAGGCCCTTACATAATTTCCAAACTTCTGATTCTAGTGATATAGAATCAGATACTGAAAGTGAAGTGGACATCACTTCAAACCAATCGAATAGTTCTGAAAATGAATCAGATCCTATTCAACCCGTCACAGATGCTATGGTTCCAGAAGAACCATTTCCTAGAAGAGTTACTACTCGACCTTCTTCTAATATATTCCTTTCTAATGAACAAGCCATCAATGCTCAACCGAGACCAGTTCAACGTCTTCACTATAACATTGTAGGTACCATCGGAGTCGTCACCCGACAACAAGCTCAAAATTCCCAACAAGAACCAAACCAGAATGATGGATCAGCTCCATTCGTTCTGAAAAATCCCAATAAAGGGAATCATGCTCCTAATGTTCAACCTAAACCCCCTTACAATATTAATGAGCAATTGTCCAATACTACAGCCAGAATTTCCCTTTTGGATTTATTAAGATCTTCTCCTACCCATAGGGATGAGTTGATGCTTACATTAAGCCAAATGATGGTACCTCAAAACATTCAACCTGAAGCTATGGCCAATACTATCATCACTCGAGAGGTTGATTGTATTGACTTCCGGGATAAAGATATCCCACAACACAGTTTACATAAGGATAATCCCTTATACATTACTGCTCTAATTGGAGATGTAGCTATCAAACGAGTCTTGATTGATAATGGCTCATCTCTAAACATTTGCACTTTTGACTTCTACCAAAGATTTGGCTTTAGAAGTGATGAAATGAAGAAAACTGACATGATTATCAAAGCCTTCAATGACGAAACACAAGAAACGTGTGGAGTTATTACCCTCCCATTGCAAGTTGGTCCTAGAACCCTAGAAACAACCGTGTTTATTGTACATTGCCCAGCATCGTACAATATACTTTTGGGTCGACCTTGGATCAATGCGATGCGAGCGGTCCCATCAACTTTACACCAATGTGTTAAATTTGAATTTAAAAATCAGTTGGTCACTATCCATGGTGACCCTAGACCCTTTGATATGTGTGCTTTGGCGAACCTGTTGGAGTGCAATTTTGCCCTGCTTCTGTCATCCACACATCCTAGTTCTTATTTTTCATCTAAAACTGTGAAACACACACCCATAACTTCACCTATTTCCCCTCCATTAATTTCATCCTCCTATATAGATCAACAATTCTCTAAACAAATCACTCTAGAACCTCAAAAAGATCTTAAATCTACAACCAATCCTTCATGTTCTCTTCCTTTAATTTCAAAACCTATAAACACATCAATCATACCTTCCACATCTCAAGATATAGGAAATGATCCTTCTACATCTTATGCCCTTTCTGATGAACTTTTACCAGATTTATCCACAACCTTAATATCAGAAAAAACAAATGCTTTCATGCAAGATTCAATTCTTTTAAATAAATTGCCGCCATCTCCTCGTACTTTGGGCCTCCCACAACCTATGGGAAGTACTTACCAAGTCGGGAGTTGTGCCTTCATTTATAAAGGATATGACTAGGGAAGAATCCCTCGAAATATCAAAACTCATCATGAGGGATACGCTCGGTGTTATTTTACCAATGATTATATTAAAGCTAAACCCATGATGCTTAAAATGGGATATAAAGGGAAAGGCTTGGGACCTTTCCAAAATGGCATGAAAGAACCTTTCGAGGTAGAACCGTGGCCTGCCCGCTGTGGTGTGGGCCTATTTCCTAGTAAGGGTCAACCCTTTCCTTTTGAAGATGATGATCATCTCATATGTTATCAAGATTATTTGGATAGGTGTGATGATTTGCCTCTTAAAAATCAGTCATTTTCATGTAACATGCTATCCATAGCTTACCCTGAAATGATTGTTGACCCCGATGAAGAGTTGGAAGGAGATATCTTCCATGATGTCTCCGTTGAAGAGATGTTACACAATGGATTTTATTTTGATGGTTCTATACCAACTATAGCCCAACTTGAGGCCACTAATCCTCAAGATGAATTATCTAAATTAACCTTACAAGAATTACAAGAATTGGGTGTTTCACCCTCCCCACCTAATTTTGAAAGAGATCTACACATGGAGGTAGAAAACGTCATTAAAATTAATATTGGAACTGAGGACAATCCTCACATAATCAATATTGGATCAAAATTAAGTCAAGAAAAACAAGAACAATACATTGCATTCCTTAAAGAGTATGAAGATGTCTTCGCTTGGACATATGAAGATATGCCAAGTCTAGACCCTTCTGTAGTCATGCATCATCTAGTGGTCCATCCGGATGCTAAACCCGTTAAACAAAAACTTAGAAAAATGCATCCCAAAGTGGCTCTGCTAGTCAAAGGGGAGTTAGAAAAACTCTTGAATGTTATCTTTATACAAGCTATTGATTATGCTTGAATGGATCTCAAATGTAGTTCCAGTCACCAAGAAAGAAGCTACCAAAGTTAGGGTTTGCACAGATTTTAGAGATATTAACGCTGCATGCCCTAAAGATGACTTTCCTCTTCCAAACATGGATCAAATCATTGACTTTACTATCGGGAGTGGGATGATGTCCTTAATGGATGGATTCTCCGGTTATAATCAGATCAGGATAGCTCCTGAAGATCAGGCTAAAATAGCCTTTATTACCCCCTGGGGTACCTTTTGTTGGAAAGTGATGCCATTTGGCTTAAAGAACGCAGGTGCAACTTATCAACGAGCTATGACCTATATTTTTCATGATATGATGCATGATATCCTACATGATTATGTAGATGATATTATAGCTCGCTCTATTATTGAAGATCATCATTTAGATGATTTGAGAAAAGTTTTTAATCGATTACGAGAATATCTTATTCGATTAAATCCAGCAAAATGCATATTCGGAGTTAAGTCCGACAAACTATTAGGGGTTTTAGTTTCTTTTCGTGGTATTGAAATCGACCCTCTCAAGATTGCGGCCATCACTGATATGCCCGCACCTACTAATATATCTGAATTACGAAGTTTACAAGGTAAGCTTCAAGCCATCCATCGCTTCATCGATAAGCTGGCAAAAAAAACTGGTCCCTTTCTTAAACTCCTTAAGAAGGATGTCCCTTTTAATTGGGACACCGAATGTAGAGAAGCTTTTGAACTTCTCAAACAATACCTCCTTAATCCACCTGTGCTTTCACCACCTAAACCTGATCGCCCATTCCTCCTATATATTTCAGCTTCAGATTCTGCCTTAGGAGCTATGTTAGCTCAACTTGATGATGAAAAGAGAGAACGTGCTAATTATTATATTAGCCGAACCTTCATCAGTTATGAAACCCGCTATACAGACGTTAGAGAAACTATGTCTAGCAGTAATTTTTGTTGCTACAAAAATTATGACATTATATGCTTAGTCAAAAAACTTATGTCATTGCCAAATACGATCCCTTAAGGTATCTCATGAGTCGACCTTATTTATCGGGTCGCACAGCCAAGTGGGTTCTTGCTCTAAGCGAGTTTGATCTCACATTCATAGGACAGAAGTCTGTTAAGGGTCAAATCATAGCAGATCAATTAGCTGCTGCACCCTTAGAGTCTACCCATCCCCTCGTCATCGAGTTTCCTGACGAATGCCTTCAATTAGAGGCAGACCATATTGAACAATGGTCCTTATACTTTGATGGAGCCCGATGCATGAGTGGGGCTAGTGCGGGAATTATTTTAATATCCCCACAAAAACATCTTATTCCTCTGTCCTTCAAATTGACATTTGCTTGCACCAACAATACTGCTGAGTATGAAGCTCTAATCCTTGGATTACGAGCTGCCTTGGCGCTAAAAATTAAACACCTTTTAGTTTTTGGTGATTCTCAACTGGTTATAAACCAAATTAATGAAGTTTATCAGACCAGAGATGATAAACTGCATCCATATAAGGCCTATGTTTTACAATTAATGTCCCTATTTGATCAAGTTACCTTGGAAGCTATTCCTCGAACTTGCAACCGTGCAGCTGATGCTATGGCCGCAGCTGCATCTCTCCTGCCCTTGGAGTTAGATGACGAATATGCCACTATCATTATTCGTCGACTCTAGGAACCCGCTTCAAATAAATCATGCTTAGAGCCTTTGGATGTGTTTCTAATCAATGAAACTACTCTTGAACCTTGGTATACGGACATATTTGATTTTCTCCAAAATGGGACTTTCCCTGCCAATTCTAATAGCAACCAACGTCGGTTATTACGTAGACGAGCAAGTCGATTTGTAATAATTGGCAATACTTTATATAGGAGATCTTTTGAAGGTATCCTATTAAGATGTTTAAACTTAGAAGAGTCTAAATCAGCCTTGAGTGAAGCCCACGATGGATCTTGTGGAGGACACTTCAGTGGTAGTGTCATTGCTAAAAAGCTCCTTCGGATAGGATATTTTTGGCCTACCATGGAAACGGATGCACATGAGTATGTGCGCCATTGCGACAAGTGCCAGAAACATGCTGACCTTGTCCATGCGCCTGCACAAGAGATGCAGGCTATTTCATCTCCTTGGCCCTTTTCTAAATGGGGCTTAGACATTATTGGCAAAATCAATCCTGTGTCATCCGATGGACACAAGTTCATCATAACCGCCACGGAGTATTTCACGAAGTGGGTTGAAGCTATGCCTTTAGCTTCTCGCACTGGCACACAAGTTTCTAAATTTATTTTTAATCAAATCATTTGCAGGTTTGGAATTCTCGCAAATCTCATTTCTGACAATGGAACTTGTTTCAAAAATAAAGATGTTAAAAAATTATGCCAAAAATATAAGATTCAACATCGCTGGTCCACTCCCTATTATCCTCAGGGTAATGGTCAAGCAGAAGCATCTAACAAAACCTTAATCAAAATTCTCAAAAGATTGGTCAATAAAACTGGCCGTGACTGGCACATTCAGTTATATCCAGCCTTGTGGGCCTATCGAACTAGTGTTCGAACCCCCACTGGAACTTCACCATTTGTTTTGGTTTACGGTGCTGAAGCAGTTTTTCCCTTTGAATTAGAAGTTCCTTCTTTGGCTCTACTACTTCAAGATACCGAAGTAGGAGATGAATATCGAAATTGGCAGACTCGATCAGCTGGAACTCCTAGATGAAAAATGCATCAATGCTTTGGAGCATCTCCGTGCTTACCAAAACAAGCTTAAAAGATCATATGCCAAAAAAAAGTTCGCCATCGATCCTTTGAGATCGACAACCTTGTTTTAAAGAAAACCAAAAAAATACAAATGCAACTAAGGACCTTAAAGGTAAATTTGAGCCCAACTGGCTTGGACCATACATTATTACTGCTAAATTTGAATCAGGAGCATACAAATTATCTACCTTAGATGGTAAAGAACTTAAAGAACCCATGAATATTTTGCATCTTAAACGTTACTATGTATAAATTTGGTCATTTCATCCTTGTATATATCACTATCTTGTATTTCTTTCAATTTATAAATTCAAAAACATCAAAAACATTCATAACCATCAAAATCTTCAAAACTATTTGTTGTATTTATTTATGGCACTTGTTAATTCTTTCAAAAATGATAAAATCAAAACAGCAATATGCTTGACTCTTTCGAAACCAAAACAATGTAAAGAAGAAAGAGAGAGTCAACATTCTCAAAACTTCTCAAAAAGTATTTATATATATTTTCTTACAAATGTTGCAGTTATATGTTTCAAATTATTTTGGATAAATTAGCATTTATTTGGAATCCCTCACTTGCACACTCACAAAAATAAATATCTTGATTTTATCTGGCATGATTACTAATCTCTCTTATATCAAAGTCCACAAAATTCAATTAAATAAAGTTTGAGCATAGAGAATTGATCTTGTTATTTACTTAAACCAAGCACATCTTTTCACAATAAAATGATTATATTTGTAATTTCCATGTTTTGCTACATAGTAGACGTGGTTTCTTGAGCGAAAAGTTTCCCCTGCTATCCTATCATGCACATGGTCTAGAATCTTTGAGAATTGGCAAAAGGACAAGCTCACCCCTACCCAGAATAAAAATCCCTTGCTCTACAGCTAATCCGAGCAAGTATCCCTAGCAAAGAAAAAGAAAAAGCAAAGTTCAAGAAAAAAAAAAATGTTATTTTATATCATTACAGCAATATTTCAAGCACTATCTCAAAAATCAAGAAAAAAGAAAAAGAAGCAAAGTTCAAAAGAAGCAAAAAAAAAGCAGAAAGCAAGAAAGCAATAAAATCCCTTTCCCTACCCTTTGAAAAGAAAAGAAGGGTTGATGAGCTTGAATCCCTGGAATTCTCAATTATTCAAAAACTGTGAGGTAAGCCCCATAACAGGTGGTTTGTGCCCAACCTGCTTGGCCTTGGGTAACTCCTAGCGTGGTGATATGTCCGTCACATTAGCGACCTTCTTTTGTATAGACCTATGTCTGCTTATGGATTAGCTAGCTCTTGATAATCCGACCTACATAGTAGCCTAGTATGGTTATATGCATCTACATCATGGTTAATGAACACTTATTTGGTTTCTTCAAATCACTTGTATCATATTATCTTGCTCAAAACTGGTAAATGCACAAAGCAATTGCACACACATTTGTATTTGAGAGATTTTGTGTATCATTATGATAAATCAAGATTGGAAATGAATTCACATATGCACATGGGATTCCTTATAAATCTAACTTTTGTCTTCAAAATACTTTGAAATATTCTTTTTGCAACTTGTTTGGAATAATTCAAGTACAATTGTTTACCATAAAGACAACTATATAATAGAAAAATCAAAAATTTCTTTCAAAACTATACAATCAAAACATATATATATATATATATATATATATATATATATATATATATATATATATATATATATATAACTTTTTGTCGACTTTCACGACGATGGTATAGTTCCAAAACCAAAATTGGAATTTTATGCCTAGCGCAAGTCCTCATCTTCATATTAAAAATCAACCATGCAATAAAACTATCTATTTTTTTCTTTGATTTTCGCGATGATGGTATAAGTCTATACCTACATATTCTATGCCTAGCGCAAATCATTGTAACAATTTTTATTCCCCATTTATTTAAACATCATGAAAACCATATGACTTAATTCATTATGTTACACAAATTATGCTTTTAAAAAGCAAACACATTTTCATTATTTCATGTCATTATGTCAACCTTTAAATTTTGCAATGATGGTATAATTCCTAGGGAATTATTCAAAAAAATTTATCACACTTAGGAATTTATACCTAGCAAAAATCATTATTTCATGCATACTATTTTTATGAAAAATCTGAAAACAAACCATCATCATCATCATTTGCACCATTGCACCAAAGTCTTAAGACAGTCTCTTAAGCACTCTTTTACTTTTAACAATATTTCTATAAGCTGGGATTAGCTTGACGACCGAGTGAGCAAGCGACTCCATGAAATGGTCTATAATAGCGACAATGTCCTTTGAAATTATTGTTAGAAGTCTCTTTTTATTTTTTACCACATCACATTACAAACAACCCATTTGTTACATCAGATTATTTCATTTAAAATATTACCGCATGACATCAAAATTATAAATTTTCAAAATGACATAATTTCATGAATCCTCAATCCAATTATCAAATCAATCAATCAAACATAAAAGCATCATAAACATATACATAACACAAGTCATATGATCAAAACTATCTCATCTATATATCAACAGTATATATACATCATATCAAAATTGGATTGGTATGCCACAATCTGTACCTCGGCATACTCAATCCTCTATCAACAAAATAATAATAAAATGCTCTATCCCATGCAGTCCTCTAGCCTCGAGAGCCCCTCGAGCTCTCAGCCTCATCTCCTCCCCCGCCCTGAGGTGGACGAGGTGGCCCCATCGCAGTATGAGTAGTACTGTGAGTCCTAGTCCTCGATCGGGATGAAGTCCTCGAGGACCCAATCCTGATAGGGTCAGCAATGTCGGCTGGCAACTGTACCCTCTGACCCTCTGGCACCATCTGGAAGTAGATGCCCTGGTAAAATATGGTCTGAGCAATCGACCGTGCTAGCTCCTATGTGCTCGCTCCTCCACCCCATGCCCTGAGGCATGCAATCTCGTCTCTGAGCTGTGTAACCTCAGCTCGATGGCATGCAGCCTCATCCTGCAATGTCTGCACCTGTGCCCGAAGATGATCTCTCTCCGCTCGGAGAGTAGCTGTCTCGCTACTCTCCCCTGTGTCAATGCCCTTGCCCTTATCGGGCGATGGTGGCCTCTCTCTCTATGGAGAAGGGGGTCTCACCTCCCTCCTCTCCCTCTACCGTGGCCTCTCCTGTGCCTGCGGCCTCCTCAGCTCTCTCCCGCCGTGACCCTGGGCTGCCTCCATAGCCGCCTGGCACCACCTCCCTATCCGACGCACAACTACGTGTATCGGACCCTGAGCCCTCGTCATTCGAGGAGGGCGGATGCCTACGTACCAGGCATCGTAGCCATCGGCTACACCTGCGTCGTCCCCATCCACTGGCTGAATGGGGGCATCGTCTGAGTCTTGACTCCAGAAGCATTGCATGTCTGGAGCCTCGCTCACTGTGGTGTTATCCCGGACAGTCCGAGAAAACTCATAATCCCTGAGAGATGGGATCCCCTGTTGCAGACCGAACTATCACAAAACTCGGTCATAGCGGTGGAGCTCCACCTCTCCCCTCTCCATCCGAAGCTAGCAAACTCGCCTAATGCGAGCCAACTCCTGTCCATCCTCGGCCCACCCTGGATGCTCCCTCCATGGCCTCCAGGTGATCTGGTCTGGGACTAGGTCATCTAGCAGTCTTCGAGACATCGAAAGGTCGATCCACCGCTGTGACCCTCTCCGGAGCCACCAGTAGAAGACTCGGGGCCTCTCCCCGTCAATCCCTGTCATAGGAAGCCCTATCGGCCTCTGCACTGCAATGTGCTCCCAGCACCAAACCTGTAGGAGCGATGTCATCACCAGACATCGGCCGCCCTTGTACACGACCCCATGCAGGATCCTGTACAATTGGCATAGCACATAGCTGCCCCAAGAAAATCTGTAGCCATGGTCCCGCATGTCACAGATCACATCTGCCAGCATCCATGGCACCCTACATCCGCTCTGGTGGCATAGCAGAAGTCCACCAACCACTCCAGCTAGAACCTGTGTGAGTCTAGATGCCCCAGGCATCTGATGTAGTGCCTCGATGTTAACTCCGCCCTTCTCCAGGGCGAAGCTCGGGTCACCACATAATCGTCCCATAGCATGGCCCTAGTTGGCCGTCGGAGTGATCAATCATCCTTGTATGGGGATTCTTAGAATCCTCCATACATCCTCCAAAGTGGGAGTCATCTCCCTTGTAGGTAGCCAAAAACAGGAAGAACCCGGATACCATCTCTCTGCTAGGGCTATCAGTAGCCCCATATCTATAGACACTTGTGGCATCTCTGCCACATGCTGCAAGCCGGCCTGTGCCAGCTGATCCCGCTCTGCCTGTGTAAGAGTGGCCAAGTCATCTCTCAAACCTCCATACTTCCATTCCCTGCTCTTTAGCAAACCTCTCTGCAACATAAACAACAAAACAACAAACAATCATTAATAAACAATTCAAGTATTTAAAAATGCAAGTAAAATAAGTTCAATTTAATCAAATGATGATATCGTCCACTATTGGACGATATCGTCCCAAATTTGAGCATAATCGTCTCCGATTTTGCAAGTCGAAATCGTCCCTAATTTGACGAAATCGTCCCCCTTTCGTCGATTTCGCCCTTAGACGAAATTGATGAAATTGAGACGATTTCATCCCGACGACGTCGACGGCCCAAAAACGGCCGCGATGCTCAAAATTCATCTAAAATTCACCTAAAAAGCATGTAAAATCAAATTAAAGCATTCTAAACTAAGTTTAGACTCTTACCCGTAGACCACGTCGGACCTCTGTTGATCTGTGCGTCGTCTCCACCATTTTTGCTTCCAGAGCTCTAAAACCAGTAAAAATGAACAGTAAAAATGAATTAGGGTTTTACCCTATTTTTCTTAATTTTATTCAAAAATAATTAAAATAATTTTGCTTTTTCGCGTTTTTACCTCAAACGTTCGATTTGGGTAAAAACACGGAGGGGGCACCATAGTAAGTTGTCGTACGATTCGACCAAGAATCGTCGCCTAAAAATGGGAATAATTTTTTGCTTTCTCGTAGATCGAGAAGAACTCATCTTTAACGCATTTTCTTCAAAAAATTTGCTAAAGAGGGGGCAAAATGTAGCACCCTAAAATTGGCGCAGTGAAATTGTAATAATTACATTCATCCTAGTAAATAATTTAAATTCAAATTTTAACCTCCCAAACCGCCCGTTAACCATCGGGTAATCCGTTTCCCCCTTTTTCGCGCCATTTTTAGAGGTTGTTTTGACCGTTTGACGATATCGTCGCCGATCAGATGATATCGCCCCAGATCTGACGATTTCGTCTGGGCTAGGACGTCCAGACGATCTTGTCTCAAAACTAATTTTGCACAATTAGCTTCTGTTCCAACGGGTCTCTAATCCGGGCAGAAGCGTGTCTGTGCCGTTAGGGACCCTCCCCCATTGGAGATCTCCCAAATAGGGATGATCTCCAACCTCCTAACTACTCCCCTAAGCCTATTTAATCCTTAGGACCTTCCCTTTCCAACCCCTGGCTGAATTTCTCTGTGACTTGATTTTGCGTGCATTAGAATACCTAGAGCATCATTTTGCCTTTGTTATTTTGAAGTTTTCTTGCAGGGACCTCATTGATTTTCAGTCGGAGCAAGCTCAGATCGTCGCAGACGATCTCGTTCAAATCTCGGACGATCCTGTCACAATTCGAGACGATTTCATTGCTTCCAGACGATTTCGACTACAATCTGCATTGGGGGCAATCAGTGCCCAGAGTTTGCGCTTTCTCTTATACCTTTTGCTGTTTTAGTCTGCATTTAAGTTATTTTTTTCCTTATTTCTTACTATTTTGCATTTGGAGTTCACCCATTTAGCTTAGATTGCATGATAAGATCATAATTTCTCATTAGAATATCATAATTTGTTTGAAGTTCTATTCATAACTATTGTTTAGTATTCATATTGTCATTTTGTGTTGTTTCCCTCTGTCATCACAGTGGTATTCTTTGTATTTGGCATCTGTTTCTCTGTTTGCAGGTCTCTGACGAATTCGTCTGACGAATTCGTCAGATCTCAGACGATCCTATCAGATCTCAGACGATCCTGTCAGATATCAGACGATTCTGTCGAATTCCAGACGATCCTGACTGCTTCAAACATCAAAATCTCCATCAGACATCCGGATCAGGTATTCTTCCTTAATTTCTCTATTTTTTTGTCTTAATTTTGTTTTTTGTATTCATTAAATCTGCACTTTCATATAGATTAATTTAGATTCATTTGGCCAAACCTAGGATATGAATGCTTAAGGCTAAAAACGAACACATAAAACACATTCCAAACCTAGGCATGGAAACTGCCATTAAATGTTTCTTGGTGAACCCACCATCCATCGAAAAATCACCAATATACACCTCCCTTGAGAGGCGGGACCTTCGCAAGTCCTCTCAGTCCGAGGTACCGCGACATCCTTTTCACATCCCCCTTTCGGGCACGGATCCTATAGCCTGAAGGTAAGGATGCGAAAAATTTGGAGCGATACATCAATAATACCTAATCTCCTATCAAGTTTGTCCCATAAATATTGGGCTCTTTTTTTTTGAGGTACTCTAAACACATAAGTAATCTATATGGTCGTTAATTGATTTTCAACATTTATGGTGATAGCTCGTCTTCTATTATAATCTACCATCTAAATATGATATGCAAATTTAACTATTTTCTAATGATTCTATATGTTCTTAATAATGTTTTTTTTTTTTTGGATTGTTTTCAAAAGGTGTTTTAGTTTCACGTAGGGTTCACCAAAATGTATCGCCCAAATTTTTCACACCCTTACCTTCAGGCTAAAGGATTCGTGCCCGAAAGGGGGATGCGAGAAGGATGGGACAATACCTCGGACGGAGAGGCCCTTTGAAGGTCGTGCCTCTTGGGGGAGGGGTATAAGGGTGAATTTTTTATGGATGGTGGGGTTCACCAGGAAACTTTGAGTGGCAGTTTCCATGCCTAGGTCGAGAATTGGTTTGATGTGTTCATTTTATGTTCAATCATTCAGATTCCTAGGTTAGACAAAATGAATCTAAGCTATTCTATATAAAATTTTTGGTTTATATGAAAACAACAAACATAAATGAATCCTAAATACATAAAATATATAAAATGGAGAAGAGTACACCTTATTTATGATGTCTGATGAATATTCTAAAGCTTGTAGGAGTCCAGATCGTCCCGGATATGACAAGATCATCTGTAATTGTACAGAATCATCCAGATCACAAGATATCATCTTAGATCAACCAACATCATCAGTGACCTGACGAATTCGTCAGAAACCTGTAATCATGAAAACAGACAGCAAAAACCAAAAATATAATTGCAAGAATGATACAAAATGATAGAAATAAGAATATAAATGCTCAAATGACAAATCTTGATATCAAATCAAATGGGATGCAATGTTTTAATAATTTATTTTGAATTTTATCATGCAAATATGCTAAATGAGGTGAACTCCAAGATGCAAAACAATAGTGAATTAATCTAATGCACAATTAAATAATAAAAAGAGATAGAGAATGTAAACTTAGGGCTCTGATTACCCCTAATATGAACTACAGTTAAAATCATCTTCAATCGTACGAGATCATCGTCGATCTCGACAAGATCATCTAAAATTGAGGTTGAATTGCCTGCGACGATCCGAGCTTCCTTCGACTGAAACACAGTGAGATCCTACAATAAAACTTGAAAACACAAATGCAAATGATGGGGGATAGGATGTTCTAACATAGCAAAAACTAAATTTGTAGGGAAATGATCATCCAGGGGGATAAACTGGGAAAATACCAAGTTTATATAGGATTAGGAGGAGGTTAGGAGGTTGGGGATCATCCCAATCTGGGAGATCTCCAACGTAGGAATCTCCAACCGTGCAGACACACTTCTACCCGAGTTGGAGAAGTTGTTGAAATAGAAGCTAATTATGAAAATTTAGTTTTGGGATGAAATTGTCTGGACATTCTGTTCCAGATGAATTCGTCCGATTTGGGATGATATCATCATATCGACGACGATATTGTCCAACAGTCAAACAACTTCTAAAAATGGCATGAAAAATAAGGTGAGTGGTTAACGAGCGGTTTCGAGGTTAAAATTCAAATTTTTTATCTTTTACTGAGGGTTTAACTGCGCCAATTTTAGGGTGCTACAAATGTTTATCAAACAATCTCACATAACAATGATAATCATGATATTTTATAAACCTAGTTCAATATAGTTATCAACTTCACATAACAATGATACTCATGATCTTTCACAAACCCTAATCATGCACATGAAGGTTCATTCAATGTTTCCAACAATGCTTATCAAACCATATTTTTATCATAAACTTTCACTCAGAAAAACCTTTAACAATCAAACTCAACAATGCTTATCAAAAAATACTTTTCACTTTGACTTAGCATTCATAACATTCAACAATCACTCTCAAGGATAATGTGCCCTTACCTCTTGTTTGAAGATGATTTTACCTTAAAAGCCTGTCTCAATCACAACCACTCTTTTTGCCAATACTAAGGTTAGATAGCAAATATTTGTCCTTAATATTTTCTCACAAAGATATTTCACCAAGTCAAAATATCAACACTTACTCAACCTTATTTCTCCTTTCAATACAATTAATTAACTTTTTTTCAACAAATATTTCTAACTCCTATGGCACACCTTATTACTCCTCTCAATAAGCTCAAAGCACTAAAAAATTAAACCCTAACATAAAACAATGCTTATCCTTTTATCTCCCTCACAAAAACCTTTATCACATGCAATTTCTAGTTTATAACTTTTAAAAAATATTTTTTACAAATTCCATAACCTCTGCAAATTTTAGAACAAAGAAAACTATTGCATGCCTTAGTCCTTCAAAAATATGTTCCTCAATGGGTTTTGAACATGGAAAATTTCCACAATAGGGTTCCTTAGCAAGGTACATGCCCACCACGTGGGCTACGAGCCTCCACACAAAGGAAAATGCTAGCACCTTTCCTTTGTATTTCATCGAGTGTATAGACTTTACCAAAAACCTTTCCCCGCTTTGCAAAATGCAAACCCATAAGATTCGATCCCTGCACCTCATGATTGCCAACATCTTAGCACCTCCCTTACTGCCAGTCATGCTACAGAGTGCCTTGGAATATGAAATCAAAACTCCTCCTCCTTGTCTTATCTTCTACCTTGAAAAACCTTCAAAAACACACAATCACTTCCCTTTTTATCACTGTCAAGCACGTCTAGGCACTCCCCCTCAATCACTTGGGTGCCTCCATACCAGTAATGAGTGTCCACAGATGTTTCCTATAGCCATCGAGCACCCACAGGTATTTTACATAAGTGTTATGAGGACCTCCTAACCTTTAGGTGATGCTAGGGCATCATCACATCAATCAACTACAACCAAATATCATAGATCAGAAGATAGCAAATATGTAAGGTAAATCCATTTGTTTGTTATTTTATTTATGCACTTTTATATTCTATTCACTTATTCATATTGCATAGCTAGGGTTTTTATCTACTTTCTAAGGGCCTCACATTGTGGAGCCCTCATAGTTGCTACTAAATATTTTTCTATTTTATGTGTGTACAGATCTGAAGGTGCTACATTAGCATTGGATAACTGTTTAAGCTGGAGTGGCCCGACATCGAATAACTAAAATACCACTCACTTCTATTGGGAGTAAGGATGCACCTGAAGACACCACCAGTCTTGTTTTATAAGGTTTTGGAGAACCCTAGCCATTTGTAAATTTGTATCAAAAGGATTCAAGGATCCACATTGCAACAATGGAGTTTTTAGTATCCCCCCATTAATATAAGATCATCTATTGTGTAATTCCAAGTTATTTATGTTCAATTTATTTAGCATTATTTGGTGTTGCATTTTTGTATCATTAAATACAATGTTAAAAACAACCTATTTCATAGGTCTATATTAGAAGCCAAAAACAAAAATATCATGTTCCTCAAAAGAATTTAGGGTACACCGCTTAAGACCCACTCTGAATTGTGGAGGGTTCACCTAATTATTTCACCTTGAATAACCAAAAGCAGGAGTATACTTATGTATTCTTATATTATTACAAATTAGAAAAGTAAAAATGGGAATTTTTAACCCTATTATGCAACTATTTTATGCTTTTGTAATTTCACATGAAAACAATATGCAAAAATAGTGAATGAATACACCAGAAAGCAACAAAAATTCAAAATAAATGTGATCTATTGTGAATGCCTGAATGCAATCCTAATTTATGTGTAATTTGTATGATGGATGTAAATGCCTAAAATGCAAATGAAAATGTGACTACTTTAACAAAAAATAAATGATTTTATTTTTGTTAATTTTACTATAAAAAGCATAAAATTAACAATAGAAATGGGTTAGGGTTTGAAGCAGACTTACTAGGAAGCCTACATATCTCTTACCCACTCTTTGAAACACACCCTAGAGCCACTGTAATGCTATAGGAAATTCCATGAATGTTGCAGGGCATCCCTTGAGTGCTATAGGGTGTCCACGCAACTTTTGATCGACTTTTGTAACTTTCCAAAAATCCTAGTTTTTCATGAAAATCATGCGATCAAATTTTTGTAACTGCAAGATGGAAAACATAAACAAAAAGTTAGTGAAAATATAAATTAGAATGAATAACCCTTTGGGAGTCCCACCGTGATCACAATTTTGTAAATTGAAATTGTGCAACACCAAAACATGATATAAAGTAATCAAAAGCACAAAAATAACACAAGATTATACAATATGAATAAGATTTTATTAATGTGTGTGGATCTCAAAATTATACAATCAATGTGTCCCAATGTGGGGTTTTACAATGATTTGTGATATAATTTTTACAAATTCTAGGGTTCTCCAAAACCCTAGGTCAATACACTACTAGTGTCTTCTTCGCTCGTCTTCGATCCAAATGAGGTTGTGGGTGGGCTTGTGTATCCTAAAAGGGCCACCCTAGCTTCAACAACTTCTAGAAATATTATCCTTACACTTGCAAATATAAAAACAACAAAAAGAGATTAGAAGCACCTGTTAGGGCTCCACTGTGTGCCCTTAGAAAGAAAAAACAACTAAAACCCTAGATTTTGTATAATGTAACTAAAAATAGAAGTGCAAGAATATAAAATAAACACAAATAATATCTTAGTTTGTCAACATGCTAATTTTCTATCTCTTCTTATGTCTATGGTTATCGTGAAGATGCCCGAATAGTGTTATAAGGTGTTAGTATTGCAAATATACTATGAAAAATACCTACGAGTGTTCGATGATGGCTAGAAATACCTAGAAGCATTCCAAAGATACCTAGAGGCATTCTGGTAGCTTTGGAGGGCATTTGAGGGCTGAGGGAAGTGTCACAAAACTAGATCTAGTTTGCATAGGATGGGCAGTGGTAGAAGTTGGAGATGCAAATGGTGGCGGTGAAGGATGGATAAAGATGCAAAGTGACTAGGGTTTGTGAACAAAATATCCAAAATTTCTAAGAATTTTCAAGACTCTTCTAGTAGATATTGATTCATAAGAATGAATCACTTCTTATAATCTACCTGTTGGGCACTAAATTGCACTAAGTTTTCACTTGATACTGTGGTTGTCTATCTTCCTATTCTCTGTCCAGGCTTGCACCCGATAGCTGTAGCTCAACACTAAACATTGGATGGACCAAAATAGAGTTTTTGATCCAACCTCTATAGTAGGTTGGTTCCTTGTCAACTTAAATAGGGGGTTGACACATTTATGCTCACTTAGGGTCTGAAGGTTAGAGTAAGAAGAGATTAGGATTAGAGAAATGTGAACAGTATTGGACGGATAGGCTAACAACATTGCACCACCATAAAAAGCTTTGAAAAACTAACCCAAAGATACATAACTCAGATAAACATTATCACAAATTGAATGACTCTTCTTTCATTAAAGCATAGCAAATAAATATCATAGATAGTGATTTCAATATCCAAACAATGATAATCCAAATAACAAAATTCACCAATATCTAGATTCTACAGAAATGTACTTTCTAAAAATAAAGATCAATCTCAGAAGAAGATTTCAATTAATTTAACAACTAGTAATCCATTAATTTGGCACAAACTAACCACTTAAGTATTCACAGAAATACAACTAAATAATTTGAACCTCTAATATCAAGCATGAAGATACAAACTTTGAGGCGAAGATCAATGTAATGCTATTTCCATTAGTTCTTGGGAATATTTACAATAGCACAGGAACCACACTAGAGCCGACTCTTAAAAATGAGGGTTCAACCTCTCCTTATAGTTTTTTTTGTAAAAATTAAAAATACAAAGAACATTACAAAGATTTCATTTTGACAGCGCAACAAAGAGTTCTTGTAGGTATTTTCTTACTGGTACATATTCTGGGAAATCTACTGAAAGTGGTCTACCATGGTAAATTAGGGCCTTTGCAACTTGCTGGCCGTTTTACTCAACTGGAGTCTAGGCCATTGGGAATTGTATCACTCCAAATTTTTTGCATCCTTACTTTCAGGCTATAGGATCCATGCCCAAAAGGGGGATGCGAGAAGGATGGGACAATACCTCGGACTGAGAGGCCCTTTGAAGGTCACGCCTCTCAAGGGAGGGGTATAAGGGTGAATTTTCGACGGATGGTGGGTTCACCAGGAAAATTTGAGTGGCAGTTTCCACGCCTAGGTTGAGAATGGGTTTGATGTGTTCATTTTGTACTTTAATCATTCATATCCTAGGTTTGGCCAAGATAAATCTAAACTATTCTATATGCGAATGCTGAGTTATATGGATACAAAAAATATGAATAAGTGCTAAACATAGAAAGTGTGCTAAATAAGATAGAATGTACCTAATTTTGGATGTCTGATAAAGATTCTAAGGTTTGTATAAGTATAGATCATCTCAAATCTTACATAATCGTTTGCAATTGCATAGGATCATCTCAGATCATAGTTGGTTGTCTAATATTAGACGAGATCATTGTCGAACTGACAAATTCGTCAGACAAATTTGTCAGAAACTTGTAATCATAGAAATAGATACCAAAAACCAAAATACAACTGCAAAAGCAAGAGAAAATGGTAGAAATAATAGTAAACTTGACTAAATGATAAATCCAGATAGTAATTGAAGGAAATGCATTAATTTAATAATTTATTTTAACTTTATCATGCATCTATGCTAAATGAGGTGAACTATAGAATGCAGGAATAAAATAAACTAAGTTAATGCATAAGGAAATGAAGAGAGAAGATAAAGAAATGCAAACTCCAGGCTCTGATTGCCCCCAGTCTAGACTACAGTCAAGATCACCTCAAATCATATGAGATCATCACCGATCTATGACAGGATCATCCGAAATCGTTTGGAATCATCAGCAATGATCCGAGCTTGCTCCGGCTAAAAAATAGTAAAATTCCTGTAAGAAAACTTGAAATACACAATGCAAACGATGGTGCAAAGGTGTTCTAATGCACAAATAGTTAAATTTGTAGAGAAATCAGTCAGCCAAGGGGATAAAATAAGAAAATCCCAATATATATAGGATTAGGGGGAGGTTAGGAGGTTGGATATCATCCCAATTTGGGAGATCTCCAATGAAGAAGACTCTAACCACGCAGACATGCTTTCTGCCCAAGTTAGAGAAGTTATTGAAATAAAAGCTAATTATAAAAATCAATTTTGGGATGAAATCATCTAGACGTTATGTTCTAGACAAATTCGTCAGATCTGGGATGATCTCGTCTGATCATCGATGATATCATCCAATGGTCAAAACAAATCCTAAAAATGGTGTGGAAAACAAGGGGAGCGGGTAACGGGTGGTTTTGGGGTTAAAATTCAAATTTTTATCTTTTTACTAAGGTTTAACTGCGCCAATTTTAGGGTGCTACATTTTGCCTCCTCTTTAGCAAATTTTTTGAAGAAAATGCGTTAAAGACGAGTTCTTCCTGTTTTACAAGAAAGTAAAAATTTACTCAATTTTTTAGATGACGATTCTAGGTCGAATCGTACGACTGCTTACTATGGTTCCCCCTTCGTGTTTTTATCCAAATCGAACGTTTGAGGTAAAAGTGAAAAAAAGAAAAATTAAAAATGTTGTTTTTTTAAATAAAATTAATAAAAATAGGGTAAAACCCTAATTCATTTTTACTGTTCATTTTCACTATTTTTAGAGTTTTGCAGAAAAAATGGTCGAGACAGTGCATAGATCGATAGAGGTCCGACACGGGCTACAGATAAGGATCTAAACCTAGTGAATTATATTTTAATTTGATTTGTGTAATTTTTGTTTGAAATTTTGACTATTTTGGGGCATCGCGACCGTTTTTAGGCCGTCGATGACGTCAGGATGAAATCGTCCCAATTTCATCAAAATCGTCCCTAGATCATCGATTTCATCTGGGGGCGAAATCGACAGAATGGGGGCAATCCCGTCCAACAAGGGGCGATCCCCAAGTTGAGAAATCAGAGATGATTTCATCCGACAAAGGGCGATTTTACCCAAAAAATGATGATATCATCCACCATTGGATGATATCATCCTAAATTAATACCTTGGACTGAAAGGCCCTTTGAAGGTTGCGCCTCTTGAGGAAGGGGTATAAGGGTGAATTTTTGATGGATGGTGGGTTCACCAGGAAACTTTTGAGTGGTAGTTTCCATGCCTAGGTTGAGAATGGATTTGATGTGTTCATTTTATACTTTAATCATTCATATCCTAGGTTTGGCCAAGATGAATCTAAGCTATTCTATATGCCAATGTTGATTTATATGGATATAGAAAACATGAATAAGTGCTAAACATAGGAAGTGTGCTAAATAAGATAGAATGTACCTGGTTTTGGATGTCTGCTAAAGATTCTAAGGTTTGTAGAAGTCCAGATCATCTCAAATCTTACATAATCATATGCAATTGCATAGGATCATCTCATATCACAGTCGGTCGTTTAAGATCAGACGAGATCGTCGTCGACCTGACGAATTCGTCAGAAACCTACAATCATAGAAACAAATACCAAAAACCAAAATACAACTGCAAAGCAAGGGGAAATGGTAGAAATAATAGTAAACTTGACTAAATGATAAATCCAGATAGCAATTAAAGGAAATGCATTAATCTAATAATTTATTTTAACTTTATAATGCATCTATGCTAAATGAGGTGAACTCCAGAATGCAAAAATAGAATAAGCTAATTTAATGCATAAGAAAATAAAGAAAGAAGATAAAGAAATGCAAAATCTAGGCTCTGATTGCCCCTAATCTGGACTACAGTCGAGATTACCTCAAATCGTACGAGATCATCATCGATCTGCGATAGGATCGTCTAAAATCGTCTGGAATCGTCAGCGATGATCCGAGCTTGCTCTAGCTGAAAAACAATAAAATTCTTGCAAGAAAACTTGAAATACATAATGCAAACGTTCGTAAAAAGGTGTTCTAATGCATATAAAGTTAAAGTTGTAGGGAAATCAGTCAGCCAGGGGGATAAAATGAGAAAATCCTAGTTTATATAGGATTAGGGGGAGGTTAGGAGGTTGAAGATCATCCCAATTTGGGATATCTCCAATGGGGGAGACTCTAACCGCATAGACACACTTTCTACCCAAGTTAGAGAAGCTTTTGAAATAGAAGCTAATTATAAAAATCAATTTTGGGATGAAATCGTCTAGATTTTCTGTTCCAGACGAATTCATTAGATCTAGGATTATCTCATCTGATCATCGACGATATCGTCCAACGATCAAAACAAATCCTAAAAATGGCATGGAAAACAAGAGGAGTGGGTAACAAGCAATTTTGGGGTTAAAATTCAAATTTTTATCTTTTTACTAAGGGTTTAACTATGCCAATTTTAGGGTGCTACATTTTTCCCCCTCTTTAGTGAATTTTTTGAAGAAAATGTGTTAAAGACGAGTTCTTCCCATTTTATGAGAAAGCAAAATTTTACTCAATTATTTAGATGACGATTCTAGGTCGAATTGTACAACTACTTACTATGGTTCCCCCTCCGTGCTTTTGCCCAAATTGAACATTTGAGGTAAAAGCATGGAAAAGCAAAATTAAAAATGTTGTTTTTAAATAAAATTAAGAAAAATAGGGTAAAACCCTAATTCATTTTTGTTGGGACTGAAACTGATGGGATTATTTTATTGATACAAATGGTTACAATTTATAGGCATAAGCCTATATGAGACACATGACACTTGTCAAGTGAAACTGACAAGTGTCAATGTGAAGGCATAGTGCACTTTAATTCTAACATTCCCCCTTAAAGTGCACTATCCTAACTAAAGAAGAAACAAAAAAAGTCAACATTAGGTAACATTCCCCCTTAATGTTGACTTCTCTAAGAAGCAACCTATCATCGTCTTTTATTGCTGATTTGGTCTAGGATCATGCTCTTTGCGCTTGGCTCTCCAACTATGAATAATGCTAGATTAACTGTGTATACATCTCAGTCTATTGCCTCAGGGTCAACCTCTTCCATGGTTTGTTACCACTAGGTCAGCTGTCTAAGTGCCTCAAGGTCATCATGGGTGCCTCAGGGTCAGCCACTTCTAGGTATGTTGCCTCTGGAGGTCATCCTCAGAGGATGTTGCCTCTCGTAGGTCACTGACTAGCTCCACCATAAATATCAAATCCCTCCTTATGGTGAACTCAATCTAGAAGGTGTCGGTCTCTACCAAAAATGCACCTTAATACAAAGGAAATATGAGCCATATAAGAGTGTCGGTCTCTATCAAAAATGCACTCAATATAATAAAATGAGCCATAGATCCAAATATGGAGGAGAAGAAAAAGAATAGAAGAGAATCTTCTAAAGTGTCTTCATCTGTAGTCTTTAGAAGTATATCTAAAAAAACCTCGGATAGAGTCTAGGGTGTCTATGTTTGTAGTCCCTAGAATAAGTGTCCTTATGGTAGTCACCTCATCTTACTGGAATGCATGGGTAACCAGCCGCTGCATCCGCCAAGTAGAAAGAGGAGAATACTAGATACTAGGTTCACTTACAAGTGCCTTGGGAGTGTCGGGTTCAACCGAGAGTGCACTCCAAGGTAGAAAAACTTTGAGGCTAAAAAAATCAATTGAAATAGCCTCAAAATTACAATATGACACCACCATTGTGTCCATTGTGGAAAACCATTTCCAATGATTATAAATACCCCTATACTTGTATGTGAATGGGGCCTTCAACATGTGGAAAACAATACCATGCCTATATAGGTAGTAAATAGACAACATCGCTCAATGGCGGGGAAAAAATATTTCCCCTGTAGGGGAATTACATGGGCCTACTTGGGCCATCATCTTAAAAATGCAATAAGGAGGCCATGAGGGCCTTCCACTTCCACAACCCATGTGAAAAACATTAAAGATAGCCAAATAGGCCACTTTGTCGGCCAATACAAATATCCCTCTTACATTAAAAATTTGCATATTAAATGCATAATGTGGCCCATATTCTTGGTTGGCCACCAAGATTTTTGCATGGCCTTCGTCAACTTCCAGGTGGGCAGATGACGCTTAGAGAAACAATCACATCTCAAATAGTAGACACCACATCACTAGTGTAATACAGTGGTCTCATATTTGCATCTGTGCCACTCCTCAATCAACACGACATGACAGGCCAATATCATAGGCCATAGATATATGACTGGTAGACATTTCATTTCTTTGGCAAAGACATCAACTACATACACTCCACCGAGACGTGCACCAATGAGTGGGCCAGCTGTTGGCCAACTAGCTCGATACCGCCGAAGCTTCCTCCATGCACTGTCACTTTGCAATAATTAGGAAGCAATAAATGTAGATTACCGTGATCGCAGGAAGACAGTAGTTTTAGCCAAACATTCTTTCATCGAGGGTAAACTTTGTGCGGGAGGTACATTTTCGTAGCCTATGATTTCACAGATATTTGCTTGCGAAAATCATGTAGACTCAATTTTTTTTAGAAAACATAAATGCATCATCTCCAATGCTCCACCATTTACTCTGTTAAAAAAAAAATTGCATGCATGGCTGGATCCATGAAAAAACAAAAGGGAAACCATGACTCAGGAAAAACCGGAGTAGCAGTAGCTTAATGTTTGCATAAACAAGGCCCTCTCCACCCTATGGAAATCCCTCTCTGACGAAAAAAAGGTCGCTTACAGTATGTTGAATCCTCCACCACAACAACCTTCTCCACTCACACCACAACCCCCTGCAAGGTCCCCTAAAGAAGCCGATAACGACATCATAGAAAATAACCATGATAATAAAATTGCTGGATGTGATATCGATGACGACGAGAGTTCAACGGGTGCACCACCATTTCCTCTAGCTCGAGTGCAGTGAATCATAAATCTGGATGGGGAGATCAACAAAGTGAATGAAAAAGTTGTGTGGGCGGTGGCGAGTGCGGCGCAGTCATTGCTGGAGCTTTTAGGCAAAGCGATGCTATTAGTTTCCATGGAAAAGAAGGCAAATTTATCATGTTTGATGATGTCATCATCACCATTTCTAGGCATCAGAGAATGGCCAATTTTCTAGAGGATTTCATCACCGATATTTGAAAAGAGGACATCACCGCCTAAGATCTGACCAGAAGGATGAAGAAACGTTATTTTCATCAAATTGGGCCAAATGAAAGATCGATCTGTGAACTTCTAAACGAACCACTCACAGACGACATATGGATGCAGATCATGAATAGTGAGATAGTAGATCATGTCCATGAACAACAGATCACATCCATATCTCAATGATAGTGGATCGAAATGCTTCTAGCAAGACCGATCTATTGGTATGTGCACCGACCATTCTTCATTGGTGATGCAACCACAACCAGGTATCACTCACACCTACGCACACCTTTCTTGCATTATCAAACAGAATTCTCAGAATATCGGATGCTCATCCATGAGTGTACCATCTGTTGCATGCATCAGTAGCCATTTAGGGACCTACAAAAAATAATAAAAAAATAATAGCAAAACATGTATCCCGTTTTTCGTTCCTTTGTGGAGGAACTACTTCTACGGGCGGATACACAATAAAAATTTTCCCAGAACACAAAAAAAGCTTCATGGATTTTTCTTCAACTTCTGGTTTTTGATCCATCCAGCAAGGGATGGAGAGCATACTCCCTCAGTATCCAAAAAAAATGGGGAAAAATAAAGAAGGAAAAAAAAAATTGGGGGAAGGGAAAAATGAGGGCCCCTCAAGCTCACAAGACCAGAGAAAGCCTGGAGCTCTAATACCAAATGTTGGGATTGAAACTGATGGGATTATTTTATTGATACAAATGGTTATAATATATAGGCATAAGACTATATGAGACACATGACACTTGTCAAGTGAAATTGACAAGTGTCAAGGTGAAGGCATAGTGCACTTTAATTCTAACAATTTTTACTATTCATTTTCACTGTTTTTAGAGCTCTGCAGAAAAAATGGTCGAGACAGCACACAGATTGACAGAGGTCCGACGCGGGCTATGGGTAAGGATCTAAACCTAGTGAATTATATTTTTAATTTTATTAGTGTAATTTTTGATTGAAATTTTGATTGTTTTGAAGCATCGCGGCCATTTTTAGGCCGTCGATGACATCGAGACGAAATTGTCCCAATTTCATCGAAATCGTCCCTAGATCATCGATTTCTTCTGAGGGCAAAATCAACAGAATATGAGTGATCCCGTCCAAAAAGGGGCAATACCAAAGTTGAGAAATCAGAGATGATTTCATCCTACAAAGGATGATTTGATTTAATTTAGGATGATATCATCTAATGGTGGACGATATCATCATTTTTATGAAATTAAGTTTGTTTGAATTGCATTTAATTGACTGTAATAATTGTTTTATTAATGAATTTTGTTGTTTTATTGTTTATTTTGTAGAGGGGATTACTAAAGAGTCGAGAGTGGAAATATGGGGGGCTGAGGGATGACGTGGCCATGCTCAACCAGGCAGAGTGAGACCGATTGACATAGGTCAGCTTACAGCATGTGGCAGAGATGACACAAATACCGATAGACATGGGGTTACTAATAGCCCTAGCAGAGAGATGGTATCTGGGGTTGTCCTGCTTTCAGTTATCGATAAGAGAGATGGCTCCCACACTAGAGGACATATGGAGGATCTTGAGGATCCCCATATAAGGACGATTTATGACTCCTACAACCAATCAGAGCCAGGCTATGATGAGGTTATGTAGAGATCCGAGCTTCACCCTAGAGAAGGGTAGAGTGAACATCGAGTCTCTAAGGCAGATGCTTGGGGCATCTAGGTTGACTCAATTTTTGGTAGGGGTGGTGGGTGGCCTACTGTTGTGCCACCAGAGCGAGTGTAGATTACCATGGCTCCTTTTAGATGTGGTCTGTGACATGAGAGACCACGAGTATAGATTTGCATAGGGCAGCTTTATACTATGTTGCTTGTATAGGATCTTGCATGGGGTTGTATACAAGGGAGGCTGATGTCTGGTTTTGACATCGCTGCTCTAGGTATGGTGCTAGGAGCACATCATGGTGTGGAGACCAGTAGGACTCCCATTGATGGGGGTTGACCAAGAGAGGCCCCGAGTTTTCTATTAGTGGCTATAGAGAGGGTCACAGCGACGGATAGATCTGTCGATGTCACAGAGGTTTCTAGATGACCTCATCCTAGACCAGATCACCTAGAGGCCATGGAGAGAGCACCTGATGTGTAGTCATTATACCATCATTAATTCTTAATGAATTTGTCAATCCAGGGCTGTGTATAAGGCTATCTACGAAAGAAGAAGTGAAACAACTATAACTTAGGTCAATCTAGAGCAACAGGTCTTATTGGTGGAACCGGTTGTGTGGGGGGTTTTTAGGACATTCCTATCTCTAATTGCATAAATTAAACATTACTTTGATTGTAGAAATGGAAACTAATCATTAACTGCAGAAATGAAATCCTAATTTACAATTACAGAATGAGACCTAATTATGTTGTAGAAATAACAATTATAGAATTGAAAGTTTGATTCTAATTGCAGAAAGGAAATATAATTACTTTTGCAGCAATGAAAGTCTAATTTTAACATAAAAATGAAACTGTCAAGGTTCTGTAATAGAAGGTCATCAATCTTCTGTGCAGGATTTGACAAAGAAAACATAAAATGCAAGAAATTGCTAAAAATAGTAAATTCTGGGAATAATAGTCTGAAATAAAGTGGAAGATTTGTTGAAAGTAAAGATTACAACTAAAACATTAAGCACAAGATTAATATAAGTATAAATAAACTAAGACTACAGATATTGTCAGCTATTTACAAGCAATTGAAATAACAAGTTCTACAACTCATTCTGCTGTAGCAAAATCAGAATAAAAACCTGCTTGTTAGTCCTCCTCCTAGGTCTGGAAGTGGCCAACCTCTTTGTCCAGAAGAAGGTATGAGTCTTTCTCTCTCTCTAGATCTTAATCAAACTCATTTACAAGCAATATGAAATAGAACTGGTGTACTTTATTGATAAAAGAACATGATTACAATAATTCTATTGAAAACCTGTTACAGGACTGTAACAGTCAAATTCTACCTATTTTTTGCTTTCTGCTAGCTTTCTTACTCTCTCTACATATATTTATACCTCTACTACTACTAGGCTCAACCTGAATGGGAGCAATATTTATAGATGTCCTATGGTCTGATTACAAACAAAGAATATCTCAAAAGATCTAATCCTACAATGTTGCAACAAATTCTGGTTTTATCTTAGAAGAAGATTAAAACTTGATCTTTCCCTTAATTATGGCTTTGGTCAACAATGACGGCAAAGACAGATGAAAGATATTTTCATTTACCTTTTCCAACCTTTATTTTCCTTTTTTCATCTTCAAAAATCGGTCAACAAGTAAAAAAGCACATTCTGTTTTCATTCTAAAGATAAGTGGCTTCATTTCGAAGACAATGCAATTCTCATTTTGAAGATCGCTCATTCTGAAGATATTGCAATTCTCATTCCGAAGATACTACAATTCTCATTCCAAAGATCTGCTCATTTCAAAGATACTGCATTCTTCATTCTAAAGATCCATTCATTTCGAAGACGCTGTGTTCTCTCATTCCGAATATATCTGTTCATTCCGAAGATACTTTAGAATGAACAAATGTGTGCTTTTCTAGTGATTTCTTCTACATCTCTCAAGTGGGTTATCTCCTAATATCAAATTCCAATGGTCTTCATCTCTTTCCACATGTGAATTCCATGCCTTGCTATTTATGGACAGCTGGCTAGAATTTATATGGGAAAGACCAGTTTTTTCGCACAAAGATCGGCTTGCTTGCATTGTTGCCAGATTTAGGTGAAATAAATGCTTGAGACAAATCAAAACATGATTAGTGAAATGCTGCTATTATTATAAACATATCTGTAGCACCCTAAAATTGGTGCAGTAAACCTTAGCAAATAATCAAAATTACCTTAGTAATAATTCAAATTCAAATTCAACCCCCAAAATTGCTCCCAAACCGCCTACTGCCTGTTTCCTCATTTTTTATGCCATTTTTAGAGTTTGTTTTGTATTTTTGAAGATATCATCGCCGATAAAATGATATCACCTCAGATTGGACAATTTCATCTAGAGGAGAACGCCCAGACGATCTCATCCCAAACTGATTTGTGAATAGTTAGCTTTTGTTTCAACGACGTCTCTAATCTAGGCAAAAGTGTGTCTGCATTGTTAGAGACCTCCCCATTGAAGATCTTCCAAATTAGGATGATCTCCAACCTCCTAACCTCGCTCCTAAGCCTATTTAACCTTAGGACCCCCTCTTAGCATTCCCCCTGGCTGAAATTCCCTGTAACATGAATTCTACATGCATTAGACTATCTTAAACCACCATTTGCATTTGTATTTTTCCAAGTTTGTTTGCAGGAACTTCATTTTTTTTAGCCAAAGCAAGCTCATATCATCTTAGACGATCCTGTTCAATTCGAGACAATTTCGTACCAATCCGAGACGATTTTGACTGCAGTCAACATTGGGGGCAATCAATGCCTAGGGTTTGTGTTTTCTCACTTTGTCTGTTGATTTATCCTACATTTAGTTAAATTTGTTATTATTCCTTATTGTTCTACATCTTGGAGTTCACCCATATAGCTTAAGTGCACAATGAAGTCATAATTTGTCATTAGAACGTCATAATCTACTTGAATTTTTATTTGTGATTATCACCTTAGCATCTATGTTGCCATTTTACACCATTTTTCTTTGTTAGAATAGTTGCATTTCTAGTATTTTGTATCTATCTCTCTGTTTGTAGGTCTCTGACGAATTCGTCAGATCTCAGATGATCTGTCAAATTCTAGATGATCTGGACTACTTCAAAAATTAGAACCTTCATTAGACATCTGGATCAGGTATAGTTCTTTAATCTAGCGCATTCTTTCTATTTTCTGTCCAAATTTGTTTTTTGTATTTATTTAATTTGCATTTTTATAATAGAACACTTAGATTCATCTGGCCAAACCTAGGACTTGGATGTTTAAAGATAAAACTGAACACATTAAACACATTCCCAACCTAGGCGTGGAAACTGCCACTAAATGTTTTCTGGTGAACCCCACCATCCGTCAAAAAATCACCTTAATACCCCTCCCCCGAGAGGCAGGACCTTCAAAGGGCCTCTCAGTACAAGGTACCATCCCATCCTTTTCCCATCCCCCTTCCAGGCATGGATCCTTTAGCCTGAAGGTAAGGGTGTGAAAATTTTGGAACGATACATTTTGGTGAACCCGACGTGAAACTAAAACCTTTTGAAAAAAAAAAAAAACAAACCAAAAACATAGATGCATTTAAAATTATTAGAAAACTACTAAGTTACATATCATGTCTAGATGGTAGCTCCTAAGAAAATATTAGCAGTTACTATAAATGTTGAAAACCATTAGCAGCCATAGAAGTTAATTTTGTGCTTAGTGTGCCTGAAATAGATAGAAATCAACTTCTATGGAAATAACTTGATAGGAGACTAGGTATCATTTCATCTAGATCAACCGAATTTAGACAAATCAAGAGGTTTTCCCTAGATAGGATCCTGGATCCTCATCAACTCATTGTTTATCATGAACTTCAGAGAGCCTGCCATAGGTGGTTAGCTTATAGGAGAGCTCTTGTGTCTTCAAAATTGTTCACCTTCGAGGAATACCTTGAAAACGCAGCTATTATACACCAATTCCTAGGTCATGTAGAAGATCAAGAGGTTGTTCTTATGGATAGAGAAATATGGAGGAGAGTTCCTTGAGCTATGTTATATCGAGAGTATTGCCACGAAATTTATTTCTATCAACCAGAGTCTAAGACAGATAATATCACTATAGCACTTTTTGTTAAATTCTTGAAAGAAAATTTCCAATTTGAAAAAGAACACTTCATGAATCCTAAAGAACTCAAGCCCATTAATGATATTTATAAATTGTTTGTAGAAAACTAGATCATTGCTTTCATTATTATTATTTCTTGCATTTAGTGTGTTGTTTTTTATATTTATAATATTGTTACAAAAACAAGAAAAAAACCAAAACATAACAAAAACCAAAAACATTTTATTTCAAATACTATAGTAGGTATATAATTAAAATATATACCTCTTAAAGCTTGTTGCACATATATATATATATATATATATATATATATATATATATATATATATATATATATATATAAACAAGTATATATATATATTTGCTAAAATCTAAATTTAAGCACAATGCCTAAACTTAGGAATGGTAAACAAACTGAACAAGAAGAATAAGATTGGTTAGAAGACAAAACAAAAAACCCAAATGTCCTTCCTTAGGAATCCATTCCGAAGGAGAAACTCTAGAATAGCCGAAAGATGACCTGGCTGAAGAAAATGAACAATAAGAAAATCTTAAAGAGGAAGGATCCTCATCCCCTAGAATAGCTCCAGATGGAACTATTGCTTTTGATAAATTAGATCATTTCTGGAAATTTTTCAATAATAACATTGGTGCTCTTAATATGGCAGTTCGTATTGATAAAGGGCAAATTAGTGACACTCAAGAAGCCATGGAAGATATGTTTAACATACACACTAATCCCTTGTCCTTTGTTGATCAAGAAAGTGATAAAGCTGGACCATCCAATAGAGATATGGTCACTATGATTCAAAACATGCCAAAACAACAGGTTACCCAACCCCCTAAGGAAGCTTTTATTGAGCCTAAAATCATTCCCACACAAAAGAAAACTTCCTTCACTGCTTTACTTCGCCAAACTATTGATCAATATGCTTCAAATCAACAAAAATCTAAAATGAATCCAAACACCAATTTTCAACAATCTAGGATACAGCATAATACAACTTCAAGATTTCTTCATAACACCCTTCCTACCAACAATTTACACAATAGAAACATAGCATCTAATCTTCATGTCCCTCCATATGTTCACAAATCTCATATTAATGCCCTACCAAACCAATATGGTGGGCAAACCAGTAATTTGGAAGCCATGGTGAAACAGTTAGCTTCGTGTATGGACCAGATAGATCCCTACCGTCCCTCATATAATTATCGAGAGATATGTAGTCAACCTTTGGATCCCATAGTTGTAGCACAACCATACCCTAAACACTTTTCCATGCCCATCCTGCCTATATATAAAGGAACTAAAGATCCCATAGAGCATCTTCGTATGTTTAGGATAGCATGTCATGATATATCACATGATGACTTGCTATTACTAAAAATGTTCCCAAAAAGTTTAGGAGGAATGGCATTAGAGTGGTACTATCAATTGCCCACTCATTCTTTGAGAAATTTTGAAGAAACAACTGAATCGTTTGTCCATCAATTTAGTGCCTACATCGAGAGGCATGTCACCATTAAATATTTGTACAACTTAAAACAAGACAAAGATGAATGTTTTGTTGATTTCTTAGCTAGATGGAGGCAGTTGATAGGAAAACTGCACTTTGTGTTACCTTATAGGGAAATGTTGGACATTTTTATCAATAATTTGCAAGAACAAATATCCTATGAGTTATCAATTACTACCTTAACCACCTTCGATCAAGCTATAGACTTAGATCGAAGGGTAGAAGATGCTATCATTAGGAGATGTCACCTCAAAAATAAAGATGATGAGAAAACATCCAGAAATTAATATAAAAACAAACAAGTTGTAGGTGACGGAGTCACTGACAGCAGAAACGTTGCTAATATCAATATAACAAAGACAACAAAAAAATTTATATTAAAACCCCCTGATAAACCTCCTCGAGAATTTACTAGATTGAATCAACCTTTATCAACCATTCTATCTTAATTATTAGCACGAGGCTCACTGTGACTTTCATAGAGGACCTGGACATGCTACAAATTCTTTCAAAATATTGAAACATAAAATAAAAGACTTGATTGATAATAATGAAATGGAGGTGCAAGCTTTCCAACCTAAACAAAATGCTCCTAATAACGCTCAAAAGACCATTCCCCAAAATCAAAATCAAAATGCTAATCAATCATTGGATATATTTCAACATCCTTTACCAAACCATGGTAAAGAAGTGGCCAATCAAATCGAACATCATAATGTTCCCCCTCCTACCCGATATGTAAGGACTATTAGCAGAAAATTCTCCGTTCAGGATCCACAAATATTTGGCACAACCTTAACCCTGGTCATGACCAGGCCTCTACATGATTTTCAAACTCTCGATCCTAGTGATGTAGAATCAGATACTGAAATTGAAGTCGACATCACTTCAAACCAATCAAATAGCTTTGAAAACAAATCAGATCCTATTCAACCTATCACAGATGCTATGGTTCCAGAAGAACCATTTCATAGAAGAGTTACTACTCGACCCTCTTCTAATCAATTCCTTCCTAATGAACAAGCCATAAATGCTCAACCAAGACCAATTCAACATCTTCAATATAACATTATGGGTACCATCGGAGCCATTACCAGACAACAGGCTCAAAAATCTCAACAGGATCAAACTCAGAATGATGGATCAGCTCCATTTATTTTGAAAATTCCCAATAAAGGGAATCATATGTCTAATGTTCAACCAAAACCTCCTTACAATATTAATGAACAATTATCCAATACTACAGACAGAATTTCCCTTTTGGACTTATTAATATCTTCTCCTACCCATAGGGATGAGTTAATGCTTACATTAAGCCAAATGATGGTACCTCACAATATTCAACCCGAAGCCATGTCCAATACTATCATCACTCGATAAGTTTATTGTATTGACTTCTGGGATAAAGATATCCCACAACATAGTTTACATAAGGATAACCCCTTATATATTACTGCTCTAATTGGAGATGTAGCTGTTAAAAGATTCTTGATTGATAATGGTTCATCTCTAAACATTTGCACTTTTTACTTCTACCAACGTTTTGGCTTTCAAAGTGATGAAATGAAGAAAAATGACATGATTATCAAAGCTTTCAATAACAAGACACAAGAAACGTGTGGAGTCATTACCTTACCCTTGCAAGTTGGACCTAGAACCCTAGATACAACCGTGTTTATTGTACATTGCCCAACATCGTACAATATACTTTTGGGTCACCCTTGGATCAATGTGATGCAAGTGGTTCCTTCCACTTTACATCAGTGTGTTAAATTTGAATTTAAAAATCAGTTGGTCACTATCCATGGTGACCCTAGACCCTTTGATATGTGTGCTTTGGCAGAACCTGTTGGAGTGCAATTTTTCCCTGCTCTATCATCCACACATCCTAATTCTTATTTTTCATCTAAACATGTGAAAAACACACACATAACATCGTCTACTCCATAAACTACACCTATGTATTTAACTCAACCATATTCTGAACAAACCACACTAGAACCTCAAAAAGATCTTAAATCCACAAACAATCCTTCATGTTCTATCCCTATAGTTTCAAAACCTATAGACCCATTTATTGACACTTCCACATTATCAACATCTATCATACCTTCCACATCTAAAGATATAGGGAATAATCCTTCTACATCTTATGCTCTTTCTGATGAAATTTTATCGAATTTATCCACAATCTTAATATCAGAAAAAACAAATGCTTTTATGCAAGATTCAATTATTTTAAATAATTTGCCACCATCTCCTCATACTTTGGGCCTCCCAAAATCTATGGGAAGTACTTACCAAGTCGGGAGTTGTGCTTTTATTTATAAAGGATATGATTGGGGAAGAATACCCAGGAATATCAAAACTCATCATGAGGGATATGCCCGATGTTATTTTTCTAATGAATATATTAAAACTAAACCCATAATGCTTAAAATGGGCTATAAAGGGAAAGGCTTGGGACCTTTCAAAAATGGCATGAAATAACCTATCGAGGTAGAACCATGGCCCGCCCGATGTGATGTGGGCCTATTTCCTATTAAGGGTCAACCCTTCCCTTTTGAAGATGATGACCAACTCATATGTTATCAAGATTATCTAGATAAACAATATTCTTTGTGTTCAAAGAATAATCCCTTTACATGTAATATGCTATCCATAGCTTACCCTGAATTGATTGCTGAATCCGATGAGGAGTTGGAAGGAGATATTTTCCATGATGTCTTTATTGAAGAGTTGTTACACAATGGTTTTTATTTTGATGGTTCTATACCAACTATAGCCCAACTTGAGGCCACCACTCATCAAGACAAATTATCCAACTTAACCTTAAAAGAATTACAAGAATTGGGCATTTCACCCGCCCCACCTAATTTTGAAAGAGATCTTCACATAGAAGTAGAAAACGTCATTAAATTTAACATTGGAACTGAGGATAATCCTCACATAATCAATATTGGATCAACATTAAGTCAAGAAAAACAAGATGACTACATTGCATTCCTTAAAGAATATGAAGATGTCTTCGCTTGGACATATGAAGATATGCCAGGTCTGGACCCTTCTATAGTCATGCATCATATAGTAGTCCATTCGGATGCTAAACCTGTTAAACAAAAACTTAGAAAAATGCATCCCAAAGTGGCCCTGCTAGTCAAAGGGGAGTTAGAAAAACTCCTGAATGTTATTTTCATACAAGCTATTGATTATGCTGAATGGATATCGAATGTAGTTCCAGTCACCAAGAAAGAAGCTACCAAAGTTAGGGTTTGCGCAGACTTTAGAGATATTAATGCTGCATGCCCTAAAGATGATTTTCCTCTTCCAAACATGGATCAAATATTTGAATTTACTGTCAAGAGTGGAATGATGTCCCTAATGGATAGATTCTCCGGATATAATTAGATTAGGATAGCACCTGAAGATCAGGCTAAAACAACCTTTATTACCCCTTGGGGTACCTTTTGTTGGAAAGTGATGCCATTTGGTTTAAAGAATGCCAACGCAACATATCAATGAGCTATGACTTATATCTTTCATGATATGATGCATGATATCCTACATGATTATGTAGATGATATTATAGCTCTCTCTATTAAAGAAGATGATCATTTAGCTGATTTGAGAAAAGTGTTTAATCGGTTAAGAGAATACCTTATTCAATTAAATCCAACCAAATGCATATTCAGATTTAAGTCCGATAAGCTATTAGGGGTTTTAGTTTCTCTACGTGGTATCGAAATTGACCCTCTTAAAATTGCAGCTATCACTGATATGCCCGCACCTACCAATATATCGGAGTTACGAAGTTTACAAGGTAAGCTTCAAGCCATCCGTCGCTTCATCGATAAGCTGGCGAACAAAACCACTCCCTTTCTTAAGCTCCTTAAGAAGGATGTCCCTTTTAACTGGGACGACAAATGTACAGAAGCTTTTGAACTTCTCAAACAATACCTCCTTAACCCACCTATGCTTTCACCACCTAGACCTAATTGCCCATTTCTCCTGTATATTTTAGCTTCAGATTTTGCTTTAGGAGCTATGTTAGCTCAGCTTGATGATGAGAAGAAAGAACGTGTTAATTATTACATTAGTCGAACCCTCATCAGTTATGAAACCCGTTATACAACATTAGAAAAATTATGTCTAGCAGTCGTATTTTCTATGTAGAAATTATGTCATTATATGCTCAGTCAAAAAACGTATGTCATTTCTAAATATGATCCCTTGCGGTATCTCATGAGTCGACATTATTTATCGGGTCGCACAGCAAAGTGGGTTCTTGATCTAAGCGAGTTTGAACTCATGTTCATAGGAAAAAATTCTTTTAAGGGTCAAATAATAGCAGATCAATTAGCTGTTGCACCCTTAGAATCTATCCATCCCCTCATCATTGAGTTTCCTGATAAATGCCTTCAATTAGAGGCAGACCATATTGAACAATGGTCCTTATACTTTGATGGAGCCCAATGCATGAGTGGGGCTAGTGTGGGTATTATTTTAATATCCTCGCAAAAACATCTTATACCTTTGTACTTTAAATTAACATTTTTTTGCACCAATAATACTGTCGAATATGAGGCTCTAATCCTTGGATTACGAGCTACCTTGGCATTAAAAATAAAACATCTGCTAGTTTTTGGTGATTCTCAACTTGTCATAAATCAAATTAATGAAGTTTATCAAACCAGAGATGATAAATTACGCCCATATAAAGCATATGTTTTGCAATTGTTATCCTTGTTTGATAAAGTTACTTTAGAAGCTATTCTGTGAACTAGCAATCATGCAGCTAATGCTATGGCCGCAGCTACATCTCTTCTGCCCTTGGAGTTAGATGACGAATATGCCACTATCATTATTCATCGACTCCAGGAACCCGCTTTAAATAAGTCATGTTTAGAACCTTTTGATGTGTTTCTAATCAATGAAACTACTCCTGAACCTTGGTATACGAATATAATTGATTTTCTCCAAAATGGGACTTTCCCTGCCAATTCTAATAGAAACCAGTGTCGGTTATTACGTCAACGAGCAAGTCGATTTGTAATAATTGGCAATACTTTATATAGGAGATATTTTGAAGGTATCCTATTGAGATGTTTGAATATAGAAGAATCCAAATCAGCTTTAAGTGAAGCCCACGATGGATCTTATGGAGGACACTTTAGTAGTAGTGTCATTGCTAAAAAGCTCCTTAGGATAGGCTACTTTTGGCCTACCATGGAAAAGGATGCACATGATTATGTGTGCCATTGCGAAAAGTTCCAGAAACATGCTAACCTTGTCCATGCGCCTGCACAAGAGCTGTAAGCTATTTCATCTCCTTGGCCCTTTTCAAAATGGGGCTTAGACATTATTGGCAAAATTAATCTTGTGTCATCTGATGGACACAAATTCATCATAACCGCCATCGAGTATTTCACGAAGTGGGTTGAAGCTATGCCTTTAGCTTCCTGCACTGGAACACAAGTCTTTAAATTTATTTTTAATCAAATCATTTGTAGGTTTGGAATTCCTGCAAATCTCATCTCAGACAATGGAACTTGTTTCAAAAATAAATATGTCAAGAAATTATTCCAAAAATATAAGATTCAACATCGCTGGTCCACTCCCTATTATCCTCAGGGTAATGGTCAAGCAGAAGCATCTAAGAAAACCTTAATCAAAATTCTCAAAATATTAGTCAATAAAACTGGCCACGACTGGCACATTCAATTATATCTAGCTTTGTGGGCCTATCGAACTAGTGTTCGAACTCCCACTGGAACTTCACCTTTTATCTTGGTTTATGGCACTGAAGCTATTTTTCCCTTTGAATTAGAAGTTCCTTCTTTGGCTCTACTATTTCAAGATACCAAAGTAGGAGATGAATATCAAGCTAGCAGACTCAGTCAGCTAGAACTTCTAGATGAAAAGTGCATCAATGCTTTAGAGCACCTTCGTGCCTACCAAAACAAGCTTAAAAGATCATATGCCAAGAAAGTTCGTCATCGATCCTTTGAGGTTGGCAACCTTGTTTTAAAAGAAAATAAAAAAGATACTAATGCAACTAAAGACCTTAAAGGTAAATTTGAGGCCAACTGGCTTGGACCATATATTATCACTGCTAAATTTGAATCAGGAGCATACAAATTAGCTACTTTAGATGGTAAATATTTAAAAGAACCTATGAATATTATGCATATTAAGCGATATTATGCATAAAATGTGGTCATTTCATCATTTGTACATATTTTGCATGTTGTCTCATTTAAAAAAATATATATATATAAATGTTTACACAAAAACAAACAAAAAATAAAAATAAAAAAATAAAAAGTCAAAACAACAATATTATTGACTCTTTTCAAAACCAAAAAAATAAAGAAGAAAGAGAGAGTCAAAATCATCAAACTCTTCACAAATATTTGTTGTATATATTTCTTCTTCAAGTATTGCAGTTATATTTTTCAAGTTATTTTGGATAAATTAACATTTATTTGGAATCCCCCACTATCACAAACACAACAATAAATATCTTGATTTTATCTGGCATGATTACTAATCTCTCTTATATCAAAGTCCACAAAATTCAATTAAATACAGTTTGAGCATAGAGAATTGATCTTGTTATTTACTTAAACCAAGCATATCTTTTCACAATAAAATGATTATATTTGTAATTTCCATGCTACGCTACATAGTAGCAGTGGTTCTTGAGCAAAAAGTTTCCCCTGCTATCCTATCATGCACATGGTCTAGAATATTTGAGAATTGGCAAAAGGACAAGTTCACCCCTACCCGGAATAAAAATCCCTTGCTCTATAGCTAATCCGAGCAAGTATCCCTAGTATAGGAAGAAAAGAAAAGTTCAAGAAAAAGAGAAAAATAAAAATGTTATTTTAGCATTATCTCAAATATCAAAGCAAAGAAAAAGAAAAAAGCAAAATCAAAAGTAATAAAATCCCTTTCCCTACCCATTGAAAATAAAAGAAGAGTTGATGAGCTTGAATCCCTGGAATTCTCAATTATTCGAAAACTGTGAGGTAAACCCCATAATAGGTGGTTTGTGCCCAACCCACTTGGCCTTGGGTAACTCCTAGCATGGTGATATGTCTGTCACATTAGTGACCTTCTTTTGTACAGACCTATGTCTGCTTATGGATTAGTTAGCTCTTGATAACCCGACCTACATAGTAGTCTAGTATGGTTATATGCATCTAAATCATGGTTAATGAACACTTATTTGGTTCATTCAAATCACTTGTATCAAATTATCTTGCTCAAAACTTGGTAAATGAACAATGCAATTGCACACACATTTGTATTTGAGAGATTTTGTGTATCATTATGATAAATCAAGATTGGTAATGAACTCACATACACACATGGGATTCCTTATAAATATAACTTTTGTCTTTAAGATACTTTGAAATATTTTTGCAAATTGTTTGGAATAAATTCATTTTCTTCTTTGAAGAACAGTTGTTTAGTATAAAGACAACTACATGCATTCTCAAAAAAATCAAAATCATTTTCCAAAACATGCAATCAAGTTACATTTATATATATTATCGACTTTCGTGACGATGGTATAGTTCCAAAAACCAAAATTGGAATTTTATGCCTAGCGCAAGTCCTCGTCTTCATATTTTCTGAAGACCAAAATTAAAAATCAACCATGCAATAAAACAATCTATTTTCTTCTTTGGATTTCGCGATGATGGTATAAGTCTATACCTAAATATTCTATGCCTAGCACAAACCATTGTACCAATTTTATCCCCCATTTATTTAAAATCATAAAAATATATGACTTAAATCATTATGTTACACAATTATGCTTTAAAACAAACAAACACCTATTCTATTTCATGTCATTATGTCAAACTTCAATTTTGCAATGATGGTATAATTCCTAGGGAATTGTCTAAAAATTTTATCACACTTAGGAATTTATGCTTAGCAAAAGTCATTTTAAAATATTTCATGCATAATATTTTCATGGAAATCTGAAAAACAAATCATCATCATCATCATCATCATTTGCATCATCACAACAAAGTCTTAAGACAGTATCTTAAGCACCCTTTTACTTTTAGCGATATTTCTATACTAGGATTAGCTTGACAATCGAGTGAGCGGAGACTCCATGAAATGGTCTATAATAGCAAAAATGTCCTTTGAAATTATTGTTAAAAGTCTCTTTTATTTTTATCAAATTATCACATCACAAACAACCAACTTGTTTACATCAGATTATTTCATTTAAATTAAAAAAAAAAAAGCATGACATTCAAACCATCATATTTCCAAATGGCATAATTACATGAATCATCGAATCAATCAATCAAAACATTAAAGCATCATACAAATACATAAGACAAGTCATATGATCAAAAATATCTCATCTATATATATCTCCACAGTATATTTACATCATATCAAAACTAGATTGGTATGCCACAATCTGTACCTAGGCATACTCAATCCCCTATCAAAAATAATAATAAGAACTATAATCAATCTATGCAGTGCAATCTGTAGCAGCTAGCCTCGAGAACCCCTCGAGCTCTCAACCTTATCTCCTCCCCCACCCTAAGGTGGACGAGGTGGCCCCATCATAGTCCGTGTGGTGCTATGAGTCCTGGACTCTGATCGTGATGATGTCCTCGATGACCTCATCCCGATAGGCTCCGCAATATGGGTCGACAGCGGTAACCTCTGCCCCTTTGGCACCATATGGTGGTATAGTGTCTGATAGAATGTGACCTGGGTAATAGCCCATGCTAGATCTCAAGTGCTCGCCTCTCTGCTCTATGCTCTAAGGCATGATACCTCATATCTGAGCTATGTGGCCTCCTCTCGGTGTCATGTAGCCTTATCCTATAGAGTCTACACCTCTACCTAGAGATGTACAATCTTTTCCTGGAGAGTAGCCATCTCACTACTCTCTCTTGTGTCCACACCCTTGTCGTTATCTGGTGATGGTGGTCTCTCTCTCCATGGAGAAGGGGGTATCTCCTCCATCCTCTCCCGTTGTTGTTATCTGGTGATGGTGGTCTCTCTCTCCATGGAGAAGGGGGTATCTCCTCCCTTCTCTCCCATTGTCGCAACCTCTACTAAGATTTTGGTCTCCTTTGCTCTCTCTCATCGTGACCCTGTGTCGCCTCAATGGCCGCCTGGCACTGCCTCCCCATCACAACTGTGTGAATCAGACCTTGATCCCTCATCATCCGAGGAGGGCATATGCCTGTGTACCAGGAATCATAGCCATTGGCTACCCCTGCGTCATCCCCATCCACTCATTGAATGGGGGCATCATATATGTCTGGACCCTAGAAGCACTACATATATGGAGCCCCGCTAACTGTAGTGTTATCTTGGACAGTCTAAGAAAACTCATAGTCTCTGAGAGATGGGATCCCCTACTATAGACCGAATTGCCTCAAAACTTGATCATAGCGGTGGAGCTCCACCTCTCCCCTCTCCATCCTCAGCCAGCAGGTTCGCCTAACGTGAGCCATCTCTTGTCCATCCTTGGCCCACCCTGGATGATCTCTCCAAGGCCTCCAGGTGATCTGGTCGGAGACAAGGTCGTCAAGTAGTCTTCGGGACATTGGCAGATCTATCCACCGTTGTGACCCTCTTCGAAGCCACCAGTAGAAAGCTCGAGGCCTCTCCCCATCAATCCCTATTAGTGGGAGCCCTACCGACCTTCGCACTGCGATGTGCTCCTAGCACCAAACTTGTAGTAGTGATGTCATAACTAGACATTGATCGCCCTTGTATATGACCCCATGCAGGATCCTATACAATCGGCATAGTACATAACTCCCCCAAGAAAACCTGTATCTATGGTCCCTCATGTCGTAGATCACATCTGTCAGTAGCCATGGTAATCTACATCCATTCTGATGTCATAGTAGTAGACCACCTACAACCCCAACCAAAACCTGTGTTAGTCTAGATGCCCCAGGCATCTGTTGTAGAGATTCGATGTTCACTTCGCCCTTCTCCAGGGTGAAGCTCGGATCTCCGCATAGTCGCATCATCGCATGGCCCTGATTGGCCGTAGGAGTGATTAGCCGTCCTTGTATGGGGATCCTCAAAATCCTCCATACATCCTCCAGTGTGGGAGTCATCTCCCTTATCGGTAATCAAAAATAGGAAGAACCCGGATACCACCTCTCTGTTAGGGCTGTCAATAGCCCCATATCCAGTAGAAACCTGTGGCATCTCTACCACATGCTACAAGCCGACTTGTGCCAACTAATCTCGCTCTGCTCGAGATAGAGCGGCCAAGTCATCCCTCAGCCCATCGTATTTCCATTCTCTGCTCTTTAGTAATCCTCTCTGCAACATAAACAATAAAACAATAAAAATAATTAATACACCAGTGATTAAAAATGCAAGTAAAACAAAGTTCAATTTCATAAATGATGATATCGTCCACTATTGGACGATATTGTCCAAAATTTGAGCAAATTCGTCTTCAATTTTGCCAGTCGAAATTGTCCCCTTTTTGACGAAATCGTCCCCATTTTGTTGATTTTGCCCATGGATAAAATCGGCGATATCGAGACAATTTTGATGAAATCGAGATGATTTCGTCTCGACGACGTCGATGGCCCAAAAATGGTCACGATGCTCAAAAATCATAAAAATTTAATCTAAAAAGCATGAAATTCAAAATTCAAGCCTTCTAAACTAAGTTTAGATCCTTACCCGTAGCCCGCGCTGGACCTCTGTCGATCTGTGTGCTATCTTGACCATCTTGTTTGCAAAGCTCTAGAAACCAGAAAATAAAAAAATGAACAGTAACAATGAATTAGAGTTTTTCCCTATTTCTCTTAATTTTATTCAAAAACAATTAAAAACATTTTAATTTTTTGCTTTTCCGCATTTTTACCTCAAACATTTGATTTGGGTAAAAACACGAAGGGGGCATCATAGTAAGCTGTCGTACGATTTGACCAAGAATCGTTGCCTAAAAATGGGAATAAATTTTTACTTTCTCATAGATCGAGAAGAACTCATCTTTAACGCATTTTCCTCAAAAAATTTGCTAAAGAGGGGGCAAAATGTAGCACCCTAAAATTGGTGCAGTAAAACTTAGCAAATAATCAAAATTACCTTAGTAATAATTCAAATTCAAATTCAACCCCCAAAACTACTCCCAAATCGCCTGCTGCCCGTTTCCTCATTTTCTGTGCCATTTTTAGAGTTTGTTTTGTCCATTTGATGATATCGTCGCCGATCAGACGATATCACCTTAGATCGGATGATTTCTTCTAGAGGAGAACATCCAGATGATATTTTCCCAAACTAATTTGTGCATAGTTAGCTTTTGTTTCAACGGAGTCTCTAATCTAGGCAGAAGCGTGTCTACGTCGTTAGAGAGCTCCCTTGTTGGAGATCTTCCAAATTAGGATGATCTCCAACCTCCTAACCTCCCTCCTAAGCCTATTTAACCTTAGGACCTTCTCTTAGCATTCCCCCTGGCTGAAATTCCCTATAACACGAATTCTACATGCATTAGACTGTCTTAAACCGTCATTTGCATTTGCATTTTTCCAAGTTTGTTTGCAGGAACTTCATTGTTTTTCAGTCGGAGCAAGCTTAGATCGTCTCAGACGATCTTGTTCAATTTGAGATGATTTTGTACCAATCCGAGACGATTTTGACTACAGTCAACATTGGGGGAAATCAGTGCCTAGGGTTTACGTTTTCTCACTTTGTCTATTGATTTATCCTACATTTAGTTAAATTTGTTATTATTCCTTATTTTTCTGCATCTTGGAGTTCACCCATATAGCTTAAGTGCATAATGAAGTCATAATTTGTCATTAGAACATCATAATATACTTGAATTTTTATGTTATTATCACCTTAGCATCTATGTTGCCATTTTACACCATTTTTCTCTGTTAGAATATTTGCATTTTTGGTATTTTGTATCTATCTCTCTGTTTGTAGGTCTCTGACTAATTCATCTGATGAATTCATCAGATCTCAGATGATCCCATCAGATCTCAGATGATCCTGTCAAATTTCAGATGATCTGGACTGCTTCAAAAATCAGAACCTTCATCAAACATCCGGATCAGGTATAGTTATTTAATCTAGCATATTATTTCTATTTTTTGTCCAAATCTATTTTTTGTATTTATTTAATTTGTATTTTTATAATAGAACACTTAGATTCATCTGGCCAAACCTAGGACTTGGATGTTTAAAGATAAAACTGAACACATTAAACACATTCCCAACATAGGCATGGAAACTGCCACTAAACGTTTCCTTGTGAACCCCACCATCCGTCGAAAAATCACCTTAATACCCCTCCCCCGAGAGGCGAGACCTTCAAAGGGCCTCTCAGTCCAAGATACCATCCCATCCTTTTCCCATCCCCCTTCCGGGCATGGATCCTTTAGCCTAAAGGTAAGGGTGCAAAAAATTTGGAACGATACAATATCCCATTTTAGCAGGTCATAGCAAAAAGAACACAAAACTATGCAAAAAGCTATAAAAATTAGCATATAATATTCCAAATACATTGATCATGCAAAATGGTTAATATACAACATATTGAATCAACTTAACTAACATATCAGATAAAAAATAAGAGTTTATAGGCAATTTTAGTGTTCAAAACATGTTATGATTGAGGCATTTCCAGGCCTCATCATTTTCCCCCCAACTTATATTAATGCATGCCCTCATGCATTCTATTGGGCTATGGAATCACATATGTCCATGTTTAGATTCCATGACCTATAGAATAATTTTTTGCCTATATAATACCCCCTGTTTTCTTGAATGTTTCTGACCCAGTCTTCAAACTGTTCATCAGGTTGGGCATCTTCTTCAAAGTAGAATGGAACTGGAGTAATGATGGTTGGAGGCCTAAACCTAAGACCTATCTAGTTATGTTGCATGATTTGAATTAGTTGGATTACACCTTCTGCTCTTCTTTTGGACCATTCTAAGTTGATGGGGGAGATGGGTTCTCTTTTCCTCAAAGACATGGAAAGTTCAGCCCATCTGTCTCTGCACATTGACAATCCTGGGAAAAAATTGTGATCACAGAAATTGTTGAATCTGGCCACACAGTCCCTTAAGTTGTTCAAGTACATCCTCTTTATATCATCCTTGTTCATCATTAAGAAGTGTTGTCTAGTGATAACTAGGTGATTTGGCTGGATTGCTCTGACTAACAACTCGGCCTTTGTTTCAATCTCTTTATTCTGCTTTTTCTCTTGATCCCAGTAAAGCTGATTCTGCAAAGTAGACATAAATGCTCTCAACTGAACATCTCCAATGTAGATTTGAGGATGAAATTCTACTTCCTCTAAAATGAAGAAACTATGTAAAAACAGTTCACATAGGAGATTTTTCTGCTCAAAAGGGCTGTCAAAGTATGCTTTCAAAAAATTTGCAGTGGTGTCCAATTTATATGGGAGGTTTGAACTAATCCTCATGACCTGCCATATGAGGTATTTCTCCTTCAAAATAAGGCTGTAAAATCTGGCTGGTCGTCTAAATTGAACTAAAAATTCAACAATTTGACATAAGTTAGACACCTTTTCTTTTAATGCTTGGTTTTCAGTTTCTTTTGCCTCTAGCTATTTCCTTTCCAATTTGAATTTCTTAGTCTTAGTGGCAAGCTGCTCATATCTAATCATCCAATTGGCTATGTCTACATTGTACTGCTCTAGAGACACAGTATTAGGTGGTCTGACTACAGGTGGAATCCTAGGTAGCAGATCAACTTGAACTTTTTTTTTGCCACTTCTACTGGTTGATCATTTATCAATAATTCTACCTGTACCTCCTTATTTGCTATTTCTATGGGGTTGTCATCAGATAGTAATTCTACTTGTACCCCCTTATCTGTTGTTTCTACTGAAAGTGTAATAGTTTGAAATGCAGGGACCTCAATAGGAGTACTTACTTGAACATTTTCTTGCTACTATGACTGTTCCTATGTTGGTGGCTCATCTTCAACATCCTCTGCTATGCTATTTACCATTTTTGAAGCATCTTCAGAACAAGAAGGCAATGCTTCAGAATGAGATGGTGTTGTTTCAGAATGAATAGGCACTTCTTCAAAATGAAGGGGTGCTAATTTAGAATGAACACCCATGTTTGTATCAACAGAGTCATCTGCCCTTGATAGACCCATAAGCAATTGAGCCAAATTGTCTTCATCAATGGATACAATTGGCTATTTTTCAGACTGTGACAACATTCTTCTTAATGATGCCACTTCCTGCTGTAATTCTACAATTTTTCTTTCTTGTATCTCAATGATGCTTTCTTTCTTTGAAATCCATCTGGTTTGTGTTTTGACAACACTCCTTGCTGCCCTCAGCTACTCTATGATGTCTTCCACTTCTATTTCTACCTCAAAATATGATGCGTACAGATCAGCTGTAGTTGGTTGTTCAACCAATATCTCCTCTTATGCAACAATTTGTTCTTGTTTAGGAGGCTCTATAAAACTGTCTATAAGGGTATCTACCATATTTATAGCCTATTTAACTGTAGCTTCCTCTAAATTATCTTGCTTAGTTTCTGCTTTAGCTATCTATTCAGGGAATTCTAGAAAATTTTTAGAGGCTGGTTGTATCTCTGTGACATCTGGGTTGCTTTGTCCTTATTTTTCCTCCATAACCTATTCTATTGTTTCTTTCAAATGGATTCTTGTAGACCTCCTAGTTCCAGATGCAAAATTTTTCTTTTTGCTCTATTTTTTGGTGTTAGTAGGGGTTGTGGGGACAGTTTCAGATGCCTCTGTTTCCCTTATTATTTCCTGTTATGTTAAATCAGTAGTCACTCCAGAAAAATGAACCTTATTTTGTTTTTCTACTCTGCTACCAGTTCTAGATCCTCTTTTTCTTTGTTTTTTGGTTCATGAAGTTGAGGGTTCAGGAGCAAGGTTTTCTGTTGTTGTTGTTGGGTATGGTTCTGTAGCACCTTCTGTAGTTTCCTCTGCAGCATCTTCTACAACATTTTTTGCAGTAGCTATTTCTTCTTCTGTAGCAACATCAGCAGTATCTGGTTCTTCTTCTTTCTCATCTTCATCCCTAAAAATGACATCGTTTAGGGTAGAGTAAAACCTATAAAAACTCCTAGGGTTTCCTCTAAAATGGTGTTGGCAAACTAGTTTGATGAGGCCATGATGGCGAAGGCTTCCTTTACCCTCTTGATATCTCTTTGCCATATTTTTTAATTCTTGATACAGGTATAGGGGAAGATTTACCCTAACTTCTGGTTGTTGGTCACCATGTCTAAGATGGTTCAAAATTCGTAGATGATGCCCTAACAACATCACATACTGCCATTCACAGGTTAGGAATTTAATTACCCAGGTGGCTACTTCATCCCAGGGTTCCTATAGGCTGGCCCTTTTTAACCCTTTGCATGTTTTGTTATGGGTTAATTACTCTGGCTCTCTATAATTTTCTTCTACAAACTGATTAACTGCATTTGCCAATGTATTCTTGCCAGATCTAGAAATTGAAATCCCTTCTAATGGCAGCTCAATAATCTGACTTAAAATTTTAGGGGTTACCTCAATAGTCATGTCATTAACATGTTCTCGATTTTTTCTGAATGTATGGGCGAACATGCCAGCAAAATATTTAGAAGACCCATTAAACTTATCCAAAAATGGCATAAACCCTCCATCTTCAAAAATCTACATGACTGCCAGATTTTCTCTGAGGTAGGTGGTATTTGTAGGTTTCGTTCTGATATTTCACCCCATATTTTCTATTTAAAAATAATTCACTGCTTTTGCTATTCCTCTATTTTTTTATGTTGCAGATTTGTAGAGTTTTAGTTTGAAATCTCCGTTTGCCCTGTTTCTCGTCTTCTTCTTCGGAATGAACTGTAACCTGAGAACTGTACTTCACAAACATGTCTTCAAAAAGGAAGGTGGCATGCATTTCTACTATTGCACTGAACACCTATCTGTTAATGATTGCATGGACATCCTTGTCGTTAGATCCACCTCATTTGGTTTTAATTTTTTCTGTTCAGTCCGTAGATTATAACATGCAAAATAAACCATATCCTTGCTGACACGTGTTCCTTTTTATCATATGCAGCTAAAAGAATTTGATTTTTTTTCGTACCTTGTCTTTCTAGATGCCACGTGGAAATGCTTTTTTTGAAGATTATAACTTATTGTGCAAACAAAACTTCATTTCAAATATTATGACTTCATTCCAAAGACGAGTCTTTATTCTGAAGACAAATCCTCATTTCGAAGACTATAACTTCATTCCGATTATAGGTCTTCATTCCGAAGACAAATCATTTTTGCAAATTTTAATCTTCATTTCGAAGATTAATCCTCATTTCAAAGATCAATCCTCATTCCGAAGATCAGGCTATATTGCGAAGGTAAATCGTCATTCCGAAGATAGATCTTCATTTCGAAGATGATGCAGCAAGTCGTCATTTCGAAGACCAAGTTTCATTCTAAAGACAAATTGTCATTTCGAAGACAAAGTTTCTTTCTGAAGACAAAGTGCAACATTCATTTTACTATCATTCCGAAGACAATTTCAATCCGAAGATAATACAACAGGCACTATTTTTTTGGCATTCTTGTTCCGAAGATTAGGGAGAAATCAATATTTTCATTTTCAAAACATGTCTTAAGTATGCCAACTCTTATGAATACCTTTTATGCTAATGGTTAATTGTCATATACTATACACCAATCATTTTACGATGAAGAAATGTAAGAAATATATACCGATAAAAATAGTTAATGCCGCTTTGAAGAATGATTGCCTTTGTTGATGTTCTACTGAGATTTTCTGCAACATTTCAAAACAAGTGCACTTGGTGAATTTGTACAATGATGGTTTAGAAATTTCTCAAGGTTATGCATGCCAAAAAATTGGTTTTCATGCATACCAACCCAGTAGTGCCTTAAGAAAAGGTTTTCACTACTGAGTTATTCATTTTTCTCTCTCTTTTTTTTTCTTGATTTTCCCTTTTTTTTTTACCTCTCATTTTCTTTTTTTTTCTTGATCCTGACTATGCCCATGAAGGAATTTCATGATTTCCCTTGAAACCATGCCCATGAAGGAATTCATACTCAGAATTTATTCATTTTTTTGTTTTCTATTTTTTTCTGATTTTTTTGTATTTTCTGCTTTTTCTTGAAATCCATGATCATGCTGATTGTTTTGAAGTGGAAGAGGGAATCTCTTCCACCTGTTGTGTATCCAAACTATCAAGTTGCTGCAAGAATTCATCTTTAGTTAGATGTGTATGGTACACTCTAAGGCAATGTCCATTTACTACCAACTTCCTTTGTGATCCATCAATAGGGGATAGGCGAGCTGCTCCATTGTCAAATACCTCTTCAATATAGTAAGGTCCCAACCATCTAGTTCTCAATTTTCCAGGGAAGTCTTCATAGCGAGAATCAAATAATAAAGCCCAATCTCCTTGTTGAAGTTTTCTCTATTGAATGTGATTGTCATGCCACAACTTCCTCTGCTCTTGAATTACCTCAGTTTGGTGCAAAGCATCCAATCTAAGTTCATCCAATGCATTCAGCTACAGAATCCTGTCTGTCTGTGTTTGTGATAATTCAATTCCAATTTCCAGTGCTGTGCGCAATGTTAGTAGCTCAAATTCAATAAGTAAGAGAGGCTTTTTATCAAAGACTAGTTCATAAGGTGTGAATCCAGTAGTGGACTTCCAAGTAGTATTGTAGGCCCAAACTGCTTCAGGTAATTTATCTAGCCAATATCTCCTATGAAAAGCTACTATTTTTGTCAAGATGCATTCTAGTTCCTTGTTTGTTACCTCAACCTGGCCATTTGCTTATGGGTGGTAAAGTGATGATTTCCTATGTTTGATTTCATACAATTCTGTAAATGCCTTTATGACTTTGGATGCAAATTGGGGTCCTTGGTCTATGGTGATAGATCGTGGGGCTCCAAATCTCTGAAAAATTTGAGTATACAAGAAATCAGTGACCTTCTCTTCACTAGCATGTTTGAAAGCATGCATCTCTACCCACTTTGTCAGGTAATCACTACATACTAGAATATGCACCTTTCCTTGAGAAGGTGGATCAATAGGTCCTACAAAATCAAGCCCCCACCTCTCAAATGGTTCTAAAACCATTTGAGGCTGCAATGGCATCTCATTTGTATGAGTGGGTTTCCCAATTCTTTGGCATGCATCACAATGCCTGATGTACTTTTTTACATCCTTGTGAAGAGATGGCCAATAATATCCTGTCCCTAAGATTTTCCTAACTGTGATTTTTACAGAATAGTGTCCACCTAAGGGTTCATCATGACAAGCTCTAAGGATATCATACACTTCATCCTTTCGGATGCACCTACGTAACACATGGTCAAGACTACACTTAAAAAGCATACCCTTAATCCATTCAAAAGAAGAACTCTGTTTGATCAATTGTTTTTCTATTTTGAAGTGAAATGTGGAGGAACTTTCCCTATGACCAAATAATTGGCTATATCTGCAAACCAAGGTGATTGGACTGATATAGCAAATAATTTTTCATCAGGAAAAGTGTCATCAACTAATTCCCCTTCATATGTGTTCTACAACCTAGACAAGAAATCTGCCACAACATTAGCTTTTCCTGGTTTGTTGATTATAGTGATATCAAATTCTTGCAGCAACAGCAACCAAAAAATAATTCTTGCACTTACCATAGGTTTATTCATCAAATACTTAATGGTTGTATGATCTGTGTGAATAAATATTTGATAACCTGTGATGTAATGTCTGAATTTGTTGATGGCATAAATTACTGCTAGGAATTCCTTCTTAGTTGTATAATTTTTCTCGGCTCCTATCAAGTTCTTGCTAATGTTGTAGATGGTATAGTGTTCACCATTGTCAATTTGTCCTAATGCTGCTCCAATTGTTGTATTGGAGGCATCAGTCTATATGTGAAATGGTAATGTCCAATTAGGTCCTCTAAGCATAGGTGGAGTTATCAATTTCTCTTTCAGAGCTTCAAATGCTTCCTGACACTTTGCAGTCCAAGAGAATTCAGAATCTTTAGTCAATAGGGCAAACATAGGACTGGCTATTGTACTAAAGTTGGGAATAAACCTACGGTAAAAACCAATGTGTCCTAGGAAGCTTCTGACATTAGTCTGAGTTTTAGGAGGAAGGATATTCTTGATAATTTCCACCTTCTTTGGATCAACTTGGATCCCTTCAGGAGAGATGTGATGACTAAGAACTATTCCTTCCTTCATAATCATGAAGCATTTTTCTGGATTCAAGGATAACTGGTATGTTTCATAGCGAGTTAAGACTTTGTCAAGATTTTCTAATGTAAAATCAAAAGTCTGTCCACATACTGTGAAATCATCCATGTATATTTCAACACTTTTGGTGGTCAGATCAGCAAAAATTGCTAGGACTGCTTGTTGAAAAGTTGTTGGGGCATTACACAAACCAAAAGGTAAAACCCTATAGGTAAATGTTCCCCAAGGACATGTAAAAGTTGTTTTCTCTTGATCTTCAGGTGCAATCTAAATTTGATTATATCCACTAAATCCATCAAGAAAACAAAAGTATCTTTTTCCAGCAAGAGTATCTAACACCTGATCTATGAAAGGTAATGGAAAATGGTCTTTTTATGTCACTTTATTCAACTCTCTATAGTCTACACATACTCTCATTTTTCTATTTTTCTTAGGAACTATTACCAATGGAGAAACCCATTGGCTATCAGAAAATGGGTAAATGAATCCTACTTCCAATTTTTTTTCAATTTCTTCTTTCACAATATCTCTTAAGGCAGGATTCAATCTTCTCTAGGGTTGTCTAACTAGCTTGAATTATTTAGTATAGATTCTATGGGTATATATATTAGGATGAACTCCTGACATATCTTTGTAGTTCCAAGAAAAAGCATGAACATGCTTCTACAAGACAACTATCAATTTTTCTTCCTCTTCCCTAGTAAGTTGGCTATAAATGTTCAAAAATTTGCCTGGCTGGACTTCTATTTATTTTGTATTTAGAAGTACTGAATTCACTCCTTCATACCTGGTGATTAAGGGATTAAGAGGACATTGTTGATATGGGAGAAGAGAAGCAGTTTCTATTTTATTACTGCTTGAGGGAAGCATATCTTGTATGGAACAGTGAGAAGAAAAAATCAAATGATGGTGCCATCCATGTGGTAGTGAAACAGAGTTTCCCTATGATAGTACAGATGGTTCATCTTCAAATTTTTGATTCTCCTCATTACTTAACAACTTTTGGATATTTGTTGCTTCCCCTTATAAAACTTGTTCATGCAGAACATTCATTAGGATTGTTTCATTTTCTAAATTTTTTGTGTCATTGAGGTCTTCTGTGTGTTCTCTTACTATTAAGGTAGCTAGTGTAGAAATGACATCTTCTGGTTCTTCATTTGAGTCAAAAACCATAACTGACCTAAAAATTTGCTAGATGGTTTTGCAGGAGGATATAAAGAAATTTGTTTTAGATCAATACCATTTGAAATAGTCATATTTCCAGATCTACAGTCTATGAAGGCTGTTGCAGTTGTAAGCCAAACTCTTCCCAAAATAATGGGATATCCATGTGCTGAATTTCTTGGCTATAAAACCAAAAAATTTGTAGGGAATTCCCAAGAAGAAACTTCTATAGGGACATCTTCAATGATATCTTCAGGTTTTGCAACTAACCTCTCAACCATTTCTAAAACTGTAAATGTGGGGCTGAGATGTTTGAGCTGTAATTGTTTCATTGTATCCTTGGTCATGACATTTATTGCAGCTCCTAGATCTACTAAGATATTTGATATTGGTACTGAACCTATGGTGACTATGATAAATGGGCTTCCTGGATCACTATACTTTGGAGGTACTAGTTTTCCAGATAAGAGATCAGCTATCTTCCCTTCAACCTGCACAGTTTTAGGAAATGCTTTCTTTTTTCTTCCTGCTCTTTTAATGCATAAATTTTGGATAGTACTGTTAATATCTAGTATTTCCTTAATGGCTTGCAATAAGGGCAATGATATAGTTAACTTTTTGAGTTTTTTGACTAGTTCTGACTCATAATTTTTTGGTATTGTATTGAATCTTTCAAGATATGGAACTATCCTTGGTAACTGTTCTTCCTGTGGTTTTGTCTCTTTCTCTATTATTGGTTGGATTCTCTCTAGTTCCAATTTTTCTTCTGTATCCATTGTTGGTTGGATTATCTCTGGTTCTAATGATTCTTGCTCTTCATTTTCTTTGATTTCATTTGAAACTGGTTTAGGTACAACTTTTCCTGAACGAAGTTAGATGTTACTACAATCAAGAACATTAATTTCAACATTTTCTTTAGCTTCAGCCACATAGACAGGAGGTGTCTGTCTCATGCTATTTGGATTAGTGACTGGTTGAGCTGGTAATTGAGGTTTTTTCACTTGCTATGTTTGATGCTATTTTTCTTGAAAATTTTGATTAGGTGTAGGCAACAAATGTTGAGTTTGACCTTGATTCCTTTGCTACCTTGGATAGGACTGGTATTGCTGACTCCACTGTGGTTGGTTTTGCATCCAATGTGGATTAGTCTGATTTTGATTCTAAGCTGGATTGTTTTGATTCCATGAGGGGTTGTTTTGATTCTGATTCCAGGCTGGGTTACTCCAATTTGCTTATGGCCATTCTTGGGAATTTGTCCATTGAGGATAATTCCAAGGACGTTGGGGTGGTTTTGATTGTCCCCAAGGCATAGTACCAAGATTATGCCCCTAATTTGTAGGAAAACGAGGGGGATTTTGGTATTGAGAGAAATTTCCCCCTTGTTTTGGTCCAATGTAGTTGAGTTCCTTAATCTGGTTTTCTAACACAGTTTTTAGTTGTGGTAGCAAGTGGCATTGATCAGTTGAATGCCTTTTTGAACAAATACTACAAATGGCTGAGATAGATGTTTTATTCAAAGGAAATTCCTGCAAAGAATGTTTATTTCTACATCTTGGGCAATAAATTGCCAAAGATTCTATGTTTTTTGCTTTTGCAGACATTTCCCCTAAAGTAGTGTTTAGGTGCACTAGAATATCAGTTTTGAAATTTGCAAGTTTCTCTATCAGGTCCTTCACATCAGTGCCATTTGTGTGGCTTTTTCTTCTTATATAATTAGTGCGAGAGTAATTCCTATAGAGATATATAATTTCCTCATTACTGATAGTGGTTACATCCCCTTTTCCCATCAAATCCAGAACTTCTCTAGATTCATCTTGCAATCCTCTCAAAAAGATGATTTTACATAATTTTGGTTCTACAAGTCCACATCTCGTTTGAACAAAGGAGAACCTATCAAGATAATCTTCCAATGTCTCATCATCTTCCTGCTTGATTCTGAATAACTCATATTTTCTATTCCTTACACGACAATATTCTTGATATTTGTCTAAAAATACAGTTTCCATTTGATCCCAGGTTCTTATGGAATTAGGATCTAAGCTCATGAACCAGTGTAATGCTGAATCCTTGAGTGTTGAGGGAAAAACCTTAAGTTTTTTATTGTCATTTATATAATCATAGTTCTGACACACTACCTTGAATTCAAACAAAAAATGATTAAGATCTTCAGATACAACACCTCAGAAGGTTAGAAGTACTGAAGTTGAAATGGTTTTCATGGGAGAGTTTTGTGTTGGATTCAGACGAATAAGATATTCAAATGTTTTGGAAGGTTGAAGCATATCTTGATCATCTCCTTCATTATGGACATAGCCATGTTGGCCATCTATATTACCTCCTTCTGCCATAGTTTCCTATTTGTTGGGAGAAGTTAAATATTCCCAAATTGTTCTCTTAAGAGGTCCAAGCCTCTTTGTTGATGATGAGTCTGATGAATTGTCTTTCTTAGGATATTCTGATGATGATAAAATTGGTGATTTTCCTTTCTCAAAATGTTCTAATGATGGTGAGATTGGTGATTTTTCTATCAATATTTCTAGTAGTTCAAAAATAGGTGATTCACCCCTTAGGCGTGAAGATCTTCTTAATGGAACAAGCCAGGGATCCTTTGGGGTAGTTCTACCTTTTTCATCCATAGACTTACTCATTCATGTTTACTCTTAAATGACATAAATTAAGTCAATAGTTGTTATCTTCCTCAGATTTTGTATTTAGATTTTACCCTAAATTTTCATAGCTTAGTCTGATTACAGCTATTGGATTGTTTATTTTCTTTTAGCAACACTATTTCCTAGAAATGGTGCCAAAATGATGCATAGTCATTATACCATCATTAATTCTCAATGAATTTGTCAATCCAGGGCTGTGTACAAGGCTATCTACGAAAGAAGTGAAACAACTATAACTTAGGTCAATCTAGAGCAACAGGTCTTATTGGTGGAACCAGTTGTGTGGGTGGTTTTTAGGACATTCCTATCTCTAATTGCATAAATTAAACCTTACTCTGATTGCAAAAATAAAAACTAATCATTAACTATAGAAATGAAATCCTGATTTACAATTGTAGAATGAGACCTAATTATGTTGCAAAAATAACAGTTGCAGAATTGAAAGTCTGATTCTAATTGTAGAAAGGAAATCTAATTACTTTTGCAGCAATGAAAGTCTAATTCTAACATAAAAATGAAAACTATCAATGTTATGTAACAGAAGGTCGTCAATCTTCTGTGTAGGATTTGACAACAAAACATAAAATGTAGGAAATTGCTAAAAACAATAAATTTTGAGAATAACAGTATGAAATAAAGTGGAATCTTTGCTGAAAGTAAAGATTATAACTAAAACATTAAGCATAAGATTAATCTAAGTATAAATAAACTAAGACTGTAGATATTGTCAGCTATTTACAAGCAATTGAAATAACAAGTTCTACAACTCATTATGCTATAGCAAAATCAGAATAAAAACCTGCTTGTTAGTCCTCCTCCTAGGTCTAAAAGTGGCCAGCATCTTTGTCCAGAAGAATGTATGAGTCTCTCTCTCTCTCTCTAGATCTTAATCACACTCATTTACAAGCAATATGAAATAGAACTGGTGCACTTTATTGATAAAAGAACATGATTACAATAATTTTGTTGAAAACCTGTTACAGGACTGTAACAGTCAAATTCTACCTATTTTCTACTTTTTGCTAGCTTCCTTACTCTCTCTACATATATTTCTACCTCTACTACTACTAGGCTCAACCTGAATGGGAGCAATATTTATAGATGTCCTATGGTCTGATTACAAACAAAGAATATCTCAAAATATCTAATCCTACAATGCTACAACAAATTCTGGTTTTATCCTAGAAGAAGATTAAAACTTGATCTTTCTATTAATGATGGCTTTGGTCGGAAATTACGAAAAAGACAGATGGAATATCTTTTCCTTTACCTTTTTCAACCTTTAATTACCTTTTTTTGGCTTCAAAAATTGGTCAACAAGTCAAAAAGCACATTCTGTTTTCATTCTGAAGATAAGTGGCTTCATTCCGAAGACAATGCAATTCTCATTTCAAAGATCACTCATTTTGAAGATACTGTAATTCTCATTTCGAAGATACTACAATTATCATTTCGAAGATCCGCTCATTCCGAAGATACTACATTGTTCATTCTAAAGATCCACTCATTTCGAAGATGTTGTGTTCTCTCATTCCGAAGATATCTGTTCATTTCGAAGATACTTCAGAATGAACAAATGTGTGCTTTTCTAGTGATTTCTTCTGCATCTCTCAGGTGGGTTATCTCCTAAGATCAAATTCCAATGGTCTTCATCTCTTTCCACATGTCAATTCCATGCCTTGCTATTTATGGACAGCTGGCTGGAATTTACATGGGAAAGACCAGTTTTTGCTACACAGCAATAGTTTGCTTGCACTGTTGCTAGATTTAGGTGAAATAAATGCTTGAGACAAATCAAAACATGATTAGTGAAATGCTGCTATTATTCTAAACATATCCCATTTTAGCAGGTCATAGCAAAAAGAACACAAAACTATGCAAAAAGTTGTAAAAATTAGCATATAATATTCCAAATAAATTGATCATGCAAAATGGTTAATATATAGCATATTGAATCAACTTAACTAACATATCAGATAAAATATATGAGTTTATAAGCAATTTTAGTGTTCAAAACATGTTATGATTGAGGCATTTCTAGGCCTCATCAGTACCCAAGGTGGGGAGAGGATGGATAGGAGTTGGCTCGCATCAGGCGAGTCTACTGGCTAAGGATGGAGCGAGGAGAGGTAGAGCTCCACCACTACGATCGAGTTTTATGACAGTTCGGTCTACAACAAGGGATCCCTTCTCTCAGGGACTATGAGTACTCCCAAACTATTCGAGATAGTACTACACTGAGTGGGGCTTCGAATATGTAGCAATTCTAGAGCCAAGACACGGATGATGCCCCCATCCAGCCAGGTGGATGGGGATGATGTTGCGGTTGCTGATGGATATGATGCCTGGTACGTAGGCATCTACCCTCCTTGGATGACAAGGGCATAGGGTCTGATGCACATGGTTGTGTGAAGGATGGGGATGTAGCACCAGGTTGCCATTGAGGTAACGCAGGGTCATGGAGGGAGAAAGCAGTGATAGTCTCCATAGGAGAGACACAAGAGGATGGCACAGGCTCCATAGAGACCACAAAAAACAAGGAGGAGGGGGGAGGGATTCCCTTCTCAGTAGGGGGAGAGTCCACCATCGCTCGATAAGGGCAAGGGTGTTGAGGTAGGGGAGAGTAGTGAGATGGCGGCTCTCTGAGTTGAGGTTTTCCATATCTGGGCTCAGGTGCAGACACTATAGGATGAGGCTACACGGCTCAGGGCTCAAAGTGGAGGGGTGAGCATGTAGGAGTTGGTGTGGTCTATGATGTAGACTGCGTTCTATCAGGAAGTATACTTCCAACTGGTTCTAGAGGGCCAGAGGATATAGATGCCAATCAGCATTATGAAACCAATCAGGATGGGATCGTCGAGGACATCCTCATGATCAACAACAAGGACCCAAGACACATCTCAGACCTATATGGGACCACCTCCTCCACCTCAGTGTGGGAGAGGAGATGAGGCTGAGAGCTCGAGGGCTTCTTGAGGCTAGCTACCATAGACTGCACAGAGATTGTATATATTATTATTATATTTTTTTGAGAGGATTGAGTATGCCAAGGTATATATTATGGCATACCAATCCAGTTGTGATATGATGTACATAATTTGTTGATATATATATGGTCTTTTTGATGATATGACTTGTGTATATGTTGTATGATGCTTTAATTTTGGATTTGTTTGGTTGTTGATTAATGATTCATGTAATTATGTTGTTTGAAATAAATTATAATTTTATGTCATGCCATAAAATTTAAATGAAATAATATGATGTAAGCAAGTGGTTGTTTTGGTGTGATTTGATGAAAATAAAGGGACTTCGAACAATAATTTCAAAGGACATTTTTGCTGTTATAGACCATTTCATGGAGTTGCCACTCACTAGGTCGTCAAGCTAATCACAGTATAGAAATATTGCTAAAAGTAAAAGAGTGTTTAAGAGACTGTATTAAGACTTTGTGTTGTGATGATAAAAAATGATGATGGTGATGATTTGTTTTCAGATTTTCATAAAAATATTATGCATGAAATATATTTTTTGAAAAAAATGATTTTTGCTAGGCATAAATTCCTAAGTGTGATAAAATTTTGAACAATTCCTTAGAAATTATACCATGGTTGCAAAATGGAATGTTGACATAATGAAATGAAATAGAAAAATGTGTTCGTTCTTTTTAAAGCACAATTGTGTAATATAATGATGTAAGCCATACGTTTTATAAATTATAATGAATGGGGAATATAATTAGAACAATGGTTTGTGCTAGGCATAGAATTATAGGTATAGACTTATACCATCATCGTGAAATCCAAGAAAAAATAATTTTATTGCATAATTGATTTTTGATTTTTGAGATAAACAGAAAAAATATAAACGTGACTTTATTTACTAGATTGTTTAATATGTTTTTTTTTAAAGAATTTTTGGATTTTTGAAAACAATGTATGTAATTGTTTTTATACTAAACATATGTTCTTAAATAAGAAGAAATTATTCCAAAAAGAGGTGTAGAAATATTTAAAATTATCTCAAAGACAAAATGTAGATTTATAAGGAACCCTCATGTGCATATGTGAGTTCATTTGCTGATCTTGATTTATCATAATGATACAAAATATCTCAAATACAAATGTGTGTGCAATTGTATTGTTTATTTACCAATTTTGAGCAAGATAATTTGATACAAGTAATTTAAATTAACCAAATAAGTGTTCGTTGACCATGATTTATATGCATGTAATCATACCAGACTACTATCTAATTCAGGTCATCAAGAGCTAGCTAATCCATAAGCCGACATAGGTCTATACAAAATAAGGTCGCTAAGATAGACATATCACCACGCTAGGGATTACCCAAGGCCAAGCGGTTTGGGCACAAACAACCTGTTATGGGGCTTACCTCACAGTTTTTGAATAATTGAGAATTCCAGGGATTCAAGCTCATTCACCCTTTTAATTTCAAAGGGTAGGGAAAGGGATTTTATTGTTTTGCTTTTTCTTTTCTCTTTTGCTTTTTTTTTTTTTTTTTTGTATTTTTGCTTGGAACTGAGATAATGCTGAAATATGGCTACGATGATTCAAAATAATATTTTTCTTTTTCTCATTTTCTTTGACTTTTCTTTTTTCTTCCTATACTAGGGATACTTGCTTGAATTGGCTATAGAGCAAGGGATTTTTATTCTGGGTAGGGTTGAGCTTGTCCTTTTGTCAATTCTCAAAGATTCTAGACCATGTGCATGATAGGATAGCAGGGGAAAATTTTTGCTCAAGAAACCACTTCTACTATGTAGCATCATATTGAATTTGCAATGAAATCATTTTAATGTAAAGAGATATACTTAGTTCAAGTAAATAACAAGATCAATTCTTTATGCTCAAAAATTTATTTAACTCAACTGTGGACTTTGATATAAAAGAGATTAATAATCACACCAAATAAAATCAAGATAATTATTCATGTGAGTGTGAAAGAGCGGGATTCCAAATAAATGCTAATTTATCCAAAATAACTAAAAATATAACTGCAATACTTCAAGAATTAACAGGTGCGAAAATAAAAGATGTTTTTGAAGATTTTTATGATTTTGAAGTTTTTATATTTTGATTTTAATTTATGAATTGAAAGAAACACAATGGGATTGTTTTTTGAAATATTTATATGAATAACTAAAATGAAACAACATGCAAAACAACAATATATATAATGATGAAATTACCAAATTTTATGCATAATAGCGTTTAAGATGCATAATGTTCATAGGTTCTTTAAGATATTTACCATCTAAGGTAGCTAATCTGTATGCTCCTGAGCAAAATTTAGCAGTGATGATATATAGTCCAAGCCAGTTGGGCTCAAATTTACCTTTAAGGTCTTTAGTTGCATTAGTATTTTTTTTATTTTCTTTCAAGATAAGGTCGCTGATCTCAAAGGATCGATGATGAACTTTCTTTAGTTATGCTCGCTTGAGCTTGTTTTGGTAGGCTCAAAGATGTTCCAAAGTATTGATGTGCGTCTCATCTAGGATTTCCAGCTGACTAAATCTGCCAACTAAAATATTCATCTCCTACTTCAGTATCTTGAAGTAGCAGAGCTAAAGAAGGAACTTCTAATTCAAAGGGAAAAACTACTTCAATGCCATAGATCAAAACAAAAGGTGAAGTGCCCGTGGGAGTGCGAACACTAGTTCGATAAGCCCATAAAGCAGGATATAATTGGATGTGCCAATCTCGGCCAAATTTATTGACCAGTCTTTTGAGGATTTTGATTAATGTTTTATTAGATGCTTCTGCTTGGCCATTACCTTGAGGATAATAGGGAGTGGACCGATGATGTTGAATTTTATATTTTTGACATAATTTTTTGACATCTTTATTTTTGAAACAAGTTCCATTATCTGAGATGAGATTTGCAGGAATTCCGAACCTACAAATAATTTGATTAAAAATAAATTTGGAAACTTGGGTTCTAGTGCAAGAATCTAAGGGCATAGCTTCAAACCACTTCGTAAAATACTCGGTGGTGGTTATGATGAATTTGTGTCCATTAGATGACACAGGGTTGATTTTTCCAATGATGTCTAAGCCCCATTTTGAAAAGGGCCAAGGAGATGAAATAGCCTATAGCTCTTGTGTAGGCGCATGGACAATGTTAGTGTGTTTTTGGCACTTGTCGCAATGGTGCACGTAATCATGTGCATCATTATCCATGGTAGGAAAAAAATATCCTATCCTAAGGAGCTTCTTAGAAATGGCGCTACCACTAAAGTGTCCCCCACAAGATCCATCATGGGCTTCACTCAAAGCTGATTTAGATTCTTCTAGATTCAAACATCTCAATAGGATACCTTCAAAAGATATCTTATATAATGTATTGCCAATAATTACGAAGCGACTTGCTTGTCTACATAATAATTAACATTGGTTGCTATTAAAACCTTCAGGGAAGGTCCCATTTTGAAGAAAATTAAATATATCAGTGTACCAAGGTTCAGGAGTAGTTTCGTTGATTAGAAACACATCCAAAGGTTCTAAGCATGATTTATTTGAAGTGGGTTCCTAGAGTCAATGAATGATGATGGTAGCATATTCGTCATCTAAATCAAAGGGCAAGAGAGATCCAACTGCAGCCATAGCGTTAGTCGTGCAGTTGCTAGTTCGAGGAATAGCTTCCAAGGTAACTTGATCAAATAAAGATAATAATTGTAAGACATATGCTTTGTATGGATGTAATTTATCATCTCTAGTCTGATAAACATCATTGATTTGATTTATGACAAGTTGAGAATCACCGAAAACTAATAGATTTTTAATTTTTAGTGCCAAGGTAGCTCATAATCCAAGGATTAGAGCCTCATATTTAGCAATGTTATTAGTACAAGAAAACATTAATTTAAAGGACAGAGGTATAATATGTTTCTATGGAGATATTAAAATAATACCTGCACCAGCCCCACTCATGCATAAGACTCCATCAAAGTATAGGGACCATTGCTCTGGATGGTCTACCTCTAATTTAAAGCATTCATCAAGAAACTTAATGATGAGGGGATGGGTGGAATCTAAGGGTACAACAACTAATTTATCTGCTATTATTTGACCCTTAACAGACTTATGTACTATAAATGAGAGTTTAAACTTGCTTAGCGCAAGAACCCACTTCGCTGTGCGACCATATAAGTATGGTCGACTCATGAGATACCGCAAAGGATCGAATTTGGTAATAACATACATTTTTTGACTGAGCATATAATGGCATAGTTTTTGTGTAGAAAATACGACTGCTAGACATAACTTCTCTAATGCTATGTAGCAGGTTTCATAACTGATTAAGGTTCTACTGATATAATAATGAGCATGTTCTTTCTTCTCATCATCAATTTGAGCTAACATAACTCCTAAGGCAAGATATGAAGTAGAAATATACAATATAAATGGGCGATCAGATCTAGGTGGTGAAAGCACAAGTGGGTTAAGGAGATATTATTTGAGGAGTTCAAATGCTTCCTAAAATTTGTCGTCCCAATGAAAAGAGACATATTTCTTAAGAAGCTTAAGAAAGGGTCTTGTTTTGTCCACCAACTTATCGATGAAGCGACGAATAGCTTGAAGCTTACCTTGTAGACTCCGTAATTTAGATATATTTGTGGGTTTGGGCATATCAGTGATAGCCACAATCTTGAGAGGGTCAATTTCAATGCCGCATAAAGAAACTATAACCCCCAATAATTTATCGGACTTAACTCCGAATATACATTTGGCTGGATTTAGTCGGATAAGATATTCGCTTAACCGATCAAATACTTTTCTCAAATAATCTAAATGATCATCTTCTTTGATGGAACGAGCTATAATATCATCTACATAATCATGTAGAATATCATGCATCATATCATGAAAGATATAAGTCATGGCTCGTTGATATGTTGCACCTGCATTCTTCAAATCGAATGGCATCACTTTCCAACAAAAGGTCCCCCAAGGGGTAATAAAGGTTGTTTTAGCCTGATCTTCAAGAGCTATCTTGATCTGATTATAACCAGAAAATCCATCCATCAAGGATATCATTCCACTCCCAAGATAAAATCAATGATCTGATCCATGTTGGGAAGAGGAAAATCATCTTTAGGGAATGCAACATTAATATCTCTAAAGTCTATGCAAACCCTAACTTTGGTAGCTTCTTTCTTAGTTACCGGAACTACATTTGAGATCCATTCAGCATAATCAATGGCTTGTATAAAAATAACCTTCAGGAGTTTTTCTAATTCCCCTTTGACTAGTAAGGCCACTTTAGGATGCATTTTTCTAAGTTTTTGTTTAACAGGTTTAGCATCCGGATGGACTACTAGGTGATGCATAACTATAGAAGGGTCTAATCCTAGCATATCTTCATATGTCCAAGAAAAGGCATCTTCATATTCTTTAAGAAATGCAATGTATTTATCCTATTTTTCTTGACTCAATTTTGATCCAATGTTGATTATGTGAGGATTATCTTTGGTTCCAATTTTAATTTTTGACGTTTTCTACTTCCATGTGTAGATCTCTCTCAAAATTAGGTGGGGCGGGTGAAACGCCCAATTATTGTAATTCTTCCAAGGTTATCTTGGATAATTCATCTTGAGGAGTCGTGGCCTCAAGCTGGGCTATACTAGGTATAGATCCATCAAAATAAAATTCATGATGTAATAGTTCCTCAATGGAGACATCATGGAAGATGTCTCCCTCCAAATCATCATCGAATTCGGTGATCATCTGAGGGTAAGCTATGGATAGCATATTACATGTAAATGGATTATTCATTAAATGCAAGGCATCACATTTATCCAAATAATCTTGGTAACATATGATATGGTTATCATCCTCAAATGGGAAGTGCTGACCTTTACTAGGAAATAGGCCCACACCACATTGGGCAGGCCATGGTTCTACCTCAAAAGGTTCTTTCATACCATTCTGGAAAGGTCCCAAAACTTTCCCTTTATATCCCAATTTAAGCATTATAGGCTTAGCTTTAATATACTCATTAGTAAAATAACATCGAGCATATCCATCATAATGTGTCTTAATGTTTCTAGGTATTCTTCCCCAGTCATATCCCTTATAAATAAAAGCGTAAATCCTGACTTGTTAAATACTTCCCATAGGCTGTGGGAGGCCCAAGGTACCAGGAGAGAGCGGCAAATTATTTAATATAAGGGAATTTTGTATAGCAGTGTTTGTTTTTTTTTATATAAGAATTTTAGATAAATCGGGTAATAGCTCGTCAGTAAGAGCATAAGAGGTAGAAGGAACATTTTCTACATATTGTGATGCGTAAACTATGCCTTTGGTGGATGTAGATGTTGTAGATATGTCGATGGATGAGTCTATTATAGGGATAGAAGTGATAGGAGTAGAACAAGAAGCCTTGGTTGTGGGATTAGGGTCTTTTTGAGGTCCTAATGTGGTTTGTTTAGAAGATGGTTGAACTATATGTAGAGGTGGAGTTGATGGAGAAAAATTAGATGATGTTATGGGTGTGTGTTTTACATGTTTAGACGGATGATGAGAATTAGGATATGTGGATGACAGAGCAGGGAAAAATTAAACCCCAACAGGTTCTACCAAATCACACATATCAAAGGGTCTAGGATCACCATGAATGGTAACCAACTAATTTTTAAATTTGAATTTAAAACATTGATGTAAAGTTGAGGGAACAGCTCGCATTGCGTTGATCCAAGGGTGACCCAAGAGTATATTGTACGATGCAAGGAAATATACAATAAACACGGTCGTGTATAAGGTTCTTGGACCAAATTGCAATGTGATAGTAATAACTCCACACATTTCATGTGTTTCATCATTAAAGGCTTTTATAATCATATCAGTTCTTTTCATTTCATCACTTCTAAACCCAAATATTTGGTAGAAGTCAAAAGTGTAAATTTTTAAAGATGAACCATTGTCAATCAAGACTCATTTAACTGCTACATCTCTGATTAGCACAGTAATATATAAGGGGTTATCCTTATGTAAACTATGTTGTAGTATATCTCTATCTTGGAAGTCAATACAATTGACTTCTCGAGTTATGATAGTATTGGCCATGGCTTCAGGTTGAATATTTTGTGGTACCATCATTTGGCTTAATGTGAGCATTAATTCATCCCCATGTGTAGGAGAAGATCTTAAAATGTCCAAAAGGGAAATTATAGCTATAGTATTCGATAATTGTTCATTAATATTATAAGGAGGTTTAGGTTGAACATTAGGTGCCTGATTTCCTTTATTAGGAACTTTCAAAAAAATGGAGCTGATCCATCGTTCTGAGTTTGATCTTGTTGAGAATTTTGAGCCTGTTGTCTAGTAACAGTTCCGATGGTACCTACAATATTATTTTGTGGATAATGAATGGGTCTTGGTCTAGCGTTTATGGCTTGTTCATTAGAAATTAATTGGTGAGATGATGGTCGAGTAGTGACTCTTCTTGGAAATGGTTCTTCTGGAACCATAGAACTTGTGATAGGTTGAATAGGATCTGATTCATATTCAGATCTATTCGATTGATTTGAGGTGATTTCCATGTCACTTTCAGTCTCATGTTCTACATCACTAAGATCAAGTGTCTGAATGTTATATAGAGGTCTGGTCATAACCATGGATGAAATTGTGTCAAATATTTCCAAATCATGAGTAGATAAATGCCCACTAATAGTTCCTACATATCGGGTAGGAGGGGGAACATTATGATGTTCAATTTGATTAGCCACTTCTTTACGATGCTTCGGTAAAGGATGTTGAAATATGTCTAATGATTGATAGGCATTCTGATTCTGATTTTGGGGGATGTTCTTTTGAGCATTATTAGGAGGATTTTGTTTAGGTTGAAAGGCTTGCACCTCCATCTCATTGTTGTCAATTAAGTCTTGTATTTTATGTTTTAATATTTTAAAAGAGTTGGTAGCGTGTCTAGGTCCTCTATGGAAATCACAATGTAAATTAGCTCTGTATCCAGGTATAGTTGGACCAGGTTCCTGGATATTTGGTAATTGGATCAAACCTCGTGCTAATAATTACAAGAGAATGGTTGATAGAGGTTGATTTAACCTAGTAAATTTTTGAGGTGGTTTATCAGGAGGTTTCATATAAACTTCTCCGTTGTTTTCATAGTAATAACATTAGCAATGTTTCTACTATCAGTGACTCCATAACCCACAACTTGTTTATTTTTATATTGATTTCTGGATGTTTTCTCATCATCTTTCTTTTTAAGCTAACCTATCCTAATGAGAGCATCTTCCACTCTTTGAGCTAAGTCTATAGCTTGATCGAAGGTGGTCAAGGTAGCAGTTGATAACTCATAGGATAGTTGTTCTTGTAAATTATTGATAAAGATATCCAACATTTCTTGATAAGGTAACACAAAGTGTAATTTTCCTATCAACTATCTCCACCAAGCTAGGAAATCAGCAAAACAATCATCTTTGTCTTGATTTAAGTTGTACAAATATTTAATGGTTACATGCCTTTCGATGTAGGCACTAAATTGATGAACAAAAGACTCAATTTTTTCTTTGAAATTCCTCAAAGAATGAGTGGGTAGTTGATAATACCACTCCAATGCCATCCCTCCTAAAATTTTTGGGAACATTTTTAGTAATAACAAGTCATCATGTGATATATCATGACACGCTATCCTAAAAATTTGAAGATGCTCTATGGGATCTTCGGTTCCTTTGTATATAGGTAGGACATGCATAGGAAAGTGTTTAGGATATGGTTGTGCTACAACTATAGGATATAGAGGCTGACTACACATCTCTCAATAATTGTACGAGGGATAGTAGGGATCTATCTGGTCCATGCGGGAGACTAACTATTTCACCATGGCTTCCAGATTACTAGTTTTTCCACCATATTGGTTTGGTGGTATGTGAGCGTATGATGGCGTGACGTAAGGATTAGATTTTATATTGCTATTATGCAAATGGTTGGTAGGGAGAGTATTATGAAGAATATTTGTAGTAGCATTATGTTGTATCCCAGATTGTTGGAAATTGGTGTTTAGTTTTGTTTTGGGCTTTTGTTGATTTGAGGTATGTTGATCAATAACTTGGCGAAATAGAGCAGTGAATGAAGGTTTCTTTTGTGTGGGAATAACTCTAGGCTTAGTAATAGACACTCTAGGTGGTTGGGTAACCTGTTGTTGTTGCATGTTATGGATTATAGCGGCCATATCCAAATTGGATGGTCCAGATTGATCACTTTCTTGATCAACGAAGGACAAGGTATTAGTGTGTGTGTGATATATTTCTTCTAGGGTTGCTTGAGTGTCACTAATTTTATCCTTGTCCATATGGATTGCTCTATTAAGAGAACCAATATTAGTATTGAGGAACTTCCAAAAATGTTCCTGTTGACAATATTGTCACATTCCACCAAGGGGCAAAAAATTTAAAACTTTGTCTGATATTTTTTTTATTGAAAGTTTTTCTTTGTTCACAAGTTATAGCAATTTTGGTTTTCCCTATCGCCCCCTAGTGGAAAAAATGAAAAGAAAAGAGCTTCGGGCCTGAAGCGCTTCAAAATCATCACTTCAGGTGAGAAGCTTGCCGAAAGTACAAAGATAACGCTTCACACCCGAAACATTTTTGACAACCGTTTCGGGCGAAAGTTTTGCGATGCAAAATTCAAACAACTTTGTCGAGGAAAAAAAGATAGGCCGAATTAGCTAAGGCAAGGAAATTACTTCAGGCCCGAAGTATTTCTGAAATCCACTTCAGACAGTTTTCGCCTGAAGTAGTGGCGGTTGAGAAAATGTTTCGGCCAAAACTCCCTTGAACCACCGTTTCAAAAGAAGATCGGCCCGAAGCATTTTTCCTGACCCATTAGCGAAGCAGTTTCCCCAGCGAAGCAGCGAATGATAGAGGGAGATCGGCTTCGGTACTCCACGCCCCCGAAGTAGTTTTGTGAAGAAAAAATCAATGAGGCATTTTTAGGAATGCTTCCCAAGATTGGGCATTTCTCGAGGAAGTCATAGAACCTCATAAATGCATATTTTCTTGCTCGATAAGCCCGTTGCTCATTTTTGGCAATTGGATGCGAAATATCAGTCCGAGAAGGAGAGCCCGGCAAGCATGGCCACCACTCGAGCACCGCACCTACAATCCGAGGACACCTAGGTGGCTCATTTAATGCATCTTTCCCTAGTTGACTCGTTCACCATTACCAGTTTTGGTAGCCAATTTGAGAGATCATCCACAGTAGCAGCGAGGAGTCAATTTCTCAGGGCCTAAGGGCATACTCTGCCATTTTTGTAATAATGATTCAGAGGGCCGGGTCCTCTATAAAAACCTAGGCTTTGCAATGTAAAAGGGGGGGAACTTTCTGCTAGAAAGTTGTTGTAACTTGATGTCCTGTGTCTAATACTAAATATTTTTGTACTCCATTTCTCTCTTTTATGTTGCCTTCTATGCTTAATTATTTTGTCTGTCTGCACTCGTATACTAAGACTCTGAATCCTAAATCCGATGTGCGATTAGGGACTGTACCCTAAAATTCACCCTGAAGGATACATAGGAGAGGAAAAACGTCCCTGTTGCCTTCTTTTATGTTGCCTGGTGGATCGAGGTTTCTGTTATTCCCTCGTATTAATCATTGTTACTCTGAACCCTAAATTCCAATGAGAGAGAGAGGAGAACCCTGTGAACCCATCCAGAGGATACATAGGAAGATCGGCACTATGTTTCTTTCGTCTATTCTTGGTGTTCTTTGCTGCTATTCGAGTTATTAGTGAGTGATCGTGCTTCCTGTTCTTCCTCACCTTAAATCATCAATCTCTAACCCTTACCCCTTTTTATTTCTTTTTCTAACCTGAACTCCTTTTATCTCTTTCCTGCACTCTTATCTCAAACCCTAAAAGTAGATTAGTATAGGAGCCGACCTTCTCCGGAGATTGGCATGAGGGGCATCTCTTCCCTTCGGCCTTTCAATGTTGGTCATAGGTCCAGGGCGTGCAAACCCACCAAAAGTCCTTTCCTACGTATATTTGATGACCAATAGTTTCTGGCATGCCCGGTGGGACCCAAAGTCCCATATTTGAGAAAATCCCTAGCCCATCTTCACCGAAGCCAGTAGTTCTAACAAGTTCCCAGTGAGATCCATTCAATCTCATCCCTTGAGTAGTAGTGAGAATCGATGCTCTCATTACTAAGAGACTCTTAGCATCTGGCGACTCTATCTTACCTGAGAATCTTCAAGTTGTAAAGACCAGTACTAAAGCCTGTACCTTCATGCAAACAAGATGGAGAGTTAGGAATAGAGGAGAGGAAACCGAGTTCTTTGAGCTTGATATCGATGCCTCTGGGGAATGCTCTAGGTTAGTTACCCCCAAATATCTCTTATGCAGGACGTCCTCGCAAGAGGCTACTATTGACGAGCAAGGCCTAACTTTCGATAGCATAGCAGCTAGTTTTCCTTCGAATCCTCCCAACTCACCGAATAATCCTAGTGCCTCTATCCCTTTTGGCCTTCCGACGAGCAACCCAAGAGGGACTTCGAGGACTTTTGTTCCACAGAACCTAGGAAAAAATATGGCACAACAACAACAACAACATCAAATGCAGCAGCAACCACCACCCAAATTATTTTTGGCATGGAATTCTTCATCACCGTTGAATCTTGTGGGCCAAGGGCAAGTTCCACCTACTGCAATCAAAAAGCTCCCAACATTTGACAGAACCAGGAAGACTACTCTGGAGCATATCTAGGACATCATTTCCCTGGCTGCAATCCATGATATCACAGAAGAGCGAGTGATGGTGAAGCTCTTGGTTCTCTCCCTTAGGGGAAAACTCCTCTATTGGTATAGATCTCTGCCATCCAACACTATTACAGGATGAGACCAGTTAGTCGGGTAGTTGATGCAAGGCTTCAATGAGTCCAATCCAACTTCTCTTCTGTAGCAATTCACTTCAATCCAGAGACATCCACAAGAAGAAATTGTAGACTTCAATGTTAGGTTCGCTTAAACCTGGCAAAGAGTCCTAGTTGGGCTTCACCCAACTAACAAAGCCACGACGTACTACTTCCTTCGGGCCTTCAATCCTGATATCGACCTTATGATAAGGTACTCAAATATCAATACTTTTCCAGAGTTGTATGGGTTAGCCAAGAAAGTAGAAATGGACCTCATAGCCATGGGTAAACTCCCTCAAAGAATGCCAATGCCCATACTCCCCGAGTTCCTTCAAGCCCAGTATGCAAGCGCAGTCGCTCCATAGATTTTTGCAATCCCTGCATACCCGATCTCATCCTAGAACCCAAATATCGTTGTCTCGCAGATCACCGCTCCACAGATACATTTCCCCACACTTTCAACTATGCCGCCCACCATTACTCTGACATTTCTAATGTTGCCAGCACCCCTCCAACATCCTACCCTACCCCCGATATCGACCATGGCTTCTTTACCATCAGTTCCCAAGGCCAATGATATGCAAGCCAAGATATTGCAAGAAATGCAATCATTAAATGCCATAGTGTAGACCTTGTCCAACGACATGACCGTTGTCAAGAAGAAGCAAGCACAACAAGATTTTCTACCAAGAAGGTCTTACCCCATGCCTGCACTTACCAAAGACCAAGCGGTCCATCAAGGAAAAGCTTTGGCAAGAAATGCTGTGATAGATGAAGTCCCAAGCACTTTCGATCATGTATACTAGTGCTCTACATGTAATGATCCTCACGAGGAGAATACATGCATGTTGCATCAACACTACGTGCAGACGCTAACAAGTAGTAGTCAAAGTGGTCAAGTCAATGTCATCCGACAATTGGATCAGAACTTGTCCATCGACGAGGAAGAGCCAGTTGCGGTCCTTACCAAGGGAGGTAAAAGGATGATAGAGGTAGATGCTACCCGACTCCTTTGAAGGTACACACTCATTTTGAGAAGGTACAACCATCCTCTTCAGTCTCGAGTGAAGCTCCTCCACCAGCTCCAGTCAAATAAAAGGCCTAAAAGGCCACTGTTGAACCACCTCAGGTGGAGACCAAAGAACAGGCTAAGGAAAATCTTAAGTTTCCCTCGCTCAACAAGCGACAAAGGGTCAAAGCAACAGAGAAATATCACACCAAGTACAAACTGAGAAAAGAACCTGACGTGCATAGCTCCCCAGCCTACAACATTGTAGAAGAATTGAAGAGAATCCCAACAAAAATCAATTTGTATGATGCTCTGCAACTTCCTAGACAAGTGGACTTGCTGCAAGAATCACTGAAGAGGATTAATACAAAGAAGGCAGAACCGCTTGCCCTGGTGCAGACCCTATCTGCATCCATCATGAGAAAAAATAGACCACCATCATTCTACTTATCCTTACAAATGGAAGGATATATTGTGCATAACTTCATGATAGATTCTGGAGCTATGACGATAGTAATGCCAAAGGTAGTATGTGAAGAAATAGGCATGGAGTACACACGAAGTAGTCACGGAGTCCTCCAGTTGGACGGTACCCCAGTGAATACTATAGGTGTCATCAAAGACATTCCTATTTGGATACATACGACACCTCAAATCGTAGTCATACAAGAGGTAGTAGTCATGGATCTGGAGCCTTACTTCAGTATGTGCCTGTCAAGGCAATTCACGACAAAGCTGGGCGGGTATCTATCCATGGACTACACTCATCTGGATATCCTATTTAAAGGGAAGAATATAAAGATCTATAATGAATAGCCTTCTACGTTCCTGGTTTAGAAGATGTCCGAGGAAGAGAGCAGCGGTCCTGTGCATGCAATCGCGGAGGAGCTAGAGCAAGTGGATATGGTCCAAGAATCTCTCGCATAGTTGTGTTGTGAAGATGAATTTTCATTGGCAGATTTCAATGCCATGATAGAGACTGAGGTGGGGTGCTACACCATCGCCAAGTCTGAGAAACCAGCTAAAATGGAAGGAAAGGTTTTTGCTCAAGAAGGACTATGGAAATTGTTCTTCGACGGTGCCCAATGCAAAAATGGCACTGGGGCAGGAATCCTTCTAATTTCATCGTCCGATGAGCAAAAGGAATATTGCTACCAATTGAAATGGAGCTGCACCAAAAATGTAGTAGAATATGAAACCTTGTGCTTAGGACTCAAGAAAGCTGACAAGTTAGGCATAAGGCATCTTCAAATCTTCAGAGATTCTAAACTAGTTTGCAACCATGTCACCAACAGATGCTCTTCAAAGAAGCACTATCTTAAATCATATTGCAATAGGGTATGGGACTTGTTCAAACAGTTTGAATCTCTCAATTTACAGCCTATTCCAAGAGAAAAGAATCGACATGCAGATGTCTTAGCATCCACCGCAGCATGATATTCTCTAGTGGATGATATGGTGCATAAGCCGAAGGCTGTAAGGATGATCTATAGACCCTCTATCCCTGATAGATATTTACACTGGCAAGTTTTTGACAATGATGAGTAGATCGTCAATTTCATGATCCAAGAAGCCACTACAGTTGAAGACCGAAGCCCGGATGAAGAAGAATATGAAGGATTGGTCCAGTTGAAGAAAAACCACGTTCCCAAGGGATTGATCACACTGGAGAGCCTTTTCGATCAAAATGATCGATTGCTCTCTCATAGGATCCAGATCAGCGTGCAGCAATATCAATATTTAGAACTAGAACCTGGGAAAGTAATAAAGGTCGGGACCGATTGCACTTCGAAAGAAATAGAACGAATTCGATGTTTGTGTAAGAAGTACCCGGATATCGTGGCTTGGTCTTATCATGACCTCAAGGGATATGATCAACAGCTGATCCAACATACTATCGAATTGTAAGAAGGGGCCAAACCCTTCCAACAAAAGCAAAGGCTGGTCAATCCAAAGATTGAGGTTCTGATGAAGGCTGAACTGCTAAAAATGCTCAAAGCAAAGATAATTTATCCCATCAAGCATTCTTCCTGGGTAGCAAACTTGGTCCCTATCAGAAAAAAATGGAGACATTCAGTTATGTGTGGACTTCCACAACTTGAATCATGCTTCCCTCAAGGACCACTATACTCTCTCGTAGATTGATTAGATCTTGCATTCAGTGGCTGGAGCTCAACGATTCTCCCTGCTCGATGGTTTCTCTGGATATAATCAAATCTGGGTCAGGGACGAAGACCAGCATAAGACTGCGTTCACAACCAAGTGGGGCACATTCGCCTACCAGCGGATGCCTTTTGGCCTCTCAAATGCAGGAGCTACTTTCCAGAGGGTGATGGACCTAGCTTTTGGTGAGCTTCTAAACAAGGTTATTGTTATCTATTTGGATGACATGACCGTCTTCTCTCAAAAGAGAGAAAACCACCCAGAACATCTTCAACAAATTTTTGAAAAATGTCAAGAATTTGGCATCTCAATCAATCCAAAGAAGTCAATATTTGTAGTCAGCGAAGGAAAGCTACTGGGACATGCAATTTCAGAAAAGGGTCTCACCGTGGATCTTGAGAGAGCCGAAGCTCTGATGAAGCTTCCAATCCCAGCAGATAAAAAGGGCCTTCAATCTTTCTTCGATCAGATTAAATTTGTAAGGAAGTTTGTCCCAGACTTCGCCCAGGTCATTAAGCTGATGTCTGAACTTTTAAAGAAGGGCACAAAATTTGTCTGGATAGAAGAGAGGAGGAAAGCATTCAAAGAAATCAAGGCCCAAATTGTTCAGGCACCGGTCTTGATCAACCTTGACTATAGTCGATATTTTATCCTGTATGCAATAGGAGAACCTAAAAGCTATGCCATGATCTTAACGCAAAAGGGGGAAGATGGAGAGGAATGTCCCATCACATTCCTTAGCCAGATAATCAATCCCCATGAAGAGAAGTACAATTTCATCGAGCGTCAAGTAGATGCAGTAATGAAGTCTCTCAAGAAATTCAAATAGTTCATTTCTCAGAGTCGGACCATAGTCTTCGTCATTCACCCCGATGTGCGTAATTTCATTATTCAAGGGGAACTAGGAAGCAAGAGAGCTAGTTGGGTGAGCAAAATCCAAGAGTTTGATATTGAGATCAAGCCCACCAAGCTAGTTCACAATAGAACACTATGTCAAGAGCTGGTGAAGAACGTGACGACCGAAATAACAGACTGTCAGTCGGACAACTTGTCAACAGGAGAATGCCTCGCTAATCAGGAAGAGGCCGAGAGAGATTGGGTCGATGAGATAGTGGAATATTTTAACATCGACAGATGCCCCTCGCATCTGAATGCTTCACAATGAAGACATTTTAGGATGTGGTCCGCCCGATACACTATGCGCCCAGAAGGCCTGTTCTTTAGGAACATTGACGACGTCCTCCTTAGATGCATAAAAGATGATGATAAGAAGAGAATCCTGGGTGAATTTCATTCAGGACTATTTGGAGGACACTTTTCTGGGAGGGCAATGGCACTAAAAATAATCAAGGTAGGTTACTATTGGCCCACCCTCTTTTCCGATGCCTTCTCCATTTGCTGAAAGTGTGAGCAATGCCAGAGATTCACCGATTGAAACAAAAATGCTTTGATGCCACTCCGACCGATTCAAGTAGAAGCCCCATTTTAGTAATGGGGACTAGATTTCATAGGAGCCATATCACAAAATTCCTATGTTGGGCACAAATTCATTCTGACTGTGACTGATTACTTCACCAGGTGGGCTGAGGCGATCCCCACAAAACATGCCAATCAAGACACCGTCGTCACCTTCCTGGAAGGATTTATTACCCGCTTCGACATCCTCAAAGTAATTATTACAAATAATGGTCTTGGTTTCATAGGCACAAAAATCAATGAATTCCTATACAAGTATGGGATATATCACAAGGTGTCCTCCAACTATTACCCCCAAGGCAATGGATTGGCAGAATCCACCAACAAAACCCTGTTGAGGATACTAAGAAAGCTGATCAATCAAAACAAAAGAACTTGGCACCTCCTTCTGTATCGGGCCTTGTGGGCCGATCAGGTTTTTATAAAAAGGTCAATCAAGACTTCACCTTATGCTCTGGTCTACGGCAAGGAGGCCATCCTGCCCACTCACATTGAGATACCTGCATTGCAGCTGCTAGAAGAAGATGAAGCTAACCCGATGGAGGAACGCCTGGTTCAACTATTACAACTAGAAGAGGAAAGTGAAAAGGCCTACCAGAACTTCCCACTGCATACTGAAGTCACCCGAGAATGGTTCAAAAGGAAATCATCCGATTGCACATTCAAAGCAGGAGACCTGGTATGGAGGTGGGATTCATGGAAGGCCAAGCCTGGGAATCATGAAAAAATGGATGCATTCTGGGACAGACCGTTTGAAATAGTAAAAGTGAATTCAGCCAATTCCTTCATACTCAAAGATGCGAATGGCCAAGTTTTACCAATCTCAGTCAATGGTCTTCACCTGATGGTCTTTACCAATCTTGCACATATTTGTATATAGGATTTCAATGTTTTGTAAATACTCTGTTCAAAATATCATGGAGAGTAAGTGCCACTTTAATTGCAAAAGCTAGATTCTTGGCTTTAGCTTCACAAAACATGATCAGAATCACCTTCGGGAGGTTTCAGTCTGAAGTAGCCGACGAAAGGAGGTTCACCATGAAGCAGTTCATCCTCGTAGAACCAAACCACATGCAGATCAAGGACGTGCAAAATGCTTCGCTAAAAAATATGTTGAAGGCATGGTTTGAAATAATTCTTGGTGAATCCCTCCTTGATGAAATGGGTTTTGATCGACGGTATTCATGAACCGAAGCAACAACGTGGAAAAGGGGAACTTCGGGCCCGAAATGAAGAAAATCAGCCCGAAGAAGAGCTTCACGGTGAAGTATTTTTGTCAAACCCCACTTTAGGGTGAACACATTTAAGATATGCCTCAAGGAACATGTCGACAATAGCCTCAAAAAGGGACCAAAATGGACAAACCCAATGCGAAGGAGGTGGCACTCATCCCAAGGTAGTTCGTCAACCCAAAAGCCACACTAAAGCACCAGGTGGCAGCGATCCACGCCCTCGATACAAAATCAAACTGCCAAATTGCATGGCCCCGTGTACGACACCGCCATATAGCCAATCAAATGCCGCAATGATACTTTCAGGCCAGGCCAGCGAAGTAATTACGGTGGTTGCCATAAATTTCGAAAGTTGCCCTCCAAAGCTATAAAATGTAGATGCCCGTTAAGAGCAAACCATTTGCAAGTGTGAGGGTCAAGTCTGCATTCTACCACCTCGAAGAACTTTTGCATCAAGGGTTCCGTTGTTCATTGTAATTACCTCGTCCTTTGTTTTGCGATGCTAAACTCTTCTACACTACAAGTTATTCTGCTGCAATCGTTCACAATGGGAAGTGAACGACGAAGGAACCCCACATGAAAGGGAAAGGAACCAGAAGCAACGGTTCCAGAGAATGCGAGAGCAACAAAAGAAAATAAATAGACACCCAGGAGGGTCAATCCTCCCCCATGCATAGGAAAACATGTGATGGAAGGAAGGGAAGAGTCCGATGATGAGCCCAGTATAGAACCACCTGTCGATAAGTGGGCAAAAATTAGGGACCCAAAGCTCTCAAGAACCATGGCCGAGCTTCAGTATACCATAAATTTCATGAAAAGTAGACTCTCAGTGGAGAACAAGAGGGCTATGGCATATTATTCCTATATATACTGGTATCTGGTCCTTCCTACACATCACTGCCCCAAACTCATATACGCCATTGCTTAGAACTATCAGCCGCAAACCCGACAGGTGTTGGACGCCTCGGGTAAAAAATTGTTTTCCATTTTGAAGGAGGATGTGTAGGCAGCATTCGCACCGCAACAAAGGCCACCAAAAGGTTATACCATTCACAAGGTCAGCCTGAGTGAACAAATGGATAAGTTCACCACCAATCCCTTCATTCTAAGCTTTTTGCGTGAAAGCCTCAAAAGCGGACTTCCTTCCGATAAGTGACCCCAGATGCCCCTGCCCTTAGAGGCCTTCAAGAACATAGACATGTTCTCTATCATTGCATGGGTAGGGGGCTTGTCAAGCGATACTTCGGTATACCCATGGCAAGTGTCGCTAGCCGAATGCATTTCCAGAGGAGAGTTTTATGCTCCCGACGCTTCACGACCGAACACCAACCCAATTTTTTTTGATTGGGCAGAATGGGTGGCCCGAAATCTACATATGCGGTTGTCATCCATAAAGGAAGCTAGCAAGGAGCCTCACTTCTAGCCTTGTTCCTTCTTGGTTTAGCTTTTCTTCTTTCATGTACATAAATCCCTTCCTCATTGTGATGTTTCACTAGTCGACAAGGATGGGACCCCTTTGCCTGTATACCAATGGACCCGACTCTTGCTGAGGTCAGAGTCCTATTACCCTTTCAATCAGCAGTTTTTGGACCTACGATGCACATTCTGACAGGGTCTAGCCCTTGAGTGCCTCTTGACCTCAGAGATAAAGTGGTACTAGAAAGAAGAGGGGATGTGTTTCAATTGACACAAAGGATTGTGATCTGCCTTTTCGGCTTCACAGGGAAGCCCTTCTTGCTGCCCTTTTTCCCTTCGGAGTACCAATTTTCCCTGGAAGTTGCTCGACAAAGTGACGCGACCAACGAAACCTACGGTCACGGGTAGAAGTGGGCACACACCTGTGACTTCCCCTTCAAGATGGGAGTTATCAAGGTCTTTGCCCTAAAGCAGAACATATACCTAGAGGAGAAGCTCACCGATTTTGGTCTGCTCCAAATACCGCAAAGGTGGCTCTACGACCTGTTGGGGGTGATGAGAGATCATTTGAAAAGCAAAAACTTCCATGTCTATCCTTGCCCCAAAATTCTAGAGTAGAGAAACAAACCCAATGGTACGGACCTGGAGTGGCACTTAGAGGAGATGAGGACGTTGCCTCCTTGGCATGATTTCTACCCTATGGAGGTCGAATTCGACCCAGACTAGTACCCATTCCCAACTCCCGACTCCACTTTTTGGAGAAAAGCAAGGGACAATTTAAAAGAGGAGTTGAAGGACTGGGATGAGGAGCAGTTAAGATAATGGTGGATTATGAGAGTCCATCATCGAAAGATGAATTCTTACGGGCTTCTAACAATGGACAAGAAATTCACAATTTTGTATCAAACCAATATTGGGTCTTGGAAACCCTTGTCCTTCATCAATTTCGTTCCACCAACCACTCCAAGTTTAGATGAAGGCCCTAGGAAGACTGATAATGTCCCCAAGGAAAAGGTAGCCAGGGTCACACCTAAAGCTTTACTACAGAGTCCATTCGAAGATCTCGAGACGACGATAGAAGAATCAGAGCAACCCCTCGAGAGGAGGAAAAGAAAGGGGTAGGAACCCTGTTGTGGCTGATCCACAACACACCCCAAAATTGGGGACCCACCTTTTTGCATGCTTTCAAAGAATATTTCAGTGACCCAGATGCTAAAAATCAAGAAAAAGGCAAATTTGCACAAGGATGAAAAAGTGTCATGAAATCGCAACATGTCACGAAATCGTGACATGTCGCAAAATCACGGCCAAAAATAAAAAAGTGTTGCAAAATTATGATAGGTTGCTCTGTCACTACCAAAAAGTGGAAAGTTTCATGAAATCATGTCATGTCGCAAAATCGCGGTCAAACCGGTCAAACGGTGCAGGAAGCAGAAAGCGTAGCAAAATCGCGACATGTCGCAAAATCACGGGTCAAACCAGTCAAACAAGACGAGGTAGAAAAGGTGTCGTGAAATCGTGACATGTCGCAAAATCATGGTCAACACAGTCAACGACAGCATCTAAGGGGCATAGAGTGAAAAAATGTCGCGATATCGCGATAGCATGCAACGAAGGTGTATGGAGCGAAGAGGCGTAGCAAAATCGTGACATGTCACGTTTTTGCGGCCAAAAGCAGCAAAGCAGCCCGAAATAGAAAAGCGTCACGATTTCACGACGGTAAGCTGGCAAATGGTACGGAATAGAAAAGTGTCATGATTTTGTGACAGAAAGTCGCAAGACAGCTCGAAATAGAAAAGTGTCACGATTTCGCGACAGGTTGCAGCCCAGTTGTACGGAACGAAAGAGGTGTAGCGATATCGCGACAAAAATCAGCGAAGGCATACCAAGTGAAAAAGTGTCGCGATTTCACGACAGAAAGCCATAGGATACTTCGAATGAAAAATCATCATGATTTCACGATAAGAGGCAGCCAAAGGTGTATGGACATGGAAAGCATCACGATTTCATGACATGTCACGATTTCGCAACATGTCACATTTTCCCTAGGCATAATGGCAGAAAGGCTATTGACAGGAAAACGTCACGATATCGTGACATGTCGCGTTTTCATGGCCAGGAAGACGGACAAAGCTGCATGCTATTTTTTGTCATGATTTTCATGGGGCCGTTATAGAACGTGCAGAAAAGTGTGGGACACGTGGCGTATAGGCTACATAAGCGTTACAGAGAAGATCAAACATCTCAATGTCGGGCATAAGGCCAAAACACACGCAGTAAAAGAATATGAAATGATGCAATCTGGAAGATGAAGTGAAGCATCACAGGCTAAAATAGAGAGCATTGCCAAGCTTTAAAAGTAGAATCACAGGACAAATTCTGGGGTCGAAAACCGCTGGAGCAGAGTTGTAGTGCTAGAGGTCAGAGGGTCATTCTGGGCCTACTTTGGGGCTGTTTTCTTCCTTTTTCTAGTTTTGAGAAAACCAGAGATGCTGCCATTGTAACTTGATATATTATTAATGCAGAGTGTTCAAAAATTTGCATCTTGTTGGCAAGAAAGGAGTTATTTTCTGCATGCATGTTTTAATATTTATCATTCCCCTTTTCAGATTTCTAGGCTTATAGATGAAGTTTAATGCAAGTTCTCTTGGTTGCTTCATGCGAATGTCTAAATCTAAAAAATAAAAGTAAACCCCAGAGACCAGTACTTGACTTATCTAGATTGTGTGGATTTTGTAGGTTCAATAGGTCAGGTTGCATGCATGGAAAACTCACATCTTTGATTTTGCCAAGACGGGATGGCATCAAAATGAATGCAATTTTTAATTTCTTTTCTTTTACATTTTATTTTCTTTTGCTGTATTTTATTTTTCAAAAGCTCCAATTTTATTTTCAAGCATTAAAATAAAATAAAAATTAAAAAAACTTCAAAATCCATAAATAATTCCATCATTTATGGCAGTTCATCAAATTTCACTTTGAAGTCACAGCATGGTCATATAAAGATCAAATCACATTTGCTTCATTCGGGTTCAATGAACAATCATTTACAGTTTCACAGTAAAATAAATCACAGTGCCCCTTGTTTTCAGTTACTTGCAACCACTAAGGTGTTCCAAGCATTTTAATTAAATATCTTTATTTGAGATTATTAATACACATATGCAGAATGCTCACATAACAGGAACCTTGGAGAAGTTACATGTTTAATTTCTTTGCAAGCAGAGGATTTAGAACTCAAATCCTATCGAAGAGTGTGTTTTCACAACTGGGTGAAAATACCACTCAACAGAACCTACTCAGGAACCCCCAAACTTCCCAAAGCAACCGCGTACAGGCATGCCTAGCGCCCTTGCCAAAATATCAACATCGGGTTTGACTAAAATGAACGACGAAGGAACTCCACCAAGTACTGAAGCAATCCCAAATGTAGATGTCATTGACATGGAGAAACTCATGGAAGTCATGAATATCGAGGCCCAAAAGGAACAAATGCCAATCACCCAGGAGATCGCCATGGTCGCTCTACCAGGAGGGCATGCAGGTACATTTTCTTCATCCTATGCTCTGGTTGCTCGTAAGTCCACCCCGGCCCTGGCTGAAAGCTCTCACCAGTCCACCCTACCTCCATAAGGTCAGTCACCTCCTTACGTTGTGCCCCTAACTACTCCCCCTGAGTCTTCCAGCCAGGACAAACCTGTCGAAGTTACTTCGCCCAGCCACACTTCCAATCCTCCAGTCATCAACCAGGGTGAAGCTAATAGTTTAGTACCAAACCTCGAGGCTCATTCCTCCATTGTACATAACATGCTCCCACTCATTGAAGCCCCCATCACCCCTATTTCCAAACCTTCAAGTGAGGCTATCCCTTTCAACTCCCTATATTTGTTCAACCCCTCAGCTTTGGACCCAGCTGCATTCGACTCCGAGCTGTCCTCAATACGAGAGTCCCCCTTGGCCAAAAAACTCCTCTAAGCCTAACAGAATATAGCGAGAATGTTGAAAGAGGCAAGAAAGAAGAGAGGGTGTTTGCTCGCTCAAGTTGAGAAATGTGTCGTCTTCGATTTTAAGGTGGGAAATATGCATAAAGTAAAGAAGATACCCAAAGTCCAGAAGGCCCTGATGAAATGACTCTAGCGGACTATGAATATCAGGATAAGGAAAAGGAATTAGAACATCTGAATGTTGACAAGGAGTCTGCCTCTATGCACATTGGAATCGAGACCTTCAAGGCACATGCCAACATTGCCAACAAGCACAGGTTCAAAGCCAAAAATGTTAACATCAAGCTGGAGGAGGAGCTAGCAAGGGTTCGCTCCAAATTGGCAGAGGCCGAGGAACAGTGTAAGCTGATGAAGAAAGAAGCACATGCCCTAAAGCTACAGATAACACAGCTGGAGTGCATAGCAGAGAATCAAGCACAAAGGCAGGTCGAAAATGAATTGAGGGTCAAGGAGCTAGAAAGTAGGATCTTGCAAGCTTAGATCCAGCCGCATGAGAAGGAAGGACTAGGGCTATTCAACATGAGAAAAATCAAGGAGATTCGCTCATAGTTGCTCAGGAGTTTCAGGTCTCGGGCTGCCAGTGCTCTTTCAGTTTTAGTTTACACCATGGAAGCCCAGGTCGCTGTCGTCGAAGGAGGACCAATCATCGATGAAGTCATTCAGAATGTTAGAGCCTGACTCAAGCTGGCCCTTAAGATCTAGGATGCGGGGTATCAAGATTTGAAACTCGTAGTGATGAGTCGGATAGCAAGGGATTGGTCAACAGCCCAGGACATAGTTCACGCATTTTTCTCCATAGCCAAGAAAGCTCAAAAGGAAAAAATCCTACTGGATGCATTCGAAAGTGAGAGGCGTGCATCGATGGGCTACTTCGAAGACCTCTAGCTTCCCAAGCTTCACGGATGATGATGGAAAGCCCTTAGTGAAGGAAGAAATCATGCCAAAGTGGCAGTAGTTTGAAGACAACGTCTCGGAGATAGATGAGTGGGCCAAACCTATAATATAGAAATAGGTTGCTGATTACATATTGAAATACTGTAGAATCATCGCTTCCTTAAATGATCTGTATACCAGGTCCCAGCATGCAAAAATTGGGTAGATCGATAGGTTTCGTGCCTTGGTCAAATCTCTGGGAGACCAAGAGCTATTCATGAAAAAGGTTTGGTCTCAAGTTTGTCGAACCTTGAAGAACATTCGCGTCCGCCTAGCCCCACTACCAATGCTTGAAGATGTAGCGGAAGCAATGACGCCTGGAGAAGAAGAAGCAGTGGTAGAAGAAGAGAAAGAGGAGGAAGAGGAGGAAGAGGAAGGACAAGCTGTGGAAGCATCCCTAGAAAAGGAACAAGGAGAAGGGTCTGGAGGTAGCTCTGGCCTAATGGATGAAAGCTGAGGGTTCTACCACTGAGACGAGCTCGTTGCCCTACGAGCCGCCAAGAATGTTGACAATATTGTCACATTCCACCAAGGGGCAGAAAATTTAAAACTTTGTATGATATTTGTTTTATTGAAAGTTTTTCTTTGTTCACAAGTTATAGCAATTTTGGTTTTCCCTATCACCCCCTGGTGGAAAAAATGAAAAGAAAAGAGCTTCGGGCCCGAAGCACTTCAAAATCATCATTTCGGGTGAGAAGCTTGTCGAAAGTACAAAGATAATGCTTCACACCCGAAACATTTTTGACAGCCATTTCGGGCAAAAGTTTTGCGAAGCGGCATTCAAACAACTTCGCCGAGGAAGAAAAGATAGGCCGAATCAGCTAAGGCAAGGAAATTACTTTGGGCCCGAAGTATTTCTGAAATCCACTTTGACCAATTTTCGCCCGAAGTAGTGGCGGTTGAGAAAATGTTTCGGCCAAAACTCCCCCAAACCGCCATTTCAAAAGAAGATCGGCCCGAAGAATTTTTCTTGACCCATTAGCAAAGCAGTGAAGGATAGAGGGAGATCGGCTTCGGCACTCCATGCCCTCGAAGTAGTTTTGTGAAGCATAAATCAGCAAGGCACTTTCAGGAACGCTTCCCAAGATCAAGCATTTACTGAGGCAATCATAGAACCTCATAAATGCATATTTTCTTGCCTGATAATCTCGCTGCTCATTTTTGGTAATTGGATGTGAAATATCAGTTCGAGAAGGAGAGCCCGACAAGCATGGCCACCACTTGAGCACCACACCTGCAATTTGAGGACACCCAGGTGGTTCATTTAATGCATCTTTCCCCGGTTGAGTCATTCACCATTACCAATTTTGGTAGCCGATTTGAGAGATCATCTGCAGAAGCAACGAGGAGCCGATTTCTCAGGGCCCGAGGGCGTACTCTGCCATTTTTGTAATAATGATTTAGAGGGTCGGGTCCTCTATAAAAACCCAAGATTTGCAATGTAAAAGGGGGGGAACTTTCTTCTAGAAAGCTACTATAACTTGATGTCCTACGTCTAATACTAAAGATTTTTGTACTCCATTTCTCTCTTTTATGCTGCCTTCTATGCTTAATTCTTTTGTCTGTCTGCACTCGTATACTGAGACTCTGAATCTTGAATCCGGTGTGTGACTTGGGACTGTACCCTTAAATTTGCCCTGAAGGATACATAGGAGAGGAAAAATGTCCCTGTTGCCTTCTTTTATGCTGCCTGGTGGATCGAGGTTTCTGTTATTCCCTCGTCTTAATCGTTGTTACTCTGAACCCTAAATTCCAGTGAGAGAGAGAGGAGAACCCTGCGAACCCGTCCAAAGGATACATAGGAAGATCGGCACTGCGTTTCTTTCATCTATTCTTGGTGTTCTTTGTTGCTATTCGAGTTATTAGTGAGTGATCATGCTTCCTATTCTTCCCCACCTTAAATTGTTAATCTCTAACCCTTACCCCTTTTTATTTCTTTTTCTAACCCAAACTCCTTTTATCTCTTTCCTGCACTCTTATCTCAAACCCCAAAAGTAGATTAGTATAGGAGCTGGCCTTCTCTGAAGATTGGCACAAGGGGCATCTCTTCCCTTTGGCCTTTCAATGTTGGTCGTAGGTCCAGGGTGCGCAAACCCACTGAAAGTCCTTTTCTATGCGGATTTGATGACCAACAGTTTCTGGCATGCCCGGTGGGACCCAAAGTCCCATATTTGAGAAAATCCTTAGTCTGTCTTCATCGAAGCCAATAGTTCTAACAAGTTCTCGATGAGATCTAGTTAATCTCATCCCCTGAGTAGTAGTGAGAATCAATGCTCTCATTACTAAGAGACTCTTAGCATCTGGCGACTTTGTCTTACATGAGAATATTCAAGTCGTAAAGACTAGTACTAAAGCCTGTGCCTTCATGCAAACAAGATGGAGAGTTAGGAATAGAGGAGAGGAAACTGAGTTCTTTGAGCTTGATATCGATGCTTGGTCTGGTCTGATTGGCATGAGGGGCATCTCTTCCCTTTGGCCTTTCAATGTTGGTCATAGGTCCAGGGCATGCAAACCCATCGAAAGTCCTTTCCTGTGCGGATTTGATGACCAACAGTTCCATGTTCTCGAAAGTAACATCTCCTTCTAGAGACATTTTAGGAGATGAGGATCCTTCCTCTAAAAGTTTCTCTTTGTTCATTTCCTTTAGCAAACTCTTCTTCTTGTTGGTCTAGGGTTCCTTCTTCCTGAATTGGGTCTTCAGGAAGGACATCTGGTTTATTTACTAGTTTTCCTAACCAATATTCTTCTACTTCAGTTTGTTTTCTATTCCTAAGTGTAGTCATTATGCTTAAACTTATATTTTAGCAAATATATATTTATATATATATATTTGCGACAAGTTTGGGACATATATATTTTAATTATATACCTACTATAATACTTAAAAGAAAACATTTTTAATTTTTTTTATATTTTTGTTTTGTTTTTATTTAATGATAATATTATAAAGACAAAAAAAAACATACTAAATGCAATAAATAATAATAATAAAATAATGGCTTAGTTTTCTATAAATAGTTTATGGATGTCATTGATGGGATCAAGTTCATTGGGAGTCATGAAATGCTCCTCTTCAAATTGGAAATGGTTTTTCAAAAATTTGACAAAGTGTGCTATGGTGATATTATCTATTTCAGACTCTGACCTGTAGAAATAAAGTTCATGGCAATACTCTTGATATAACATAGCTATAGGAACTCTATTCCATCTCTTTCTATCCATAAGAATGACCTCCTGATCCTCTATATGAGATAGAAATTTATGTACTACAATTGCATTGTCGAGGTATTCCTCAAAGGTGTATAATTCAGAAGACACAAGGGCTCTTTTATCTGCTAACCACCTATGGCAAGCTCTCTGAAGTTCATGATACAAAGTCACCTAATCAGGATCCAGGATTCTATCTAGGACAAACCTCTTGATTTGCCTAAGTTCGGTTGATCTAGATGAAATAATATTCAATCTCCTATTAAGTTTGTCCCATAAATGCGGGACTTTATATGTTTGAGATACTCTAAGCAAAGAAGTAATCTCTATGGTTGCTAATTGATTTTCAACATTAGTGGTGACAACTCATCTTTTATTAAGATCTACCATCTAAATATGATATTCAATCTTTAATTGTTTGTCTGATGATTCTAAATGCGTTTATTTTTTTATTTTTTTTTGGATTGTTTTCAAAAGGTTTTAGTTTTCACGTCGGGTTCACCAAAATGTATCGTTCTAAATTTTTCGCATCCTTACCTTTAGGCTATAGGGTCCGCATTCAAAATGGGGATGCGAGAAGTATGCGAAAATACCTCAGACTGAGAGGCCCTTTCAAGGTCATGCCTCTCGGGGAGGGGGGTATAAGGGTGAATTTTTGACGGATGGTGGGTTCACTAGGAAACTTTTGAGTGGTAGTTTCCATGCCTAGGTTGAGAATGGGTTTGATGTGTTCATTTTGTACTTTAATCATTCATATCCTAGGTTTGGCCAAGATGAATCTAAGCTATTCTATATGCCAATGCTAATTTATATGGATACATAAAACATGAATAAGTGCTAAACACAGGAAGTGTGCTAAATAAGATAGAATGTACCTGGTTATATATGTTTGCTGAAGATTATGAGGTTTGTAGAAGTCTAGATCATCTCAAATCTTACATAATCATCTACAATTGCACAAGATCGTCTCAGATCACAGTCGGTCTTCTGAGATCATATGAGATCATCGTCAACCTGACGAATTCATCAAAAACCTACAATCACAGAAATAGATACCAAAAACCAAAATACAACTACAAAAGCAAGGGGAAATGGTAGAAATAATAGTAAACTTGACTAAATGATAAATCCAGATAGCAATTAAAGGAAATGCATTAATTTAATAATTTATTTTAACTTTATCATGCATCTATGCTAAATGAGGTGAACTCCAGAATGCAAAAATAGAATAAGCTAATTTAATGCGTAAGGAAATAAAGAGAGAAGATAAAGAAATGCAAACTCCAGGCTCTGATTTCCCCCTATATGTACTATAGTCGAGATCACCTCAAATCATACGAGATCATGACCGATCTACAACAGGATCATCTGAAATCATTTGGAATCGTTAGCGACGATCCGAGCTTGCTCTAGCTAAAAAATAGTAAAATTCCTGCAAGAAAACTTGAACTACACAATGCAAACAATGGTACAAAGGTGTTCTAATGCACAGAAAGTTAAAGTTGTAGGGAAATCAGTCAGCCAAGGGGATAAAATAAGAAAATCCTAGTTTATATAGGATTATGGGGAGGTTAGGAGGTTGGAGATCATCCCAATTTGGAAGATCTCCAATGGGAGAGACTCTAACCACATAGACATGCTTTCTGCCCAAGTTAGAGAAGCTGTTGAAACATAAGCTAATTATGAAAATCAGTTTTGGGATGAAATCGTCTGGACTTTCTGTTCCAGATGAATTCATCAGATCTGGGATGATCTCATATGATCATCAATGATATCGTCCAATGGTAAAAAAAAATTCTAAAAATGGCATGAAAAACAAGGGGAGCGGGTAACAGGCGGTTTTGGGATTAAAATTAAATTTTTTATCTTTTTACTAAGGGTTTAACTGTGCCAATTTTAGGGTGCTACAGTAATCACGTATCATTGTTGATTCTTCGTCGATACTATTTGTTGCTATCAATCTGTAACCACCTCTGGTTTAGCTTTCTTGAAAACCCTCAATGCTTTAGCTTCCTCTTCCAACTGGCTATTCCAATTCAGATGAAGAAACATCCCTAAATACCTCAGATTCTTTGATGTAATCTCCATCATTGATCTCTCTCATTATATAGTTTTGATTAAATATGATAAAATATTATTACAATGGTAGGGATAAATAGCACCATTTTGCTTTAAAATTTTGGTGATGTCATCCTTCTATCTCAAAAACTATGGAATCACCAATCTGAAAACCAAATGATCTAAAAACTAAGCAAGATCAAGTCCGCTCTTTGTTCCTCAAATTACTTCATTATCTAGAAGGTGACTTCTAATCCATACAAAAATATTGATGAAGTCACTCTTTCTTTATGACTTTTTTAGATTCCATTCCAGGATGAGCAAGTGTATTAGCATATGATCGACAATCCGGACTTGTCATAGTGCAACATGACATTTTCTCCATTATACACTATCTTCAGAATAAAACATTCTACCTTATCACCATTATGGAAAGGAGAAGTCAAAATCACCTTTATTCATAAATCCACATCTGCCTTGTCCATAACATTCTGCCTTGTCACCATTCTAGGCGCAAATACTTTATGGGTTCTCTGGAATCAGACCTTCTAATATTTAGCCATCAATTTGCACTTTTTTATTGTTGACGTCATTTCATCTTAAAACTTTTGTGGATTCAAGCATTTTCTCTAGTCTGGAGCCAAAAATAAAGGAAGTCACTAGCAGAATCTCTCCAAGCATGAAAATAATCTAAGTGTCAGGCGGACTCATGCCTCTTGTTGTGGATCTGCTCCAAAATGTATTGTTAGGTGTGTGGAATGAATACTTTCCCACTTAGACAAAATTTGCAAAATTTTCCTAAGTATGTGGCCATTTTGGGCCTACATTCTGGTGTCTCCCGGGTGGATTTTCTCGCAAAACCAATCGAACTCAGAGTCTTATCCATTGGGCCTTGGAGTCAAACATACTCATCTTCAAAACATATTTTATAGAATAACTTCTATATAACCACTACTCTTTGAAAATTTTGATAGTCTGCCTAGAGAGTAAAGGTTCATATCGAAGTGATGCTAAAAATATATAAAACTTACTTGCTCATATAGAGTCTATGTTAGAAATACAGATATTTTTACTGTCTTCAAAAAATAGACACAACTCTACTCCTTTTATAAGGCCTTATTTCAAGAAATACCTTCACATATAGTTCGCTGCTCTTCTACCTCTTTAGGCTTCATGCCTTTACTACTTACTTTTGACAATTGTTAGAGTAAAAAAAAAATACAAAACTTATGCATATGTAAAAAATAAAAATGAACTAAGTGTAAGTCCCTCCTAGGCCTGTAACTGATCCATCAAGCTCTCCTTCTCCTATGACATCTTTTTCTTTTCTTCTTCATCTTCCTCTGGATCTTCTTCTGGGGTAGGTTTTTTCTGACTTCTTTCCCCAAAAGTATTTCCAAAAAACTAAACCATTAATTCCAAATATTGTAGAGCCTATTTCTAGGCTTCTTCAGAGGTATTTGATGTTTCCTTGAGCTACTTATAGACATATTATAGCTCTCCAATCTCCTCATAGTTAGAAGTATTCCCTCTATTCACCAAATATTCCATGAGATCTCTCAAACAGGTAAAATCCATGATCAATTTGGTAGCTTGTTCTTGGGGTAGTGGCTCTTATTGAGAATCTATTCTAGATTCATCCTAAAAATTCTCATTAATGCTCTGCTGGATCTCTTCCATAGACAACAAGTTATGATCCTCCTTCCAGGGTCCTATGAAACCAATATGGATTATTTCCTTATTTTAATTCAACAACATCCTTTATAACCTTTTCAATCCTATCAAATAACAACCAGACTATTTGAAGTACTTTGTGATTTTTAACCACTATCCTTGCAACAACTATGGTAAGATTCCATTATTTATTAGGAATAGGTTTAGCAGAATCATTGAGTCTGCTATCAACCAACCTATACATTTGTTCTGTCAAAACCACCATAGGTTGCAACTCTCCAGTGATTTTATCTAGATATTTTTGAATAGTGGATAGTAGGTAGCTGGAATCATCGAGATAATCAATCATAAGTTGAAGACCTAAATTTTTTTATTGGATCTCAAAAAGCAAATCCTTCCTAATATTTTTCAACTCATCCTTAGAAAAACCTGATGGTTTAGCTTTCTCAATTTGAAGCTGATGCTTTAAATTTTGAATTTATTTTGCTTGATCTTGTAGCACCCTAAAATTGGCACAGTAAAACTTAGTAAATAATCAAAATTACCTTAGTAATAATTCAAATTCAAATTCAACCCCCAAAATTGCTCCTAAAAAGCCTTTTACCTGCTCCCCTTATTTTTTATGCCATTTTTAAGATTTTTTGTGACCGTTGGATGATATCATCGCCGATAAAACGATATCACCTCAGATCGAATGATTTCGTCTGTACTAGGACGTCCAGACGATCTCATCCCAAAATTGATTTTTCTTAATTAGCTTCTGTTTCAACAGCTTCTCTAACTCGGGCAAAGATGTGTCTGCACCGTTAGAGACCTCCCCCATTGGAGATCTTCCAAATTAGGATGATCTCTATAGCACACTAAAATTGGCACAGTAAAACTTAGCAATAATCAAAATTACCTTAGTAATAATTCAAATTCAAATTCAACCCCCAAAACCACTCCCAAACAGCCTTTTACCCGCTCCCCTTGTTTTCCATGCCATTTTTAGGATTTGTTGTGACCGTTGGACGATATCGTTGCTGATCAAATGATATCACCTTAGATCGAACGATTTCGTCTAGACTAGGACGTCCAGACGATCTCATCCCAAAACTATTTTTTCTTAATTAGCTTATGTTTCAATAGCTTCTCTAACTCGGGCAGAGACACGTCTACACCGTTAGAGACCTCCCCCATTGGAGATCTTCCAAATTAGGATGATCTCCAACCTCCCAACTTACCTCCTAAGTCTATTTGAACCTTAGGACCCCCCTTGACTTTTTCTTGGCTGGATTTTCTGTAATTTGACCTTTACACGCATTAGAACACCCTGGATTACCATTTGCACTTGTCCTATCCAAATTTTGTTGTAGGAACCTTGTTATTCTTCAGCCGGAGCAAGCTCAGGTCGTCATAAATGATCCTGTCTAATTCAAGATGATTTCGTATCAATCCGAGATGATTTCAACTACAGTCTGCATTAGGGAAATCAGTGCCCAGAGTTTGTGCTTTTCTTATACTTTGCTACTACTTTATTTTGCATTTAGTCAGTTTTATAAGTATTTCCTATTATATTTCATCTTGGAGTTCACCCATGTAGTTTAATTGCATAATAAGATCATGATTAGCTATTAAAGAACCATAATTTACTTGTATTTCCATTTGGGATTATCTTGTTAACATTCTTATGGTTATTTCACATCATTTTCCTCTATCAGAATAGTTGTATTTTTGGTATTTTGTATCTATTTCTCTGTTTGTAGGTATCTATTTTGTATTTTGTATCTATTTTGTATCTATTTCTCTGTTTGCAGGTATCTGACGAATTCGTCTGACAAATTCGTCAGATCTCAGATGATCCTGTTAGATAGGAGATGATCCTATCAAATTCTAGATGATCTGGACTGCTTAAAAAATCAAAATCTCCATCAAACATCTGAGACCAGGTATGGCTCTTTAATCTAGTTTATTCTCTCTATTTTTTATTCAGATATGTTTTTTGTATTCATATAGTCAAAATTTTATATAGCTTAGTTTAGATTCATTTGGCCAAACCTAGGACTTGGATGTTTAAAGCTAAAATTGAACACATTAAACTCATTCCCAACCTAGGCGTGGAAACTGCCACTAAACATTTCCTGGTGAACCCCACCATCCATCAAAAAATCACCTTAATACCCCTCCCCCGAGAGGTAGGACCTTCAAAGGGCCTCTCAATCTGAGGCATTTTCCCATCCTCCTTCCAAACACGGGTCCTTTAGCCTGAAGGTAAAGATGTGAAAAATTTGGAGCGATACATTTTGGTGAACCCAACGTGAAACTAAAACCTTTTGAAAACAAAAGAAAAAAAAAACAAAAATATAGATGCATTTTAAATCATTAGAAAACTACTAAGTTGCATATCATGTCTAGATGGTAGCTCCTAAGAAAATATTAGCAGTTACTATAAACGTTGAAAACCAATTAGCAGCCATAGAAGTTAATTCTGTGCTTAGTGTGCCTGAAATAGATAGAAACCAACTTCTGTGGAAAGAACTTTATAGGAGGCTAGGTATCATTTCATCTAGATCAACCAAACTTAGAAAAATTAAGAGGTTTGCCCTAGATAGGATCCTAGATCCTCATCAACTCATTTTTTATCATGAACTTTAGAGAGCTTGCCATAGATGGTTAGCTTATAGGAGAGTTCTTGTGTCTTCAGAATTATTCACCTTTGAGGAATACCTCGAGAACGCAGCCATTGTACACCAATTCCTAGGCCGTGTAGAAGATCAATAGGTCATTCTTACGGATAGGGAAATATGGAATAAAGTTCCTATGGCTGTGTTATATCGAGAATATTACCATGAACTTTATTTCTACCAACCAGAATCTGAGACAGATAATATCACTATAGCACTTTTTGTCAAATTCTTGAAAGAAAATTTTCAATTTGAAGAAGAACACTTCATGACTCCTGAAGAACTTGAGCCCATTAATGATATTTATAATTTTTTTATAGAAAACTAGATCATTGCTTTCATTATTATTATTTCTTGCATTTAGTGTGTTGTTTGTTATCTTTATAATATTGTTACAAAAACAAGAAAAAACCAAAACATAACAAAAACCAAAAACATTTTATTTCAAATACTATAGTAGGTATATAATTAAAATATATACCTCTTAATCTTGTTGCACATATATATATATATATATAGATATAGATATACAAGTATATATATATTTGCTGATATCTAAATTTAAGCACAATGCCTAAACTTAGGAATGGTAAACAAACTGAACAAGAAGAAGAAGATTGGTTAGGAGACAAAAAAAAAAACCCAAATGTCCTTCCTGAGGAATCAATTCCGGAAGGAGAAACTCTAGAACAGCCAGAAGATGACCTAGATGAAGAAAATGAACAAGAAAACCTTAAAGAGGAAGGATCCTCATCCCCTAGAATAGCTCTAGATGGAACTATTGCTTTTGATAATTTAGATCATTTCTAGAAATTTTTCAATAATAACATTGGTGCTCTTAATATGGTAGTTCATATTTATAAAGGGAAAATTAGTGACACTCAAGCAACCATGGAACATATGTTTGACATACACACTAATCCCTTGTCTTTCATTGATCAAGAAAGTGATAAAGCTGGACCATCCAATAGAGATATGGTCACTATGATTCAAAACATGCCAAAACAACAAGTTACCCAACCCCCTAAGGAACCTATTATTGAACCTAAAATAATTCCCACACAAAATAAACCTTCCTTCACTGCTTTACTTTGCCAAAATATTGATCAATATGCTTCAAATCGACAAAAACCTAAAATGAAGCCAAACACCAATTTTCAACAATCGAGCATACAACATAATACAACTTCAAAATTTCTTCATAACACCCTTCCTACCAACAATTTACACAATAGCAATATAGCATCTAATCTTCATGTCCCTCCATAATATGCTCACAAATCCCATATCAATGCCCTACCGAACCAATATGGTGGGCAAACTAGTAATCTGGAAGCCATGGTGAAACAGTTAGCTTCGCGCATGGACCAGATAGATCCCTACCATCCCTCATACAATTATCAAGAGATATGTAGTCAACCTCTAGATCCCATAGTTGTAGCACAACCATACCCTAAACACTTTCCCATGCCCGTCCTGCCTATATATAAAGGAACTGAAGATCCCATAGAGCATCTTTGCATGTTTAGGATAGCATGTCATGATATATCGCATGATGACTTGCTATTACTAAAAATATTCCCAAAAAGTTTAGGAGGAATGGCATTAGAGTGGTACTATCAATTGCCCACTCATTCTTTGAGAAATTTTGAAGAAACAGCTGAATCGTTTGTCCATCAATTTAGTGCCTACATCGAGAGGCATGCCACCATTAAATATTTGTACAACTTAAAATAATACGAAGATGAATGTTTTGCTGATTTATTAGCTAGATGGAGGCAGTTGATAGGAAAACTGCACTTTGTGCTACCTTATAGGGAAATGTTGGACATTTTTATTAATAATTTACAAGAAAAAATATCTTATGAGTTATCAAATGCCACCTTAACTGCCTTCGATCAAGCTAGAGACTTAGCTCGAAGGGTAGAAGATGCTCTCATTAGAAGAGGTTGGCTCAAAAGGAAAGATGATGAGAAAACATCTAGAAATCAGTATAAAAACAAAAAAGTTGTAGGTGATGGAGCCACTGATAGTAGAAACGTTGCTAACATCAATACAATAAAGACAACAGAAAAATTTATATTAAAACCTCCTGATAAAACTCCTCAAGAATTTACTAGATTAAATCAACCTTTATCAACCATTCTTCCTCAATTATTAGCATGAGGCTTGATTCAATTACCAGCTATCCGGGAACCTGATCCAACTATACCCGGATACAGAGCTGATTTACATTGTGATTTTCATAGAGGACCTGGACATGCTACAAATTCTTGTAAAATATTGAAACATAAAATACAAGATCTGATTGATAATAATGAAATGGAGGTGCAAGCATTCCAACCTAAACAAAATGCTCCTAATAATTCTCAAAAGACCATTCCCTAAAATCAAAATCAAAATGCTAATCAATCATTGGATATATTTCAACATCCTTTACCAAACCATGGTAAAGAAGTGGCCAATCAAATTAAACATCATAATGTTCCCCCTCCTACCCAATATTTAGGGACTATTAGCAGACAATTATCTGTTCAAGATCCTCAAATATTTGGCACAACCTTATCCATGGTCACGACCAAGCCCCTACATAATATTCAAACTCCTGATCCTAGTGATGTAGAATTAGATACTGAAAGTGAAGTAGACATCACCTCAAACCAATCGAATAGTTTTGAAAATGAATCAGATCCTATTCAACCCATCACAGATGCTATGGTTCCAGAAGAACCATTTCCTAGAAGAGTTACTACTTGACCCTCTTCTAATCAGTTCCTTCCTAATGAACAAGCCATAAACGCTCAACCAAGACCAATTTAGCGTCTTCAATATAACATTGTAGGTACCATCAGAGCCGTTACCAGACAACAGGCTCAAAACTCTCAACAAGATCAAACTTAGAATGATGAATCAGCTCCATTTATTTTGAAAAATCCCAATAAATGGAATCATATGTCTAATGTTCAACCAAAACCTCCTTACAATATTAATGAACAATTATCCAATACTACAGCCAAAATTTCCCTTTTGGACTTGTTAAGATCTTCTCCTACCCATAGGGATGAGTTAATGCTTACATTAAGCCAAATGATGGTACCTCAAAATATTCAACCCGAATCCATGTCCAATACTATCATCACTCGAGAAGTTGATTGTATTGAATTTCGAGATAAAGATATCCCACAACATAGTTTACATAAGGATAACCCCTTATATATTACTACTCTAAGTGTAGATGTAGTTGTTAAAAGAGTCTTGATTGATAATGGTTCATCTCTAAACATTTGCACTTTTGACTTCTACCAACGATTTGGCTTTAGAAGTGATGAAATGAAGAAAACTGACATGATTATCAAAGCTTTCAATGATGAGACACAAGAAACATGTGGAGTCATTACCTTACCCTTGCAAGTTGGTCCTAGAACCCTAGATACAATCGTGTTTATTGTACATTGCCCAACATCATACAATATACTTTTGGGTCACCCTTGGATCAATGCGATGTGAGCGGTTCCTTCCATTTTATATCAGTGTGTTAAATTTGAATTTAAAAATCAGTTGGTCACTATCCATGGTGACCCTAGACCCTTTGATATGTGTGCTTTGGTAGAACCTGTTGGAGTACAATTTTGCCCCGCTCTGTCATCCACACATCCTAATTCTTATTTTTCATCTAAACATGTGAAAAACACACACATAACATCATCTACTCCATCAACTACACCTATACATTTAACTCAACCATATTCTGAACAAACCACACTAAAACCGCAAAAATATTTTCAATCCACAACCAATCCTTCATGTTCCATCCCTGTAATTTCAAAACCTATAGACCCATTTATTGACACCTCCAAATTATCAACATCTATCATACCTTCCACATATAAAGATATAGGGAATGATCCTTCTACATCTTATGCTCTTTCTGATGAACTTTTATCGAATTTATCCACAATCTTAATATCAGAAAAAACAAATGCTTTTATGCAAGATTCAATTCTTTTAAATAACTTGCTGCCATCTCCTCGTACTTTGGGCCTCCCACAACCTATGGGAAGTACTTACCAAGTTGGGAGTTGTGCTTTTATTTATAAAGGATATGATTGGGGAAGAATACCCCGAAATATCAAAACTCATCATGAGGGATATGCCCGATGTTATTTTGCTAATGAATATATTAAAGCTAAGCCCATAATGCTTAAAATGGGCTATAAAGGGAAAGGCTTGGGACCTTTCCAAAATGGTATGAAAGAACCTATTGAGGTAGAGCCATGGCCCACCCGATGTGGTGTGGGTCTATTTCCTAGTAAGGGTCAACCCTTCCCTTTTGAAGATGATGATCAACTCATATGTTATCAAGATTATCTAGATAAACAAGATTCTTTGTGTTCAAAGAATAATCCCTTTAACTACAATATGCTATCCATAGGTTACCCTGAATTGATTGCTGAATCCAATGAGGAGTTGGAAGGAGATATTTTCCATGATGTCTCTGTTGAAGAGTTGTTACACAATGGTTTTTATTTTGATGGTTCTATACCAACTATAGCCCAACTTGAGGCCACCACTCATCAAGAAAAATTATCCAACTTAACCTTAAAATAATTACAAGAATTGGGCGTTTCACCCGCCCCACCTAATTTTGAAAGAGATATACACATGGAAGTAGAAAACGTCATTAAAGTTAACATTGGAACTGAGGATAATCCTCACATAATCAATATTGGATCAGCATTAAGTCAAGAAAAATAAGATGAATACATTGCATTCCTTAAATAATATGAAGAAGTCTTTGCTTGGACATATGAAGATATGTCAGGTCTGGACCCTTCTGTAGTCATGCATCATCTAGTAGTCCATCCGGATGCTAAACCTGTTAAACAGAAACTTAGAAAAATGCATCCCAAAGTGGCCTTACTAGTCAAAGGAGAACTAGAAAAACTATTGAAGGTTTTTTTTATACAAGAACTCAGTCAGCTGGAACTTCTAGATGAAAATTACATCAATACTTTGGAGCATCCTTGTGCTTACCAAAACAAGCTTAAAATATCATACATCAAGAAAGTTCGTCATCGATCCTTCTAGGTCGGTGACCTTGTTTTAAAAGAAAAAAAAAAAAAAACTAATGCAACTAAAGACCTTAAAGGTAAATTTGAGCCCAAATAGCTTGGACCATATATTATTACTGCTAAATTTGAATCAAGAGCATACAAATTAGCTACCTTAGATGGTAAATATTTAAAAGAACTTATGAATATTATGCATCTTAAGTGATATTATGCATAAAATTTGGTCATTTCATAATTTGTACATATTTTGCATGTTGTCTCATTCAATATATATATATATATATATATATATATATATATATATATATATATATATATATATATATATATATATATATATATATATATTTACACAAAAACAAATGAAAAAAATAATAATAAGTCAACACAACACTATTATTGACTCTTTTGAAACCCAAAAAAAATAAAGAAGAAAGAGAGAGTCAAAATCATCAAACTCCTCAAAAATATTTGTTATATATATTTATTCTTCAAGTATTGTAGTTATATTTTCAAGTTATTTTGGATAAATTAGCATTTATTTGGAATCCCCCACTATCACACACACAAAAATAAATATCTTGATTTTATCTGGCATGATTACTAATCTCTCTTATATCAAAGTCCACACAATTCAATTAAATAAAGTTTGAGCACAGAGAATTGATCTTGTTATTTACTTAAAACAAGCTTATCTTTTCACAATAAAATGATTATATTTGTAATGTCCATGCTATGCTACATAGTAGAAGTGGTTTCTTGAGTGAAAAGTTTCCCCTGCTATCCTATCATGCACATGGTCTAGAATTTTTGAGAATTGGAAAAAGGACAAGTTCACCCCTACCCAAAATAAAAATCCCTTGCTCTACATATAATCCAAGCAAGTATCCCTAGTATAAGAAGAAAAGAAAAGTTCAAGAAAAAGAGAAAAAGCAACAAGTTATTTTAGCATTATCTCAAATATCAAGCCAAAATACAAAAATACAAAAAAAAAAAAACAAAAGCAAAGAAAAAGAAAAAAGCAAAAGCCAAAGCAATAAAATCCCTTTTCCTACCCATTGAAAATAAAAGAAGGGTTTATGAGCTTGAATCCCTGGAATTCTCAATTATTCGAAAACTGTGAGGTAAGCCCCATAACAGGTGGTTTGTGCCCAACCCGCTTGGCCTTGGGTAATCCCTAGCGTGGTGATATGTCTATCACATTAGCGACCTTCTTTTGTACAGACGTATGTCTGCTCATGGATTTGCTAGCTCTTGATAACCCGACTTACATAGTAGTCAGGTATGGTTATATGCATCTAAATCATGGTTAATGAACACTTATTTGTTTAATTCAAATCACTTGTATCATAGTATCTTGTTCAAACCTGGTAAATGAACAATGCAATTGCACACACATTTCGTATTTGAGAGATTTTGTGTATCATTATGATAAATCAATATTGGTAATAAACTCACATACGCACATGGGATTCCTTATAAATATAACTTTTGTCTTTAAGATACTTTGAAATATTTTTGCAAATTGTTGGAATGAATTAATTTTCTTCTTTGAAGTACAGTTGTTTAGTATAAAGACAACTATATGCATTATCAAAAATCAAAATCATTTTCAAAAATATGCAATCAAGTTACATTTATATATAACTTTTGACTTTTGCGATGATGGTATAGTTCCAAAACCATAATTGGAATTTTATGCCTAACGCAAGTCCTCATCTTCATATTTTCAGTTTATTTTCAAAAATTAAAAATCAACCATGCAATAAAACTATTATATTAGTTTCTTCTTTGGATTTTGCGATGATGGTATAAGTCTATACCTAAATATTCTATGCCTAGCGCAAACCATTGTACCACTTTTATTTTCCATTCAAAATCATAAAAACATATGACTTAAATCATTATGTTACACAATTATGCTTTAAAACAAAACAAACACTTACTCTATTTTCATGTCATTATGTCAAAACTTCAATTTTGCAATGATGGTATAATTCCTAGGGAATTATCCAAAAAATTTATCACACTTAGGAATTTATGCCTAGAAAAAGTCATTTTAAAATATTTCATGCATAATATTTTCATGAAAATCTGGAAACAAAGCATCATCATCATCATTTGCATCATCACACCAAAGTCTTAAGAAAGTCTCTTAAGCACTCTTTTACTTTTAACAATATTTCTATACTAGGATTAGCTTAACGACCAAGTGAGCGGTGACTCCATGAAATGGTCTATAATAGCGACAATGTCCTTTGAAATTATTGTTAGAAGTCCCTTTTATTTTTTATCAAATCACATCACAAACAACCAATTTGTTTACATTAGATTATTTCATTTAAATTTTAAAAACATGACATTCAAACCATAATATTTCCAAAATAACATAATTACATGAATCATCAAATCAATCACACCACAATAATAAAGCATCCTACAAACACATAAGACAAGTCATATGATCAAAAATATCATATACATATATCTCAACAATATATGTACATCATATCAAAACTGGATTGATATGCCACAATCTACATCTTGGCATACTCAATCCTCTCAAATCATCTAATCAGTCTGTACAGTGCAGTAGCCTAGCCTCGAGAACCCCTATGGCTCTTAGCCTCATCTCATCCCCAGCCCTGAGGTGGATGAGGTGGCCCCATCGTAGTATGTGTGGTACTGCAAGTCCTAGTCGTCAATCAGGATGAAGTCCTCGACAACCCAACCCTGATCGAATATGTAATGCTGGCTGGCAGCTATACCCTCTGGCCCTCTGGCACCATCTGGAAGTAGATACCTTGATAAAATGTGGTCTGAGAAATCGACTGTGCTAGCTCCTGAGTGCTCGCTCCTCTGCTTCATGCTTTGAGGCATGCAACCTCATCTCTGAGCTGTGTAGCCTGAGCTCGGTGGTGTGCAGCCTCATCCTATAGAGTCTGCACCTATGCCTAGAGACGGATAGTCTTTACTCAAAAAGTAGACATCATCTCACTACTCTCTCCTATGTCCACACCCTTGCCCTTATCGGGTGATGGTGGTCTCTCTCTCTATGGAGAAGGGGGTCTCTCCTCCCTCCTCTCTCGTTGTTGTGGCCTATGCTGAGCCTGTGGTCTCCTCTGATCTCTCCCTTTGCAACCTTGTGCCACCTCAATGGCTGCCTAGTGTCGCCTCCCCATTCAATGCACAATTGCATGAATCAAACCCTAAGCCATCATCATCCAAGGAGGTCGGATGCCTATGTACCAGGCATCATAGCTGTTGGCTACCCCTACGTCGTCCCCATCCACTAGCTGAATGGGGGCATCATTTGTGTCCTGAATCTAGAAGCGCTGCATATCTGGAGCCCCACTAACTGTAGTGTTATCCTAGACGATTCAGGAAAACTTGTAGTCTCTGAGAGATGGGATCCCCTACTGTAGACCAAACTACCTCAAAAATCAGTTGTAGCAATGGAGCTCCACCTCTCCCCTATCCATCCTCAGCCAGCAGGTTCACCTAATGCGAGCCAACTCCTGTCCATCCTCGGCCCACCCTGGATGATCTCTCCAAGGCCTCTAGGTGATCTAGTCGGAGACAAGGTCGTCAAGTAGTCTCCGGGACATTGGTAGATCTATCCATCGCTATGACCCTCTTCGAAGCCACCAATAGAAAGCTCAAGGCCTCTCCCTGTCAATCCCTATCAATGGGAGCCCTACCAGCCTTCGCATCGCGATGTGTCCCCAGCACCAAACTTGCAGTAGTGATGTCATAACCAGACATCGACCGCCCTTGTCGACGATCCCATGTAGGATCCTATACAATCAGCATAGTACATAACTCCCCCAAGAAAAGCTATACCCATGGTATCTCATGTCATAGACCACATCTATCAGTAGCCATGGTACTTTGCATCCACTCTAATGGCATAGCAGCAGACCGCCTACAACCCCAGCCAAAACCTGTGTCAGTCTAGATGCCCCAAGCATCTAGTGTAGCAACTCGATGTTTACTTCACCCTTCTCTAGGGCGAAGCTCAGATCTCCACACAGTCGCATCATCCTCTAGTGTGGGAGTCATCTCCCTTGTCGATAATAAAAAATAAGAAGAACCTAGATACCACCTCTCTGCTAGGGCTGTCAATAGCCCCATGTCTGTAAAAACCTATGGCATCTTTGCCACATGCTGCAAGTCGACTTGTGCCAACTGATCTTGCTCTACCTAAGATAGAGTGGCCAAGTCATCCCTCAGCCCGTCGTATTTCCATTCTCTGCTCTTTAGTAATCCTCTCTACAACATAAACAACAAAACAATAAAAATCATTAATCCAAATCATTAATAAAATAGTGATTAAAAATACAAGTAAAGCAAGTTCAATTTCATCAATGATGATATCGTCCACTATTGGACGATATCATCCCCAATTTGAGCAAATTCATCTCTGATTTCGCAAGCCGAAATTGTCCCAATTTTTGTCGATTTCGCCCTTGGACGAAATCGGCGATATCGAGATGATTTCGATGAAATTGAGATGATTTCATCTCGACGATGTCGACAGCCCAAAAACAGCCACGATGCTCAAAAATCATCAAAATTTAATCTACAAAGCATAGAAAATCAAAATTCAAGTATTCTAAACTAAGTTTAGACCCTTACCCGTAGCCCATGCTGGACCTCTGTCTATCTATGCGCTATTTCGATCATCTTGTCTGGAAAGCTCTAGAAAACAGTAAAAATGAACAATAACAATGAATTAGGGTTTTTCCCTATTTTTCTTAATTTTATTCAAAAACTAATTAAAAACATTTTAATTTTTCTTTTCCACGTTTTTACCTCAAACGTTCGATTTGGGTAAAAACACGGAGGGGGCATCATAGTAAGCTATCATACGATTCGACCAAGAATCGTCACCTAAAAATGGGAATAATTTTTGCTTTCTCATAAATCGAGAAGAACTCATCTTTAACGCATTTTCCTCGAAAAATTTGCTAAAGAGGGGGCAAAATGTAGCACCCTAAAATTGGCGTAGTAAAACTTAGCAATAATCAAAATTACCTTAGTAATAATTCAAATTCAAATTCAACCCCCAAAATCGCTCCCAAATAGCCTTTTACCCGCTCCCCTTGTTTTTCGCACCATTTTTAGGATTTGTTGTGACCGTTGGATGATATCGTCGCCAATCAGACGATATCACCTCAGATCGAATGATTTTTTTTGGACTAGGACATCCAGACGATCTTGTCCCAAAACTAATTTTTCTTAATTAGCTTCTGTTTCAATAGCTTCTCTAACTCGGGTAGAGACACGTCTGCACCATTAGAGACCTCCCCCATTGGAGATATTCCAAATTAGGATGATCTCCAACCTCCCAACTTCCCTCCTAAGTCTATTTGAACCTTAGGACCCCCCTTGACTTTTTCTTGGTTGGATTTTTTGTAATTTGACCTTTACACAAATTAGAACACCCTGGATTATCATCTGCACTTGTCCTATCCAAATTTTGTTGTAGGAACCTTGTTATTCTTTAGCCAGAGCAAGCTCAGGTCGTCACAGATGATCCTGTCCAATTTGATATGATTTTGTATCAATCCGAGATGATTTCGACTGTAGTCTGCATTGGGGCAATCAGTGCCCAGAGTTTGCACTTTTTCTATACTTTGTTGCTACTTTATTTTGCATTTAGTCAATTTTATTAGTATTTCCTATTATCTTGCATCTTGGAGTTCACCCATGTAGTTTAATTACATAATAAGATCATGATTAGCTATTAAAGAATTGTAATTTACTTGTATTTCCATTTGGGATTATCTTGTTAACATTCTTATGGTTATTTCACATCATTTTCCTCTATCAGAATAGTTGTATTTCTGGCATTTTGTATCTATTTCTCTGTTTGCAGGTCTTTGACGAATTCGTCTGACGAATTCGTCAGATCTCAGATGATCCTGTCAGATAGGAGACGATCCTGTCAAATTCCAGACGATTTGGACTGCTTCAAAAATCAAAATCTCTATCAGACATCTAGGACCAAGTATGGCTCTTTAATCTAGTTTATTCTCTCTATTTTTTGTTCAAATTTTTTTTCTGTATTCATATAGTCAGCATTTTATATAGCTTAGTTTAGATTCATTTGGCCAAACCTAGGACTTGGATGTTTAAAGCTAAAATTGAACACATTAAACTCATTCTCAACCTAGGCATGGAAACTTCCACTAAACATTTCTTGGTGAACCCCACCATCCGTCAAAAAATCACCTTAATACCCCTCCCCCAAGAGGCGGGACCTTCAAAGGGCCTCTCAGTCCGAGGTATTGTCCCATCATTTTTCCATCCTCCTTCCGGGCATGGATCCTTTAGCCTGAAGGTAAGGATGCAAAAAAATTGGAGTGCTACAATCTCCAACCTCCCAACTTCCCTCCTAAGTCTATTTAAACCTTAGGACCCCCCCTTGACATTCCCCTGGCTGGATTTTCTGTAACTTGACCTTTACACGCATTAGAACACCCTGGATTACCATCTGCACTTGTCCTATCCAAATTTTGTTGCAGGAACCTTGTTATTCTTCAGCCGGAGCAAGCTCAGGTCGTCGCAGATGATCCTGTCCAATTCGAGATGATTTCATACCAATCCGAGATGATTTCGACTGCAGTCAACATTGGGGGCAATCAATGCCCAGAGTTTGCATTTTTCCTCTCTTTTCTACTGCTTTATTCTGCATTTAGTTAATTTTATGGTTATTCCTTATTATTTTGCATCTTGGAGTTCACCCATGTAGTTTAAATGCATAATAAAGTCATAATTAGTCATTAAATCATTGTAATACACTCATATTTTGATTTATAATTATCATTCTAACATTATTATTGTCATTTCACATCATTGCCCTCTATTGGAATAGTTGCATTTTTGGCATTTTGTATCTATTTCTCTGTTTGCAGGTCTCTGACGAATTCGTCTGACGAATTCGTCAGATCTCAGACGATCCTGTCAGATCAGAGACGATCCTATCAAATTCCAGACGATCTGGACTGCTTCAAAAATTAGAATCTCCATCAGACATCCGGGACCAGGTATGGATTTCTTTAATCTAGCTTATTCTCTCTGTTTTTTGTTCAAATCTATTTTTTGTATTCATTTAATTTGCATTTTCATATAGAATAACTTAGATTCATCTGGCCAAACCTAGGACTTGGATGTTTAAAGCTAAAATTGAACACATTAAACTCATTCCCAACCTAGGCGTGGAAACTGCCACTAAACGTTTCCTGGTGAACCCCACCATCCGTCGAAAAATCACCTTAATACCCCTCCCCCGAGAGGCGGGACCTTCAAAGGGCCTCTCAGTCCGAGGTATTGTCCCATCCTTTTCCCATCCTCCTTTCGGGCATGGATCCTTTAGCCTGAAGGTAAGGATGCAAAAAATTTGGAGCGATACATTTTGGTGAACCCGACGTGAAACTAAAACCTTTTGAAAACAAAAAAAAAACAAAAACATAGATGCATTTCAAATCATTAGAAAAATACTAAGTTGCATATCATGTCTAGATGGTAGCTCCTAAGAAAATATTAGCTATTACTATAAATGTTGAAAACCAATTAGCAGCCATAGAAGTTAATTATGTGCTTAGTGTGCCTGAAACAGATAGAAACCAACTTCTGTGGAAAGAACTTGATAGGAGGCTAGGTGTCATTTCATCTAGATCAACCGAACTTAGACAAATCAAGAGGTTTGCCCTAGATAGGATCCTGGATCCTCATCAACTCATTGTTTATCATGAACTTCAGAGAGCTTGCCATAGGTGGTTAGCTTATAGGAGAGCTCTTGTGTCTTCAAAATTGTTCACCTTCGAGGAATACCTCGAGAACGCAGCTGTTATACACCAATTCCTAGGTCATGTAGAAGATCAAGAGGTCGTTCTTACGGATAGGGAAATATGGAATAGAGTTCCTAGGGCTGTGTTATATCGAGAGTATTGCCACGAACTTTATTTCTACCAACCAGAATCTGAGACAGATAATATCACTATAGCACTTTTTGTCAAATTCTTGAAAGAAAATTTTCAATTTGAAGAAGAACACTTCATGACTCCTGAAGAACTCGAGCCCATTAATGATATTTATAAATTGTTTATAGAAAACTAGATCATTGCTTTCATTATTATTATTTCTTGCATTTAGTGTGTTGTTTGTTATCTTTATAATATTGTTACAAAAACAAGAAAAACCCAAAACATAACAAAAACCAAAAACATTTTATTTCAAATACTATAGTAGGTATATAATTAAAATATATACCTCTTAAGCTTGTTGCATATATATATATATATATATAAGTATATATATATTTGCTGAAATCTAAATTTAAGCACAATGCCTAAACTTAGGAATGGTAAACAAACTGAACAAGAAGAAGAAGATTGGTTAGGAGACAAAACAAAAAACCCAAATGTCCTTCCTGAGGAATCAATTTCGGAAGGAGAAACTCTAGAACAGCCAGAAGATGACCTGGCTGAAGAAAATGAACAACAAGAAAATCTTAAAGAGGAAGGATCCTCATCCCCTAGAATAGCTCCAGATGGAACTATTGCTTTTGATAACTTAGATCATTTCTGGAAATTTTTCAATAATAACATTGGTGCTCTTAATATGGCAGTTCGTATTGATAAAGGGCAAATTAGTGACACTCAAGCAGCCATGGAACATATGTTTGACATACACACTAATCCCTTGTCTTTCATTGATCAAGAAAGTGATAAAGCTGGACCATCCAATAGAGATATGGTCACTATGATTCAAAACATGCCAAAACAACAGGTTACCCAACCCCCTAAGGAACCTGTTATTGAGCCTAAAATCATTCCCACACAAAAGAAACCTTCCTTCACTGCTTTACTTCGCCAAACTATTGATCAATATGCTTCAAGTAGACAAAAACCTAAAATGAAGCCAAACACCAATTTTCAACAATCGGGCATACAACATAATACAACTTCAAAATTTCTTCATAACACCCTTCCTACCAACAATTTACACAATAGCAATATAGCATCTAATCTCCATGTCCCTCCATCATATGCTCACAAATCCCATATTAATGCCCTACCGAACCAATATGGTGGGCAAACCAGTAATCTGGAAGCCATGGTGAAACAGTTAGCTTCGCGCATGGACCAGATAGATCCCTACCATCCCTCGTACAATTATCGAGAGATATGTAGTCAACCTCTGGATCCCATAGTTGTAGCACAACCATACCCTAAACACTTTCCCATGCCCGTCCTGCCTATATATAAAGGAACTGAAGATCCCATAGAGCATCTTCGCATGTTTAGGATAGCATGTCATGATATATCACATGATGACTTGCTATTACTAAAAATGTTCCCAAAAAGTTTAGGAGGAATGGCATTAGAGTGGTACTATCAATTGCCCACTCATTCTTTGAGAAATTTTGAAGAAACAGTTGAATATTTTGTCCATCAATTTAGTGCCTACATCGAGAGGCATGTCACCATTAAAGATTTGTACAACTTAAAACAAGACAAAGATGAATGTTTTGCTGATTTCTTAGCTAGATGGAGGCAGTTGACAGGAAAACTGCACTTTGTGCTACCTTATAGGGAAATGTTGGACATTTTTATTAATAATTTACAAGAACAAATATCTTATGAGTTATCAACTGCCACCTTAACTACCTTCGATCAAGCTATAGACTTAGCTCGAAGGGTAGAAGATGCTCTCATTAGAAGAGGTCAGCTCAAAAAGAAAGATGATGAGAAAACATCTAGAAATCGGTATAAAAACAAACAAGTTGTAGGTGACGGAGTCACTGATAGTAGAAACGTTGCTAATATCAATACAACGAAGACAACAGAAAAATTTATATTAAAACCTCCTGATAAACCTCCTCGAGAATTTACTAGATTGAATCAACCTTTATCAACCATTCTTCCTCAATTATTAGCACGAGGCTTGATTCAATTACCAGCTATCCAGGAACTTGATCCAACTATACCCGGATACAGAGCTGATTTACATTGTGATTTTCATAGAGGACCTGGACATGCTACAAACTCTTGCAAAATATTGAAACATAAAATACAAGATCTGATTGATAATAATGAAATGGAGGTGCAAGCCTTCCAACCTAAACAAAATGCTCCTAATAATGCTCAAAAGACCATTCCCCAAAATCAGAATCAAAATGCTAATCAATCATTGGATATATTTCAACATCCTTTACCAAACCATGGTAAAGAAGTGGCCAATCAAATCGAACATCATAATGTTCCCCCTCCTACCCGATATGTAGGGACTATTAGCGGACAATTATCTATTCAGGATCCTCAAATATTTGGCACAACCTTATCCATGGTCACGACCAGACCCCTACATAATATTCAAACTCCCGATCCTAGTGATGTAGAATCAGATACTGAAAGTGAAGTAGACATCACCTCAAACCAATCGAATAGTTCTAAAAATGAATCAGATCCTATTCAACCCATCAGAGATGCTATGGTTCCAGAAGAACCATTTCCTAGAAGAGTTACTACTCGACCCTCTTCTAATCAGTTCCTTCCTAATGAACAAGCCATAAACGCTCAACCAAGACCAGTTCAACGTCTTCAATATAACATTGTAGGTACCATCGAAGCCGTTACTAGACAACAGGCTCAAAACTCTCAACAAGATCAAACTCAGAATGATGGATCAGCTCCATTTATTTTGAAAAATCCCAATAAAGGGAATCATATGTCTAATGTTCAACCAAAACCTCCTTACAATATTAATGAACAATTATCCAATACTACAGCCAGAATTTCCCTTTTGGACTTGTTAAGATCTTCTCCTACCCATAGGGATGAGTTAATGCTTACATTAAGCCAAATGATGGTACCTCAAAATATTCAACCCGAAGCCATGTCCAATACTATCATCACTCGAGAAGTTGATTGTATTGACTTCCGGGATAAAGATATCCCACAACATAGTTTACATAAGGATAACCCCTTATATATTACTGCTCTAATTGGAGATGTAGTTGTTAAAAGAGTCTTGATTGATAATGGTTCATCTCTAAACATTTGCACTTTTGACTTCTACCAAAGATTTGGCTTTAGAAGTGATGAAATGAAGAAAACTGACATGATTATCAAAGCTTTCAATGACGAGACACAAGAAACGTGTGGAGTCATTACCTTACCCTTGCAAGTTGGTCCTAGAACCCTAGATACAACCGTGTTTATTGTACATTGCCCAACATCGTACAATATACTTTTGGGTCGCCCTTGGATCAATGCGATGCGAGCGGTTCCCTCCACTTTACATCAGTGTGTTAAATTTGAATTTAAAAATCAGTTGGTCACTATCCATGGTGACCCTAGACCCTTTGATATGTGTGCTTTGGCAGAACCTGTTGGAGTGCAATTTTGCCCCGCTCTGTCATCCACACATCCTAATTCTTATTTTTCATCTAAACGTGTGAAAAACACACACATAACATCATCTACTCCATCAACTACACCTATACATTTAACTCAACCATCTTCTGAACAAACCACACTAAAACCTCAAAAAGATCTTCAATCCACAACCAATCCTTCATGTTCTATCCCTATAATTTCAAAACCTATAGACCCATTTATTGACACCTCCACATTATCAACATCTATCATACCTTCCACATCTAAAGATATAGGGAATGATCCTTCTACATCTTATGCTCTTTTTGATGAACTTTTACCGGATTTATCCACAATCTTAATATCAGAAAAAACAAATGCTTTTATGCAAGATTCAATTCTTTTAAATAACTTGCCACCATCTCCTCGTACTTTGGGCCTCCCACAACCTATGGGAAGTACTTACCAAGTCGGGAGTTGTGCTTTTATTTATAAAGGATATGATTGGGGAAGAATACCCCGAAATATCAAAACTCATCATGAGGGATATGCCCGATGTTATTTTGCTAATGAATATATTAAAGCTAAACCCATAATGCTTAAAATGGGCTATAAAGGGAAAGGCTTGGGACCTTTCCAAAATGGTATGAAAGAACCTATTGAGGTAGAGCCATGGCCCGCCCGATGTGGTGTGGGCCTATTTCCTAGTAAGGGTCAACCCTTCCCTTTTGAAGATGATGATCAACTCATATGTTATCAAGATTATCTAGATAAACAAGATTCTTTGTGTTCAAAGAATAATCCCTTTACCTGCAATATGCTATCCATAGCTTACCCTGAATTGATTGCTGAATCCGATGAGGAGTTGGAAGGAGATATTTTCCATGATGTCTCCGTTGAAGAGTTGTTACACAATGGTTTTTATTTTGATGGTTCTATACCAACTATAGCCCAACTTGAGGCCACCACTCATCAAGACGAATTATCCAACTTAACCTTAAAATAATTACAAGAATTGGGCGTTTCACCCGCCCCACCTAATTTTGAAAGAGATCTACACATGGAAGTAGAAAACGTCATTAAAGTTAACATTGAAACCGAGGATAATCCTCACATAATCAATATTGGATCAGCATTAAGTCAAGAAAAACAAGATGAATACATTGCATTCCTTAAAGAATATGAAGATGTCTTCGCTTGGACATATGAAGATATGCCAGGTCTGGACCCTTCTGTAGTCATGCATCATCTAGTAGTCCATCCGGATGCTAAACCGTTAAACAGAAACTTAGAAAAATGCATCCCAAAATGGCCTTACTAGTCAAAGGAGAACTAGAAAAACTATTGAAGGTTATTTTTATACAAGAACTCAGTCAGCTGGAACTTCTAGATGAAAAGCGCATCAATGCTTTGGAGCATCTTCGTGCTTACCAAAACAAGCTTAAAAGATCATATGCCAAGAAAGTTCGTCATCGATCCTTTGAGGTCGGCGACCTTGTTTTAAAAGAAAATCAAAAAAATACTAATGCAACTAAAGACCTTAAAGGTAAATTTGAGCCCAACTGGCTTGGACCATATATTATCACTGCTAAATTTGAATCAGGAGCATACAAATTAGCTACCTTAGATGGTAAATATTTAAAAGAACCTATGAATATTATGCATCTTAAGCGATATTACGCATAAAATTTGGTCATTTCATCATTTGTACATATTTTGCATGTTGTCTCATTTTAAAATATATATATATATATATATAAAAAAAAAAAAAAAAATAAAAAGTCAAAAACAACAATATTATTGACTCTTTTCAAAACCAAAAAAAATAAAGAAGAAAGAGAGAGTCAAAATCATCAAACTCCTCAAAAATATTTGTTGTATATATTTCTTCTTCAAGTATTGCAGTTATATTTTCAAGTTATTTTGGATAAATTAGCATTTATTTGGAATCCCTCACTATCACAAACACAAAAATAAATATCTTGATTTTATCTGGCATGATTACTAATCTCTCTTATATCAAAGTCCACAAAATTCAATTAAATAAAGTTTGAGCATAGAGAATTGATCTTGTTATTTACTTAAACCAAGCATATCTTTTCACAATAAAATGATTATATTTGTAATTTCCATGCTATGCTACATAGTAGAAGTGGTTTCTTGAGCGAAAAGTTTCCCCTGCTATCCTATCATGCACATGGTCTAGAATCTTTGAGAATTGGCAAAAGGACAAGCTCACCCCTACCCGGAATAAAAATCCCTTGCTCTACAGCTAATCCGAGCAAGTATCCCTAGTATAGGAAGAAAAGAAAAGTTCAAGAAAAAGAGAAAAAGAAACAAGTTATTTCAGCATTATCTCAAATATCAAGCCAAAATACAAAAATACAAAAAAAAAAAAAAAGAGAAAAAGAAAAGCAAAAGCAAAGAAAAAGAAACAAGCAAAAGCAAAAGCAATAAAATCCCTTTCCCTACCCATTGAAAAGAAAAGAAGGGTTGATGAGCTTGAATCCCTGGAATTCTCAATTATTCGAAAACTGTGAGGTAAGCCCCATAACAGGTGGTTTGTGCCCAACCCGCTTGGCCTTGGGTAATCCCTAGCGTGGTGATATGTCTGTCACATTAGCGACCTTCTTTTGTACAGACCTATGTCTGCTTATGGATTAGCTAGCTCTTGATAACCCGACCTACATAGTAGTCTGGTATGGTTATATGCATCTAAATCATGGTTAATGAACACTTATTTGGTTCATTCAAATCACTTGTATCATAGTATCTTGCTCAAACCTGGTAAATGAACAATGCAATTGCACACACATTTTGTATTTGAGAGATTTTGTGTATCATTATGATAAATCAAGATTGGTAATGAACTCACCTACGCACATGGGATTCCTTATAAATCTAACTTTTGTCTTTAAGATACTTTGAAATATTTTTGCAAATTGTTTGGAATAAATTCATTTTCTTCTTTGAAGAACGAGTTGTTTAGTATAAAGACAACTACATGCATTATCAAAAATCAAAATCATTTTCAAAAACATGCAATCAAGTTACATTTATATATAACTTTTGACTTTCGCGACGATGGTATAGTTCCAAAACCAAAATTGGAATTTTATGCCTAGCGCAAGTCCTCATCTTCATATTTTTTGACTATTTTCAAAAATTAAAAATCAACCATGCAATAAAACTATTATATTATTTTCTTCTTTGGATTTCGCGATGATGGTATAAGTCTATACCTAAATATTCTATGCCTAGCGCAAACCATTGTACCAATTTTATTTTCCATTTATTCAAAATCATAAAAACATATGACTTAAATCATTATGTTACACAATTATGCTTTAAAACAAAACAAACACTTACTCTATTTTCATGTCATTATGTCAAACTTCAATTTTGCAATGATGGTATAATTCCTAGGGAATTATCCAAAAAATTTATCACACTTAGGAATTTATGCCTAGCAAAAGTCATTTTAAAATATTTCATGCATAATATTTTCATGGAAATCTGAAAACAAATCATCATCATCATCATCATTTGCATCATCACACCAAAGTCTTAAGACAGTCTCTTAAGCACTCTTTTACTTTTAACAATATTTCTATACTGGGATTAGCTTGACGACCGAGTGAGCGGCGACTCCATGAAATGGTCTATAATAGCGACAATGTCCTTTGAAATTATTGTTAAAAGTCCTCTTTTATTTTTATCAAATTATCACATCACAAACAACCAATTTGTTTACATCAGATTATTTCATTTAAATTTTAAAAGCATGACATTCAAACCATAATATTTCCAAACGACATAATTACATGAATCATCAAATCAATCACACCACAACAATAAAGCATCATACAAACACATAAGACAAGTCATATGATCAAAAATATCATATATATATATATATATATATATATATATTCTCAACAATATATGTACATCATATCAAAACTGGATTGGTATGCCACAATCTACATCTTGGCATACTCAATCCTCTCAAATCATATAATCAGTCTGTATAGTGCAGTAGCCTAGCCTCGAGAACCCCTCGAGCTCTCAGCCTCATCTCCTCCCCCGCCCTGAGGTGGACGAGGTGGCCCCATCGCAGTATGTGTGGTACTACGAGTCCTAGTCGTCGATCGGGATGAAGTCCTCGATGACCCAACCCTGATCGGATCCGCAATGCTGGCTAGCGGTATACCCTCTGGCCCTCTGGCACCATCTCGGAAGTAGATACCCTGATAGAACATGGTCTGAGCAATCGACCATGCCAGCTCTTGAGTGCTCGCTCCTCCGCTCCGTGCTCTGAGGCGTGCAACCTCATCTCTGAGCTGTGTAGCCTCAGCTCGATGGCGTGCAGCCTCATCCTGTAGAGTCTGCACCTATGCCTGGAGACGGACAGTCTCCACCCGGAGAGTAGCCATCTCACTACTCTCTCCTATGTCCACACCCTTGCCCTTATCGGGCGATGGTGGTCTCTCTCTCCATGGAGAAGGGGGTCTCTCCTCCCTCCTCTCCCGCTACCGTGGCCTCTGCTGAGCCTGTGGTCTCCTCTGCTCTCTCCCTCCATGACCCTGTGCCGCCTCAATGGCCGCCTGGCACCGCCTCCCCATCCGATGCACAACTGCATGAATCGGACCCTGAGCCCTCGTCATCCGAGGAGGGCGGATGCCTATGTACCAGGCATCATAGCCATCGGCTACCCCTACGTCGTCCCCATCCACTGGCTGAATGGGGGCATCATCTACGTCCTGACTCTAGAAGCGCTGCATATCTGGAGCCCCGCTAACTGTAGTGTTATCCCGGATGGTCCGAGAAAACTCGTAGTCTCTGAGAGATGGGATCCCCTGCTGTAGACCGAACTACCTCAAAACTTGGTCGTAGCGGTGGAGCTCCACCTCTCCCCTCTCCATCCTCAGCCAGCAGGTTCGCCTAACGTGAGCCAGCTCCTGTCCATCCTCGGCCCACCCTGGATGATCTCTCCAAGGCCTCCAGGTGATCTGGTCGAAGACAAGGTCGTCAAGTAGTCTCCGGGACATTGGCAGATCTATCCGCCGCTGTGACCCTCTTCGGAGCCACCAGTAGAAAGCTCGGGGCCTCTCCCCATCAATCCCTATCAGTGGGAGCCCTACCGGCCTCCGCACCATGATGTGCTCCCAGCACCAAACCTGTAGTAGTGATGTCATAACCAGACATCGGCCGCCCTTGTATACGACCCCATGCAGGATCCTATACAATCGACATAGTACATAACTCCCCCAAGCAAACCTATACCCGTGGTCTCTCATGTCGTAGACCACATCTATCAGTAGCCATGGTACTCTGCATCCACTCTGATGGCATAGCAGCAGACCACCTACAACCCCAGCCAAAACCTGTGTCAGTCTAGATGCCCCAGGCATCTGGCGTAGCGACTCGATGTTCACTCCGCCCTTCTCCAGGGCGAAGCTCGGATCTCCGCACAGTCGCATCATCGCGTGGCCCTGATTGGCCATGGGAGTTATTAACCATCCTTGTATGGGGATCCTCAAAATCCTCCATACATCCTCTAGTGTGGGAGTCATCTCCCCTGTCGGTAACCAAAAATAGGAAGAACCCGGATACCACCTCTCTGCTAGGGCTGTCAATAGCCCCATATCTGTAGAAACCTGTGGCATCTCTGCCACATGTTGCAAGCCGACTTGTGCCAACTGATCTCGCTCTGCCTGAGATAGAGCGGCCAAGTCATCCCTCAGCCCATCGTATTTCCATTCTCTGCTCTTTAGTAATCCTCTCTGCAACATAAACAACAAAACAATAAAAATCATTAATACAAATCATAATAGTGATTAAAAATGCAAGTAAAGCAAGTTCAATTTCATCAATGATGATATCGTCCACTATTGGACGATATCGTCCCCAATTTGAGCAAATTCGTCTCCGATTTTGCAAGCCGAAATCGTCCCTTTTTTGACGAAATCGTCCCCATTTCGCCGATTTCGCCCTTGGACGAAATCGGCGATATCGAGACGATTTCGACGAAATCGAGACGATTTCGTCCCGACGACGTCGACGGCCCAAAAATGGCCGCGATGCTCAAAAATCATCAAAATTTAATCTAAAAAGCATAGAAAATCAAATTTCAAGCATTCTAAACTAAGTTTAGACCCTTACCCGTAGCCCGCGCCGGACCTCTGTCGATCTGTGCGCTGTCTCGACCATCTTGTCTGCAGAGCTCTAGAAAACAGTAAAAATGAACAGTAACAATGAATTAGGGTTTTTCCCTATTTTTCTTAATTTTATTCAAAAACAATTAAAAACATTTTAATTTTGCTTTTTCGCGTTTTTACCTCAAACGTTCGATTTGGGTAAAAACACGGAGGGGGCATCATAGTAAGTCGTCGTACGATTCGACCAAGAATCGTCGCCTAAAAATGGGAATAATTTTTGCTTTCTCGTAGATCGAGAAGAACTCATCTTTAACGCATTTTCTTCAAAAAATTCGCTAAAGAGGGGGCAAAATGTAGCACCCTAAAATTGGCACAGTAAAACTTAGTAAATAATCAAAATTACCTTAGTAATAATTCAAATTCAAATTCAACCCCCAAAACCGCTCCCAAATCGCCGTTTAACCCGTTTCCTCGTTTTCCATGCCATTTTTAGGATTTGTTGTGACCGTTGGACGATATCGTCTCCGATCAGACGATATCGCCTCAGATCGGACGATTTCGTCTGGACTAGGACGTCCAGACGATCTTGTCCCAAAACTGATTTTTCATAATTAGCTTCTGTTTCAACAACTTCTCTAACTCGGGCAGAGACGCGTCTGCACCGTTAGAGACCTCCCCCATTGGAGATCTTCCAAATTAGGATGATCTCCAACCTCCCAACTTCCCTCCTAAGCCTATTTAAACCTTAGGACCCCCCTTGACATTCCCCTGGCTGGATTTTCTGTAACTTGACCTTTACATGCATTAGAACACCCTGGATTACCATCTGCACTTGTCCTATCCAAATTTTGTTGCAGGAACCTTGTTATTCTTCAGTCGGAGCAAGCTCAGGTCATCGCAGATGATCCTGTCCAATTCGAGACGATTTCGTACCAATCCGAGATGATTTCGACTACAGTCAACATTGGGGGCAATCAGTGCCCAGAGTTTGCATTTTCCTCTACTTTTTTGCTGCTTTATTCTACATTTAGTTAATTTTATGATTATTCCCTATTACTTGCATCTTGGAGTTCACCCATGTAGTTTAAATGCATAATAAAGTCATAATTAGTCATTAAATCATTGTAATACACTTGTATTTTGTTACTGGGAGTTATCTTGTCTAACATTCTTATTGTTCATTTCACATCATTTCCCTCTTTTTGAATAGTTGTATTTTTGGCATTTTGTATCTATTTCTCTGTTTGCAGGTCTCTGACGAATTCGTCTGACGAATTCGTCAGATCTCAGACGATCCTGTCAGATCGGAGACGATCTTGTCAAATTCTAGACGATCTGGACTGCTTCAAAAATTAGAATCTCCATCAGACATCCGGGACCAGGTATGGATTTCTTCACTCAGTTTACTCTCTCTGTTTTCTGTTCAAATCTATTTTCTGTATTCATATAATTTGCATTTTCATATAGAATAACTTAGATTCATCTGGCCAAACCTAGGACTTGGATGTTTAAAGCTAAAATTGAACACATTAAACTCATTCCCAACCTAGGCGTGGAAACTGCCACTAAACGTTTCCTGGTGAACCCCACCATCCGTCGAAAAATCACCTTAATACCCCTCCCCCGAGAGGCGGGACCTTCAAAGGGCCTCTCAGTCCGAGGTATTGTCCCATCCTTTTCCCATCCTCCTTCCGGGCACGGATCCTTTAGCCTGAAGGTAAGGATGCAAAAAATTTGGAGCGATACAGATCTTCATTCAACTTCTTTTGCTCCTCTAATTGGTCCTTCAATTTATTGGCCTTTTGAAACTTCTCTTGCCAACCCTTAGCCTCTTTTCTTAGAGCCTTTTCTATTTATTTTTTATCATTGAGACTCTTCTTAAGATTTTCAACCTATTTCTCCAACTTATCCACCTTCTCTCTGACCATATCATTTTTCACATAGAAGGTATCCAAGTGGGATTTGGCTATAATTAGCTCATCTTCCTCAGGAAGCTTATCAATATCTTATGTGACCTCCTCCACTCGATAATCTTGAACAGTCATCTCAGTTTTAGGTTTGCTCACTAGTGGAGTCATAGATCTTGATATTATCTGTCTGGAAACAGGATCAACATACATGCTTCTTCTTCTTATAACCATCTTGTTGGAAGACTTAGTAAGCTTCTCTACCCAATAATCATTTATACTCTGAGTGGTTGCCTGCTATTTTGGTACAGTAATAGGTCCTAAAATACCAACATCCAAGGGAGATGATGATACTAGAAATGAAAGGGTGGACTGAACTGTTGATGATGGGGGTGAAGATATAGTTATAGTAGCCTCTATGACAATAGTGGACTCTGTAACTACTATTGTTGTTGTTACTGGTAGACTCATGGAAACTGATGCAAGACTAACAATCGGATGGATGGATATACTTGGAATGCAGTGTCCCATTGATGGTGGTGATGAAAAATATGGAAGTGAAATGATGGTAGATGAGGGAGTGGGAACCTCAGATGTTGGAGATGGGATTTGAGGTGGCTGTGAGGAAACAAAAGTGACTTGTACCTCAGTGGCTACTGATGACTTATGTGGTGGACTATGAGAGGGAGGAGGTACACTTGTCATGTCTTCTTGATTAGAAAGGGAGGGATATTTCTTTGGGGACTCATGAGGATGAAGAGGAGAAGAGGGATTAGAATCCATACCTTCACCTACTTATGTAGGGTGTTCTTGTTCTATCTTCGTATCTTGCTACTGCTCCTTGTTGATGCATTGGCTTTCCTTCGAAATATGGGAATTTGAAATCTATCCTTAGATGGGTCCTCCTTTCTCTTGTCATCACTGTGTCCGTGACTCATCTGGTTTGACGAACATGAGCCTGTAACCTTGCTCCCATCTTTGGTACCTCAGTGAGTGATCTCTTGGGTGCCATTTTGATAGTAGCAAGACTTCGTTCTCCCTATAGTTTGTGGTAAATTCTTCAAAAATTCACTCTGCCTTTTACCACTCTAGGGATGCAAATAGATGCCAAATGAGCGTCGTGTATGTCTTTTGTCACTTTTTATTTTCTGGAACACACGTATCCTCCGCCATTAATGCAGCTACTGCATGATCTCACCACTGGCACACTTTCCAACATTTAATCATTCCCTTCGATGGCTCAATGGTGGCATTCTATCTTTTCATTGGTCAAAATTTCAAATTGTGCTACCACCTCACTGCACCCCTTTGGCTACTCTTGGGTCATGGCACGAGTTCGTTAGCATTGAATGCGGGATCGTTCTCTGGTCTCCACGTGTCACGGTCAAAATTGTTGCTTGGTTCCGCTTCGATTTTGAAACTGGTGGCTTAAGAAGCTTTTTGGGTCCGCGGACACTTAGAACATTTTAGGCATGACTTTCCATCTTGATTTCACTCTGGCAAGCATTGGCTTCGAAAGGTTCCTAGATTGGGAACGCCTTTTACTTTCTTTTGACTAACGGCTCACCATTCCATGAGATAGAAACCTCTACGCCATTCCATGGGGATCTAGCGTATTTTGATGCAGATTCAAGAGCGGGCACGCATTCCAGAAAGCTTTACATAGAATTGAGTGCGGAATGGAACTTCGTTGTGCACTTAGCCCATACTTAGTCATTTTTTGCAATTCTTTTTTTTTTCAAGATTTTTCAGAGAAAAACCAATTACAAAGTGCAGAAAGAAATTTAAAGTACAAAGTGTAGAAAGGAAGGGAAATAATTATACAATGTATATACATATGTTACAATGAGCTCACTCCTTACACATAGTAGAGCTTGAGGTGAAAACCATTCACCGGAATTGGTTGTATGTTTCCTTCCGGATCTTCCAGCTGAAATACATTGGACTCCTTGGCTTCTACTATTCTGAAAGGACCATCCCAAAAAGAATCAAACTTTTCATGCTTGCCTGGCTTTGCTCTATCAACATTCCACCTGAGAACTGAGTCCCCAACCTGGAATTTCCTGAATCTGGATTTCTTATCAAACCATGCTTTAATGTTTGATGAATGCTTTTGAAAATTGTCATATGCCTGAGCTCTACTCTCTTCTAATTGCAGCAAATGTGTCAACCTGGTTTTCATAGGATCTTCTTCTGACTCTTCCTCTGAATTGACAAGCTTAAGTGCTGGGATCTCCAAATGGATTGGTAACACTACCTCCTTGCCATACACTAGTGCATAAGGGGAAGTATTGATGGACTTATTAATAGTAATCATGTCTGCCCATAGAGCTTGGTCCAACAATAGGTGCCAACTTCTTTTATTACCTTCAAGTGATTTCCTCAAAATCCTTAATAGGTTTTTGTTGGTAGATTCTGCAAGTCCATTACCCTATGGATAATAATTGGAAGTATTTTTAAGAGTAATGCCATACTTACTGGAAAACTCAATATACTTGGCTCCTATGAAATTTGGGCCATTGTCACTCACCAAAGCTTCTGGAACTCCAAACCTTGAAATCAAATTTTCCATAAAATTGATCACAACATCTTGATCTGATTTCTTGGTAGGAATAGCTTCTACCCATCTGGTAAGATAATATGTGGTAGTTAAGATAAAATTATGCTCTACTGAGGAATTAGGGTTGATAACCCCTATGAAATCTAGCCCCCATTGTTGAAAAGGCTCTTCAACTTGAATGGGCTTGAGGGGGGATGAAGCATTCCTTGTCCTTCCCACATATCTCTGACATTTGTCACAAGCCCGGGTGACTTTAAAAGCATCAGTGAATATAGTGGGCCAATAATAGCCTGCTCTTATGATTTTTAAAGTTGTAACCCTACTTGAACTATGTCCACCAGCTGATCCTCCATGGAATTCCTCCATGACCCTTTTTTGTTGGTCATCCTTTAAGCATTTTAGAAGAATTCCATCCAAGTTTCTTTTGTATAAGCCCTCTGGTAGTAATACATATTTCAAAGCATGAAGCCTGTATCTCCTCCTTTGGGAAGCACTTAGATTAAGGGGGCATACTCCACTCTAGAAATACCTAATCATCTGGTCAATCCAATCAGAGTCTTCAGTTTGTATTATTTCGACCTGATTTTCTTTTGCTATTTGGCAAGCTGTTACTTCTACCAATGTTGCAGCTTTTGTTAACCCTTGGCATAAGGCTCTACCTCTCACTAGCTTGGTGGGGTGTATTTCTACATCATATTCTTAGATTTTGGTAATCCAACCAACTCTTTTGTCTCCTAGATCACCTTGAAGGATAAAACTTCTTACATCCGGATGAACTACATATACCATGGTCTTGCTCTGTACCAAATACTGCCTGAACTTCTTTAGTGACTTCATCACAATAAATACTTGCCTTTCAATAAATTTGTATTTGACCTGATAATCATGGAGTGTCTGGCTCCAAAAGAACATAGGATGTTCCTCCCCTTGATCATCTTTCTAGGTGAGTACTGAGGCATAACTTTCTTCAGCTCCATATGCATAAAGAATAAAATCTTTGCTAAAATATGGGTTTACTAGTACTGGGGCTGTTGCAATGGATTGCTTGATAATCTCAAAAGCTTATTTCTTGACTTTAGTCCACTTGAATTCGGCATTTTTCTTAAGTAGCTCAGATATAGGCCTTACTTTCTATGCAAAATCAGAAATGAATTTCTTGACAAAATTGATTTGGCCTAGGAAAGACTACAATGTCTTCTTATTTGTAGGCAAAGGAAGAGCAAGAATTGATGTGATTCTATCTGGATCTATGGCCATGCCCTCTTTTGAGACCACATGACCTAGTAGCTTTCCTTCATGGACTGCAAAGAATGACTTCTTAGGATTGAGTGAAATACCAAATTCTCTGCATTTTTGAAAAACTTGCTCCAAGTGTGACAGATGGTCTTTTTTATCATGGGAAAACATAGTCATGTCATCCAGATAAATCAGAATAGCCTTGTTGATCAGTGCTCCAAAGGCATAGTCCATAGCTCTCTAAAATGTGGCTCCTGCATTGGACAACCCAAAAGGCATTCTCTGGTAGGCAAATGTACCCCATTTTGTGGTGAATGTTGTTTTATACTGATCTTCATCTTTCACCCAAATTTGGTTATATCTAGAGTAACCATCCAATAATGAGAATATTTCTGCTCCTGCCACTACTTGCAAGATCTGATCAATCTGAGGGAGAGGGTAGTGATCTTTAAGGGATGCTTGGTTCAGATTTCTAAAGTCCACACACAAGCGTATATCCCCATTCTTTTTTCTCATGGGTACCAAATTGGCTACCCAAGTAGAATGTTTTATTGGGTATATGATCTTAGCCTTTAATAACTTTAAGAGCTCCTCTCTCATAATGGCCTTGATCCTTGGATTGACTGGCCTCTGCTTCTACCTAAATGGTTTTGCATCAGGCTCTAGCTCAATAGTATGTTGGATAACCTTTTTATCATACACCTTGAGGTCTTCATATGACCAAGCCACAATGTCTTGGTATCTTAAGCATAGAGCTTTGATATCTTCTGCTTCCTCAGGTGAACATCGGATTCCAACATTGAGCTTCTTTTCTATACCAACTTCAACTTCTTTATAGATTTTTTCGTTGACCTTCATGGCTTTGGTCTTCTTTCTATCCTCATTATCAAATAAACTCTCAAGGGTGACCAACCCTCTTGGGATATGATTGTTCCTTAGTTGGATAATGTCTTACTGATCAATTTCTTCTAAATTCTCTTCTTGGATAGTAGAGAGACATGCTTCTCTCACCAAAAAATCAACTATTTGTTCATCACTTTCAAAAACTTGCCAAAAAATCTGCTTGTCTGGTATTGCAGGTCTAAAAATAATTTTAATTCCCTTGGCCTTCTTGATTCCAAAGTCTACATAAGGGTTGAAGTTAGCTCCCTTTGTTTCTAATGAATCAGCCAGAGTATTCTTTTCTCTGGGAACAAAATTTAAATTTAGGGCATCAAAATATTCCATTAAATCCCATACCCTATTTCTATAAGATTTTAAGTAATGGTGCTTACTGCTGCACCTATTTCTTACTTGATGGACTATTAGCTCAGAATCACCATATATATTCAAAATATTAATGCCCATACTTTCTGCTTGTATCAATCCTAGACATAGGGCCTCATATTCTACCGCATTGTTAGTACATGACCATGTCAGTCTGTAAGAAAAATTTTTTGTACCTTCTGATTGGGATTGAAGGACCACACCAGCTCCTGCACCATTTTGGCATTTAGCACCATCAAAGTGCATGATCCAAGTTTCTTTCTCTCTCAGATACTGGTTGGATATAGCAAGGATTTTCTTCTCTAATTCTGTTGAGATGTTGTATGTTCCCATACCAGTTTCGAACTGACTGTAGTCTTCTCTGAAAGGCAACTCATCCTCTATGTCCAACTCTTCAATGTTTTCCACCAACTCAAATTCTTCCAAGGGATTAAGATTGCACATATCTTCTTCAATATTTTCAATGTGATAAGCTACTGGTTTTTTAGGTGTTATCCTTATCCTCTTTCCTTTGAAAGGGATTACCATGCTAGAATAATCCATATACATACATCCCCCTAGATTTGCAGTAAACTCTCTTGAAAGACATAATCCAAAATAGGGTTCTAAGTCAACCACAACTATTTCTTGCACTATTGTCACCTCAGGGGCTCTGTGCAACCTCATCAGTACATCCTTAATGACCCCAACTATCTTGATAGGTGTCCCATCTAGTTGTAATACTCCAGGACAAGATCGGGTATACTCCATACCCATCTCCTCACAGACTGCTTTAGGCATAACTGTAGTTGATGCTCTTGAGTCAATCATACAATTTTGGACTACCCAACCTTCCATTCTTAGGGATATATAGAAAGGGGGAGGTTTATTCTTTAAAATAATAGGTGTCATTTCTTTCTTTTCTGATGGCATACTAAGGATTGTTGTGGCCAACCTATTCTGAGGATTTTTGTTGAGGGAAGCTTTAAGCAGGTCAATCTGACCAGGGATGAACAGAGTGTCATACAGGCTAGCTTTTGATGGGATCCTTTTCATCTCTTCAACAATGTTGTATTCAGACTTAGTCAAAGAGAGTCTTTCCAGCCCTCTTTCTTGCTCACCATATCTTCTTTTATATTTTTGGGTGGCCTCTAATATTTGTCTTTTAGTAATAGAGGGGAACCTCAGTCTTTCTTGATCTTCATCTTTAGATCTCATTCGGTCTCCTTCTGTTTCCCTTTTTGGTCTCTTAGGAAGACTATCTGTCTTCTCTTTTCCCTTAGCTTGAGGAATAGGGAAGGTGTTACTGCTCTGAGGGAGGGGATCAACTTTCTTCTGAGAAGGGACTTGGAATTGCCCCATTTTTTGGGGGTCTACTTGCAAAGCTTTCTTCCCAGACCTTGTCATAACAACAATTGGGCTTTCCTCAGCCAGCTCTTTTCCAACCATGATTTGGTCAGGGTGCCATAACATATTAACTCTCCCCTTTTGATTCCTCTCAGCTTGATCCATGGCTTTTTGAACATGGTGTTGATACATCACACAAGACTGTGAGTCATGGGGGTCATTGCATACTAGGCACCAAACATTCGCAAGAGTAGTATCTGAAGAACATTTTGGCTCCTCATATACTGCACTCACCCTGACCCCAATATTGTTACTAGGACCAGGTCTCTGATCCTTGTTTACATATGGAAACCTCCTCTGTTGTGACCTTTCTTGGTCTCTCTTTTCCATTGAATTCATTCTATTGCTCAGAGTTTTTAGAGTATTTTGTATATCCAGAATAGCAGAAAACTCTTGAGATGGTTGAGAAGGAAGGGGAGGAAAAGGGGCTGCAGAGGATATAGGCTTTGGTTGAGGGATGGCATTCATTTGTGGATATGGAGATGATAAAGAAAGGGGGTCCATGTGAGAAGGGTTTGTGGATTGAATTTGGCCACTAGTGGTTTCTGAGTTGTAAGGCAACACGAGTTTTGGGGGAAGCCTTCCTACATTGATTAGGATATTTTTAGCATGAACAACTGCATTATAAACTTGGGGGAAGGTTTCTACTCCTGATTGCTGTGTTTGTAGCCCCAAATCTGATCCAAGAGCTCGGATATAATACATATAAGCCAAACATGTAGTTGGTATGGCAGTGGGGGGAATTCTTTTCCATGTTCTGCTAAATCTCAAATTGAAATCTGAGACAGTTTCTTGCTGAGTTTTCTGCATGGATGTAAACTGATTAAGCAGAGAAAATGGGTCAATAGATTCATTGAATTCCTCTATGAATGGCTCGGCTAACGCTTGCCATGAAGTGATAGTATTGTCTTCCAAGGTTCTAAACCAATGCAATATCTTTCCTCTGAAGGACAGGGCTAGAATTCTTACAATAATATCTTCTTCCTTTATGTTGTGGATTGCTTCCAGGTTCAAGATATCCTGATAGTGCTCATAAGTTATTTTCCCAGATCCATCATAAGTGGGGATAGCTTTAGATACAACCTGAGGGATGGCATTCATTTGGGCTAATCTGAGAGGACCGGTTGTGTTCCAGCTGGGATACTTCTGTAATGGCTGATTAGGGGGCCCATTTTGTGCCATATTTTTGGTTGTAGGTCTTATTGGGGGAATTATTGGATGGACTACAGAATCCTCTTCCAGAAGCTCTTCCTCTATGAGGAAATATTGATCTAAACTTCTAGCAACAACAACCCCTCTATAAGGTAACTCACAGTAAAAATAGGAGTTAGGGTTATTCCTTTTGAAAGACCTGGTATACATGAAAGGACATTGGTCTACAGGGATAATTCTTTTTTTGAGTCTAAAGACCAGGGAGTCACCAGGTGAACTTGCTCTTCTCCACTTACAAGGTCAAGATAATTCACCTAATCTTGATTCCTTCGGGTTGAGATAATAGTAACTCATTTGATGGGTTTCGTGTTCCTTGTGAACTGGTCCCACCGGGCGTGCCAAAAACTATTGGGCACTAAATTGCACCAAGTTTTCACTTGATACTATGGCTGTCTATCTTCCTATTTTCTATCCAGGCTTGCACCCGATAGCTGCAACTCAACACTCAACATTGGATGGACCAAAATAGAGTTTTCGATCCAACCTCCAGAGTAGGTTGGTTCCTTGTCAACTTAAATAGGGGTTGACACAATTATGCTCACTTAGGGTTTGAAGGTTAGGGTAAGAAGAGATTAGGGTTAGAGAAATGTGAACAATATTGGATGGATAGGCTAACAACATTGCACCACCATAAAAAGCTCTAAAAAACTAACCCAAAGATACATAACTCAGATCAACATTATCACAAATTGAATGACTCTTCATTCATTAAAGCACATAGAGAAATATTGTAGACAATGATTTCAATATCCAGACAATGATAATCCAAATAACAAAATTCACCAATATCTAGATTCTACAGAAATGCACTTCCTAACAATAAAGATCAATCTCAGAAGCAGATTTCAATTACTTTAACAACTAGTAATCCATTAATTTGGCACAAACTAACCACTTAAGTATTCATAGAAATACAGCTAAAGAATTCGAACCTCTGATATCAAGCATGAAGATACAAATTTTGAGGTGAAGATCAATGTAATGCTCCTTCCATTAGCTCTTGGGAATATTTACAGTAGCACAAGAAAACACACTAGAGCCGACCCTTAAAAATGAGGGTTCGACCTCTACTTATAGTTTTTGCAAAAATTAAAATTACAAAGAACATTACAAAGATTTCATTTTGATAGCATAGTAAAGAATTCTTGCTAGCATTTGCTTACTGGTACATCCTCCAAGAAATCCATTGAATGTGGTCCACCATGGCAGCTCGGGGCCTCTACAACTTGCTGGTTGTTTGACGCAACTAGAGTCCAGGCCGTTGGAAATCATGTATCATCATTGATTCTTCTTGGATGCTATCTATCACCGTCGATCTGTAACCACCTCTGGTTCAGCTTTCTTGAAAACCCTCGATGCTTCAGCTTCCTCTTCCAACTGGCTGTTCCAATTATGGTGAAGAAACATCCCTAAATACCTTATATTCTTTGATGCAATCTCCACCGTTGATCTCCCTCATTATATGGTTCTGATTAAATATGATAAAATCTTATTACAATGGTAGGGAGAAACAATGCCATTCCACTTTAAAATGTTGGTGACGTCATCCTTCTATCTCAGAAACTATGGAATCACCAATCCGGCTCCCAAATGATCTGAAAACTAAGCAAGATCGAATCCGCTCTTTGTTCCTCAGATTCCTTCATTATCCGCAAGGTGCCTTCCAATCCGCACAAAAATATTGATGACATCACTCCTTCTTTATGACTTTTGTGGATTCCATTCTAGGATGAGCAAGTGCATTAGCATATGATCGTCAATCCGGACCCATCATAGTGCAGCATGACCTTTTCTCCATTCCGCACTATCCTCAGAATAAAACATTCCACCTTGTCACCATTCCGGAAAGGAGAAGTCAAAATCACCTTTAGTCATGAATCCACATCTGCCTTGTCCATAGCATCCCACCTTGTCACCATTCTGGGCACAAATACTCTATGGGTTCTCCGAAATCGGGCCTTCTAAGACTTAGCCGCTCGTGAAGTTTTCCAAAATATTGAGCGGTCACCAATCCACACTTTTTTATCGCTGACGTCATTTCCTCTTAAAACTTTTGTGGATTCGAGCATTTTTGCCAGTCCAGAGCCAAACACAAAGGAAGTCCCCAACGAAATCGCTCCAAGCATGAAAATACTCTAAGTGTCGGGTGGACTCATGCCTCCTATTGCGGATCCGCTCCAAAATACATTGTTAGGTGTGCGGAATGAAGACTTTCCCACTTAGACAAAATTTGCAAAATTTTCCTAAGTATGTGGCCATTTTGGGCCTACACTACCCTTAAACATGTTAGGGTTTCAATGATACTAGATGGGTGGTCGAGATTAAAACATAAGGAAGGGTGGAAATTAATTTTGGGTAAGTGGCATGGATTAAGATGGATGGATGGATGATATTAAAATGTAGTGGATGGCTAGGATTAATTCATATAAATATACATATGGCTAGGATTAAAATTTGGTGGATGGCTAGGATTAATTCATATATATATACATATGGCTAGGATTAAAATTTTGTGGATGGCTAGGATTAAAATGTGGTGGATGGCTAGGATTGTAAACATAATTTATTCCAATGCAAATGCGATAGATGAACATGCCTAATGCAATGTAAAGATGAAATACAAAATGAAATGCAATGTAATAATGCAAATGAAATGCATTGGTTGCAACATGAAATGCAAATATTTTTTATTTTTTATATTTTTCCAAAAAAAAATTTATGGATTTTAACATTTTGGCCAAGGGATTTAAAAACCCATTGGAAAAATTTGGGATTGACCAAGTGGTTTTGAGAAATCCTTGGAGCCTTTTGGGATTGACCAAGTGGTTTTGAGAAACCCTTGGAGCATTTTGGGATTGACCAAGTAGTTTTGAGAAACTCTTGGAGCCTTTTGGGATTGACCAAGCGGTTTTGAGAAACCCTTGGAGCCTTTTCTGGTTCTTAGGCATAAAACACTTTAATATGAAGAATATTGATAGGTTCAGGCTCTTCAAATCCTCCAAGTGATGTAAAGTGATATGTCCCAGGTCCAATATTCTCTAAGATCATATAAGGACCTAGCTAGTTAGCCGTGAATTTGTCTCGCATTTCAGGTGGTAAATTTGAGTTATGTTGGTTCTCTTTCAGCACAAGATTGCCAACCTCAAAGTCTCTTAGATGGAATTTTCTATTAAAATCTTGTTTAAGTTATCTTGATAAACATGAAGATGCTCATGGGCATTCATGCGATGTTCATCAAGTAGCGTCAGTTGATCTAGGTGAGCTTGGCATGTGATGTCATCATCGATGAACTCTTTTAATGCGATGTGCAACATTGGAATTTCCAAATCTAAGGGCATAATGGCCTTAGTGCCATATACTAGTGAAAATGGAGTTGTCCCAATGGATGTTCAAATACTAGTCCTATAAGCCCATAATGCAAGGGGCAACTAGATATGCCAATCTTTGTGGTGCTCTTGTACCATATTTTTCAATATGGAGACCACTGTCTTATTTGAAGCTTTAGCTTGTCTATTTGCTTATGGATAATATGGAGTCTCAAAAATATGTTTGATTCTATACTTAGATGTCAAATATCTCATAGTTTTTTCATAAATTACGTTACATTATCTAAAATTATCTTGTATGGTATCCCAAAATGACTAATGATATTTGTGAGTATAAAATCAGCAATACACGCTCTAGTTGTCATTGTTAAGGGATGGCTTCCACCCACTTAGTGAAATACTTAGTAGATGTAATAATAAAAGTATGTCAGCCTGATGATGGAGGAGAGATCTTACCTATGAGATCCAGTCCCCACTGAGCAAATGTCCAAGCTGCTTGAATGGGTTGTAAGGCCTATGATGGCAGATGCATAATATTAGCATGATGTTGATATTTTATGCATTTATCGACATACAAATTGTAATCCTTCTCCATAGTGGGCCAATAATAACCCATATGAAGGATGCACTATGCACTTGATGATAGCCATGCTGTTGAAATGGCCACCACATGTACCATCATGAGCTTTTGAAATTGCCCAAGATGACTCTTGGGACTCAAGAAAATGAAGGATAACTCCATCATATCTTCTATGATACAAGATGTATGCTAACAAGACATACTTTGTCACTTTTTGTTTAATATGCATTTTGTGGCACGCGGCAATCCCTAGGGAATTACACCAATTTTAAGAAATTCATGCATCTATGACATCCAGTTATGACAAGCTTCAACTTTGAATGACAAGATAACATGTTCTCCCTATGGTTCTACACTTGCAAATGCAAACTAGGAAAGAAGTCATCAAGACCTTCCTCAGAACCTCTGCATGCTCAAAATGCAATAATGAGTTTGCCAACAAGTAATCAATGTAATCCTCTAGGATCTTATGCATGTAGTAATGAAAGATATATGTCATAGCCCGTTGATATGTGGCACCAAAATTCTTAAAGCTGAATGGCATAAATTTGTAGAAAAATGTCCCCCATGGCATTATAAATGTGGTTTTATGCTGGTATTAGGGCTTAATATAAATTTGATTGTAACCAAAAAAACCATCCATTAAGGAGAGCATATCATGACCTGAAGTTACGTCTACAAGAGCATCGATATTCGACAATGGAAATTAATCCTTTGGTGTTGCCTTATTTATGTCCCTGAAATCCATACAGGTATGGATCCTTCCATCAGGTTTTCCTATAGGCACCATGTTGGATACCCATTATGATAGTCGATGAAGATGACAAAATCTATGTCCAAAAACTTTTGCAATTCATCCTTAACCATTAAGGCTACTGTTGGATGAATCATCCTAATTTTATGCTTGACTAGCTTCTTTGATAGATCTAGCGAAAGGTTATGAGTAACCAATTTCAGATATAGACCCGACATATCCTTATAAGTCTAAAAAAAGAGAGCAGGTCTCTCTCTCAATAGAGGGATGAGGTTGGCATGCTCATCAGGAGTCAAAATTTCTTCGAATTTAACCTTCCTTGGATTGGTGGGATCATTATTGATATCCAATTTGAATATTTCCTCTACTAACATATGGGATCCCTCCTCAAGTTGATGAGGCATAGGGATTAGGTGGATGTCATCTTTTGGGTTTATAGGTTCTACATCGGAAGCATCCTCAACATGATAGACATCATGTGCATAGCCTAGTGCAAAATGGAAAGGTTGCAACATTTCTTCATTAGGAAAGAAATCTTCAAGCTCTAGAGGTGAATCAACACGATCCCAATCAATAGCATCTACATTTAGATGCAACAGTTTAGACAGATCATCTAGATTATGGAGTGGTGTGGTCAAATCAATGGAGATCATATTTATGGAATGGATCATGTATCCAGGACCACATTCAAGTGACTCAACATTAGCAAAAATTCCATCCTCGAGATGTGGTTCTAGGGGTACGGGGATATCTGGATCTGGTCTATGAAAATACTATCAGATGGGATCACTGGGTTCAAGGATCTCCACATACATTTGTAGAATGGGAAACACCATGTGATAGATCACATTAAGATTCAATGGGCCTACCCTAAGGTGAGGATGGAGATTGATCTCTCTATACATCTCCTTAGCCATATAAGGTACATTACAATAGCGTAAGTAGGGAGGTCCTAAATAGGCTCTCTCCATCTCATCCTCATAATCACTATTGTAATAGAGACCTTCACTGCTACCAACTCGAATTAGGAGATTAGGAAAATGGGGTCCAATATACGCCCACACCCGATAACTACTATCGCTCATGAAGGATTGATCATCTTCAATGACTATTTCCTCTAGTAATAGATGACATAAATTATGAGGGCCCATATAGGCCCCTTAGTCTCATCCTCATATTACTCACCATTTGAGGACTCATTGTCATCATCACTCTCATGTATGCAACTTGGTCCACCTATCTCATATATGGAATCTATTGTATCCTCATAAAAATGATCTCCTAACTCAGAATTTATTGCTAAATTAGCATTATGAACCTGCATGCCTATATCATCTACTGCCTCATGGCTTTGATTGTCTAAGTTGGCTCTTGAAATGAGTTCTGGTCTGGTCTCCACCAAAGATGTTTGCATGATATCTCTCAGGTGGCTTCATAGTGACATAGGTCACTATCCAATTATCCCTATGAAATGTAGAAGGATTAGGGTGATAAGGATTGTAATCAACTTCACCCCCCAGATTAAGGTACAAGCGGTCTAAAGATGCCATGAGAAGTTCATTCTATCCTCAAATATAGTATCCCAACCTAAACCTATTAGTTGGCAACTGATATTGTGGTTCATATGGCCTTCTATGCCCTTGCTCGAATAGTCCAAGACTATAACCATACCAATGGTAACATTCAAAGTATCACATGGCATATTTTGGTTTGGATAGATAATGAACATTCATGGTGAATGGTTCATTATCATCCTCATCCATGGGCATGGGAGATGCAACCTGGTCTAGCCCTCCATAGATGAATTTGGTTTTGTTAGGTGGCACCCCTAATGGTTCGACAATACCTATGGGAAGGCGATGGACTCATGGTCAGACCATGTCCCATGTAGTCTCAATAATAGGCCTAAATGTTATGTTCTACACAATATATTTGCCTAATATAGGATTAACCAAGTGGACGGTCACCTGCGGTGTAGATGACCCTGCTGAAGACATAGGTGAAGCAGTTTGATGTACCTCTTCGACTCCTCCTTGAACTTCCTCTACTTCCATGGGAGTAGGAGCTTCGATGATAACTGGCTTGGGAGTTTGCTTTATCTTCTTTTCACCCATATTTTCTTTTAACTTCTAATCATCCTGTTGTATCATAGACACAGATAGTCTGGTAGAAGTAGCTGTTGTGTGCTTCGATCATTGAGATACGGAAGTTGTAGGTCTAGAACACACTTCTTTGACTTTACCTCTTGGATATTTGATTGGTGATGCTGGTCACACATCTAGGTGCATTTAAGGGAGCATGAAGTCCCCTGGTAAATCTACTACATTCATGTATTTAAAGGGTTCTTCATCTGAAGGCACCATGTGAACCTGTTCCTCATGAATGTATTTGATACACTGGTGTAAAATAAAAGGGACACAATGCATCTCTCTGATATAATGCCTCCCTAGAAGTAAGTTATATTGTATAGCACCTTCGATTACATGAAACATCACCGGGATGATCTTCAGTCCTACCTAAATAGGTAAAACTATAGTACCGACCGTCGAGCATAATGCATCATTGAATGCTCTCAACGTGAAGGTAGAAGAGATGATATGCATCTTGGGTAACTTCAAGTGAGTTAATGCCTTGGTAGTTATGATATTGATCGATGATACTCTATCAATAAAAACCTACTTGAACTATTTATGATTCAAACATGCAATAATATGCAGTGGTGGGTTTGCTATAATAGTGGAAACCATCTTGAATTCATGGTCATGAAATTGAATGACCAGTTCCTAACACTATTGCACGTGCCCCATGAAGTGTGTAAACACTTTGGGATCCTGAGGCTACACTTCTATGGACCTTAGAATGTTCATGAGAATCTCCCTATGCTTAGGAGACTATTGGATTAGCTCATAAATTGAAAATTTTGATATATTTATCTGTAAGTTTTGGATCAACCTACTTCTGATGGTCAACATAGATCTAGTTGGTGGGTCGGGAACATATTGGGCTAGCCTTGGAGGAGGTGCATCTTGGACCCTAATAGGTTCTAGAGGTTGATTCAGTCATTCATACCTCATATTTCTTATGATAAAATTGAACATACTGACGAACCCCTGGGTTGGTGGTTCGATTCATACTTGGTTGACTTGGTCAACATTATTCCTGGGCACCACATGATTTCGTAGAGGATTTTTTTAAATCCCTATATTTTTGTTATCAGGTGCTTTTGGGTTGTCAACAAGAAGCGTACCTCTTTTGATCATATTTTACACAATATGTTTGAAATACCAATAGAATTCAATGTTGTGGCCTTTCTATTAGTGAAATATGCAATAATGATCGTATTTATAGCCTTTAGGTTTAGGTTGGTCAAGATCCATCATCTTGACTTCGGGTAAGTTTATAGCCTTAGACTCGCATAACTGATGAAAAATCAAAGTCAATGAATTTGATAATTGAGTTAATATGCGAGGTGGGTGTTGTTCCTTATTTTTACCCTTATAATTATTGTTGCGCTGCTCATACTACGTAGGCGAAGGTTGGGCTTGATAGTTTTGCTTTTGCTACCATTTTTCTCCCTTCTAGAGGTTCAACACCACCTGATTAACATGGGCTAGCTTGGCCTACTATCTCTCAGTACTTTTCTTGTGCCATTCCTTATTCTTGAGCTTCAATTTACCCTACTATAACTTGATGTCCTCAATCACCTTGGCTTGTGCCAAAGCCTCTTCGAATATCTGGTATTTTTGTAACTGTAGCAACAATAAAATGTGCTTGGCACAACTCTTTATGAACATTCACATTAATTCAGAGGATGATATTTAAAATGGTAGCTTCACCATCATCTTCCTCCATGGTTTTCCATAATCCATCACTGGCTTATTATCATGTTGCGTTATAGTGGTCAGGTCGGATAAGTTTACCTTCTTGACATCGAAGGAGAAGCATTCAATAAATGCATCTACTAGTTGTTTGAAATTAGTGATGCTATGCCTCTTTAATTGGTTGAACCAGTCTCAAGATGGGCCTAAGAGGGTCATGATGAAATTGTATAGGAGAAAAGCATCGTTGCTTTTAATATGAAATCACATATCTAGAAAACTAGTCATGTGCTCCTATGCGTCTTTCTCTCCTTGAAATTTTTCCAGCCTAGGTATCTTGAAATGCTCTGGATATGCTGGAATAGGCACTAACGTGCATAGAGGTTCATTATGATTTTTTTTTAAATTAGGCTTCTGATAAGCCATTCCTTGATTCTCTATGGCTTACAACTTATCTGCTAAGGCCTTATAGGTCTGCAAGGAAAGGATCTCCTCTTCTGTAGATTGCCTTGGAGGCATCTTCGAAGGTAGATTTTTCTTCGGTCAAGGTGGTGGACTAGGCTCTCCCTCCTTGAATTGGGAGATTTTTGGATATTATTGTTCTAATTCCTCTCCCAATTCTTCCTCATATTGCCTATGCTCACGTTGTTCGGATGCTAGACACTGATCTTTGTGTTGAGTTGTATGGCAAGCATGTGTGTCTATGTACTCAAGGTGTAACTCAGCCTATGAAGCCACTTGTCTATCGACATGCTCTCTGATCTCACTATGAGGAGGTAAATTGATGCTATCCAATCGATACTCTCTCTCTACACACTCCTTCTAATCGAGGATGAATTTTTCATGCATGCGCTATTCATATAATTTTTGTCTTATGAACCTATGCCTATGATTATTCTCATTTTCAAGGCATTATTTCTCTATGCGAACATCCTCCAATTGGCCTTAGAGAATCTACCATCTCTGCTCTAACATAAATCTAAGCTCTATCAATATGATCGGCCATCTAAGGCCTCTAGAGAGTGTGCTCTATTAGAGTGGCTTTATGGGTGTGTCCTCTAATGGACTGATTTGCCACACTCTTGCCTCTGTCTTTAAAGATGACATTCATTTCAGGATGTCTCCTATACTCTATCCCCGCATGGGATGCAGGAGTATGTATATCATGAGAACACTTGGAGCACTCTTTAGGTTTTTGAATGGTCCTAATGGTGCTTCCACTACAAATTCTCACAATATGAGAGGGTGTAGGCATAGGATTATATCCTAAATGCCCTAGGACTCTGTCTAGACCATCTAATTATTTGCTATGCAATGGATCATGAGGCGACATGCTATTTTCTTCCACTTTGGATATATCTATGGTGAACTTGGTAGGTTCACCTCTTTGGGGAGTCTACATGGGCCTATGCTCGAAAGTAGTCCCATCTATTTGCCCCTGAATGGGTGGATCTCAAGCCTATCTATACTCAGATGGTAGAGGTCGTGAGCCTCCCTTAGATACAGGTTAAAGGGGTACTAGTATGGATACCTCAATGACATATTATTTGGTAGAACCCATGGATCCATGTAGAATGCGGTCACGATAAATGCTACCATATGCGGAACCCCCATGCTGGGAAGTCCCATGCTTTGATCTATGTCTAGAGGGATGTCTAGTAATTTCTTTAATCAAGGTGTTCTTAGAAGATCCCCTTGTGTAGAATTATCCCCTTTGATACTCACTAAATGACATCCAAGAGGATTCTACGATTGAGGGTGTTCTACATCGTGATGTGCACTAGGTGGAGCTTGGGATTAGATCTTTGATCTATACCTGGGTCACCCACTTCGTATTCACACCATTGTGTATCCTATGTCTAGATTTAAATTTTATTAACACAAATAATATAATGATTATTATCTCTTTTTAAAATTTTAAAATGAGTCCTAGACTATTTTATGTGTTTTCAATTTGTTGTATTAATAAAGCAAATCTTATTGTGTTTTGCAAAATGTTGATAATTATATCAATTGTTTAATCCCTCCAGGTTGCATAATTATATCACATCTCAATAACCTGGCTATGAACTCCAGGTTGCATAATCCCTCCAAAGTGTGGCAATGAAAGTCCACACCCGGGCAGGGAGCATAGGTCCTCCTAGATCCTCACTCGTTTTCACCCAGTCAGCATCATACCCTCCAAAGAGAAGTATATGCAAATTTTTTGGGCTACGAAAGGTTCTTGGATCTGGTATTGGTCTAGAACATAGGGTACATGGTAGTTGGGCCAATGGATGGAAATCACCTCCACTATCATTGAAACCCTACTAGTGGTTGGATGTGACTCCCAACTCACTAGAATTTAAATGCATTGTGGTGTGTGTGGGTTCTTTTTAACTTGCACAAAGGAAATATGCATAATACAACATTAACATGATCATTTACTACATGATATGAAATAAAAAATGTTTGATATTTAGAGGTATATGCACACTACACTACGTGATGTTCAGAGAATGCAACTAGTATGAGTAATTGGCCACTAATTGGGCCTCATGCAAGCAAACTCTAACATTCATATGGCCTAGACCACTAGAGACTAGGGCGGGCTGCACTCAGAGACCTATTGTTCCTAGCAGTGACTAGTAGAAGCACCAAATAAAAACCACAAGGACCTAATTCATTTTATTATTCTTTTTATCCTTATCCTAGCTAGGTTTCATTTTTGATGTTCTGGAAAAATACAGAGATAGAAAAAAAAATAGAGGGTGTCATAAGGGCCTACCTTAGGTCCTCATCTAATTCATATTTTTACTCCTGCTCTATGGTTTTTCTATTTCTAACCATGGCTCTGATGCCCGGTTGTGACTGTTGCTCACGCCTGTCAATCATGGGCCAACTTTTTGATCATGGTTGTCAACTATGGTGAGTACCTCCCACAAAAACATAGACTACAGTAAATCATGGCTAAAAATGTAGGTTCCCATCATGATCACCTTCTGTAACCACCAAAAATTCTCTTGCACTCTAATATATCTATTGCAATTAATGAAATAGGCATAAATGGGAAAGCATAAGTTGATAACAAGAAATAAAACAAATATAAAGAATCTCTTTATTAATTTCAATGAAGCCAAGTTACAGATTCATCCCTCTTAGGGATACCCATTTGATACATCAATTAAAATAGAGTTTCAAATCCCTCTCAAGGGTAGATGCAATCAAAATGCCTTCCAGGATGACACAAAATGCTCTAGGGTGTCGATGAACCTCTTCTCCACGATTAGAGGCATTTTTTACCTTGCATCCCAAAACCCTGTTAGTCCTACATGCAATAAACAACAAGAAACATTAAAAACAAAGGAGGCCTCTCTTGATGAGGCTTTAAAAGGATATTTACACAAAATATAACATGATAATCAAGAAATCAAGAAAGTGATTTAGTTAGGGTTATTCTAGAAATAGGCCTCATCAAGATTGGGTGGTTGAGCTTGTTGTATGGAAGAATACAGAAACTTCCTCACTCAAACCACTCCAATCCATAACCAATTGGTTGTTGCAACTAATTTTGGGTCAGATGAGGTCCAAATGTCTCTGAGTGCTGACCGTGGATGACAGGCATCGTGAGCATTGCTAACCATGGGTGTCAGCAGTGGCTAGAACTGACTAGGAAAAGGTGCCCAAATTGAGTGGTAAAAACCATTGCTATATCTTGGAATATGTCAAAGATATTCCGTATGGTCTTCTAGCATGTTCCATATGAGTAGTCACCTCGACATGACATTTTTTAGGTGTCTACAATTTATTATATATATAAATATAATATATAAAATATTAATATTTATACATATATTAAGTAAATACACATATATAGATATAAATAACGAATGACTATGATTGGGAGACATGGATGGATGACAAGTGGCTAGATTTTGGTGTCTACACTACTGTTTTGTTTCCAATATCATTCTTACATTTTGTGTTAAATGTGAATGCTTATTTCTACTTTGGATACTTGAGTGATTCTCATTTAATTTTGCTAAATTGGATTTTGTGGGGTTTACTTGGTAGTTCTAGAATTCGTATTTATAATTGGGTTGGGGGTTTATTTATGCAAAAGTTGGATTGGATGGGAGTATTCTAATTATGAATCCTAGATTTAATGCACCCATCCACTGATCCTAGAATTCACTTTCAACTTGTTGCATCAATTTATAAGTGAGAACATGGTTGGCTGGTCTATTAGGTAGTATGCTTGTGTTCACAACCAGTGATGTAAAGGGTGCAAGCATCTTGATACGATCATAACCTGTCCTTGCGAGTTTTGGCTATGATCTCCCTTTTATTTCCTTTTCCTCTTCCTTTTTTCCTTTCCATATTTGTGTAGGTAGCTAGGACCCCCATAAGGAACTGACCTTCAAAGATCGACCACTTGATAATCCCCCTTTCAGGTGCTATAGTAGTAGCTATTTGATGTTGGCACTTGTTCGTGCTCTCGATGCTGGATCTATGACCAAATTTTTTTTTCTCCACTAGAGACTCATAAAGTCTCCATATTTTAGAAAATCAAAGCTTGGTGATAATCTAATTTGACCATATCCTCTTAAATCACTTGGTGACTCCTCTGTTGCCTCATTCAATGTGCTAAAATACTCAAACATCTTAGATTACTCAAGATTTAATGAGTAGTCTTGAACTCACAGGTGGAGAAAATATACTCATTTCATGACTCCAATACAAGTATCATGACTTCTGAAGACTATACTATCGTGGCTCAGTAGCGCTATCCAATATGGGATGACCCTAGTCCACCAAACATCCAATGTTGGCATAAGATTCCCAAGAGTGCCCTGAAATCCTTAACAAAGTATAATGACACTATGGAAACTACTTGATAACACCTTGATGATGTTGCCTCACTAGCACCCATACATGGTGTATCACATGAGGATGTCATGATTAGACTTCTAGTATTTTCTCTAGAATGGAGCGCACTATGTGGTACCAGTCCCTTGGGAAGAAAATCATCTACTCTTGGGTGAATTTTATGGGACCTCTTGTTGACACATTTGATAGCTCCATGGATTCCTTACAACTCTTGATGTATTTCTCATTCATCAAGAGGGCTCCTTTTGAATCCATCACAAAGTTCAACATATGATTCAAAAGGAGTTGATAATGGATTCCCTTTGAATATCAATCATTCCTCACTTAGGTGCACCTATACTATATCTAAGATTTTAGTTTGGACATTATACTTCTCCTACATCAATCTAGGGAAAGGATATTATCTCAAGTCTTTCAAGAGGCTATACAAGCTGAGTGACTCCTGCTATAAGTAAGAAAAACATCTCTAAGATATTTTGCGCTTCCATACCCTTTTCCATCCACTGCTATTACCATTATAACTACATAGTATCCACCATGGATACCATCTAAAGCTATGCATGAGCCAGGGATGCAGTTGTGCAAAATACAAGGCATAAATATCTTCTCGATCTCACATAAATTAGATGCAAGCATGAACCTTGCGATGAATACTTTTATTTCTTACACCTTCTCCTAGCAAACTAAGGACCTATACCAAATGGGTAATTCTACTTGTATAAAGGGATATCCAGGAGCACACTACGAAAATGCCAAGCCATCTTTAAGAGGGCTTAGCTGATCAAAATATAGGTCTCGAGGTGGTCCCATACATAGAAGGGTCAATCAATGCACCCTACTGGAAGACATGTACAAAGATGTCAGAGGCATGCATGATAGGTATTTCATAACTGGTGGATCCCAAGGAGTGGTGACATCGAAGCCTATTTCCACACAAACTAGTACTTGAATAAGACTTCCATGTGGTAAGATTTATCACCACATTGATCATAAATAAGTATTGGTATGCATGGTGATTGTCTGGTTGTGGGCACATTGCAACTTGAAAAGATGATAGGAAATGCTAGTAGGACTATAAAATATGGCTCAAGTACAATACAATATAGTATGATCATTGCAAATTCATTGGATAATTCCCAAGTTGGATCAGTGGTTTCGATGTGCCACTTGCACTACAATTTTGTGTAAATAGATCACTAGATAAAAGTGCATAAGGCACATGGCCAAATAACATCATATTGTACCATGGTGACTTAGGGCAAGAGGTACAAGTGGTTCCCTAAAGGTACATCAGTTTTCAAACACTCCCTTTTGTAGTTTGAGTTCTTCCTTGTGTTGTGTTGTTGTGACCCCGTACCCAATGGATCAAGGCTTGAGATTTAGGTACCATCTCTCACAATCCCCAAAAAGATACCCACAACATTTTTGAGAGCATTTCCTACTCTTCAATCATTTGGAAAGACTAACCTATAAATAATACCCTTAGAGGGTAAAGTAGCATTTTTTGAAGCATGAATACGAGAATGAAGCTATGATAGAAGATTCCATGGAAGAATGATAATGAATAATTAAGGTTTTTATGTGATTGTATTAGAAAGAGGTGTTGCATCAAGACTAAAAAATGCTCTTGGAATTATATTTATTCTTAAATATGCCATGGTATTTGATGGGGTATGTAGATGGGAGTGCAATATATGGGGGTGTCCCATGGATTGCCTTCCCTTCCATTTATTTTATTTATGTGTATTCTTTGCTACTTTCTCTTTTCTTAGTTCCTTTTTGTCACTAACTAATGAGGTTAGTGGTCATTATCTTCTTACTTCTATTGTTTCCTATATTTCCCTCCCTCCCCTCTTCCCCTCTTGTTCTTTTTTCCTAGTTTTTCTTATTATTTCTTCTTGTGGTTCCCATTATTTTCTTCCCTTTTGCTTCCTCTCACCTCATTTTCCAATCACTTTTGGCTACGTTCCTCCTTTGCCTTACAATATTATTTGAATACTTTTGTTTTATGTGCCCTCACTATCCCCTCCTTTCCATCCCTATTTGTGCATTTTGTGTGGTTTAAAAGTGTTGATTTCTAGGTTCCTTCTTTCTCACAAGGAAAAAATCCTTGTGAGTTGCTAGGAGTTTGGGTGAAATTTTGCACCCTCCACCCACTCTTTCTTTTTTGAGATGATTCTTTTCAAGGGTTTACCAAGTTTCAAAGCACTAGGGGTCGAGAAAAATATAAAGGTGAAGCAATAATGATGGGAAACTACAAGTAGTAAGTAGGTGAAAGGTTATTAATGAGGAAGGGTAGAAAATAAGAGCGGGTGGAAAATTAAGTCCTACCTCTAGGTGGAGGTAAATGAAAATAACCACTCGCTCATGGGGTGGAAAATTTAGCTGGATAGAAAGGGTGAAACTATTTAAAATCCCTAATCAAGATGAGAATGAAAATCCTTGCCCATTTTTGGATAGAATACTGAGATGTCAATAGGGCAAAAATTTGGTAAATACCCACCCTCTTTCATAATGCCTCCATGGGAAAAAAATATTATTCGATAAGACAAGTGAAGTAGCCACCCAACATATGGACTCCCACCATCATCTAAAATTTCAAAAGCGGAGGTATTAATTGCTTTAGCTACCCGATACTGGTTTTTCATGTGAAAAGGTATTGATGTGAAATGTTGCAAGGTAATTAATACATGTCACTCATCACCTAACTGAAATACCATCGATTGGATGAAGGGGTAGAGTATATTAGAATTAAATACCTAGGCAAAAATGATAGAAGAATCAAGGGCTCAGATCATCATAGAAGCTTCTAACCCCTTCCAAAAGATCACCACCATATTGAGGAACAAAGTACTAGTTGAGTGCCTATCTACTTCAATGTTATTTTATTGCCTATCTCCATTAATGCTTGTATTTTGAATTCATTGTAATTTTTCTATAAATAGTGGAATGCTAGTCATTCCCAAGGGTGGCTCTTTGGCCATTACAATTCTCATGTAATACTTATCATTGCTATGTGAATACAAGAATACTATTGTTTGGTTTCCAATATCGTTCTTACATTTTGTGTTAAATGTGAATGCTTATTTCTACTTTGGCTACTTGAGTGATTTTTCATTTAATTTTTCTGAATTAGATTTTATGGGGTTTACTTGGTAGTTCTAGAATTCATATTTACAATTGGATTGGGGGTTTATTTTTGCAAAAGTTAGATTTGATGGGAGCACTCTAATTATGAATCCTAGATTTCATGCTCCCATTCACCGGTCCTAGAATTTTCTTTCAACCTACTATATCAATTGATAAGTGAAAAATTAGTTGGATGGTATATTAGGTAGTATGCTTATATTCGTAGCTAGTGATGTTAAAGGTGTATGTGTCTTGATGCATTCATAACCCATCCTTGCAAGTTCTAGCTATGACCTCCCTTTTATTTCCTTTTCCTCTTCCCTCTTCCCTTTTCCCTTTTCTTGTTTGTAGTATAGGTAGCTAGGACCCCCATAAGGAACCAACCTTCTTCGAAGATCAACTATCTAGTTGTCCCCCTTCTAGGTGCTACAGTTTTGGCTATTTTATGTTGGCATTTGTCCACACCCTTGATGATGGATCTTCGACCAATAGGTATTGATAATATGCATAATGAAGTATATTGTTTTGAAAATATTTTTCTTCTCATCAATATTCAAGTGTTGCTCTCTACAAGTACTTGACTACGTAGATGAGGCACTTGTAATATGAACATGGTGTGTATACGTATGTTTTCCTCTCATCAATGTTCAAGTGTTGCTCTCTACAAGTACTTGACTATGTATATGAGGTACCTATATGAGATATAATATGATTTCCTCTCATCAAGTGTTGCTATCTGTAAGCACTTGACTATATAGATGAGGTACTTGTATGATATGATATTTTTCTTCACATCAGTGTTCAAGTGTTGCTCTATGCAAACACTTGACTGCATAGATGAGGTACCTTAGTATATAATATTTTCTTCTCATAAATGTTCAAGTGTTTACTCTATTAAGCACTTGACTGCGTAGATGAGTTACTTGTAATATGTACATTTTTTCTTCTCATTAGTGTTTAAGTATTGCTTTCTTCAAACACTTAACTATGTATATGAGGTACGTATAGTATATGATATTTTTCTTCTCATCATTGTTCAAGTATTTGCTCTTTGTAAGTACTTGATTGCATAGATAAGGTACCTATAGGATATGGTATCTTTCTTCTCATTAGTGTTCAAGTGTTACTCTCTACAAGCACTTGACTATGTATATGAGGTACTTATGATCCTTATTAGTGTTCAAATGCTACTCTCTACAAACATTTGACTACATAGATAAGGTAGTTAGCACTTGACTACGTAGATGAACTTAGTTTGATTCTTATCAGTGTTCAAGTGTTGCTCTCTAAAAAATTTTGACTGCATAGATAAAATATTTTTTATCCTTATTAGTATTCAAATGCTGCTCTCTGAAAATATTTGATTGCATATATAAGGTAGTTTTGATCTTCATAAATGTTCAAATGCTACTCTTTGCAAATATTTGATTGCATAGACAAAGTTACTTTGACTCTTATCAATGTTCAAATGTTACTCTCTATGAACATTTGTGTATCGTTCCAAATTTTTTGCACCCTTACCTTCAGGCTAAAGGATCCATGCACCTGAAAGGGGGATGCGGGAAGGATGGGACAATACCTCGGACTGAGAGGCCCTTTGAAGGTCCCGCCTCTCGGGGGAGGTGTATTAAGGTGATTTTTCGACGGATGGTGGGGTTCACCAGGGAAACGTTTAGTGGCAGTCTCCACGCCTAGGTTGGGAATGTGTTTAATGTGTTCAATTTTATCTTTAAACATTCAAATCCTAGGTTTGGCCAAATGAATCTAAGTTGTTCTATTATGAAAATGCAAATTAAATGAATACAAAAAAAAGAATTAAACAGAAAACATAGAGAATATGCTAGATGAGAAAAGCCATACCTGATTTCGGATGTCTGATGGAGGTTCTAATTTTTGAAGTAGTCAAGATCATCTGGAATTTGACAGAATCATCTCCGATCTGACAGAATCGTTTGAGATATGACAAATCCTTCAGACGAATTCGTCAGAGACCTACAATTAGAGAAATAGATACAAAATACAGAAAATGCAGCTATCTTGATAAAGGAAAATGATGTGAAATAATAATAAGGATGTTAATAAGATAATCTTGAATAGAAATGCAAGTAAATTATGATGCTTTAATAGCTAATCATGATTTTATTATGCAATTAAACTACATGGGTGAACTCCAAGATGCAGAATAACAGGAAATAATAATAAAACTGACTAAATGCAGAATAAAATAGCAGCAAAGTATAGGAAAAGTGCAAACTCTGGGCACTGATTGCCCCCAATGTAGACTGTAGTCGAAATCATCTCGAATTTTGATGGGATCGTCCAAGATTGTATAGGATCGTCTGCGACGATCTGAGCTTGCTCGGCTGAAAATCAATGAGGTCCCTGCAAGAAAACTTGGAAAGCACAAATGCGAGATGGTAATCTAGGGGTGTTCTGATGCACGCAAAGGTCAAGTTACAGGAAAATTCAGCCGAGGGGAATGTCAAGGGGTGTCCTAAGGTTTAAATAGGCTTAGGAGGGAGGTTAGGAGGTTGGGGATCATCCTAATTTGGGAGATCTCCAATGGGGAGGGTCTCTAACGGTGTAGACACGCTTCTGCCCAGATTAGAGACGTCGTTGGAACAAGAGTCTAATTATGCACAAATCAGTTTGGGACGAGATCGTCTGGACGTTCTGCTCTAGACGAAATCGTCCGATCTGAGGCGATATCGTCTGATCGGAGACGATATCGTCCAACGGTCACAACAAATCCTAAAAATGGCATGGAAAATAGGGAAAGTTGTTTAACAGGCGGTTAACGGGCGGTTCGGGGTTAAAATTGAATTTTGAATTATTACTAAAGTAATTTTAATTATTTGCTAAGGTTTACTGCGCCAATTTTGGGGTGCTACATTTTGCCCCCTCTTTAGCAAATTTTTTGAGGAAAATGCGTTAAAGATGAGTTCTTCTCGATTTACGAGAAAGCAAAAATTATTCCCATTTTTAGGCGATGATTCTAGGTCGAATCGTACGACAGCTTACTATGGTGCCCCCTCCGTGTTTTTACCCAAATCGAACGTTTGAGGTAAAAACACGGAAAAAGCAAAATTTTAAAATGTTTTTAATTGTTTTTGAATAAAATTAAGAAAAATAGGGAAAAACCCTAATTCATTTTTACTGTTCATTTTCATTTTCTGGTTTATGGAGCTCTGCAAACAAAATGGTCGAGACAGCGCACAGATCGACAGAGGTCCGATGCGGGCTACGGGTAAGAGTCTAAACTTAGTTTAGAATGCTTTAATTTTGATTTTCTATGCTTTTTAGATTAATTTTAAATGATTTTTGAGCATCGCGGCCATTTTTTGGGCCGTCGACGTCGTCGGGATGAAATCGTCTCCATTTCGTCGAAATCGTCTCGATATCGCCGATTTCGTCCAGAGGCGAAATCGGCGAAATGGGGACGATTTCGTCAAATAAGGGACGATTTCGGCTTGCAAAATCAGAGACGAATTTGCTCAAATTTTGGATGATATCATCCAGTAGTGGACGATATCATCATTTATATGAAATTGAACTTGTTTTACTTGCATTTTTAATCACTATTTTATTAATGATTTTTATTGTTTTGTTGTTTATGTTGCAGAGAGGATTACTAAAGAGCAAGAGAATGGAAATACGACGGGGTGAGGGATGACTTGGCCACTCTATCTCGGGCAGAGCGAGATCGGTTGGCTCAAGTCGGCTTGCGGCATGTGGCAAGATATGCCACAGGTTTCTATGAGATATGGGGCTATTGACGGCCCTAGAGAGAGGTGGTATCCGGGTTCTTCTTATTTTCGGTTACCGACAGGGAGATGACTCCCACATTGGAGGATGTATGGAGGATTTTGAGGATCCCCATACAAGGATGGCTAATAACTCCCATGGCCAATCAGGGCCATGTGATGATGCGATCGTGCGAAGATCCGAGCTTCGCCCTGGAGAAGGGCGGAGTGAACATCGAGTCGCTACGCCAGATGCAGGGCATCTAGACTGACACAGGTTTTGGTTGGGGTGGTAGGTGGTCTCTTGCTATGCCATCAAAGTGGATGCAGAGTACCATGGCTACTGACAGATGTGGTCTACGACATGAGAGACCACGGGTACAGGTTTGCTTGGGGGAGCTTTGTACTATGCCGATTGTATAGGATCCTGCATGGGGTCGTATACAAGGGCGGCCGATGTCTGGTTATGACATCACTACTACAAGTTTGGTGCTGGGAGCACATCATGGTGCAGAGGCCGGTAGGGCTCCCACTGATAGGGATTGATGGGGAGAGGCCTCGAGCTTTCTACTGGTGGCTCCGAAGAGGGTCACAATGGCGGATAGATCTGCCAATGTCCCGGAGACTACTTGATGACCTTGTCTCCGACCAGATCACCTGGAGGCCTTGGAGAGATCATCCAGGGTGGGCCGAGGATGGACAGGAGCTGGCTCACGTTAGGCAAACTTGTTGGCTGAGGATGGAGAGGGGAGAGGTGGAGCTCCATCGCTATGACCGAGTTTTGAGGCAGTTCGGTCTACAACAGGGGATCCCATCTCTCAGAGACTACGAGTTTTCTCGGACCATCCAGGATAACACTACAGTTAGCGGGGCTCCAGATATGCAGCGCTTCTGGAGTCAGGATGCAGATGATGCCCCGATCCAGCCAGTGGATGGGGACGACATTGGGGTAGCCGACGGCTATGATGCCTAGTACACAGGCATCCACCCTCCTCGGATGACGAGGGCTCAGGGTCCGATTCATGCAGTTGTGCATCGGATGGGGAGGCGGTGCCAGGCGGCCATTGAGGCGGCACAGGGTCACGACGAGAGAGAGCAGAGGAGGCCACAGGCTCAGCAGAGGCCACGACAGTGGGAGAGGAGGGAGGATAGACCCCCTTCTCCATGGAGAGAGAGGCCACCATCGCTCGATAAGGGCAAGGGTGTGGACACAGGAGAGAGTAGTGAGATGGCTACTCTTCGGGCGGAGACTGTCCATCTCCAGGCATAGGTGCAGACTTTACAGGATGAGGCTACATGCCATCGAGCTGAGGCTACATAGCTCAGAGATGAGGTTGCACGCCTCGGAGCACGGAGCGGAGGAGCGAGCACTCGGGAGCTGGCGCGGTCGATTGCTCAGACCACGTTCTATCAGGGTATCTACTTCCAGCTGGTGCCAGAGGGCCAGAGGGTACAGACTACCAGTCGGCATTGCGGATCCGATCAGGGTTGGGTCATCGAGGACTTCATCTCGATCGATGACTAGGACTCGTAGTACCACACATACTACGATGGGGCCACCTCGTCCACCTCAGGGCGGGGGAGGAGATGAGGCTGAGAGCTCGAGGGGTTCTCGAGGCTAGGCTACTGCACTGCACAGATCTGAATATATGATTGAGAGGATTGAGTATGCCAAGATGTAGATTGTGGCATACCAATCTAGTTTTGATATGATGTACATATATTGTTGAGATATATATATATATATATATATATTTTTGATCATATGACTTGTCTTATGTGTTTGTATGATGCTTTAATGTTTTGGTGTGATTGATTTGATGATTCATGTAATTATGTCGTTTGGAAATATTATGGTTTGAATGTCATGCTTTTAAAATTTAAATGAAATAATCTGATGTAAACAAATTGGTTGTTTGTGGGATAATTTGATAAAAAAAAAGGGACTTTTAACAATAATTTCAAAGGACATTGTCGCTATTATAGACCATTTCATGGAGTCGCCGCTCACTCGGTCGTCAAGCTAATCCCAGTATAGAAATATTGTTAAAAGTAAAAGAGTGCTTAAGAGATTGTCTTAAGACTTTGTTGTGATGATGCAAATGATGATGATGATGGTGATTTGTTTTCAGATTTCCATGAAAATATTATGCATGAAATATATTAAAGATGATTTTTGCTAGGCATAAATTCCTAAGTGTGATAAAATTTTTGAATAATTCCCTAGGAATTATACCATCATTGCAAAATTGAAGTTGACATAATGACATGAAATAGAAACAATGTGCGTTGTTGTTAAAGCATAATTGTGTAACATAATGATTTAAGTCACATGTTTTGATGAATTTAAATAAATGGGAAATAAAATTAGTACAATGGTTTGCGCTAGGCATAGAATATTTAGGTATAGACTTATACCATCATCGCGAAATCCAAAGAAGAAATTGATAGTTTTATTGCATGGTTGATTTTTTAATTTTTGAAAATAAACAGATAATATGAAGATGAGGACTTGCGCTAGGCATAAAATTCCAATTTAAGTTTTGGAACTATACCATCGTCGCGAAAGTCGATAATATATATATGATTTGAGTGTATGTTTTGAAAGAAATTTTGATTTTTTTGAAAATGTATGTAGTTGTCTTTATACTAAACAATTGTTCTCAAATAAGAAAATGAAATTATTCCAAACAATTTGCAAAAATATTTCAAAGTATCTTAAAGACAACAGTTAGATTTATAAGGAATCCCATGTGCGTATGTGAGTTCATTACCAATCTTGATTTATCATAATGATACACAAAATCTCTCAAATACAAATGTGTGTGCAATTGCTTTGTGCATTTACCAGTTTTGAGCAAGATAATTTGATACAAGTGATTTGAATTAACCAAATAAGTGTTCATTAACCATGATTTAGATGCATATAACCATACCAAACTACTATGTAAGTCGGGTTATCAAGAGCTAGCTAATCCATAAGCAGACATAGGTCTGTACAAAAGAAGGTCGCTAATGTGACGGACATATCACCACGCTAGGAGTTACCCAAGGCCAAGCGGGTTGGGCACAAACCACCTGTTATGGGGCTTACCTCACAGTTTTCGAATAATTGAGAATTCCGGGGATTCAAGCTCATCAACCCTTCTTTTCTTTTCAATGGGTAGGGAAAGGGATTTTATTGCTTTTGCTTTTGCTTGTTTTGCTTTCTTCTTTTTTTTTTTTGTATTTTTTGCTTTGATATTTGAGATAATGCTGAAATAGTGCTAAGATAGTACAAAATGATACTGGAATAATGCTTCTTTTGCTCATAATTTTTTTTGATTTTTCTTTTTCTTTTGCTTCCTATGCTAGGGATACTTGCTCGGATTAGTTGTAGAGCAAGGGATTTTTATTCCGGGTAGGGGTGAGCTTGTCCTTTTGTCAATTCTCAAAGATTCTAGACCATGTGCATGATAGGATAGCAGGGGAAACTTTTCGCTCAAGAAACCACTTCTACTATGTAGCATAGCATGGAAATTACAAATATAATCATTTTATTGTGAAAGGATATGCTTGGTTTAAGTAAATAACAAGATCAATTCTCTATGCTCAAACTTTATTTAATTAAATTTTGTGGACTTTGATATAAGAGAGATTAGTAATCATGCCAGATAAAATCAAGATATTTATTTTTGTGTTTGTGAAAGTGAGGGATTCCAAATAAATGCTAATTTATCCAAGATAATAAGAAAATATAACTGCAATACTTTAAGAAGAAATATATACAACAAATATTTTTGAGGAGTTTGATAATTTTGACTCTCTCTTTCTTCTCTTTATTATTATTATTTTTTTTGGTTTCGAAAGAGTCAATAATATTGTTGTTTTTACTTTTATTTTTGTTTGTTTTTGTTTAAACAGTTTTATATATATTTTTAAAATGAGACAACATGCAAAATATGTACAAATGATGAAATGACCAAATTTTATGCGTAATATCGCTTAAGATGCATAATATTCATAGGTTCTTTTAAATATTTACCATCTAAGGTAGCTAATTTGTATGCTCCCGATTCAAATTTAGCGAGTGATAATATATGGTCCAAGCCAGTTGGGCTCAAATTTACCTTTAAGGTCTTTAGTTGCATTAGTATTTTTTTTATTTTCTTTTAAAACAAGGTCGTCGACCTCAAAGGATCGATGACGAACTTTCTTGGCATATGATCTTTTAAGCTTGTTTTGGTAGGCACGAAGATGCTCCAAAGCATTGATGCGCTTTTCATCTAGGAGTTCCAACTGACTGAGTCTGCCAGCTCGATATTCATCTCCTACTTTGGTATCTTGAAGTAGTAGAGCCAAAGAAGGAACTTCTAATTCAAAGGGAAAAACAGCTTCAGCACCATAAACCAAGACAAAAGGTGAAGTTCCAGTGGGAGTTCGAACGCTAGTTCGATATGCCCACAAAGCTGGATATAATTGAATGTGCCAGTCGCGACCGGTTTATTGACCAATATTTTAAGAATTTTGATTAAGGTTTTGTTAGATGCTTCCGCTTGACCATTACCCCGAGGATAATAGGGAGTGGACCAGCGATGTTGAATCTTATATTTTTGGCATAATTTCTTAACATCTTTATTTTTGAAACAAGTTCCATTGTCCGAGATGAGATTTGCAAGAATTCCGAACCTACAAATGATTTGATTAAAAATAAATTTAGAGACTTGTGTTCCGGTGCAGGAAGCTAAAGGCGTAGCTTCAACCCACTTCGTGAAATACTCAGTGGTGGTTATGATGAATTTGTGTCCATCAGATGAGATGGGATTAATTTTGCCAATAATGTCTAAGCCCCATTTTGAAAAGGGCCAAGGAGATGAAATAGCCTGCGGCTCTTGTGCGGGTGCATGGACAATGTCGGCATGTTTCTAGCACTTGTCGCAATGGCGCACATAATCATGTGCATCATTTTCCATGGTAGGCCAAAAGTATCCTATCCTAAGGAGCTTTTTAGCAATGACACTACCATTGAAGTGTCCTCCACAAGATCCATCGTGGGCTTCACTCAAAGCTGATTTGGATTCTTCTAGATTCAAACATCTCAATAGGATACCTTCAAAAGATCTCCTATATAAAGTATTGCCAATTATTACAAATCGACTTGCTCGTCTACGTAATAACCGACTTGGTTTCTATTAGAATTGGCAGGGAAAGTCCCATTTTGAAGAAAATCAAATATATCCGTATACCAAGGTTCAGGAGTAGTTTCATTGATTAGAAACACATCCAAAGGTTCTAAACATGACTTATTTGAAGCGGGTTCCTGGAGTCGACGAATAATGATGGTGGCATATTCGTCATCTAACTCCAAGGGCGAGAAGAGATGCAGTTGCGGCCATAGCATCAGCTGCACGGTTGCTAGTTCGAGGAATAGCTTCCAAGGTAACTTGATCAAATAGAGATATTAACTGTAAAACATATGCTTTATATGGGCACAATTTATCATCTTTGGTCCGATAAACTTCATTAATTTGGTTTATAACAAGTTGAGAATCACCAAAAACTAGCAGATGTTTGATTTTTAGCGCCAAGGCAGCTCGTAATCCAAGGATTAGAGCCTCATATTCAGTAGTATTATTGGTGCAAGCAAATGTTAATTTAAAGGACAAAGGTATAAGATGTTTTTGCGGGGATATTAAAATAATACCCGCACCAGCCCCACTCATGCATCGGGCTCCATCAAAGTATAAGGACCATTGTTCAACATGGTCTGCCTCTAATTGAAGGCATTCATCAGGAAACTCAATGATGAGGGGATGGGTAGACTCTAAGGGTGCAGCAGCTAATTGATCTGCTATGATTTGACCCTTAATAGACTTCTGTCCTATGAATGTGAGTTCAAACTCGCTTAGAGCAAGAACCCACTTTGTTGTACGACCCGATAAATAAGGTCGACTCATAAGATACCGCAAGGGATCATATTTAGCAATGACATATGTTTTTTGACTGAGCATATAATGGCATAATTTTTGCGTAGAAAATATGATTGCTAGACATAGTTTTTCTAATGCTGTGTAGCGGGTTTCATAACTGATTAAAGTTTGGCTAATATAATAATTAGCACGCTCTCTTTTCTCATCATCAAGTTGAGCTAACATAGCTCCTAAAGCAAAATCTGAAGCTAAAATATACAGGATAAACGGGCGATCAGGTCTAGGCGGTGAAAGCACAGGTGGGTTAAGGAGGTATTGTTTGAGAAGTTCAAAAGCTTCCTTACATTCGTCGTCCCAATTAAAAGGGACATCCTTCTTAAGGAGCTTAAGAAAGGGACCGGTTTTGTCCGCCAGCTTATCGATGAAGCGACGGATGGCTTGAAGCTTACCTTGTAAACTTCGTAACTCAGATATATTGGTAGGTGCGGGCATATCAGTGATAGCCGCAATCTTGAGAGGGTCGATTTTGATACCACGTAAAGAAACTAAAACCCCTAATAGTTTACCGGACTTAACTCCGAATATGCATTTGGCTGGATTTAATCGAATAAGGTATTCTCTTAACCGATTAAATACTTTTCTCAAATCATCTAAATGATCATCTTCTTTAATAGAGCGAGCTATAATATCATCTACGTAATCATGTAGGATATCATGCATCATATCATGAAAGATATAAGTCATGGCTCGTTGATATGTTGCGCCTGCATTCTTTAAACCAAATGGCATCACTTTCCAACAAAAGGTACCCCAAGGGGTAATAAAGGTTGTTTTAGCCTGATCTTCAGGAGCTATCCTGATCTGATTATAGCCAGAAAATCCATCCATTAGGGACATCATTCCACTCCTGATAGTAAAGTCAATGATTTGATCCATGTTTGGAAGAGGAAAATCATCTTTAGGGCATGCAACGTTAATATCTCTAAAGTCTGTGCAAACCCTAACTTTGGTAGCTTCTTTCTTGGTGACTGGAACTACATTTGAGATCCATTCAGCATAATCAATAGCTTGTATAAAAACAACATTCAGGAGTTTTCTAACTCCCCTTTGACTAGCAAGGCCACTTTGGGATGCATTTTTCTAAGTTTCTGTTTAACAGGTTTAGCATCCGGATGGACTACTAGATGATGCATGACTACAGAAGGGTCTAGACCTGGCATGTCTTCATATGTCCAAGCAAAGACATCTTCATATTCTTTAAGAAATGCAATGTATTCATCTTGTTTTTCTTGACTTAATTCTGATCCAATATTGATTATGTGAGGATTATCCTCAGTTCCAATGTTAACTTTAATGACGTTTTCTACTTCCATGTGTAGATCTCTTTCAAAATTAGGTGGGGCGGGTGAGACGCCCAATTCTTGTAATTATTTTAAGGTTAACTTGGAGAATTCATCTTGAGGAGTCGTGGCCTCAAGTTGGGCTATAGTAGGTATAGAACCATCAAAATAAAAACCATTGTGTAACAACTCTTCAACGGAGACATCATGGAAAATATCTCCTTCCAACTCATCATCGGATTCAGCAATCAATTCAGGGTAAGCTATGGATAGCATATTGCATGTAAAGGGATTATTCTTTGGACACAAAGAATCTTGTTTATCTAGATAATCTTGATAACATATGAGTTGATCATCACCTTCAAAAGGGAAGGGTTGACCCTTACTAGGAAACAGGCCCACACCACATCGGGCGGGCCATGGTTCTACCTCGATAGGTTCTTTCATACCATTTTGGAAAGGTCCCAAGCCTTTCCCTTTATATCCCATTTTAAGCATTATAGGTTTAGCTTTAATATATTCATTAGCAAAATAGCATCGAGCATATCCATCACAATGCGTCTTGATGTTTCGGGGTATTCTTCCCCAATCATATCCTTTATAAATAAAAGCACAACTCCCGACTTGGTAAGTACTTCCCATAGGTTGTGGGAGGCCCAAAGTACGAGGAGATGGTGGCAAATTATTTAAAAGAAGTGAATCTTGCATAGAAGCATTTGTTTTTTCTGATATTAAAATTTTAGATAAATCCGGTAAAAGCTCATCAGAAAGAGCATAAGATGTAGAAGGATCATTCCCTATATCTTTAGATGTGGAAGGTATGATAGATGTAGATAATGTGGAGGTGTTAATAAATGGGTCTATAGGTTTTGAAATTATAGGGATGGAACATGAAGGATTGGTTGTAGATCTAAGATCTTTTTGAGGTTCTAGTGTGGTTTGTTCAGAAGATTGTTGAGCTATACATGGGGGTGAAATTAATGGAGGAGAAATAGATGAATTTGTAGGTGTGTGTTTCACACTTTTAGATGAAAAATAAGAATTAGGATGTGTGGATGACAGAGCAGGGCAAAACTGAACTCCAACAGGTTCCGCCAAGGCACACATATCAAAGGGTCTAGGATCACCATGAATAGTGACCAACTGATTTTTAAATTCAAATTTAACACATTGGTGTAAAGTTGATGGGACAGCCCGCATCGCATTGATCCAAGGGTGACCCAAGAGTATATTGTACGATGCGGGGCAATGTACAATAAACACGGTTGTATCTAGGGTTCTAGGACCAACTTGCAAGGGTATAGTAATGACTCCACACGTTTCTTGTGTCTCGTCATTGAAGGCTTTGATAATCATATCCGTTCTTTTCATTTCATCACTTCTAAAGCCAAATATTTGGTAGAAGTCAAAAGTGCATATGTTTAGAGATGAACCATTATCAATCAAGACTCGTTTAACAACTACATCTCCAATTAGGGCAGTAATATATAAGGGGTTATCCTTATGTAGACTATGTTGTGGTATATCTTTATCTCGAAAGTCAATACAATCGACTTCTCGAGTGATGATAGTATTGGACATGGCTTCAGGTTGAATATTTTGAGGTACCATCATTTGGCTTAATGTGAGCATTAATTCATCCCTATGGGTAGGAGAAGATCTTAACAAGTCCAAAAGGGAAATTATGGTTGTAGTATTGGATAATTGTTCATTAATATTGTAAGGAGGTTTTGGTTGAACATTAGACATATGATTCCCTTTATTGGGATTTTTCAAAATAAATGGAGCTGATCCATCATTCTGAGTTTGATCCTGTTGAGAATTTTGAGCCTGTTGTCTAGTAACGGCTCCGATGGTACCTACAATGTTATATTGAGGACGTTGAACTGGTCTCGGTTGAGCGTTTATGGCTTGTTCATTAGGAAGGAACTGATTAGAAGAGGGTCGAGTAGTAACTCTTCTAGGAAATGGTTCTTCCGGAACCATAAAATCTGTGATAGGTTGAATAGGGTCTGATTCATTTTCAGAACTATTCGATTGATTTGAGGTGATGTCTATTTCACTTTCAGTATCCGATTCTACATCACTGGGATCCGGAGTTTGAGTATTATATAGGGGCCTGGTCGTGACCATGGATAAAGTTGTGTCAAATTTTTGTAAATCATGATTAGGTAAATGTCCGCTAATAGTTCCTACATATCGGGTAGGAGGAGGGACATTATGATGCTCAATTTGATTGGCCACTTCTTTACCATGTTTTGGTAAAGGATGTTGAAATATATCCAATGATTGATTAGCATTTTGATTCTGATTTTGGGGAATGGTCTTTTGAGCATTATTAGGAGCATTTTGTTTAGGTTGGAAGGCTTGCACCTCCATTTCATTATTATCAATCAGATCTTGTATTTTATGTTTCAATATTTTACAAGAGTTTGTAGAGTGTCCAGGTCCTCTATGAAAATCACAATGTAAATCAGCTCTGTATCCGGGTATAGTTGGATCAGGTTCCCGGATAGTTGGTAATTGAATCAAACCTCTTTCGAGTAATTGGGGTAGAATAGTTGATAATGGTTGATTGAGTCTAGTAAATTCTCGAGGAGGTTTATCGGGGAGGTTTCAATATAAATTTTTTTGTTGTCTTCGTTGTATTGATATTAGCAACATTTCTGCTATCAGTGACTCCGTCACCTACAACTTGTTTATTTTTATACTGATTTTTGGATGTTTTCTCATCATCTTTCTTCCTAAGCTGGCCTCTCCTAATGAGAGCATCTTCCACTCTTCGAGCTAAGTCTATAGCTTGATCGAAGGTGGTCAAAGTAGCAGTTGATAACTCATAGGATATTTGTTCTTGTAAATTATTGATAAAAATATCCAACATTTCCCTATAAGGTAGCACAAAGTGCAGTTTTCCTATCAAATGCCTCCATCTAGCTAAGAAATCAGCAAAACATTCATCTTTGTCTTGTTTTAAGTTGTATAAATCTTTAATGGTGACATGCCTCTCGATGTAGGCACTAAATTGATGGACAAAATATTCAGATTTTTCTTCAAAATTTCTCAAAGAATGAGTGGGCAATTGATAGTACCACTCTAATGCCATTCCTCCTAAACTTTTTGGGAACATTTTTAGTAATAGCAAGTCATCATGTGATATATCATGACATGCTATCCTAAACATGCGAAGATGCTCTATGGGATCTTCGGTTCCTTTATATATAGGCGGGACGGGCATGGGAAAGTGTTTAGGGTATGGTTGTGCTACAACTATGGGATCCAAAGGCTGACTACACATCTCTCGATAATTGTACGAGGGATGGTAGGGATCTATCTGGTCCATACGCGAAGCTAACTGTTTCACCATGGCTTCCAGATTACTTGGTTTGCCCACCATATTGGTTCGGTAGGGTATTAATATGGGATTTGTGAGCATATGATGGAGGGACATGAAGATTAGATGCTATATTGCTATTGTGTAAATTGTTGGTAGGAAGGGTGTTATGAAGAAGTTTTGAAGTTGTATTATGTTGTATCCCAGATTGTTGAAAATTGGTGTTTGGCTTCATTTTAGGTTTTTGTCGATTTGAAGCATATTGATCAATAGTTTGGCGAAATAAAGCGGTGAATGAAGGTTTCTTTTGTGTGGGAATGATTTTAGGCTCAATAAGAGGTTCCTTAGGGGGTTGGGTAACCTGTTGTTTTTGCATGTTCTGAATCATAGTGACCATATCTCTATTGGATGGTCCAGCCTTATCACTTTCTTGATCAACAAAGGACAAGGGATTAGTGTGTATGTTAAACATATCTTCCATGGCTGCTTGAGTGTCACTAATTTGTCCTCTATCAATACGAACTGCCATATTAAGAGCACCAATGTTATTATTGAAAAATTTCCAGAAATGATCTAAGTTATCAAAAGCAATAGTTCCATCTGGAGCCATTCTAGGGGATGAGGATCCTTCCTCTTTAAGATTTTCTTCTTGTTCATCTACAACAAGCTCATCTTCTGGCTGTTCTAGAGTTCCTCCTTCCGGAATTGAATCCTCGGGAAGGACATTTGGGTTTTTTGTTTTGTCTCCTAACCAATCTTCTTCTTCTTCTTCGGTTTGTTTACCATTCCTAAGTCTAGTCATTGTGCTTAAATTTAGATTTCAGCAAATATATATATATTGTATATATATATATATATATATAAAAAGGCAACAAGCTTAAGAGGTATATATTTTAATTATATACCTACTATAGTATTTAAAATAAAATGTTTTAGTTTTGTTATATTTTGGTTTTTCTTGTTTTTTCTATTTTTTGTTTTTGTAACAATATTATAAAGATAACAAACAACACACTAAATGCAAGAAATAATAATAATGAAAGCAATGATCTAGTTTTCTATAAACAATTTATAAATATCATTAATGGGCTCGAGTTCTTCAGGAGTCATGAAGTGTTCTTCTTCAAATTGAAAATTTTCTTTCAAGAATTTGATAAAAAGTGCTATAGTGATATTATCTGTCTCAGATTATGGTTGGTAGAAATAAATTTCATGGCAATACTCTCGATATAACACAGCTCGAGGAACTCTCCTCCACCTTTCCCTATCCATAAGAACGACCTCTTGGTCTTCTACATGACCTAGGAATTGGTGTATAACGGCTGCGTTCTCGAGGTATTCCTCGAAGGTGAACAATTCTGAAGACACAAGAGCTCTCCTATAAGCTAACCACCTATGGCGAGGCTCTCCGAAGTTCATGATAAAAAATGAGTTGATGAGGATCCAGGATCCTATCTAGGGCAAACCTCTTGATTTGTCTAAGTTCGGTTGATCTAGATGAAATGATACCTAGCCTCCTATCAAGTTCTTTCCACAAAAGTTGGTTTCTATCTGTTTCAGGCACACTAAGCACAGAATTAACTTCTATGGCTGCTAATTGGTTTTCAACATTTATAGTGACTGCTAGTCTTTTCTTAGGAGCTACCATCTAGACATGATATGCAACTTAGTAGTTTTCTAATGATTTTAAATGCATCTATGTTTTTGTTTTTTTTTTTGTTTTCAAAAGGTTTTAGTTTCACGTCGGGTTCACCAAAATGTATCGTTCCAAATTTTTCGCACCCTTACCTTCAGGCTAAAGGATCCATGCCCGAAAGGGGGATGCGGGAAGGATGGGACAATACCTCGGACTGAGAGGCCCTTTGAAGGTCCCGCCTCTCGGGGGAGGTGTATTAAGGTGATTTTTTGATGGATGGTGGGGTTCACCAGGAAACGTTTAGTGGCAGTCTCCACGCCTAGGTTGGGAATGTGTTTAATGTGTTCAATTTTATCTTTAAACATTCAAATCCTAGGTTTGGCCAAATGAATCTAAGTTGTTCTATTATGAAAATGCAAATTAAATGAATACAAAAAATAGAATTAAACATAAAACACAGAGAATATGCTAGATGAGAAAAGCCATACCTGATTTCGGATGTCTGATGGAGGTTCTGATTTTTGAAGCAGTCAAGATCATCTTGAATTTGACAGGATCGTCTCCGATCTAACAAGATCGTATGAGATCTGATGAATTCGTCAGAGACCTGCAATCAGAGAAATAGATACAAAATACAGAAAATGCAGCTATGCTGATAAAGGAAAATGATGTGAAATAATAATAAGGATGTTAATAAGATAATCCTGAATAGAAATGCAAGTAAATTACGATGCTTTAATAGCTAATCATGATTTTATTATGCAATTAAACTACATGGGTGAACTCCAAGATGCAGAATAACAAGAAATAATAATAAAATTGACTAAATGCAGAATAAAATAGTAGCAAAGTATAGGAAAAGCGCAAACTCTGGGCACTGATTGCCCCCAATGCAGACTACAGTCGAAATCATCTCGAATTTTGATGGGATCGTCCAAGATTGTACAGGATCGTCTACGACGATCTGAGCTTGCTCCGGCTGAAAATCAATGAGGTCCCTGCAAGAAAACTTGGAAAGCACAAATGTAGATGGTAATCCAGGGTATTCTAATGCGCACAAAGGTCAAGTTACAGGAAAATTCAGCCAGGGGAATGTCAAGGGGGGTCCTAAGGTTTAAATAGGCTTAGGAGGGAGGTTAGGAGGTTGGGGATCATCCCAATTTGGGAGATCTCCAATGGGGAGGGTCTCTAACGGCGCAGACACGCTTCTGCCCAACTTAGAGACGTCGTTGAAACAGAAGCTAATTATGCACAAATCAGTTTGGGACGAGATCGTCTGGACGTTCTGCTCTAGAAGAAATCGTCCGATCTGAGGCGATATCGTCTGATCGGAGACGATATCGTCCAACGGTCACAACAAATCCTAAAAATGGCACGAAAAATGGGGAAAGCTGTTTAACAGGCGGTTAACGGGCGGTTCGGGGTTAAAATTGAATTTTGAATTATTACTAAAGTAATTTTAATTATTTGCTAAGGTTTACTGCACCAATTTTGGGGTGCTACAATTTGACTACATATATAAGATAGTTTTGATCCTTATCAGTGTTTAAATGTTGCTCTCTGTAAACATTTGACTACGTAGATAAGGTAGTTTTGATCTTTTTCAATGTTCAAGTGTTGCTCTCTACAAGCACTTGATTGCATAGATGAAGTTATTTTAACTTTTATCAGTGTTCAAATGCTACTCTTTGTAAATATTTGACTACATAGATAAGATAGTTTTGATCCTTATCAGTGTTCAAATGCTACTCTCTACAAAAATTTAACTACATAGATAAGGTATATTTGATCCTTATCAGTGTTTAAATGCTACTCTCTACAAACATTTGAGTGCCTAGATAAGGTATTTTTGATCTTTATTAATGTTCAAGTGTTAATATCTGCAAGTACTTGACTACATAGATAAAGTTATTTTGATTCTTATCAATGTTCAAATATCAAACATTTGACTGTGTAGATAAGATATGGATTGGGTAGATAAGATAAGTTTGATTTTTCATTAGTTTTCAAGTGTCATACTTTTTGAAATACTTAAATGCATAGATGAATTTTTTATTCTACAAGCCTTTTGTAAAGATTTGAAATGAATTTTAAGATGTTTTTATTGTAAGACATTTTGTAAGTTGTTCCTTGTGAATGTTTTGCAAAGTAACGGAATGATCTTTGCAAATATTTTTCAAAGTGATGGAATAATCTTTGCAAATGTTTTTGCAAAGTGATAATATGATATTTTTTGTGTAAGTGCTTCTGATGCTTGCAAGATTTTTTGCAATATATAAATATGATATTTATAATCAAATGATTGCAAAAGAGATCATTTGTAATATGATGATATATGAATGGCTTGCAGTGTTCTATGGTTTGCAAAAGAGCTTGTAAAATGATGTTGTATAGATCTTTTGCTTTCATTGTTTGAAAGCAAAGTTATTTTTATGTTTGAATGTAGTTGAATTTCTTAGCACATGAGAGAGGATAACAAGGTCATATAAGTCCGTTACCTAATGCATATGCAAATATTTACATGTATGTGAGGAATAGGACTTAGTGTTCATTGCCACCTCTGATGTGTTGAAATATTCAAGGATTTTATAATGTAAAAAAAATCTCTTAGATTGAGGATAATGCTTCATAAGAAAAATCTAAGGAAAGAAGATCTTCTCCTGTTCCTGGCATGTATATGCAAAAATTGTATATGCATAAAACATAGGAGAAAGAAATCCCTTTACCTAGGATATCCATATGATATCGTGATATTGAGTCTAAAGGATATTTTTCATATGAATAAGTATATGAAATCTATGCTAGTTTATAGACTGTTAGGATGCATAGAGTTTTGATAATTGACTACTTGATGCAACCATAAATAATTATGGCTATGTGAAGTGTTGATTACCAAATCCTAATGTTCCTAAAGAGTCTATAAGTTGGCCAAGATGTTTCATTTTTGAATAAAGTGTTGATTTGTAGAACATAAATATGAAGAAAGTCTTCTATCTATAGATAGAGAATATTTAGCTATCTTGATAATATTTTTGGTGAGATTAGATGCTTATTGCATTTTTGCACAATGAGTCAATTGAAAACAAGGTCTCGTTGATCCAACATACTATTAAGCAAATATATTATGAAGAGAGTATGATTTGTAGATATTCTATTATTGTAGAGGCTCGGGTGGCTATGAAGACAAACTAGATATAGTATCTAGTTAATCATAGAAATAATTGCATGTTTATAAAGTATTGGATATGCATAGCCGTAGAGTTCGATAGACCCATTTGAACAACAACTGATGATAAATCATGATTTTACTTGATAGATTATCGGTTAAATGAACCAAGAAGATATGAGGATGATATTGATCCAATGTTTGGTGAGATATACAAGTTATTTTAGATCTACAAGATATTGAATCAATAAATTCTTCAACAACCTCATGGACTATCAAAGGCAATCCTTGAGGCTTGCAAAAATATGATAGCATGTTGATGCAGTAAATCAACGAGGAAGTAAAGGTAACATTGATCCATTGCCTAATGGGATTTATGGTAAAGTTGTAAACCTATGTATCATTGGATCAAAGGAACCATACAGTCCCTATGATTTATTGTAGATACAACATGTGAGAATTATATTCATGTTTTATTGCATACTAAAAATAGTATGTAGAACGGGAAAGAGTACCCTTAATCATCCATTCCCATATAAATTTGAAAAGTAATTGTTAATACACAAGGGAATGGATGATTAAGGAACTCTTAGCCCATGCGACCAACCAAATGAGTAAGCATGTGAAGATATATTAGGTATGATTTGTAAACTCAAATGACAGGCCAATCAAAAAAGTGAACTCCATTCAACTAGCAACTAGTAAAATTCACAAATGATTATGAATTTACGAGTGATTGGTTGAATGTAATTTCCCATACCTAAATTGATGATAAAATGAGTTATATGTGAAGAATGTGATGAACATATGTCATGACACATTCAATAGACTTCTCTTAAAATTCTTTCATACAACACATCAAGATGCAAAAGTCATGGATGCATTATAGGAGAGAAAAAGGTGTTATTGAGGAGTCTATTGAATAATCATGAGTATTGATGTAAAAAGACTCTTATTAATAAAAAATTTGTGTAGATATATATTATTTATAATTTTGTGAAATTTTCTCGATATTAATGGAGTGATAATGTATGAAAATAGAGGAGATTAGGTTATATGTTTGTTTCAAAAGGAGAGAAGTGACAAGGAGATAATTGGAGTGATTGTTGTTAATATATTGGTTGCCCTAAGGGTTGGATAGAAGAAAGTGGAAAATCTAGGTAATTAGGGATGCAGATGATTGCATCATACATCACTTAACCCAAGAGAGGGAGAAGAAGAGAAGTATGATAGTAATGAAGCAGGATTGTAGGAGAAGATATTTTTAGAAGACAATATTTTTGGACTGAGAGAGTTTACTTAAAATATAGTTAGACTAGGTGGATGCAATGTAGATGTTTTCATAATAAGGATTGGCCTTTACATCATAGTAAACTCTTCTGAATCTATGTTGTGATCAGGTAAGTGAAGCAAATATGCAAGGGGCAAAGTGCATATGATTATATGATGATTTTTTCATTTATTCAATAAAATGAGCAAGAAAACAACTCAATGTGTTTTATGCATAGTATCATTTAATATGCATGATATTAATTAGTTATTTATGTTCTTGGCCATCCAATGTGGCTAGGTGGTTTTAGGATCTGAATTTTCATAAAGTAAACTTGATACTGCAATTTTCTATATTCCAGCTTTCTGGCTAGGCTTGCATTCGCTAGTCACATCTCAGAACTCAACATTGGATGGATCAAAGATTGCTTCAGCTCAACCTCTAGAGTAGGCTAGTTCCTTGTAAAATTACATAATGTTGACTCAATTAATATTAATAATGGTTTTGAGAGATAGGATTATAAAATGATTTAGGGTTAAGAAATTATGAATTAATAGTGACCAAATAGTGTATGACCAAAAATGTGTGCACCCGAAATGTTGTAATTACATAAACAAAGTAAAATTATATTCAAACACAAAAAATGGACAAAACACATAGAAATTACAAGAAATGCCTCCATTATTCCATTAAAATGAATGAGTTTCTGATTACAAGTAAGTCCCTCTTAGGGATACTCTATTTTTACACATATTACAATTATTTCAATCCCCCTCGAGGATGAAATACACTATCAAGCCCTTAAGGTGACACAAACTGCTCTAGGGTGGAGTGAAACCTCTTCTTTGCATTGAGGAATGAAATAAATGGTTGTAGCTCCTTAGAAACCTATTTCTTACGATCAAGAAACAACACAAGAATGTCAAAAGCATAGGAAATATCTCATGATGAGGCCCTTTAAAGACAAATAGCATGAAAATAGCATAATGACATCAAATCAATAAAATGCATAAACTATGCTAAACATATGCAAATAATATCAATATTGATGGAAATACGTAAATGAAGAGCACAACTATCAATCTATGGAATCAATTGCTCGAAATGAAGCATTATAAAGTAAAAAGAAACCATTAGCATCTAAACTACTAAGATGAAAGCAAATTAGCAAAAACACTAATCTATCAGTCAGAAGTCTCTAAAACTACCATTTAACCATGTGAATGACTAATATAATCTAGTTAAATGGGCATAAATGAGAATAGTAAGGTGGTGATACCTCTATTGCAAACCGCAATACTAATGCACGGTCTACATTGTAAACCATGGTTGAAAGCCATGGTTAGCAATTAAGTGAGTTTACCCTCAGAATCAGGGGTATTGGGCTTGACCTCCTTGTCCAATTGATGTTCAAGGGTCACCTTCCATGTCCTTATGACAGGTTTGGTAGTTGAATCACTGTGATGGGACTTCATCTTCCTGGATTTGCATTTATTGGCTCTTCTAGTATCCTAGAACTTCCATGGCAAATTGATATTTGGGTGAATAGCAAAGTGGCCTTCTCAAATGTATGAATTCAGTATGCAATTCAATAGGGCTTCGGTGCTTGCTTGATCAATAAACTCTCTATATATCTCTCCCCATTTTGAGGGGGTATTTATAGGATGCGCTAGGACTGGAGGTGGCTTCCTGGAGAATCCAAGATCAAGAAGAGGTGGTTAGGACAGTTGGAATGGAAGCCTCTGGAATATTCCATCCATTAACCACCTTCTTCTATATAAAATGGCCATTCAAACTGATTTGGATCGAATTGAATGTCAACTGAACTTTAGTTAAAACCATAGGTCACAACTACGGTCTAGACTGTAAACTATAGGTCTCAACTACAGTTCAGCTTGTAAATTGTAGGTTTGGACTGTGATTCAGAATTATTAGCCCAAGGAGACCAAATTGAGTGGTTAGAACCACTACTCTATATTGGAGTCTATCCAAGATCCTCCATATGGTTTTGTAGCATATCCATATGAGTAGTCACCATTGACATGATGCATTTTAGGTGTCTATAGATGCCCCTTTTGAGATGCATTGTGAGATAAAAAAATGCTAAGCAAAAATATACATCCTAAAATGGTGTTGAAGGTTCTATGTTGATCATTAGTCAGATCAACATTAGATACCCCTAGTCCAGCAAAAGGACATGCATCCTAGAATCATTACTTTTGACTGGGTGAAAGGCTTAAATTTTATGCTTTGGCATTTTTGGGTATAATCAGGTAGGACCGATGGATGAAGTGACAAAGGCTTACACTTGGTGCTCTAGCACTTTCGAGTATAATCAAGTAAAACCAATAGTAGAATGACAAAGGCTTATCTCATCATATTTGCTTTTTACCCTTGTAAAGGGTAAGCTTATGATAGTTGTTGATAATGATTCATAAGACGAACACAATTTTGACAAGATCAAGGGATCTACAATATTAGGGATCTTCTGTTGATTTTAATTATGATTTGATATTATGACTACCCTCTCAAGCGATGAGTCAATGAGGGTAATGACAATGGAATAAAGTGACAAGGTTGATTGACCACTATGAATGATCTAAAATTTTTTAGATTTGAGCATATTAATGCCTTGGCTAGGTCTAGTTCAGCTTTTGATTCCAACTAATAATAGTATTTGCACATTTCTATCCCATGGAGTAGTCAGGCTACAATAGACATTTTAGGGAATCAAATTGATACAAATCCAATAAGATGTGTGTTGAATCAAATTCTTGATGATTTACTGAAAAGGTGTCATAGAAGACATGACATGAAACGCCTCGTTCCTGTGGAGCAGTCTGGCCATGAAGGCCTTCTTAGGGATTGAAAAGAAGCATATCAAATCAACAATAACCATTTTCCCAAAATGTCCTTATGGTAATTTAATCATCTTGCCATATTGCATGGAGCGCAAGTCGCTACAACCACCAAGTGTATAGGGTAGATAACTAGATAAATTTTTGAAATGCATGTGGATGCAATGCTTATATGTTATATTTATTTGATGCTATATTATCTGATATATGGATAACATGCACTAGATAGCTATTTATTTTATGATGATGGTATGCAGTGATCTAGATGCTTAGATGTGCTATTTATGATGGATGCATATGGATGTGATGTTTATTTTTAATGCATATTTGATTTTGCTTTATTGTATGCATTAATTTATGACTATGTTACGATATGCTGATGCAATGTATGTAATGCATTATTTACATGATGATGATTTAATGTAAATGAACCTGTATGCTTTAATCACTAAAAACATAAGGAATGAATGTGATATGTGTTTATCAATCTAATGGATGACACCACAGAATGTATAACAAATCATGAATGTAATTGGAAATCCTCATTACAAGAATTTAATCAATTAAACACCCATATATGAGATGCAATGATATGAAATGGTATGATGCGGGTGATATCATATATCACTTGGTATTTCTATTGTAATTTTGAGATATGCATGATATAGTCAGTGGCCATCTAAATATCATTTTTGATATCCATCCGGTATCTATCCTATATCCTAGAAACTTTGTGTTTACTTGTAATGATGTATCTTGAATTTGATACTTTGCAATTTTCATGATTGACATGATTTATTTTTGGATGGTTTATGATATTTGGTATGTTGTTTCTATTAGAGAATTTTTTTGAGGTTTTCCATGAGACTCAAACACCCTAGTAGACTTATCAAATGTCACATACTAACTGTACAAGGGTTTTGTTGGACAAGGCTTTCACCGTGAAAGACCCAACTATTCATTACCCCTGTATGTGAATGTGAGTATTTTAAGATAGACCATAGACATACCCCATATGTTAGTCGGGACTCTTTAAACCCATATGTGATATCGGGTTCCTCATATGTTTGTATCATCCTTGTTTCAAATTTGATTAGACTATAATGCTAGGAAACCCTAGGCACCTAGAGCTAGCTCATATTGCAAATTGATTAGGTGCTACATACCAAACCTAGTCGTCGGCTAGATTCTCCAAGTGCATAAAATTTCATATTTATTAGCGTAGTTGTTTCATTAATTGATTTTATCTCATCTTTGCTTTTTATTCATTGCGTAATCGCACTTTGCCTTCACGACGGGATCTGCCCTCCTAGTGGCAATTGATTTTTATATTCGTATTTGCAATTAGTAGCATCCGCTAGCTGGTTATTCGTGTTAATTCCTTACTGGTAAATTTATATATATTTTCTGCATATACGGGAGATATCAGGGTGAGCAACAGACAAAGGGTAGTCATACCCTTTCAAGTGGTATCAGGTTGGATGATCCAACACGCCTGGAGAACTCTGTCATTTTTTAAAACAACTACACACGACTTACACCATGGCGTTCGACGTGTTCACTCACCGGCAATTCACCATAGCAGGCAGCAGAAATCTCTTTTAGTTTTCACTCGTCGACAATTCGCGTCTTTAACCAAGGGATTCTTGGGCTTAAAACAGACCTGAAAACTAATCTGAAACACATCATAGGAAATCGCTCGCGGGTTTCGTCGAGCAATCACTCCGCATACCTTAGAAAATTTGCTCGCAAGAATCGACCAATCAAAAGCAAGGAAAAAATTGATTATTGGTACATAACCTAAGGTACCAAACTTTTAAATATTTATATTTTTTTTTTTTTCCGCTCAATCGTTATCCCACATTCGTTGCAGGGTGGTCGTCATGCATTTTAAAAGTAAATCCACTACCCTATTTGGTTGTGACTCTGGTCACATAGTCGTTCCTTGCTCGCGTGTCGCCGTCTGACGTGTCCTCGATGCAATTGGGTGGTTGGTCCGTGTCGTAGCCTGGTGTCTTGTCAGTTATGCATTATTTTCACCTTACGTCTTCCTTGGTTGTTGTCCTCGCTATCCTCGTGCACTGTCAGTCCTCACTATCATTGTTAGTCCTCGTTGTCAGTCCTCGTCCTCACCATCACTGTCAGTCCTCGTGCATTGTCAGTCATCGTTGTCAGTCCTCATCGTCACTGTCAGTCCTTGTACTCACCATCGCTGTCAGTCCTCGTGTGCTATCACTATCAGTCCTCGTTGTCAGTCTTCATTGTCGCTATCAGTACTCGTTGTCAGTCCTCGCTGTCGCTGTCAGTCGGGTTCAGGTGAGTTACACTAAAATTCGAGAAGTCAAGGATTAGTGCCACATTAAAATCCACGTCGTAGTTGGAGCGACAGTTGAAGCGGAATCCAAACATATTTTTTTCGAATTCAACCAAATTTTTCAGAATTGGACGTTCAAGGATTAATAAGCAAGAAAGTTTAAACAGTGCATGAGTAGAAGTTGGACCAAAGGACCTGACGGTCGACTATCAAGCTCGGAGACCCCCAATAAAAATGCAAGAAGACCTCATCGAAGCCAAGGTACAAAAAATTCTCCTTCTCCTTTCAAAATTGGCAGTTATAATCCACATCATCCACTGGTAGACCCTATGGCTACTAACCCTCCCCCAACTCATGAAAACATCACACAAGGAGACTCAAGTAACTCAGCCATTACCACGGATGAAACTCTTCGACTCTTACTAGATGGTATGCACAAAATTAGTGTCAACCTAAAAGACCTAGTGAGTGCACAAAACTGACTTAATCCCAATACTAATCCCCAAAATCACTCCCATGCACAAAGGAATGAAGAAAATGACGACCAGGATGACGATTGGGAGTAGCAAAGAGGCAATCCGGATAATTACGAGAATCGCTATCATAGACAGCGATATAACCAAGATCAGGAAAGGGATATGGGTTATCACCAACCGAGAGGCCCTAATAATTTTCCATGCATTGATATGCCCACTTTTGAGGGTCATGATCCTCGTGGTTGGATAGCCAAAATGGAAGGCATTCTCGACTTATACCAAATTAAGGATTTTGATAAAGTCCCTTTCGCTGCATCAAAATTAGGCACTGAGGCCTACCAATGGTTCGTATGGCTTAAGCGAGAGAAAGGAGCTACTATTAACTGGAAAAAATTCACTACCTATTTTTTAGAAAGATTTGATGAAGGAGCTACATCGTCATACACAGTAAGACTTGTTATCTCTTAAACAAGAAGGATCGGTTAGCGAGTTCGTTTCGAATTCACCAGTTTACTACCATATACATTAGACCTCAGTCCCGACACAGTGGTAGGAGCTTTTCGCAATGGATTGAAAGAAAATATTAGGGTGGAGGTGGACATTCAAAATCCAACCTCGCTGAACGATTGTATAAGAATAGCCAAGCTGGCTGAGAAGAGAATTCAGTTGTATGCACGACGTGAAACTTATAGTCGTACTTCATATCGCAACAATTCCTTTTGTAGAAATGATCAACCATCAAGATACTTTTGCTATAAATGTCACACTCATCACCCCAGGGAACAAGCATGTGCCCAAAAACAAAACTTTCATATTGAATGCGATCAATATGAAGGAGAAGAGGAAGAAACTTACCACCAAGAAGAACCTATGCAAGAAGAACTACCAAGTACTCTAGAAGAGAAGGAAGAGGATACAATGGCGATCTCCGTGCATGCCCTCATGGGGTTAACCGCCCACCATACCATCAAGGTACCAGGATTTCTCCGCCAAAAAAGGTGAATGTGCTAATTGATTCCGACAGTACCCACAATTTTATCGACATCAAAACAACAAAAGCTTTGAATTTATTCATTAACTCTTCCAACAAAGACAAATTCCAGGTTCTAGTGGCCAACGGGGTGAACGCACAATGTGTTGGTCGAACATCTCAAGTTTCCATAAAAATGGGAACTTATACCTGGTTTGGATCCCTTTTCGTCATGAATTTTGGGAACTCCGATGTCATTTTGGGAGTTGAATGGTTGGAAACATTAGACACGGTTAGCTTCAATTTCAAAAAATTATTTGTGGAATGGAAGGAAAACGGACGAGTCATTCGCTTACAAGGCATTACTACTCCTCCATCACAAATGGTGAGCTCTCATAGTATGGAGAAGATGTTAAAAAAGGGTGGATATGGATTTATAGCTCAAATTAATTGTTTGGAAACACAATCTCGAGCAACTTCGGATATTACTGCTCCAGATTTATGAGACATCGTAACAAATTATGAAGAGGTTTTCCAAGAACCTAAAGGATTACCACCTAAACGATCTCATGACCATGCCATCCATTTGATTCCAGGGAGTGTCCCACCTAACAATCGTCCTTACCGCTATCCTCAACCACAAAAGATAGAAATCAAACAGATCATTCAGGATCTGCTAGATCATGGAGTCATTCATCACAACACTAGCCCTTATTCTTCACTTGTAGTTCTGGCTCGACGAAAAGATAACTCTTGGCGTATGTGTCCTGATTTTTGTTCTCTCAATAAACTCACTATCAAGGACAAATTTCCTATCCCTGTCATAGATGACCTACTAGATGAGTTGCATGGTGCAAAATTTTTTACAAAATTAGACCTTCGCTCAAGATTTCACCAAATCCGTGTCAGAGAAGAAGATATTCCCAAAACTGCTTTTCGTACTCATGAAGGTCATTACAAATTTTTGGTCATGCCTTTTGGTCTCACCAATGCACCATCCACATTCCAAAGTCTCATGAACCAAGTGTTTCGTCCACTCCTCCGTAAGTTTGTGTTAGTTTTTTTTGATGACATTCTCATATATAGCAAAACATGGAAGGACCATTTACATCATGTGGATAAAGCCCTTCACATTTTACACAGAGAAAAGTTATTTGTCAAACGTTCCAAATGTTCATTTGGTGTCCAAGAAGTCGAGTATCTTGGTCATATAGTTTCACACGAGGGCGTCAAAGTCGACCCCAATAATATTAAGGCAATTCAAGAGTGGCCTTTACCTAAAACCATCAAGAAACTTCATGGTTTTTTGGGTCTCACGGGCTACTATCGCAAGTTTGTATGAAATTATGGTAAGATTGCAGCACCTCTCACAGCACTCACAAAGAAGGATGCTTTTCGTTGGTCGAAAGAGGCCACTCAAGCCTTCGAAGCTCTTAAGAAGGCCATGTGTACAACTCCAGTTTTAGCAACTCCCAATTTTCACAAACCATTTATTATCGAATGTGATGCATCAGGAACAGGAATTGGGGCTATATTAATGCAAGACGATCATCCATTGGCATTTGAAAGTAAACAACTATCGGGGAAAAATTTGGGAAGATCAACATACGAAAAAGAAATGTTGGCTATTCTTCATGCGGTAGAAAAATGGAGACACTACCTAATCAGTAGCCGCTTCATTATAAAAATAGATCATAGTAGTCTCAAACATTTTCTTGAGCAAAGGTTTTCCTATCCGAAACAAAATAAGTGGTTAACCAAACTATTGGGTTATGATTTTGTTATCGAATACAAGAAGGGGAAGGAAAATGTAGTCGTCGATGCGCTATCCAGGAAATATGAAGATGAAGTAGTCATTAACGCTATTTCAGGTCCTTGCTCCCAATGGGTGAATCAATTACAAGATGAATGGTTGTCCAATAGTGAAACTGCTCAGATAATTCAAGAATTATCTATAGGGTCCTCTAAACACCCTTTGTTCTCTTATGAAGATAAAATCCTCCGAAAGAAGAACCGCATTTACATTCCACACAACTCAAAACTCAAATCGAAGATCCTCGACGAATCGCACGCTTCTCCATCAGCGGGACATTCAAGATTTTTGAAAACATATTTAAGGATCAAACAATCATTTTGTTGGAAAGGATTAAAAGCTGAAGTCAAACAATGGGTAGCAGAATGCGAAGTTTGCCAGCGCAATAAAGGAGAAACAGTCAAATCACCAGGGTTGTTACAACCATTACCCATCCCTGAACGTCAGTGGGAACATATATCCATGGATTTTATTGAAGGTCTTCCAAAGTCAGAAGGCAGGACAATAATCTTCGTAGTCATAGATCGGTTATCCAAATACGCTCACTTTCAGGCTTTACAACATCCATTTTCCGCAAGCAAGGTGGCAAAGGTATTTATGGATTCAATTTTCAAATTACATGGTATGCCAAAAAATATTGTAAGTGATAGAGATCCCATCTTCACTAGTAACTTTTGGCGAGAATTATTTCGACTTAGTGGTACCAAATTGAACATGTCCTCAGCTTACCATCCCCAGACAGATGGTCAAACAGAAGTAGTTAACAAATGTTTGGGTACATACTTATGATTTTTCGTTCAAGATAAACAATATCAATGGAGCCAATGGCTAGCAATGGCAGAATGGTGGTACAACACTTCTTACCATTATTCAATTAAGATGTCTCCCTTTGAAGCATTGTATGGAACCAAGCCTCCAATTGTAGCAGATTACGTACCAGGTTCATCCAAAGTAGCCAAAGTGGATGATTGGTTTCAACAAAGGCAATCTACACTCACCATACTCAAAGAGAATTTATTCCAAGCACAAAATCGCATGAAACAACAACAAGACTTGCACCGATCAAAACAAACTTTTAATGTCGGTGACAAGGTTTTCCTAAGGTTGCAACCTTACAAACAAGCATCGTTAAGGATAAAGACCAGTCAAAAGTTGGCTCCACGATTCTATGGTCCTTACAAAATTGTGCGCCGCATTGGAGAAGTAGCCTATCAGTTAGAGCTACCTTCATCATCACGAATACACCCGGTATTTCATGTTTCATGTCTCAAAAAAGTAATTGGTCGAAAAGTGCAAAGTCAATCAGAATTACCGGTGCTCGATGAGGAAGGACACATACATCTCCAACCCGAAGATATATTACAACACAGAATACGAAGACTAAGATCACGCCAGATTCAAGAATTTCTCATCAAATGGCAAGACCTACCAGAGGAAGATGCCACATGGGAACATGAAAGTATTTTCCAGACATTTCTAGCTTTGAGGACAAAGCTTTCCGAGGAGGGGAGTCATGCTACATACCAAACCTAGCCATCGGCTAGATTCTCCAAGTGCATAAAATTTCATATTTATTAGCGTAGTTGTTTCATTAATTCATTTTATCTCATCTTTGCTTTTTATTCATTGCGTAATCACACTTTGCCTTCACGACGGGATCTTCCCTCCTAGTGGCAATTGATTTTTATATTCGTATTTGCAATTAGTAGCATCCGCTAGCTGGTTATTCATGTTAATTCCTTGCTAGTAAATTTATATATATATTTTGCATATACGGGAGATATCAGGGTGAGCAACAGACAAAGGGTAGTCATACCCTTTCATTAGGACTACCCCTCTAAAATAAAATGGGACTCTTTCAACCCATTGTTTCAATTAGGGATCAACCAATAGAACTACTACTCTGAAAGTAGGCGGGTGATGTGTTGTCGTTATGCACATCATTAATTCTCAATGAATTTGTCAATCCAGGGCAGTGTACAAGGCTATTTGCGAAAGGAGTGAATAGGGCTATAACTTAGGTCATTTGGGAGCAATAGGTCTTATTGGTGAAACCGATTGTGTGGGGGATTTAGGAAATTTTTATCTCTAAATTGCATAAATTGAACTTTAATCTAATTGCAGGAATGGAAACTAATTACTAACTATAGAAACGAAATCCTAGTTACAATTATAGAATGAAATATAATTATGTTGCAGAAAGAAAGTCTATTTACTTTTGTAGTAATGTAAACCTAATTATAACATGGAAATTAAGTCTTGTCAATGCTCTTTAACATAAGGTTGTCAATATTCTATGTAGGGGTTGACAACAAAACACAAAATGTAGTAAATTACAAAAAATAGTAAATTCTGAAAATGATAATCTATAGTAATTTGAATTTTTGCTAAAAATGGAGATTACAACCAAACCTATCATTAATCACAAGATCATCCTAATCATGAAATAAACTAAGATTGCAAAGAATGTTAGCTATTTACAAGGAAATGAAATGACAAGTTTTACAACTTATTCTACTGCAAAAAAATCAGAATAAAAACCTGCTGTTAGTCCTCCTCCTAGGTCTGGAAGTGGCCAGCCTCCTTGTCCAAAAGAAGGTATGAGTCTTTCTCTCTCTCTAGATATTACTCACACTCATTCACAACAAAATGAATAGAAAAAGTAGTGCACTTTATTGATTCAGGAACATAATTATAGTATTGTTGCTAAAAATACTATTACAGGACTGTAACAGTCACTTTTATGCTATTTTCTTATTATTATACTTCTTGCTTATTTTCCCCTACCTAGCTCAACCTGGACGGGAACTATCTATTATATATATCCTAAAATCTATTTACAAACTAAGAATATCTCATTCCTATCTTACAGATCTATTCCTATTATGATGCAGCATTTCCTGGGTTTATCCTAGAAGAGGATCAAAATTGATCTTTTCCATGAATGGTGGCTTTAGACGGAAAGGACGAAAAAGTCAGATGGGAGATATTTTCCTTTAACCTTTTCAATCTTCTTTCTCTTTTTCCATCGTCAAAAATCAGTAAAAAAGTCAAAAAGCACTTTCTGTTCTCATTTCGAAGAGAAGTGGCTCATTTCGAAGAGACTTCATTTCTCATTTCGAAGATGTCTGCTCATTTCGAAGAGATTGTATTTATCATTTCAAATATGTCTGCTCATTTCAAATATCTTCGAAATGAACAATTGTGTGCTCTTTAAGTGATTTCATCTACATTTCTCAGGTGGTTTAGCTCTCGGGATCATATTGCAATAGCCTTCATCTCTCTCCATGTGTGAATTCCATGCCTTGCCATTCATTGTCAGCTGGCTAGAATTTACATTGGAAAACTAGTTTTTGCTGCACAGTAATAGTTTGCTTGCACTATTTTCTAGATTTAGATAAATAAATGCTTGAAACACATCAAAACAAAACTAGTGAAGTGCTGCTATCAACCTAAGCATACTTCTCATCTAGCAAGTCATGACAAAGTAACATACAACTATGCAAAAACTGTAAAAATCAGAATATAATATTTCTAACACATTGATCATGCAAACAATTAATACACAACATATTAAATCAACTTAACTAGCATATCAGATTAAACACAAGAGTTTTTAGGCAGTTTCAATGTTCAAAACATGCTATGATTGAGGCATTTCTAGGCCTCATCATTTCTCCCCAACTTATATTAATGCATGTCCTCATGCATTCTATTGTGCTATAGAATCACATATATCCATATTCAAATTCCATGATATATAGAAAAATTTTGTGCCTATATAATATCCCCTGTTCTCCTGAAGGTTTCTAATCCATTCTTCAAACTGATCATCAGGTTGAGAATATTTTTCAAAATAGAAGGGAACTGAAAAAATGATGGTTGGAGGCCTAAATATGAGACCTATCCAGTGATGTTGCATGATTTCAATTAGTTGTATCACTCCTTCTACCCTTCTTCTGGACCATTCTAGGTTAATGGAGGAGATAGGTTCCCTTTTCTATAAAGAAATGGAAAGTTCTTCCCATCTATTTCTGCAAAATGATAATTCTGGAACAAAACTGTCATTACATAAATTCTGGAATTTGGTTACACAATCCCTCAAATTGCTCAAGTACATCCTTTTTACATCTTCCCTATTCATCATGGTGAAATGTTATCTAGTGATAAGTGGATGATTTGGCTGAACTGCTTTGACTAACAATTCAGCTCTTAATTCAATTTCTTTATTTTTTCTTTTCTCCTAGTACTAGTAAAACTGATTTTGTAAAGTGGACATGAATGCTCTCAGTTGAACATTTCCTATGTAATTTTAGGGTGAAACTCTACCTCTTCTGGAATAAAAAATTTGCATAAAAATAATTCACATAAGATATTTTTCTGTTCTTCAGGGCTGTCAAAATAGGCTTCTAAGAAATCTGTAGTTGTGTCCAATTTGTATGGGAGACTTGAGCTAATACTCATGACCTATCATCTGAGATATTTCTCCTTCAGAATGAGATTGTAAAATTTGGTCGGTCATTTGAATTGGACCAAAAACTCAGCAATCTGACATAAATCAGTCACTTTTTCATTCAATGCCTTTATTTCTGTTTCTTTTGCTTCTAACTGTTTACCTTCCAATTTAAATTTTTCAACTTTAGTGGCAATTTTTTCATATATGATCACCCAAATAGCTATGTCTGTATTATATTGCTCTAGGGATACAGTGTTGGGTGGTCTAACTATAGGTGGAAATATGGGTAGTAGATATACTTGAACCCCTTTTTCTGCTACTTCCACTGGTTGATCATCTAATAATAATTCTACTTGTATCCCTTTTTATACTATTTCCACTGGTTGGTCATCAGACAACAATTCTACTTGTACCCCCTTATCCTCTACTTTTATTGAAGGTATAACAATTTTAAATACAGAAATATCATTTGAAGCAGTACTTACTTGAACAATTGCATGTTGCTATTTAAACTGCTCCTGTGCTGGTGTTTCCTATTGTGACTCATCTCCAATATTCTTTTCTATGCTTTTTATCAATTCTAGAGCATCTTCGAAATGAGAAGGCAATGCTTTAGAATGGAAGGGCACTTCTTTAGAATGAAAGGGCGCTACTTTAGAATGAGCACCTATGTATTTAGTCAAAGTTTTAGATGCCTCAATCAAAGTAAAAGAGTCATCTGCCCTAGATAATCCCATAAGTAACTGAGCCAAATTATCCTCATCAATAGATATAGTTGGTTGTTCTTAAGACTGTGACAACCTCTTCCTCAATTCTGCCACTTCCTGCTGTAATTCTACAATCTTCTTTTCCTGTATTTCAATGATATTTTATTTTTCTTCAATCCATTTAGTTTGTGTTTTGATAACACTTTTTGCTGCTCTTAGCTATTATGTGATGTCCACCTCCTCTATTTATGATTTAGAATTTGATGTAGAAAAATCATATGCAGTTGGTTGCTCAAAAACTATCTCATCTTCTGCTTTAGCTGTCTGCTCTTGTTCAAGAGGTTCCATGAAAATATCTATGATTGCATCCACATATTCTGTGGCTTGTTGAACTGTAGCAACTTTAAAACTGTCCTACCCAGTCTCTTCCTCAATCATTTGTTCAAGGAATTATGAAAAATATTCAGGGGCTGGTCGTACTTCTATAACATCCAAACTGCCTTGTCCACCTTCTTCTTCTATCACCTGTTCTTCTATTTCTCTCAAGTGGAGTCTTGTAGACCTCCTAGTTCCTGATGTAAATTTTTTTCTTCTTGCCATATTTTCTGGTGACAACAAGGGCTATGGGTATAGTTTCAAATTCTGGTGGGAGTGCTTCTATTTCCCTTGTTGTCTCTTCCCTATTCTGACAGATCAACAACATCTTCAAAAAATAAACTTTCTTCTATTTTTCTTTTCGACTGTCAGTTCCAGGCCCTCTCTTCTTTTTTTTCTTAGCTTGTGAGGTTGAAGGTTCTGGAGAAATGTGCTCTATTGCTTCTACTGGGTTTGTTTCCTCCTCTACAACAACATCTATGACAACATCTATTTCTTCTTCCTCCTTATCCTCTCTTCCAAAAACTATATCATTCAGAGTAGAATAAAACCTATCAAAGCTTCTAGGGTTTCCTCTAAAATGATGCTGGCAGACTAATTTAATAAGACCATGGTGGCGAGGGCTCCCTTTTCCTTCCTGATATTGTTTTTCCATATTTTTCAACTCTTGGTGTAGATACAGGGGAAGATTTACCCTAACTTCTGGCTGTTGCCTACCATGTCTTAGGTGGTTCAAAATTTTGAAATGATGCCCTGATAAAGTACATATTGGCCTTCACAGATTAAAATTTTTATTACCCATGTGGCCACTTCATTCCAGGGTTCTTGTAGGCTGGTCCTTTTTACCCCCTTGCATGCATTGTTGTGTATTAAGTATTCTGGCTCCCTATCATTTTCTTCCAGAAATTGACTAACTACATTTGCTAGTGTATTTTTGCAAGTTCTAGAAATTTGAAGACCCTCTAATGGAAGCTTAGTAATTTGACCTAAAACTTTAGGGGTTACCTCAATTATTATGTTGTTAATGTGTTCCCGATTATTTCTGAATGTGTGAGCGAACATGCCGGCAAAATCTTCAGAGGACCCATCAAATTTGTCCAAAAATGGCATAAGCCCTCCATCTTCAAAAATTTGCAGCATTTTTGGATTTTCTCGAAGGTGGGTGGTATCTACTGGTTCCATATTTGTCTTTCGTCCCATTTTCCTATTTTGGTATGTTAAAAAATGCTCACCTCTGCTACTACTCTTTTGATGGATTTCTAGTTTCTGGTTCTTGTAGACTTGCAAGGTTTGTTTTCAGGTTTTCAATTGCCTTGTTTGTCTCCTTTGGAATGAACTACAATATCGCCATTGTACCTCATAATAATTTTGCATTAGTAATTATCTTCAGAAGGAAGGGTGGCATGTGTCTATATTTCTACTCTAAACACCTGTCCATTAATGATTGCACATATGTCCTTGCCGTCAAATCCACCTCACTTGTTTTTAGCTCATCTGTTTTGCCTATAGATTTCTCACGTGCATGGTTATTAGTTTCAAACAATGGTGGCATGTTGTTGGTCACTTCCCCATGATTTGGGTACTTCCTTAATGGGTGCGAGATAAGACAAATTACATCTCAACTAACACGTTTCATTTATCATATGCAGTCAAAGAATTCTATTGATCGTATATTTTCCCCCTCCTTGGATGCCACGTGGAAATATCATTTTGAATGCTCATTCTGAAGACTATGCTTTATTGCAAAAATAATTCCTCATTTCGAAGATAAAGTTTCATTTCGAATACAAGTCCTCATTCTGAATATCATGCTTCATTGCGAAGACAATTCCTCATTTCAAAGATAAAGCTTCATTCCAAAGACAAAGTGCAACATTCATTCTGCTAGAATTCTAAAGAAAATTTCAATCTAAAGACAATATGGTAGTTAATTTGAAGAAAACTTCAATCCGAAGACAATACAACAGTCATTCTGAAGAAGATTGCACGCACTATTTTTGGCATTCTCATTTCGAAGATTAGGCATAAACCAATATTCTCCTTCTCAAAATATTTTTTAATACCAACTCTTATGGATACCTTTTATGCTAATGGTTAATTGTTATATACTACATACCAATCATTTAAAATGAAGAAATATAAGAAATATATACCTGATTAAAACAAGTTAATGCAAGTTTTGAAGAATGACTGCTTCTGTTGATGTTCTGCCGATTTTCTACAATATTTAAAAATAAGTGTAGTTGGTGAATTTGTACAATGATGATTCAAAAAATTTCAAGGTTATGCATGCTAAAAATTTGGTTTTCATGCATACCAACTCAGTAGTGCCTTAGGAAAGGTTTTCACTGCCGAGCTATTCATTTTCTCTCTCTTTTTTTTCTTTTTTTTACCTCTCATTTTCTCTCAGTTTTTTTTTTTATTCTGATTATGCCCGTGAAGGAATTCATGATTTCCCTAAAATCATGCCCATGAAGAAATTCACAATCAGAATTTATTCATCTTTTTATTTTCTACTTTTTCTTATTTTTTTATTTTTTTGCTTTTCTTGAAATCCATGATCATGCTGATTTTATTGAAGTAGAAGAGGGAATCTCTTCCACCTGTTGTGCATCTAAAATTTCAAGCTGATGTAAGAATTCCTCTTTAGTTAGAGGTGTATGGTACACCTTGAGGCAATTTCCATTCACTACCAACTTTCTTCGTGACCCATTAATAGGAGATAGACGAGTTGTTCCATTGTCAAATACCTCTTCAATCTGGTAAGGTCCAAGCCATCTAATTCTCAAATTTTTAGGGAAGTCCTCATAGCAAGAATCAAATAGCAAAGCCCAATATCCTTGATGAAATTTCCTCTATTGAATGTGACTGTCATGCCATAGCTTCCTCTGCTCCTGAATTACTTCAGTTTGGTGCAGAGCATCCAACTAAAGTTCATCCAATGTATTCAGCTATAGAATCCTGTCTGTTTGTACCTTTGACAATTCAATCCCAATTTCCAATGTTGTGCGCAATGTTAGAAGTTCAAATTCAATAGGTAAGAGAGGCTTTTTACCAAAAACTAATTCATAAGGTGTGAATCCGATAGTGGATTTCCAAGTAGTATTGTAAGCCGAAACTGCTTCAGGTAATTTATCTAGCCAGTTTCTCCTATGAAAAGCTACTATTTTTGTCAAGATTCATTCCAATTCCCTATTTTTTACCTCAACCTGGCAATTTGCTTATGGGTGATAAGGTGATAATTTCCTATGTTTTATTTCATATAATTATGTAAAGGCATCAATGACTTTAGATGCAAATTGGGGTCCTTGGTCTGTGGTGATAGACCGCGGAGCTCCAAATCTCTAAAAAAATTGAGTATACAAGAAATCGACGACCTTCTCTTCATGAGCATGTTTGAGAGCATGCACCTCTACCCACTTTGTCAGGTAATCAGTTCATACTATAATATGCACCTTTCCTTGAGAAGGTGGATCAATAGGTCCTAAAAAATCAAGCCCCCACCTCTCAAATGGCTCTAAAACCAATTGAGGTTGTAGTGGCATTTCATTTGTATGAGCGGTTTCCCCATTATTTGGCATGCATCACAATGCCTGATGTAGTTTTTCACATCCTTGTGAAGAGATGGCCAATAATATTTTGTCCCTAAAATTTTTCTAATTGTGCTTTTTACAGAATAGTGTCCACTTGAGGGTTCATCATGACAAGCCCTAAGGATATCATATACCTCATCCTTTCAAATGCACCTGCGTAACACATGGTCAGGAATGCACTTAAAAAGTATACCCTTAATCCACTCAAAGGAAGAACTCTGTTTGATCAATTATTTTTTATGTTTTGAAGTGAAATGTGAAGGAACTTTCCCTATGACCAAATAATTGGCTATATCTACAAACTAAGGTGATTGGATAAATATAGCAAATAATTTTTCATCAGGAAAAGTGTCCTCAACTAATTCCCCTTCCTTTGTGTTCTATAACCTGGACAAGAAATCTACTACAACATTAGCTTTTCTTGGTTTTTTGATTATTGTGATATCAAATTCTTGCAGCAATAGTAACCAACGAATAATTCTTGCGCTTACCATAGGCTTACTCATCAAATACTTAATGGTTGTGTGATCTATGTGAATGAATATTTGATAACCTATGATGTAATGCCTGAATTTGTTGATGGCATAAATTACTGCCAAGAATTCCTTCTCAGTTGTGGTATAATATTTCTTAGCTCCTATCAAATTCTTGCTAATGTAGTATATGGCATAGTGTTAACCATTGTTAATTTGTCCTAATGCTGCTCCAATTATAGTATTGGAAGCATCAGCCTATTTGTGAAATGGTAATGTCTAATTAGGTCCTCTTAACATAGGTGGAGTTACTAATTTCTCTTTCAGAGCTTCAAATTATTCTTGACACCTTGCAGTCCAGGAGAATTCAAAATCTTTAGTCAATAGGGCAAACATGGAATTGGCTATTGTGCTAAAGCTAGGAATAAACCTATGGTAAAAACCAATGTGTCCTAGGAAGCTTCTGACATCAGTCTGAGTTTTAGGAGAAAGAATATTCTTGATAATTTCCACCTTCTTTGGATCAACATGGATCCCTTGAAGAGAGATGTGATGACCAAGAACTATTCCTTTCTCCATCATCATAAAACATTTGTCTAGATTCAAGGATAACTGGTATGTTTCACAATGAGTTAAAACTTTGTCAAGGTTTTCTAATGTAAAGTCAAAATTTTGTCCACATACTATGAAATCATCCATGTATATCTCAACACTGTTGGTAGTTAGATAAGAAAAAATTGCTAAGACCACTCGCTGAAATGTTGCTGGGGCATTACACAAACCAAAAGGTAAAACCCTATAGGAAAATGTTCCCCATGGACAGGTAAAGGTTATTTTCTCTTGATCTTTAGGTGCAACCTGAATTTTATTATACCCACTAAATCCATCAAGAAAACAAAATTATTTCTTTCCAACAAGGGTATCTAACACCTGATCTATGAAAGGTAATGGAAAATGGTTTTTGTATGTCACTTTGTTCAGCTCTCTATAGTCTACACATACTCTCATTTTTCCATTTTTCTTAGGAACTATAACCAATGGAGAGACCCACTGGCTATCAAAAATTGGGTAAATGAATCCTACCTCCGAAGTTTTTCAATTTCTTCCTTTACAATATCCCTCAAGGCAGGATTCAGTATTATTTGGGGTTGTCTTACTGGCTTGACTTCTTTAGTATAAATCCTGTGGGTGCATATATCAAGGTGAATCCCTGACATATCTATGTAGTCCCAAGCAAAAGCATGAACATGCTTATGCAAAATAGTTATCAATTTTTCTTCCTCTTCCCTAGTAAGCCAGTTGTTAATGTTCAAAAATTTTCTTGGTTGGACTTCTATTTTTTTTGTATTTGGAAGTACTGAATTCACTTCTTCATACTTGGTAATTAAGGAGTTAAGAGGGAAATGATGAGATGGGAGGAAATAAGAAGTTTTTGTTTCATTGATTTCTAATGGAAGCATATCCTATATGGAACAGTGAAAAGAAAAAATCAGGTGATGGTGCCACCAATGTGGTAGTGAAATAGATGTTTCCTGTGATAGTACAAATGGTTCACCTTTAAAATTTTAGTTCTCCTCATTTCCTAACAACTTATGGATATTTACTACTTCCTCTTCTAACCCTTGTTCATGTAGAACATTCATTAGGATAGTTTCATTCTCTAAATTTTTTGTGTCATGGAGATCTTCTGTGTGTTCCCTTACTACCAATGTGGCTAGTGTGGAAATAACCTCTTCTGGTTCTTCATCTGAGTTAGGAAACCATAACTGACCTAAAAAAATTTTGGAGGGTCTTGCAAGAGGATACAGAGAGATCTATTTTAGATCAATACCATTTGAAATGGTCATTTTTCTAGATCTATAGTCTATGAAGGTTGTTGTAGTTGTAAGCCAAGGTCTTCCCAGAATGATGAGATATCCATGTGCTAAATTTCTTAGTTGTAAAACCAAAAAATATGTAGGGAATTACCAAGAAGAGACTTCTATAGGGACATCTTCAATGATACCTTTAGGTTTTGCAACTGACCTATCAGCCATTTCTAAAACTGTAAATGTGGAACTGATATGTTTGAGCTATAATTATTCCATTATATCCTTGGTCATGACATTTATTGTAGCTCCTAAATCTACTAAGACATTTGATATTGGTACTGAGCCTATGGTAACTATGATAACTGGACTCCCTGGGTCACTATACTTTGGAGGTACTAGTTTTTTGAACAAGAGATTAGCTATATTTCCTTCAACCTAAAAAGTCTTGGGAAATGCTTCCTTTTTTATTCCTGCTCTTCTAATGCACAAATATCAGATAGTACTTTTAATCACTGGTATATCCTTAATGGATTGCAATAATGGCAATGATATAGTTAACATTCTAAGTTCCTTGACCAGGTCTAACTCAGAATTTTATGTTGTGGTGTTGAATCTTTCAGGATATGGAATTATCCTTGATGAAGGTAATTGTTCTGCCTGTGTTTCTATTTTTTCTTCTTCTTTCTCTGTTGTTGGTTTAAATCTAACTGGTTAAAAATGTTCTTGCTTTTCCTTTTTCTTGATTTTAGTTGAAAAAGGTTCAGGTACAACTTTTCCTGAACGAAGTTGGATGTTACTACAGTAAAGAACATTTATTTCAACATTTTCTTTAGCTTCAGCCAAATAGACAGGGGATGCCTATCTCGTGTTGTTTGGATTAGTGACTAGTTGAGCTGGAAGTTGAGGCTGTTTCACCTGTTGTGTTTGTTGTGGTTGGTTCTATTTTTCTTGAAAATTTTGATTAGGTGTAGGCAGTAAATGCTGAGTTTGACCTTGATTTCTTTGCTGCCTTGGATAGGACTGGTATTGTTGACTCCATTGTGGTTGATTTTGCATCCAATGTGGATTAGTCTGATTCTAATTCTAGGGTGGGTTGTTTTGATTCCATGATGGGTTATTCTAATTCTGATTCCAGGCTGGATTACTCCAACTTGTTTGTGGCCATTCTTGGGAATTTGTCCATTGAGAATAATTCTAAGGACATTGGGGTGGTTCTAATTATCCCCAAGGCATAGTCCAAGGATTATGCCTCTAATTTGTAGGAAAACAAGGGGGATTTTGGTACTTAGAGAAATTTCCCCCCTATTTTGGTCCAACATAGTTTATTTCCTCAGTCTGACTCTAACATAATTTTGAGTTGTGGTAGTAGGAGGATCAAATGCTTCTTTGAATAGATACTACAAATGGCTAAGATAAACGTTTTATTCAAAGGACACTCTTGCAAAGCATGTTTATTTCTACATCTTGGGAAATAAATTGCCAAAGGTTCTATGGTTTTTTCTTTTGTAGACATTTCTCCCAAAGTTGTGTTCAATTGCACCAGAATATCAATTTTAAAATTTACAAGTTCCTCTATTAGGTCCTTCACATCAGTGCCATTTGTACTATTTTTTCTTCTTCCCTACTTAGTGCGAGAGTAATTCCTACAAAGATCCACAATTTCCTCATTATTGAGAGTATTTACATCCCATTTTCTCATCAAATCCAATACTTCTCTGGATTTATCTTGTAATCCTCTCAAAAATATGGTTTTGCATAACTCAGGTTCTACAAATCCACATCTCCTTTGAACAAAGGAGAACCTATCAATATAGTCTTCTAATATTTCATCATCTTCCTGTTTAATCCTAAATAACTCATCTTTCCTGTTCCTTACACGATAATACTCCTGATATTTGTCTAAAAACATAGTTTCCATTTGATCCCAGGTTCAGATAGAATTTGGCTCTAAGCTCATGAACCAGCGTAATGCAGAGTCCTTGAGTGTTGAGGGAAAAACCTTAAGTTTTTTATTGTCATTTACATAGTCATAGGTTTGACACACTACTTTTAATTCAAACAAAAACTGATCAGGATCTTCAGATACAACACCTCGGAAGGTTGGAAGTACTAAAGGTGAAATGGTTTTCATGGGGGAGTTTTGTGTTGGATTCAAATGGATAGGATATTCAAATGTTCTGGAAGGTTGGGGCATATCCTGATCATTTCCTTCATTATGGACACAACCATGTTGGTCATCCCTATCTAGATTACCTCTCTCTACCATAGTTTATTTTTCCTTGGGGACAATTAAACCTATCCAAATTTCACTCTTAAGAGGTCCAGAATCCTCTGTTGATGATGAGTCTGTTGATTTTTCTTTCTCAAGATTTTATAATGATTATGAAGCTGGTGATTTTTGTTTCAATTTTTTTGGTAGTTCAAACATAGGTGATTCACCCCTTATACGTGAAGATATTCTTAATGGAACAAGCCAAGGATCCTTTTGAGTAATTCTACCTTTTTCATACCTAGGCTTACTCATTCATGTTTACTCTTGAATGACATAAATTATAGGTCAATAGTTGTTACTTTAACCAGCTGTTATATTCATATTTTATCCTAAATTTTCATAGCTCAGTCTAATTAACAGCTATTGGACTATTGTCACCTTCTAGAAACACTATTCCTTGACAACAACACCAAAATGATGTGTTGTCATTATGCACATCATTAATTCTCAATGAATTTGTCAATCTAGGTCAGTGTACAAATCTATTTGCTGAACAAGGAGTGAACATGGCTATAACTTAGGTCATTTGGGAGCAACAGGTCTTATTGGTGAAACCAATTGTGTGGGGGATTTAGGAAATTTTTATCTCTAAATTGCATAAATTGAACTTTAATCTAATTGCAGGAATGGAAACTAATTACTAACTACAAAAATGAAATCCTAGTTACAATTACAGAGTGAAATCTAATTATGTTGTAGAAAGGAATTCTATTTACTTTTGTAGTAATGGAAACCTAATTATAACATGGAAATTAAGTCCTTTCAATGCTATGTAACAGAAGGTTGTCAATATTCTCTATAGGGGTTGACAACAAAACACAAAATGCAGTAAATTCTAGAAATGACAATATGTAGTAATTTGAAAGCTTGCTAAAAATAGATATTACAACCAAACCTATCATTAATCACAAGATCATCCTAATCATGAAATAAACTAAGATTGCAAAGACTGTTAGTTGTTTACAAGGAAATAAAATGACAAGTTTTACAACTTATTTTGTTGCAGCAAAATTAGAATAAAAACCTGTTGTTAGTCCTCCTCCTAGGTCTAGAAGTGGCCAACCTCCTTGTACAAAAGAAGGTATGAGTCTTTCTCTCTCTCTAGATATTAATCACACTCATTCACAAAAACATGAATAGAAAAAGTAGTGCACTTTATTTATTCAAGAACATAATTACAGTATTGCTGCTAAAAATCTTGTTACAGGACTGTAGATCACTTTTATGCTATTTTCTTATTATTATACTTCTTGCTTATTTTCCCCTACCTAGCTCAACTTGTATGAGAGTTATCTATTATATATATCCTAAAATATATTTACAAACTAAGAATATCTCATTCATATCTTACAGATCTATTCCTATTATGCTGTAGCATTTCCTGGGTTTATCCTAGAAGAGGATCAAAATTGATATTTTCCATGAATGGTGGCTTTGGACGACAAGGACGACAAAGTCAGATGGGAGATATTTTACTTTAACCTTTTCAACCTTATTTCCATTTTTCCATCGTCAGAAATCATTCAAAAAGTCAAAAAGCACTTTTTGTTCTCATTTTGAAGAGAAGTGGCTTATTATGAAGAGACTGTATTTCTCATTCTGAATATGTCTACTCATTTCAAAGAGACTGTATTTCTCATTTTGAAGATGTCTTCTCATTCTGAATATCTTCGAAATGAACAACTGTGTGCTCTTCAAGTAATTTCATCTGCATTTCTCAGGTGGGTTAGCTCTCAGGATCAGATTGCAATAGCCTTCATCTCTCTCCATGTGTGAATTCTATGCCTTGCCATTCATTGGTAGCTGGCTAGAATTTACATTGGAAAACTAGTTTCTGCTGCACAGTAACAATTTTCTTGCACTATTTGCTAGATTTAGATAAATAAATGCTTGAAACACATAAAAAAAAAAAACTAGTGAAGTGCTGCTATCAACCTAAGCATACTTCTCATTTAGCAAGTCATGACAAAGTAACATAAAACTATGCAAAAATTAGAATATAGTATTTCTAACACATTGATCATGGAAACAATTAATACACAACATATTAAATCAACTTAACTAGCATATCAGATTAAACCCAAGAGTTTTTAGGCAGTTTCTATGTTCAAAACATGCTATGATTAAGGTATTTCTAGGCCTCATCAGCGGGACTCTTTCAACCCATTGCTGTGATCGAGGTTCACTCTATGGCTTTCGAATGGTGAACAATCCAGGGATTCAAGTTCTCACCCCATTTTTTGATACTTGCTCATATGTAGTGATTTTTCTCACTATTTTTTTTATGTTTCATTTACGATTTATTTTGAGCAAGGTATTTGTATAGTGCTTTTGATTCACTATATTACTTTAAGTTTTGAGCTTTGAACTGTAAACGTTGAACTTTGAATTTTTATTTGAGATTTAAACTTTGTATCTATGTACGAGTAGGGGAAATTATTGTCCTTTTTCCAAGGTTCACCACTCTAGATCGAACTATTTGCAAGACAAGGAGGTAATAAAACCCATATCTCTAGAGAACCTAAGACAACTTTTGCAGCTTTCATCCTCCCTTATCTTAGCAAGATTTTATATGTTTTTCTTAGTGATGGGATCCTGATATGTCAAGTACTATCCCAAATACTGACCTCATCTACAAAAGCAAAGTAAAATTTCTATGACATCTGAGAAACCCACTAGGTATGGCTGAGTGACTGGAAACTTTTTGGTATACTTATGTAGTTTATAGCAACAAGCATTGTGTATGAATGCAACGGATTATGATAAATGCAGAGGTGCATGATTTAGAAATAAACATGGTGTCATTTTTAATACTAACAAACATAATCCCTCCTACTATGGAATGCAACGAATAATGAATTCCTACATGCAATGTGATGTAGTGAATGCATGCGTGAATGCAAATGAAAATGAATAATGCAAAATGCAAATGTTTTTGGATTTTTAATTATTATTATTATTTTTAATTTTGAGCCTTTATATCTGACAAAACGGTGAGTATATTCCTCTGGAGCCTTTAGGAGTGACCAAACGATGAGGAAATGCCATTAAAGCCTTTAAATTGGCCAAGTAATTTTTCAAAAAATCCTTGGAGATTTTTAGGATAACCAAGAAGTTTTAAGAAAACCCTCGGAGCCTTTTGGGGTTGACCAAAGGTTTGAAATACCTTTGGAGCTTTTTGATTGACCAAACTACTCACAAGAGAGCTTGGAGCCTTTTAGGATGATCGAGTGGTTTTAAGCAAACCCTCAGAGCCTTTTGGGCTGACCAAGTAGTTTTTGGGAAATCCTTGGTGCCTTTTTGGGATGACCAAGCAGTTTTAAGAAAACCCTCAGAGCCTTTTGGGCTGAACAAGTGGTTTTTGGGAAATCCTTGGTGCCTTTATCGGATGACCAAGCGATTATAAGCAAATCCTTGGGGCCTTTGACTGACATGACCAAGCAGTTTTAGGAACCCTTGGAGCCTTTTGGGAAGGGTATGCTACCCTATGTACCCCCAATGTGTGTGCCCCTCAATGAAAGTGAAGGAGGTGTGCTACCTCTAGGATCCTCAATTTGCCTCATTGAATTTTGCATGGATGGTGGGGAAGATATGTGACCTTGAAGACTCCCAATATGCATGTTATCTACTAAAATGTAATCAACTTTCTTAGGAAGAGTGACATAAATTTACTCTCCCAATTGAGGCATGAATCTTAGCAGGGTGCCTATGTCTTGAAGGGGTAGCAATAATGATCCATCTGTGGATATGATATTTCCATCGATAAGATCCTAAAATACATGTTTAAATACATAAAAATAATTAATATCATGACTCATCATTCGGTGATACAGGCAAGCCTATTCCCTTCTATAAGTTTTAGATCTGGCCCTATATGGGTTGTACAAGGGTACATCTGGCAATGTGATTGTATTCATTTCTCATAGCTTATGAACGATGGTTGACATCGATTCAGTTAAAGGTGTCCAAACATGTTGGTCATGCTCTTGGTGAGAAATAGGATGTTGAGGCTTACGAGGCATCAAATGACCTTGGGATTGCACATGAGAAGATGAGGTCTCTAATTTAGTAGGTTGAAACACTATGGGTGAACCATCTATGGGATAAACCCCACTATCTATGAGTTTTTGAACCACATGCTTGAATCCATAACAATTGCAAATGCTATGGCCCTCTTTTCTATGATAGAGACAGTAATAATCCTCCCTATAACCCTTATGTTTAACTCTGTTTGGATCTACAAGTTTGATGTCAGGTAAGGTGATGACCTTAGCCTCTTGTAGCTTTTGAAAAATATTAGACATAGACTCACTTAAAGGAGTCCAAATACACTGTGATTGTCTTGGGCACCTGACCCTCATTGGTTCATTTTGGTCACTCAATGATTGGGTTGGTCAAATTGCCTTTTGCTCTTGCTGAGGTTTTTCCTATGCTTGCATAGGAGATGAGTCAACCTCAGATGTGGGTTGCTTTTGTAATTCTAGGTTTTCAAGTTGGTTCATGATATTGTGTAATGCATTATCTTGATCATCCATTTGATGCTCCATTCTATCTATACAGTTTAGAATGGATTGCAATACTAAAAAATAATTCATGCATATTTCCAATGATTGGTTCGAAATACCCTTGTCTACTGAAGAAGGTGAAATATGGGTTGCTAAGGATCCACCAGATAAGTACACATCACCAATTTTCTTCTTTTGAGCTTATGTGGCTACTTCTTGATGATTCACTTTGTTAGTGTCATCCACATGCTCAGGTTCATGACTTAGTTCATATTTTTGTTTCATTTTGTACTGTTGAACTGTGTAAGCCTGAGTACCCCTAGTTTGATGTGGGGAAGGCACCCGTTCTTTTTCTTGAAGAGGCACCATGAGAAATGAGTTAGGAGTGACTAATTTCAAATGTTCTAGCCCTTTTAATGTGGAAGAAACATCCGATTGCCCCCTCTCTTGTTCTATCTACTTTAGAATCCCTTGATCCTCTAGCTTAATGTCAACCATTCCCATGAACTCTTGAGAAGGTGCTTTAGCTTTTAGACCAGCTGTAAGTAAATCATCAACTAGTCGAGGTGCTTCTGCATCAATCATGCTAACTGATGTTTTATTCTCCTCATCAGGTAATATGATACCATGATTTTTGGTGATGGGAGAAGATAGTGATTTCCTGATTAAGCTCTAGTTGCATGTTTGATGATTTTGTTCGAATGAATATTTTGAGGCTTGCATGCCACTAGAGTTTCTTGTAGCTCATCAATTTTCTTGTAATATTTGAATGGCTTAGGATTATGGGGGACCACATACACTTGTCCTTTTGAGTCCTTAATGTGCGAAGGCAACAAATTTAAATGCTTCAAAGTTGTAGTTGTTATGATGTTGATAGATGACCCGATATCAATCAAGACTCTCTTGTATGAAATATGATTGATGCTTGCTATGATGTGTAGTGGAGGATCAAGTTCATCCTTAGAGATAAGCTTAATCTCCTACCTACAAAAGGTAATCACAAGGTCCTTTTGTAAGTGAACTAAATTCATTTTTGATATGGACCATGATAGGTTATCAACTTTAGTTGAAATTTTTGGTATGTTGAGCTGATCAAGGCATTTATTACTTTGTTCTACAATATTGATCATACTGATAAAACCCTCATTAGGTGAGGCCATGTGCATATCATTAACATGCTCAACTTTATTGTTGTCATCCTCATGGTTGTGTTGAGGGTTTTTGGATATGTTGATGTCTTGATTATCGATAGAAGAGGGGATATCTATTTGTAATTTATTCTTATCCAACATATTCTGCACTATATTCTTGAATGCAACACAATCCTGGATATCAAGGCCATTTTACCAATGATAAACACAATAGATATCTTCTCTATACCCTTTAGGTTTGTGGTGATTAGGATCCAGGGTGTGTACTTCATGAAATATTAGGGTCTTAGCCTTACAAAGGTGATTGAAAATTGATGCCAAATATTCAGGCAATGACTTATATTTATGAGGTGGACATCTCTGTTTGTCCTTGCCTTGATTCATGTTGCACTTGTTATTATGTGCAGGAGGAGGTTGAGCTTGATAGTTCTTTTGTTGTTGGCTCTATGCTTCTTTTGGAATGTTTAACACGATCTGGTTGACACACACAGGCTCAACCTACTGTGGTTGATATCGCGTGCTATTGTTCCATTATTTCTCGCTACGAAGCTCTAGGTCTCCTTATTCCAACTTGATATCTTCAATGACCTTGGCTTGTGATAAAGCCTCTTCAAATGTTGTATATTATTGCAAATGGAGAAACAATGATATGTGCTTGGCATAACTTTTGGTAAACATTCAGGTAATTTTAGTAGTGGGAATAGAGAATGGTAACTCTTCTATTAATTTTTGCCACCTATCCCCATAATCCATGATTGGCTCGTCATCATTTTGACATAGATTGGCCAAGTTAGATAGATTAGCTTTCTTTTTGGTGACAAATGAGAAGCACTCAAGGAAAGCATCCACCAAATATTTGAAGTTGGTGATGATGTGCCTAGGTAATTGATTAAACCATTCAGAAGCTACCCCTGAGAGGGTCATAATGAAAGTTCTTAACATAAAGCCATCATCATGTTGTAAATGGAAGCATGCACTAATGAAGCCTGTTATATGCTCTTGCGCATCTTCATCACATTTAAACTTATCCCATTTAGGCATTTCAAAATATTTAGGATAAGTAGGGCTTGGCACTGACAAACATAATGGTTGATTGTGTATCTTGCTTAGAGTAGGCTTTTGACTAGCCACATCTTGTTTCTCAAGAGATTTGATTTTATCGGCAAGCACCTTGTAGGCTTGATAAGAGATGATCTCTCTCTCCCAAAGGGATATTTTGGGTGCAAGTGGAGGTAAGTTCCTTTGAGCATGAGGTGGTCAATTGTATTCATTGGCCACATCTACAAAATATGGTTCAAGATATTGTTGATCCTGGTCATCTGACTCTAATATTTCATACTTCTTGTGCTCATGCCTATTTGGAACTAAACGCTCTCATGGTTGAGAAGCATGTTTTGAAGTATGGCAAATATAATCATCTACTCTCCTATTATGTAGCTCAAGGTGCGAAGTATCATATCTCTCATTATTTTGCTGCCTGGACTCACTACGAGGAGGTAATTTAGACCAAGCCAATCTATTTGATCACCTTTCTTGCTCCTTTAAATCGAGAAGGCGTTGCTCTTCTAAGCGGTGTTAATATAACCATTGTAGGTGCAACCATTATTGTTTTACACTTTCTCATTCTATATTTTCTAAACACTCATGCTCAATGCACAAACCCTTCAATTGGTCTTGAAGAATTTGTTCTCTCTGGATTGCATCTGACCTATGTGATCTATTTAATCAATTTATTGTGCTAGGTCTAGGACTCTGCAACTCCTTGTGAGGGTTCTTGTTTGCTTCAAACTATGCAACAAGGTTGGCAACTATTTTTCCTTGATGAGTCGAGCTCGCATTGATATTATGCTCTTCCATAGGGGTGCAATCCTCATGCAAGGATGTTGTGGGGGTGTTGCGTGTTCGCTTGGAACACTCACTACGGGTGCAAATAGTATGCAATTGAGTGATAGTTCCCTCATCCATGATGTACTCCTCAATAGATCTAGTAGATACATGAGAGGAATGATCACGATATATGCTTCTATGTCAAATTTCTTGTAGCACCCTAAAATTGGCGCAATAAAATTATAATAATTACATTCACCTTAGTAAATAATTTAAAATTCAAATTTAACCTCCCAAACCGCCCGTTAACCGTCGGGTAATCCGTTTCCCCCTTTTTCGTTCCATTTTTAGAGGTTGTTTTGACCGTTTGACGATATCGTCGCCGACCAGACGATATCGCCCCAGATCTGACGATTTCGTCTGGGCTAGGACGTCCAGACGATCTTGTCGCAAAATTGATTTTGCACAATTAGCTTCTGTTCCAACGGGTCTCCAATCCGGGCAAAAGCGTGTCTGCACCGTTAGGGACCCTCCCCCGTTGGAGATCTCCCAAATTGGGATGATCTCCAACCTTCTAACTACTCCCATAAGCCTATTTAATCCTAAGGACCTTCCCTTAGCAACCCTTGGCTGAAATTCTCTACAATTTAACTCCATCTACGTTGAACCATCCCAATTTTTCATTTGCACTGGTCCCATACCAATTTTGTTGTAGGTACATCACTGTTTTTCAGCCGAAGCCAGCACACATCATCGCCGACGAACCTATTCAGATCGGAGGTGAACCTGTCGAATTCGAGGCAATTTCGTACTGATGTGAGACGATCTCGACTACAGTCCATATTGAGGCAATCAGTGCCTGAAGTTTGCATTTCTCAACCTTTTCTCTGCTGTTTTATTCTGCAAATTAGATAGTTTATTCAGTGTTTATGTTATTTTGCATTTGGAGTTCACCCATTTAGCTTAGATTGCATACTAAGATCATGATTTGTCATTAGAATATCGTAATTTTCTTGAATTTTTGTTCATAACTATTATTCAGTATTCATACAGTCATTTGGTGTTGTTTCTCTCTGTTAGCATAGTAGTATTCGTTGTATTTTGTATCTATTTTTCTGCTTGTAGGTCTCTGATGAATTTGTCTGACGAATTCATCAGATCTCAGATGATTCTGTCAGATATCAGATGATTCTATCGAATTCCAGATGATCCTGACTACTTCAAACATCAGAATCATCACCAGACATCCAGATCAGGTATTCCTCATTTGTATTCTGTAAATTCTCTATTTTATGTCTTTAAATCTATTTTCTATACTCATTGAATTTGCATTTTCATGTAGATTAATCTAGATTCATTTGGCCAAACCTAGGATATGAATGCTTAAAGTTAAAAACAAACACATTAAAACACATTCCAAACCTAGGCGTGGAAACTACCCTTAAATGTTTCCTAGTGAACCCACCATCCATCGAAAAATCATCAAAATACACCTCCCTTGAGAGGCGGGACCTTCACAAAGTCCTCTCAGTCCGAGGTACCATGACATCCTTTTCCCATCCTCCTTCCGGGCACGGATCCAATAGCCTGAAGGTAAGGATGCAAAAAATTTGGAGCGATACATTTTGGTGAACCCGACGTGAATGCATCATAACCTTTTGAAAACAAAAAAAAAAAAAAAAATATATAGAACAACTAAAACATAGATGCATTTTAAATCCTTTAAGTTTGAAATCATGTTTAGATGGTAGCTCCTAAGAAAATATTAGCAGTTACTATAAATGTAGAAAACCAATTGGCAGCCGTAGAAATCAATTCTATGCTTAATGTGCCTGAAACAAGTAGGAATCAATTCCTGTGGAACGAACTTGATAGAAGACTTAGTCTCATCTCATCTAGGTCCACACAACTTAAGCAAATCAAGAGGCTAGTCCTAGATAGAATCCTGGATCCTCATCAACTAGTTTTTTATCATGAACTTCAGAGAGCCTGCCATAGATGGTTAGCTTATAGGAGAGCTCTAGTATCTTTAGAATTGTTCACCTTCGAGGAATACCTCGAGAATGCAGCCATTGTGCACTAGTTCCTAGGTTGTGTAGAAGACCAAGAGGTTGTTCTTACAGATAGGGAAATATGGAATAGAGTTCCGCGAGCTGTGTTATATCGAGAGTATTGCCATGAGCTTTACTTTTATCAACCAGCATCTGAGATAGATAATATCACTATAGCTCTTTTCATCAAATTTTTAAAAGAAAACTTTCAATTTGAAGAAGAACACTTCATGACTCCTGAACAACTCGAGCCTATTAATGATATTTATAAATTGTTTATAGAAAACTAGATTATTACTTTAGTATTATTTCTTGCATTTTATTGTGTTATTTGCTGTCTTTATTATATTATTTCAAAAACTAAAAAAAAAAAAAACCAAAAACTTAGCAAAAACTTAAAAATTTCATTTCAAATATTGTAGTAGGTATATAGTAAACATATACCTCTTAATTTGTTGCATATATATATATATATATATATATATATATATATATATATATATATATATATATATTTGCTGAAATCAAAATTAAAGCACCATGCCTAAACTTAGGAATGGTAAAGAAACTTTAGGAGAAGAAGAAGATTGGTTACAAGATACAACTAGAGACCCAAATGTCCTTCTTGGAGATCCAAATCCGAAAGGAGAAACTCTAGGTCAATCAGAAGAAGACTTAGGTGAAGATAAGGAACAAGAAGGGAGTGTTAAAGAGGATGGATCCTCATCCCCTAGAGTAGCTCCAAATGGAACTATTGCTTTTGACAATGCAGAGCATTTTCAAAAATTTCTCATTGATAACATTGATGACCTTAATGTGGCAATTCGTATTGATAAAGGGAAAATTAGTAACACTCAAGCAGCCATGGAATATATGTGTAATATGCGCACTAATCCCTTGTCTTTCATTGATCAAGAAAGTGACAAGGCTGGGACATCCAATACAGATATGGTCACTATGGCTCAAAACATGTCAAAAAAATAGGTTACCCAACCTCCTAAGGAACTTGTTATTCAACCTAAAATCACTCCCACACAAAAGAAACCTTCCTTCACTACTTTATTCCGCCAAACTATTGAGCAATATGCTTCAAGTAAACAAAAACCTAAAACAAAGCCAAATACAAACTTTCAACAATCCGGAATACAACATAATACAACTTCAAAATTCCTTCATAATACTTTTCCTACCAATAATTTACACAATAGTAACATGGCATCTAATCTGCATGTTCCTCCATCATATGCCCATAAAACCCATGTCAATGCCCTACCGAACCAATATGGGGGGCAAACTAGTAATCTGGAAGCCATGGTGAAACAATTAGCTTCACGTATGGACCAGATAGATCCCTATCGTCCCTCGTATAATTATCGAGAGATCTCGTAGTCAACCTTTGGATCCCATAGTTGTAGCTCAACCATACCCTAAGCATTTTCCCATGCCCATCCTACCTATATATAAAGGAACCGAAGATCCCATAGAGCATCTTCGCATGTTTAGGATAGCATGTCATGATATATCACATGATGACTTGCTATTACTAAAAATGTTCCCAAAAATTTTAGGTGGAATGGCATTAGAGTGGTACTATCAATTGCCCACTCATTCTTTGAGAAACTTTGAAGAAACAGTTGAATCATTTGTCCATCAATTTAGTGCCTACATCGAGAGGCATGTAACTATTAAAGACCTATACAATTTAAAACAAGACAAGGATGAATGTTTTGCCGATTTCTTAGCTAGATGGAGGCAATTGACAGGAAAACCGCACTTTGTGCTGCCTTATAGGGAAATGTTGGACATTTTCATCAATAATTTACAAGAACAAATATCTTATGAGCTATCAACTGCTACTTTAACTACCTTCGATCAAGCTATAGATTTAGCTCGAAGAGTAGAAGATGCCCTCATTAGGAGAGGCCAACTTAGGAAGAAGGATGATGAGAAAACATCCAAAAATCAATATAAAAACAAACAAGTTGTCGGTGACGGAGTCACTGAAAACAGAAATATTGCTAATGTCAATACAACGAAGACAACAGAAAAATTCATATTGAAACCTCTTGATAAGCCTCCTCGAGAATTCACTAGATTAAATCAACCCTTATCAACTATTTTACCTCAATTGCTCGAAAGAGGTTTGATCCAATTACCAGCCATCCGGGAACCTGATCCAACTATACCCGGATATAGAGCTGACTTACACTGTGATTTCCATAGAGGACCTGGACATTCTACCAATGCTTGTAAAAGGTTGAAACATAAAATACAAGATTTGATTGACAATAATGAAATGGAAGTGCAAGCCTTCCAACCTAAACAAAACCCTCCTAATAATACTCAAAATACCATTCCTCAAAATCAAAATCAAAATGCTAATCAAACTCTAGACATATTTCAACACCCTTTACCAAGACATGGTAAAGAGGTAGCCAATCAAATCGAACATCATAATGTTCCCCCTCCTACCCGATATGTAGGAACCATTAGCAGACAATTACCTGTTTAGGATCCTCAAATATTTGACACGACCTTATCCCTGGTTACGACCAGGCCCTTACATAATTTTCAAACTTCTGATTCTAGTGATATAGAATCAGATAGTGAAAGTGAACTAGACATTACTTCAAACCAATCGAATAGTTCTGAAAATGAATCAGATCCTATTCAACCCGTCACAGATGCTATGGTTCCAGAAGAACCATTTCCTAGAAGAGTTACTACTCGACCTTCTTCTAATATATTCCTTTCTAATGAACAAGCCATCAATGCTCAACCGAGACCAGTTCAACGTCTTCATTATAACATTGTAGGTACCATTGGAGTAGTTACTCGACAACAAGCTCAAAATTCTCAACAAGAACCAAACCAGAACGATGGATCAGCTCCATTCATTTTGAAAAACCCCAATAAAGGGAATCATGCTCCTACTGTTCAACCTAAACCCCCTTACAATATTAATGAGCAATTGTCCAATACTACGACTAGAATTTCCCTCTTAGATTTATTAAGATCCTCTCCCACCCATAGGGATGAGTTGATGCTTACATTGAGCCAAATGATGGTACCTCAAAACATTCAACCTGAAGCTATGGCCAATACTATCATCACTCGAGAGATTGATTGTATTGACTTTCGAGATAAAGATATCCCACAACACAGTTTACATAAGGACAATCCCTTATACATTACTGCTCTAATTGGAGATGTAGCCGTCAAAAGAGTTTTGATTGATAATGGCTCATCTCTAAACATTTGCACTTTTGACTTCTACCAACGATTTGGCTTTAGAAGTGATGAAATGAAGAAAACTGATATGATTATCAAAGCTTTTAATGACGAAACACAAGAAACGTGTGGAGTTATTACCCTCCCATTGCAAGTTGGTCCTAGAACCCTAGAAACAACCATGTTTATTGTACATTGCCCAACATCATACAATATACTTTTGGGTCACCCTTGGATCAATGCCATGCGAGCGGTCCCATCAACTTTACACCAATGTGTTAAATTTGAGTTTAAAAATCAGTTGGTCACTATCCATGGTGACCCTAGACCTTTTGATATGTGTGCTTTGGCAGAACCCGTTGGAGTGCAATTTTGCCCTGCTCTGTCATCCACACATCCTAGTTCTTATTTTTCATCTAAAACTGTGAAACATACACCCATAACTTCACCTATTTCCCCTCCCTTAATTTCATCCTCCTATATAGATCAACAACCCTCTAAACAAATCATTTTAGAACCTCAAAAAGATCTTAAATCTACAACCAATCCTTCAAGTTCTACCCCTATAAATTCAAATCTTCTAGAAACAACTATCATACCTTCCACATCTCAAGACATAGGTAATAAGCCTTCTACATCTTATGCCCTTTTTGATGAACTTTTACCAGATTTATCCACAACCTTAATATCAGAAAAAACAAATGCTTTCATGCAAGATTCAAACCTTTTAAATAACTTACCGCCATCTCCTCGTACTTTGGGCCTCCCACAACCTATGGGAAGTACTTACCAAGTCGAGAGTTGTGCCTTCATTTATAAAGGATATGACTAGGGAAGAATCCCTTAGAATATCAAAACTCATCATGAGGGATACGCTCGGTGTTATTTTACCAATGATTATATTAAAGCTAAACCCATGATGCTTAAAATGGGATATAAAGGGAAAGGCTTGGGACCTTCCCAAAATGGCATGAAAGAACCTTTCGAGGTAGAACCGTGGCCTGCCCGCTGTGGTGTGGGCCTATTTCCTAATAAAGGTCAACCCTTTCCTTTTGAGGATGATGATCATCTCATATGTTATCAAGATTATTTGGATAGGCATGTTGATTTGCCTCTTAAAAATTAGTTGTTTTCATGCAACATGCTATCCATAGCTTACCCTGAAATGATTGTTGACCCCGATGAAGAGTTGGAAGGAGATATCTTCCATGATGTCTCTGTTGAAGAGATGTTACACAATGGATTTTATTTTGATGGTTCTATACCAACTATAGCCCAACTTGAGGCCACTAATCCTCAGAATGAATTATCTAAATTAACCTTACAAGAATTACAAGAATTGGGCATTTCACCCGCCCCACCTAACTTTGAAAGAGATCTACATATGAAGGTAGAAAACGTCATTAAAATTAATATTGGAACTGAGGACAATCCTCACATAATCAATATTGGATCAGAATTAAGTCAAGAAAAACAAGAACAATACATTGCATTCCTTAAAGAGTATGAAGATGTCTTCTCTTGGACATACGAAGATATGCCAGGTCTAGACCCTTCCGTAGTCATGCATCATCTAGTGGTCCATCCGGATGCTAAACCTATGAAACAAAAACTTAGAAAAATGCATCCCAAAGTGGCTCTGCTAGTCAAAGGGGAGTTAGAAAAACTCCTGAATGTTATCTTTATACAAGCTATTGATTATGCTGAATGGATCTCAAATGTAGTTCCAATCACCAAGAAAGAAGCTACCAAAGTTAGGGTTTGCACAGATTTTAGAGATATTAACGCCGCATGCCCTAAAGATGACTTTCCTCTTCCAAACATGGATCAAATCATAGACTTTACTGTTGAGAGTGGGATGATGTCCTTAATGGATGGATTCTCCGGTTATAATCAGATCAGGATAGCTCCTGAAGATCAGGCTAAAATAACCTTTATTACCCCCTGGGGTACCTTTTGTTGGAAAGTGATGCCATTTGGCTTAAAGAATGCCGGTGCAACTTATCAACGAGCTATGACCTATATTTTTCATGATATGATGCATGATATCCTACATGATTATGTGGATGATATTATAGCTCACTCTATTATTGAAAATAATCATTTAGATGATTTGAGGAAAGTCTTTAATCGATTACGAGAATATCTCATTCGATTAAATCCAACAAAATGCATATTCAAAGTTAAATCCGGCAAACTATTAGGGGTTTTAGTTTCTTTACGTGGTATTGAAATCGACCCTCTCAAGATTGCGGCCATCACTGATATGCCCGCACCTACTAATATATTTGAGTTACGAAGTTTACAAGGTAAACTTCAAGCCATCCGTCGCTTCATCGATAAGCTGGTAGACAAAACCGGTCCCTTTCTTAAACTCCTTAAGAAGGATGTCCCTTTTAATTGGGACACAAAATGTAGAGAAGCTTTTGAACTTCTCAAACAATACCTCCTTAATCCACCTGTGCTTTCACCACCTAAATCTGATCGCCCATTTCTCCTATATATTTTCGCTTTAGATTCTGCCTTAGGGGCTATGTTAGCTCAACTTGATGATGAAAAGTGAGAACGTGCTAATTATTATATTAGCCGAACCTTCATCAGTTATGAAACCCACTACACAGCGTTGGAAAAACTATGTCTAGCAGTCGTGTTTGCTACGCAAAAATTATGACATTATATGCTTAGTCAAAAAACTTATGTCATTGCTAAATACGATCCCTTGAGGTATCTCATGAGTCGACCTTATTTATCGGGTCGCACAGCCAAGTGGGTTCTGGCTCTAAGCGAGTTTGATCTCACATTCATAGGACAAAAGTCTGTTAAGGGTCAAATCATAGCAGATCAATTAGTCGCTGCACCCTTAGAGTCTACCCATCCCCTCATCATCGAGTTTCTAGATGAATGCCTTCAATTAGAGGCAGACCATACCGAACAATGGTCCTTATACTTTGATGGAGCCCGATGCATGAGTGGGGCTGGTGCGGGTATTATTTTAATATCTCCGCAAAAACATCTTATTCCTCTATCCTTCAAATTGACATTTGCTTGCACCAAAAATACTGCTGAGTATGAAGCTCTAATTCTTGGATTACGAGCTGCCCTAGCGCTAAAAATTAAACATCTCTTAGTTTTTGGTGATTCTCAATTGGTTATAAACCAAATTAATGAAGTTTATCAAACTAGAGATGATAAACTACGCCCATATAAGGCCTATGTTTTACAATTAATGTCTTTATTTGATCAAGTTACCTTGGAAGCTATTCCTCGAACTAGCAACCATGCAGCTGATGCTATGGCCGCGGTTGCATCTCTCCTGCCCTTGGAGTTAGACGACAAATATGCCACTATCATTATTCGTCGACTCCAGGAACCCGCTTCAAATAAGTCATGCTTAGAGCCTTTGGATGTGTTTCTAATCAATGAAACTACTCCTAAACCTTGGTATACAGACATATTTGATTTTATCCAAAATGGGACTTTCCCTGCCAATTCTAATAGAAACCAGCGTCGGTTATTACGTCGACGAGCAAGTCGATTTGTAATAATTGGCAATACTTTATATAGGAGATCTTTTGAAGGTATCCTATTAAGATGTTTAAACTTAGAAGAGTCTAAATCAGCCTTGAGTGAAGCCCACGATGGATCTTGTGGAGGACACTTTAGTGGTAGTGTCATTGCTAAAAAGCTCCTTCGGATAGGATACTTTTGGCCTACCATGGAAACGGATGCACATGAGTATGTGCGCCATTGCGACAAGTGTCAAAAACATGCTGACCTTGTCCATGCGCCCGCACAAGAGCTGCAGGCTATTTCATCTCCTTGGCCCTTTTCTAAATGGGGCTTGGATATTATTGGCAAAATCAATCCTGTGTCATCTGATGGACACAAGTTCATCATAACCGCCACTGAGTATTTCACGAAGTGGGTCGAAGCTATGCCTTTAGCTTCCTGCACTGGCACACAAGTTTCTAAATTTATTTTTAATCAAATCATTTGCAGGTTCAGAATTCCTGCCAATCTCATCTCTGACAATGGAACTTGCTTCAAAAATAAAGATGTTAAAAAATTATGCCAAAAATATAAGATTCAACATCGCTGGTCCACTCCCTATTATCCTCAGGGTAATGGTCAAGCAGAAGCATCTAACAAAACCTTAATCAAAATTCTCAAAAGATTAGTCAATAAAACTGGTCATGACTAGCACATTCAATTATATCCAGCCTTGTGGGCTTATCGAACTAGTGTTCGAACCCCCATGGGAACTTCACCATTTGTTTTGGTTATGGTGCTGAAGTAGTTTTTCCATTTGAATTGGAAGTTCCTTCTTTGGCTCTGCTACTTCAAGATACTGAAGTAGGAGATGAATATCGAGCTGGAAGACTCAGTCAACTGGAACTCCTAGATGAAAAATGCATCAATGCTTTGGAGCATCTCCGTGCTTACCAAAACAAGCTTAAAAGATCATATGCTAAAAAAGTTCGTCATCGATCCTTTGAGATCGGCGACCTTGTTTTAAAAGAAAATCAAAAAAATACAAATGCAACTAAGGACCTTAAAGGTAAATTTGAGCCCAACTGGCTTGGACCATATATTATTACTGCTAAATTTGCATCAGGAGCATACAAATTGTCTACCTTAGATGGTAAAGAACTTAAAGAACCCATGAATATTTTGCATCTTAAACGTTACTATGCATAAATTTGGTCATTTCATCCTTGTATATAATTGTTTATAATATTTCAAAATTTTTATCTTATATTTCTTTCAAATTTATAAAAATCCAAAAACATCAAAAATATTCATAATCATCAAAAATCTTCAAAACTATTTATTGCATTTATTTATGGCACTTGTTAAATTTTTTGCTCAAAAACAAAAATCAAACCAAAAATCAAAATAATGATAAAAATATAAAAACAGCAATATGCTTGACTCTTTCGAAACCAAAATAAAATAAAGAAGAAAGAGAGAGTCAACATTCTCAAAACTTCTCAAAAAATTATTTATATATATTTTCTTACAATTATTGCAGTTATACGTTTCAAATTATTTTGGATAAATTACCATTTATTTGGAATCCCTCACTTGCACACTCACAACAATAAATATCTTGATTTTATCTCGGCATGATTACTAATCTCTCTTATATCAAAGTCCACAAAATTCAATTAAATAAAGTTTGAGCATAGAGAATTGATCTTGTTATTTACTTAAACCAAGCACATCTTTTCACAATAAAATGATTATATTTGTAATTTCCATGTTTTGCTACATAGTAGAACTGATTTCTTGAGCGAAAAGTTTCCCCTGCTATCCTATCATGCACATGGTCTAGAATCTTTGAGAATTGGCAAAAGGACAAGCTCACCCCTACCCGAATAAAAATCCCTTGCTCTACAGCTAATCCGAGCAAGTATCCCTAGCAAAGAAAAAAGAAAAGAAAAGTTCAAGAAAAAGAGAAAAAAAAAATGTTCTTTTATATCATTACAACAATGTTCCAAGCATTATCAAGCAAAAATACAAAAAAATACAAAAAAAAAAAAAGCAAAAGCAAGAAAGCAATAAAATCCCTTTCCCTACCCTTTGAAAAGAAAAGAAGGGTTGATGAGCTTGAATCCCCGGAATTCTCAATTATTCGAAAACTATGAGGTAAGCCCCATAACAGGTGGTTTGTGCCCAACCCGCTTGGCCTTGGGTAACTCCTAGCGTGGTGATATGTCTGTCACATTAGCGACCTTCTTTTGTACAGACCTATGTCTCGCTTATGGATTAGCTAGCTCTTGATAATCCGACCTACATAGTAGTCTAGTATGGTTATATGCATCTACATCATGGTTAATGAACACTTATTTGGTTTCTTCAAATCACTTGTATCATATTATCTTGCTCAAAACTGGTAAATGAACATAGCAATTGCACACACATTTGTATTTGAGAGATTTTGTGTATCATTATGATAAATCAAGATTGGAAATGAATTCACATATGCACATGGGATTCCTTGTAAATCTAACTTTTGTCTTCAAAATAATTTGAAATATTATTTTTGCAACTTGTTTGGAATAAATCAAGTACAGTTGTCTACCACAAAGACAACTATATAATAGAAAAATAAAAAATTTCTTTCAAACTATACAATCAAAACATATACATATATATCTGGTTGACTTTCGCGATGATGGTATAGTTTCAAAACCAAAATTGGAATTTTATGCCTAGCGCAAGTCCTCATTTTCATATTTTTTGTTCATCAAAAATCAACCATGCAATAAAACTATATTTTTTGGATTTTCGCGATGATGGTATAAGTCTATACCTACATATTCTATGCCTAGCGCAAACCATTGTAACAATTTTTATTCCCCATTTATTAAAAATCATGAAAACCATATGACTTAATTCATTATGTTACACAAATTATGCTTTTAAAAAGCAAACCCACTTTCATTATTTCATGTCATTATGTCAACCTTCAATTTTGCAATGATGGTATAATTCCTAAAGAATTATCCAAAAATTTTATCACACTTAGGAATTTATGCCTAGCAAAAATCATTTTAAACATTATTTCATGCACAATATTTTTTATGAAAATCTGAAAACAAACCATCATCACCATCATTTTCATCATTGCACCAAAGTCTTAAGACAGTCTCTTAAGCACTCTTTTACTTTTAACAATATTTCTATACTGGGATTAGCTTGATGGCCGAGTGAGCAGCGACTCCATGAAATGGTCTATAATAGCGACAATGTCCTTTGAAATTATTGTTAGAAGTCTCTTTTTATTTTTACATCACATTACAACCAATCAATTTGTTACATCAAATTATTTCATTTAAAATATTATAGCATGACATCAAAGTTATAAATTTCAAAACGACATAATTTCATGAATCATCAATCCAATTATCAAATTAATCAATCAAACATAAAAGCATCATAAGCGTACACATTATACAAGTCATGTGATCAAAAACATATCTCATATCATATATATATCAACAACCGTATATGTACATCATCAAAACTGGATTGGTATGCCACAATCTGTACCTCGGCATACTCAATCCTCTATCAAAAAAATAATCATATAATACAATGTCAGTCTAGCCCTCTAGCCTCGAGAGCCCCTCGAGCTCTCTACCTCATCTCCTCCCCCGCCCTGAGGTGGACGAGGTGGCCCCATCGCAGTCTGCGTAGTCCTAGTCCTCGATCGGGACGTGGTCCTCGACGACCCGATCCTGATCGGATCTGCAATGTTGGCTGGTAGGGGTAGTCTATCCACCTCTGGCACCAGCTGATAATACAATGTCTGATAGAATGTAAGTTGGGTGATAGCCCATGTCAGCTCTCCAGAACTCGCCCCTCCGCCCCGTGCCCTGAGGCATGCAATCTCGTCTCGCAGCTGTGCCACCTCAGCTCGATGGCATGCAGCCTCATCCTATAGAGTCTGCACCTAGGCCTGGAGACGATCTCTCTCCGCCCGAAGAGTAGCCATCTCGCTACTCTCTCCTGTGTCGACACCCTTGCCCTTATCGGGCGATGGTGGCCTCTCCCTCTATGGAGATGGGGGTCTCGCCTCCCTCCTCTCCCTCTATCGCGGCCTCTCCTGTGCCTGTGGCCTCCTTGGCTCTCTCCCACCGTGACCCTGGGCCGCCTCCATAGTCGCCTGGCACCACCTCCCTATCCGATGCATAACCGCGTGTATCGAACCCTATGCCCTCATCATCCGAGGAGGGCAGATGCCTACGTACCAAGCATCATAGCCATCGGCTACCCCTATGTCGTCCCCATCCACTGGCTGGATGGGGGCATCATCCGCGTCTTGGCTCTAGAACCGCTGCATGTCTGGAGCCCCGCTAACTGTGGTGTTATCCCGGACAGTCCGAGAAAACTCGTAATCCCTCAGAGATGGGATCCCCTATCGTACAAAAACTATCGCAAAACTCGGTCATAGCGGTGGAGCTCCACCTCCCCCCTCTCCATCTATAGCCAGCAGACTCGCCTGATGCGAGCCAACTCCTGTCCGTCCTCGGCCCACCCTGGATGCTCCCTCCATGGTCTCCAGGTGATCTGGTCCGGGACTAGGTCATCCAGTAGTCTCCGGGACATAGGGAGGTCGATCCGCCGCTGTGACCCTCTCTGGAGCCACCAATAGAAGACTCGGGGCCTCTCCCCATCTACCCCTATCATAGGAAGCCCTACCAGCCTCCGCACTGCAATGTGCTCCCAGCACCAAACCTGTAAGAGCGATGTCATGACTAGACATCGACCGCCCTTGTACATGACCCCATACAGGATCCTGTACAACCGACATAGTACATAGCTGCCCCAAGAGAACCTATACCCGTGGTCCCGCATATCACAGATCACATCTACGAGCATCCACGACACCCTGCACCCACTCTAGTGGCACAAAAAAAGTCCACCAACCACTCCAGCTAGCACCCGTGTGAGCCTAGATGCCCCAGGCATCTGGCGTAGTGCCTCGATATTAACTCTGCCCTTCTCTAGGGTGAAGCTCGGGTCACCACACAATCGTCCCATAGCGTGGCCCTGATTGGCCATAGGAGTAATCAACCGTCCTTGTATGGGGATTCTTAGAATCCTCCATACATCCTCTAGTGTGGGAGTCATCTCCCCTGTAGGTAGCCGAAAACATGAGGAACCCGGATACCATCTCTCTGCTAGGGCTGTTAGAAGCCCCATATCTGTAGACACCTGTGGCATCTCTGCCACATGCTGCAAGCTGGCATGTGCCAACTGATCTAACTCTTCCTGTGTGAGAGCAACCAAGTCATCTCTTAACCCTCCATACTTCCATTCCCTGCTCTTTAGCAAACCTCTCTGCAAACATAAACAACAAAACAATAAACAATCATTAATAAACAATTCAAGTAATTAATAATGCAAGTTAAAAATCAATTTTTTTGCAATTGATGATATCGCCCACTATTGGACGATATCGTCCCAAATTTGAGCAGAATCGTCTCCGATTTTGCAAGCCGAAATCGTCTCTAATTTGACGAAATCGTCCCCCTTTCGCCGATTTTGCCCTTGGACGAAATTGCCAAAATTGAGACGATTTCGTCGAAATCGGGACGATTTCGTCCTAACGACGTCGACGGCCCAAAAATGGCCGCGATGCTCAAAAATCATCTAAAAATTACCTACAAAGCATGTAAATTCAAATTAAAGCATCCTAGTTAAGTCTAGACTCTTACCCGTAGACCGCACCGGACCTCTGTTGATCTGTGCGTCGTCTCCACCATTTTTGCTTCAGAGCTCTAAAAACCAGAAAATGAATAGTAAAAATGAATTAGGGTTTTACCCTATTTTTCTTAATTTTATTCAAAAATAATTCAAAAATAATTTTTTGCTTTTTCGCTTTTTTACCTCAAATGTTCGATTTGGGTAAAAACACGGAGGGGGCACCATAGTAAGCTGTCGTACGATTCGACCAAGAATCGTCGCCTAAAAATGGGAATAATTTTTGCTTTCTCGTAGATCGAGAAGAACTCATATTTAACGCATTTTCTTCGGAAAATTCGCTAAAGAGGGGGCAAAATGTAGCACCCTAAAATTTGCGCAGTAAAATTATAATAATTACATTCACCTTAGTAAATAATTTAAAATTCAAATTTAACCTCCCAAACCGCCCGTTAACCGCCGGGTAATCCATTTCCCCCTTTTTCATGCCATTTTTAGAGGTTGTTTTGACCGTTTGATGATATCGTCGCCGATCAGACGATATCGCCCCAGATCTGACGATTTCATCTGGGCTAGGATGTCCAGACGATCTTGTCGCAAAACTAATTTTGCACAATTAGCTTCTATTCCAACGGGTCTCCAATCTAGGCAGAAGCGTGTCTGTGTCATTAGGGACCCTCCCCCATTGGAGATCTCCCAAATTGGGATGATCTCCAACCTTCTAACTACTCCCCTAAGCCTATTTAATCCTAAGGACCTTCCCTTCCCACCCCCTGGCTGAAATTCTCTGCAATTTAACTCCATCTACGTTGAACCATCCCAATTTTTCATTTGCACTGGTCCCATACCAATTTTGTTGCAGGTACATCACTGTTTTTCAGCCGGAGCCAGCACACATCGTCGCCGACGAACCTGTTCAGATCGGAGGTGAACCTGTCGAATTCGAGGTGATTTCGTACTGATGCGAGATGATCTCGACTGCAGTCCATATTGAGGCAATCAGTGACTGAAGTTTGCATTTCTCAACCTTTTCTCTGTTGTTTTATTCTGCAAATTAGATAGTTTATTCAGTTTTTATGTTATTTTGCATTTGGAGTTCACCCATTTAGCTTAGATTGCATACTAAGATCATGATTTGTCATTAGAATATCGTAATTTGCTTGAATTTTTGTTCATAACTATTATTCATTATTTATACAGTCATTTGGTGTTGTTTCCCTCTGTTAGCATAGTAGTATTCGTTGTATTTTGTATCTATTTTTCTGCTTGCAGGTCTTTGATGAATTCGTCTGATGAATTCGTCAGATCTCAGAAGATTCTATCAGATCTCAGATGATTCTGTCGAATTCTAGATGATCTTGACTGCTTCAAACATCAAAATCATCACCAAACATCCGAATCAGGTATTCCTCATTTGTATTCTGTAAATTCTCTGTTTTATGTCTTTAAATCTGTTTTTTGTACTCATTGAATTTGCATTTTCATGTAGATTAATCTAGATTCATTTGGCCAAACCTAGGATATGAATGCTTAAAGTTAAAAATGAACACATTAAAACACATTCCAAACCTAGGCGTGGAAACTGCCCTTAAATGTTTCCTGGTGAACCCACCATCCGTCGAAAAATCATCAAAATACACCTCCCTTGAGAGGCGGGACCTTCGCAAAGTCCTCTCGAGTCTGAGGTACCGCGACATCCTTTTCCCATCCTCCTTTCGGGCACGGATCCAATAGCCTGAAGGTAAGGATGCGAAAAATTTGGAGCGATACATTTCCTATGTTGAGATCTTCCAACACCTTGGTCTAAGAATTCAAAGTGATGAGACTTCCAAGGTTGTGCAAGAGGAGTACCTTCCTCACCAACACTATGATAAGACAAATGACATCCTCCATGATCAAAAGGATTTGGAATTATAATAGGCATGTGAATGGTTGTCTTACCTCTATCTCGCCCTTCATTGGACTGATTTTAACTCTCAATGTAATGAGATGTGGTAGGTTTGGAGGTATTATCATTTAGGTCATGAGAAGATTTGCTGTTAATTCTCCTGAGCAAGGTTCCTTGATGAGATCCACTATGAGTGGTGTTGTCTCCTATGAGACTACCTAAAGTGCATTCAGGTATGTTTTGGGTAGGTGTGCTGCCTCTAGGGTGATCCATATCCTATGGTGCATTGGGTGCAACCTCAGTCTTAGATCGGGGATGACCCCATGCATTGACCATGACCTTATGAATTTTGAATTTTAAAAAAGGTTGTGAGTGTTATATATCAAAATTATTAGTGTGATGAGCTGATCACAATGATATATAACTCAAAATATGATTTTTGGGTCAAAATTTAGTATTTTTGGAATATTTGGCCAACCAGGGCTCGTGGTGAAACGCCCACTTTTAGGAATTTTTGAGAAATTTTGAACCATAAATAGTTAGGACCCAAAATTTCTGTGAGAGGTGCACAAGGGCTAAACTAAGACAACAAAATAAATTTGGCAAGTTTTGGAGTTGTCTAGACCATTTTATGATCATTTTAGTGTAGTTTTTCTCAGTTTTTGGCTTCAAAAATAGATTAATCATAAAACCAAAATAAAATCTTTGTTATAACTCCAATTTGCATGATTCTCGATCCGTTGGATGCAGAATAAAAAAGCAGATTTTTACTCTAAACTATTTTAGTGCATTGGATGTAGAACACACAAAATAGACAATATAATTAGTGATTTACTCTGAACTAGTTCAATGATTTGCATGATTATCGATCCGTTGGATGTAGAACACACAAAATAGACAATATGATTATCTCTTTTAAGGATTAAATGTGTGTCCTAGAACTGGTTTAGTGCATTTGATTTATTGTGAATATACTCTGAACTCTTATCGTGTTTTTCAAAATTTGATGTTATACTCAATTTGTTCAAAGGTTTTCACCTATATACTCACACAAGCCAAATATGGTAGTGAATTCCATACTCAACAAGGTAGCATAGGTACTACCAAACCTAAACCAGCACACTGTGCACAATGATACACTCTTACGAATATGAGTGCATACTATTTTTCATGGATAGGACAGTTCTTGGGTCGACCTTGGCCAAGAGTAGGTCCCGATAATACAATTTCAAATGATCCAACCAAGTGGTAATGACATCCACTATTGGTCTCAATAAAATGGGTTGGATGTGAGATCCCAATGCCATTGATGTTTAAATGAAACATGGTGTGTGTGGTTCCTTTTAATTTGCATAAAATAAAAATGCATAATACAACACAATGATTGTTTCCTACATGTAATGTAAAAGAAACATTTTATATTCAAAGATGCATGCTATACTCTACATGATTTTTTGACAATGCAAACTAGTATGCAAATGGCCACTACTTGGGCCTCAAAAATGCAAACCTACACATAAGTTCTAATATACCACATTGTATTCTAGGGCAGACTGTAATAAGAGATCCACTATTCCTAGCAGCGCTTATCAAAAATTTAGAAAAAGAAACCTAAGGACGTAATCCATTTTTAGTTCATTTTAGCCTTAGTAAATTCACGTTTCAATTTCTGTTCTCTGGAAAACATAGATAGAAACAAAAAAAATAGAGGGTGAAAATGGGGCCTACCTCAGGTCCTCATTCGATCTGCACTCTATTTTCTATTATCTGCTCTGTCAGATGTAAACCGCAAATTTGGTCTATGATCTGCACTGTAAACCATGTGTTGAACCTACGGTTCAATTTTTGGACCATAGATGATAGCTACGGTCTGTACCTACAATTCCAAAAATCAAGAAACAATAGTTAGATCATTTATTTTTTATATTTCTACCGTGATCGTCTTATGTATGACCAAAAAGGTGTGCACCCAAAATATTGTAATTGTAAAAACAAAGTAAAATGATATTCAAACACAAAAATGGATGAAACACATAGAAATTACAAGAAATGCCTCCATTGTTCTATTAAAATGAATGAGTGTCTAATTACAAGTAAGTCCCTCTTAGGGATACTCTATTTTGATACACAATTACAATTATTTCAATCCCCCTCGGGGATGAAATGCACTATCAAGCCCTTAAGGTGACATGAACTGCTCTAGGGTGGAGTGAACCCTCTTTTTCATGTTGAGGAAGGAAATAAATGGTTGTAGCTCCTTAGAAACATATTTCCTATGATCAAGAAACAACACAAGAATGTCAAAAGCATAGGCAACCTCTCATGATGAGGCCCTTTAAATATAACTACCATGAAAATAGCATAATGACATCAAATCAAGAAAATGCGTAAACTATGCTAAACATATGCAAATAATATCAATATTTATGGAAATATGTAAATGAAGAGCACAACTATCAATCTATGGAATCAATTGCTTGAAATGAAGCATTATAAAGTAAAAAGAAACCATTAGCATATAAACTACTAATATGAAAGCAAATTAGCAAAAACACTAATCTATCGATCAGAAGTATCTAAAATTACCATTTAACCATGTGAATGACTAATCTAATCTAGTTAAATGGGTAGAAATGAGAACAATAATGTGGTGATACCTCTATTGCAAACTGCAATACTGATGCACAATATGCATTGTAAACCACGCCTAAAAGCTACAATTAGCAATTAAGTGAGTTTACCCTCAGAATCAGGGGTAGTGGGCTTGATCTCCTTGTCCAATTGATGTTCAAGGGTCGCCTTCGGTGTCCTAACAGGTTTAACAGTTGAATCACTGTGATGGGGCTTCATTTTCCCAAATTTATGTTTCTTGGCTCTTCTAGGCTCCTAGAAATTCCATGGCAAATTGATCTTTGGGTGAATAGCAAAGTGGCATTCTCAAATGCACAAATTTAGTATTCAATTCGACAGGGCTTCACTGCTCACTTGTTTAGTCAACTCTCTATATCTCTCTCCCCATTTGGAGGGGGTATTTATAGGATGCCCTAGGACTGGGGGTGGCTTCCTGGAGAAGCCAAGATAAAAAATAGGTGGTTAGGATAGTTGTAATGGAAGCCTCTAGAATATTTCATCCATTAATCGCCTTCTTCTAGATAAAATGGTCATTCAAACAAATTTGGCTTGGATTGAAGGGCAACTGAACTTCAGTTAAAACCATAGTTCACAATTACGATCTAGACTGTAAACCGTAGGTCTCAACTGTGGTTTAGCCTGTAAATAATAGTTCTGGGTTGTGTTTCAGACTGATTAGGCCAAGGAGCCCAAATTGAGTGGTTAGAACCACTACTATATCTTGGAGTCTATCCAAGATCCTCCATATGGTTTTGTAGCATGTCCATATGAGTAGTCACCCTCGACATGACACATTTTAGGTGTCTACAAATAGGGCTAACAACATAGGCATCCATAGGGAAAACCTTCAACAAATTATTTCCAGTGTCCCACACTGAGGATTAGAAGCACCCAAAATTGAATAATATTCATACAATAAAATCAAAATAGAGATGTGCTTCAAGAAGCAATTTCAATATCGAAGATACTAACAATCCAATGTAGTAGAATAGATTAGTATTTAGACTTAACAGAAATAAACTCCCTACCACCACATATCTAACTATGAATAAATTTCAATTGCCTTACAACTAGTAATCCAAAATAGGTGGAATGAACTAACCATAACAATATTGACATAAATACAATTCACATCTCAAACATATTAATAAAATATATTGAATATGAAAAATATTGAGTCAAAAATCCAAGTAATTCTCCTTTCATTAATTTGCAAAAGATATTAAATAGTAGGGCAAACAAACACTCTAGAGCCAATCCTGAACATTGAGGGTTCGACCTCTATATATAGTTTACAATGAAAGAATAATAGATGAGACATTACAAGGATTTATAATATGACATATTAGAAAAAAGCTATGTTGGCATCATTTCATTCATTTGCAGGGTCCAGGAAATCTGCTCAACATCGCACGCCAAGGCAGCTCGACTTTGTAACTTGCTGGTTTAGAAATGGTAGTTGGACTCTAGGCCATTAGAAACAAGATCTGAACTACTCATACTTATTTGAGGACTTCACACCACTATAGATCTACAACTACCTTGGTTCTTGGATCTTGGTTCTTGGCACCATGAATGTTTTGTCTACCCTCTCAAACTGACTAGTTCTCATTCACCAAGAATCCACCTTTGTATGCTCATGAAAATGTTAGCATAATATCCACCATTGATACACTTAGTGGACAACTATGATTAAAATTCAACAATGCTCTATAGTCGAGCGACGTAGAACAAGCCATCAATCCACTCTAAAAAGAATGTTGATGTCAATTTGGATAGCTTCAACCAATAAATTTGAGACTCCTTGGAAACTACACTAAATATCGAGCGGACTATAGCTCATCACCAATCCATACACTTAAGTCTTCAAAATATTTTATTCCCTTATTGCATCCACATTGTAGAATGTAGGTTGCAATCTGCTCCTCAATTTCCACTCCTTCAACTTCGACTTGAGTTGATTGCAAAATAGAGTGTGTCACCAATCTACTTGAGAAGTAATGAAAAGTGTCTTTTACGCTATTCCACTACATTTTACTTCCTCTTGATCACTTTGCAATTATTACCTAGTGGCATGGAGCTTATCGCCATTCAACTCTAAAATAGATGTGGAACTCAACGAAATGGGATATTCCTAACACTTAGTTTCTTGAGCATGCAGGATGAAGTAATATCGCTAATCCACTCTAAAAATATGTTGACATTATTAAGACTCAATTTGACTACAAATTAGAACAATCACACCACGCCACTGCAAAATACATTAAGTATTGAGCGACATGGAACAATTTACTTGTTTTGCAAAAAAAGAACCAAGTTTTGAGCAGATTGGAGCATTTTGCATTGATCCGCTTTGAAATACTCTATCTCTTTAGTATATTGGAGCATTTTTCATGTCTTAGAATAAATTTTTAAAGTTTTCTAAGGATGTGGTCATTTGGGCCTACATTCTAGTGCCTCACAGATGGATTTTCTCGCAAAGCCATCAAACTCAGAGTCTTATCCATTGGTAATCAGGAGAAAAAAATTCTAGTCTTCAAGCAATGCTTCTTAGAATAATTTCCATATGATCGTTACCCTCTGAAAACTTTGTGAATTCACCCAGAGGATAATGGTTTATATCAAGATCATACTAGAAACAAAAAACATTCGCCGCTCCTTCAAAACTACTCTAATGTTAGGCAAAAACAAAGCTATGCTCTCCCTTTTAATGCTTCTTCAAAAATGATATGAATGCTTTCACAAAACTTTAACTCTCTACCTTTTGGTCTCATACTTTTATTATTGTCTTCTAACAGTATCAGAGTAAAAAATGAAGTAAAAATACAACACTTCTACATGACTACAAAAAATGTTCAAAGTGTAGAAAAAATTATGTTTGTGCATCTTGAGGATCTGCAGTAAACCTCTTTGGTTCTTTGCCTTCCTGTTGGGCTTCTTCTGCACCATTTTCTTCATGATCTTGGTCAGCTTTCTCTTCTTAAATAGGTGAATCCTAATCCTTATCATTTTCCTTAGAATCATTACCAAACAACTAGACCATTAGATTCAGATTTTGCAAGGCCTATTTCCAAACCACTTTAGAAGGATTGGAATTCTCCTTAAGCTACTTGTGGATGAAATCTAACTCAGCAGTATCTTCATAATTCATAAAACTTCCCTTATTCACCAAATCTTCCATCAAGTATCAAAGTCTGGTTGAATCAATTATAATTTGTGATATCTGCTCCTAATCGATTGGCTCTTCCTAGGCATCAATCTCAGATTCATCTTGGAGGCTCGAAGCTACACTCTTTAATTTCTTATTTTGATAACAAAGTGTTATTCTCAAGCCAAAGTCCCTTAAAGCCATATTGTGTCATCTCTTGATTGATGTCTACCACATCCCAAATTGTATTCACCACTTTATCATACAACTACTAAGTCTTTTACAAAAATATATTCTTCTTGACAATGACTTTGGTAGTCAATCTTGCAGCATTCCATTCCTTATTGGGAATTGGTTTAACAGTCTCACTGAGCCTTCTATCTTCTAGCTTGTAGATTTGTTCTACTAGAATCAACACGAGTTACAATTCTTGAGTGAATATTTCTAGATCTTCCTAGGTATTCTAAAGTAGATGGTTGGAATAATCTATATAGTCAATGATGGACTACAGCTCTGAGCATTTCTCCAAAACTTCGGACAATAGTTCTTTCCTTACCTTTTCTAGCCCTGCTTTCAAGAAGCATAAAGACTTGGCCTTTTCAATTTGAACCTGGTGCTTCAAGTTCTATATCTTTTTGGCTTGTTCTTCATTTTTCTTATTTTGCTCCTCTAATTTATCTTTGAGCTTAATGACCTATTGGAATTTTCTCTACTAGTTTTTTATTTCACTTCTAATATATTTCTCTACTTGTTTTTGGTTGCTGAATGTATTCAAGTTTTTCTATCGTCCACTCTAGCTTGTCAACTTTCTCTTTGTATATATCAACCTTAACGTAGAAAATCTCTAAGTGATATTTTTCTATAACTAGCTCATCTTCAATAGATAGCTACTCAATATCTTATATATAATATTCTATACAATAGTCTTGCATAGTCATTTCTATTTCAAGCTTACTCACCAAAGGAATAATGGACTTGGATGCTCTCTTCCTTGAAACTAGATCAACATACATGGTACTTCTCTTTGTATCCATCCTTTTTGAAGGCTTGGACAACTTCTCTGTCCAAAAATCCTAAATTTTCTATGAATCTTCCTTCTCCTTTTGCAAGTATACCAGTGTGGGATAACTTTTAGGTAGAGGAGAGGCTATAAGATAGGGAAGAGAAGACTCAACAACTTATGATGAAATGGTGGTAGTGAATATACTTGAGTCTTTGACTACTACTGTTGTTGCAACGAGAAAAGTCATAATAACTAAAAGAAAGCTCATAGAAGGGTGAGTGGGGGTGGATGAAACAACTTGTATTTCAGATGATGTTGGAGGTTGCAATGGCAAATGTGGGATTATAGGGGATGGTTAAACTAGAATTTTAGATGATTGTGGAGTAGATGGATTGGCTTGGCCCTCTGTATTTATTGATGAGATAGGTGGTGAATTATGAAGGGGAAAGGACATTTTTTTTTCAACCTTTTATTTATAAGGGGAAGGATATTTCTCTGGGGAATTAGGAGGAGGAGGAGAAGAAGGGATAAAAATAATACCTTCATCTATATATGTAGGAAGTTATAGAGCTACCTCTATACTTTGTTGCTATGTTTTTTGTACCAATTTTTCTGCAACTAAGACATGGGTCTTCTCAATAATATTCTCCTTATCCATATTCTATTTATTACAGACCTCCTTATGAGTTCCTTTCGGTGTATTTTTAGCTTTTCTATTAAAAACTTGAAATAATGTCAGCTTATCACTCTTTGTATCTTTCTCTGGAGGCCTTTCCTCTAACACATATTCAAAAATAGGATTGAGCTCAATTGTGGCTGCAGTGGTGAAACTTACTGGTGTAAATACAAAGTTCTCATATTTCTTGTTCTAATATATTTCTATTTCAGGAGGCTCTCCACCTAGAGCTAGGTGCTTGGGCCTACTTACTATCTTAATGACCTCTATTTTTTATGGCCCTATCATTATAATAATACATTTTACTCATTAATTGTGCCTCTATAGGGAAATTCTCCAATTTTTCTATTGAGGGCTCAAATGTTTTAAGAGCTTCAATAGAAGTTAATTGAGTATGATCCCCTTCTCCTTGAGTTTCCTCTTATGAATATGGGGAAGGAGAATCTGATCCTGGTTGTTATTTCTTGTAAATAAATGCTAGATTTTTGGGGTCTTTCACCTTCCAATTTTTTATGTTCTTGTCATATCTATCAGAAAAATCATCATTAATAACTCACCCAAGTTTGGATTTCTCTATTCTGGTTTCCACTCTCATTCTCCACCAGTCCATTATCTTACCTTTATTCCACTTATTTTTAATCTCAACTTCTCTGATCTTAGACTCCTTCAACTAGTGGCTTTCATTGTTGTCCGAATCAAAATCAACTATCTACTCGTAGAAGTCTAGCCATGTGGGAAGTTGTTCCATTTTGGCAATGTTCCAATCTAATGGAGTATTTTCCTTATTATTTTTTCCCTATTCAAAATGAGGCCTTGAGGTCTTCTCAAATTTTTGGGTCTCTCTGTTAAGGGCAATGTTCCTCTTGCAAAAAATTTCATCTGGGTCGTATCTCCACCTCTGAGGGATGTAAAACAGGCCCAACTTATTTTACACTAGCCCTTTCTAGTGATAGTTATATCATTGACACTACAACAGGTCAACAAACATCTTCTTTTATTACTAGATACATAATTCATATTAATAAAATATGCTTGTCTCAATTATTCTAGAGCTAAAAATTTGTTTGTGATGAAATGAGGTAGCAGAAAAGGCTTACCAGTGAAGCCATACAGTCTAATAATTGTGCCTTCTGTAAGGATGTACTGGTCCCCTTCTTCAGCACCTTATATTCTTAACAATTATCTAGCCAGAGGTGGTAACCTAGGGTATTTCCCATACATAATTTTTAAAGTTGGCCCTAGAAATTCTAGGTTAAATATGTAAAAATGCTTAGTGCTCATTAAACGAGTAGTCCAATAGTATACAGGAATAGGGTCTCCCTTATCATTATTTTATTTTATAGGAATCCAGGGCATCATCTACCTTACAACAGAAAATAACATCCAAATCAAACTCAAATGCCAAAAAGAGGGTGTATTTGAATCTCTTTTCATTCTTACCAATTGCTCATGTATTCTTTTGGCAAGGAAAGTTGGCCAGTAAAAGTAAATGACATTAATACCCTTCCTTTATACTTTTGGTTCATATATTTTCTTATTTGAAATATAGTAAGCAGTGGCTATTTGTAAATCTCTAATTAATTGGTCAGAATCCAAACCTTCCAAACAAGCTAGAATGGAGTACAAATTTGGGTTAATAAATTGCTCAATGGAGATTGGGATTTTGGGAAACCCTCTCTTGGATTTAATGGTCATGAATTGATTATAAACCCACTTTATAAAAGATTCCTCTTCATGAGCACACCCTTGCAAAGAGTAATACCTAGCTTGATCAGATGTATTAAACTCCTTAGGCCTTACAGGTGGTTCTACTCCTAGAGCGAAGAGGTTGTGACAAGCCTTGGCAGTGATGTTAAGCAAGATTTTACCACTAGCTATATTTACCACTTTTTCCCTTAGGTCATAGAATTTTACAATGGTCACTATCAACTCTAGATAAGGATGAATTGAATCACATATATAAAAAGTGTATACACTTAAAATGCATCATGTCGATGGTGACTACTCATATGGGACATGCTACAAGACCATATGGAAGATCTTGGACAGATTCCAAGATAGAGTAGTGGTTTTAACCACTCAATTTGGGATCCTTGGCCTAATCAGTCTAAAACTCAATTGAGACCTACGATCTATAGTCTGAACCATAGCTGAGACCTATAGTATCCATTCTAGGCCACAACTGTCACTTGTGGTCCAAACTGAAGTTCAATTGGCCTTCATCCGAGCCAAATTGGTTTGAATAACCATTTTTTCTAGAAGAAGGTGGTTAAAGGATGGAATATTCCAATCCAACTATCCCAACCACCTCTTATTGATCTTGGCTTCTCTATGAAGCCACCCCTAGACCTTGGGTGATCCTATAAGTACCCCTTCCAAAATAGGGCAAATTATATAGAGCATATAGTACATTTTAATAGCAAAGCGCTATCAAAATAATATCAAGTGAGCATTGGATATTAGATAAGCAAAGCCCTGTCATATTGTAGAATCATTTGAGTACATTGAGAGAGCCTAGTTGCCATTTAATTTCCAATTCACCAAGCATCATGTCAATTTTTGTCATGGATGCCCTAAGGAGCTAGAATGCCAAGAAACACTAATTCAAGCAAACAGAGGTCCAATTCAGGAATTCAACCGCCAATCCAGTCAGAGGACACCAAGGTGACCCTTGAACATCAATTGGACAAAGAAGATCAAGCCCAAATCCCTTGATTTGGAGGGAAAAACTACTTTATTGCTCACCATGGCTGACAATCATGGTGTGCAGTGCAGACTGCTCATTTGAGCTACGGTTTGCAACCAGTGATAGATCTCCTTACTAGTTTCTTTTGCATTGTGCTTAATTAAGATAGATTAGGCATTTCAATAGTTTATTTCATGTTTTAAAGACACTGATCAGTTTAATTAGGGTTTTATGTGAGTTCTTTCCATTTAAGCAACTTTTCACTAATCTCTTATTTCCATGTATCATTTCATGCAATTAGTCTATTAGATAAGTAGCAGTACTCTTCATTTTTATGTTTCAATAAATATTTATGAATTTTGCATAAGTCTAACATGATTTGTTATTTTTCTTGATTTCATTAGTGTTATTGCAATTTCATGTTTATATCCTTTAAAGGGCCTCATCATGAGAGGTTGCCTATGCTATTAATTTTTTTGTGTTATTTCTTGACCACAGGAAAGCAGGTTCGAAGGAAATTCAATCATCTAATTCCTTCCTCAACATGAAGAAGAGGGTCAAATCCACCCTAGAGCAGTTTGTGACTATTTAGAGAGCCTTAGTATTGTGCCTACTCCATTGGGGGCTTTGGAATTGTATCAAAATTTGGGTGACCCTAAGAGGGGCATGTCTGTAACCAAGATTTGTTTTCAATATTAATAAAAGAAACATCCATTTTATTGTTATATGCAATCTTGTTTATCATTTTATGATTTAATGTTGATTCTGATTGATGTATTAGATAGGTGCATGCTTTTTGGATAGATCAAAAGGCAATCATGGCAGAACTTCATAATTCATGCCCCTGATTTTTGATATTTTTTGTTTCCTTATATCAAGTGCAGACCGTAGCTTACAGCTACAGTCCTATTGTTGGCCCATGGTCGCAAAATGCGGTCTGCAATAGCAACCACACCACAGATCTATGGTTTATAGTAGATACAACAGACAATAGGGGTTCAAAGCTAGATCATATGAGGACCTAAGGTAGGCCCTTCTAACACTCTTTGTCTCTATATTTTACCTTTGTGTTTTTCCAAAACGTATATGTTGTGGTTGATCCACAACACACCCCAAAATTGGGGACCCACCTTTTTGCAGGATTGCAGAGAAGAACCTTGGTGACCCAGATGCTAAAATTGAAGAAAAGAGAAAAAGTGCCTAAGTGTTGAAGGGAATCGTGACATGTCATGAAATCGCGACTGGTCGCGCCATCGCTTCTGGAAACAGGAAAGTTGTCGCGAAATCGTGACATGTCGCGAAATCGCGACTGGTCCCGCCATCGCTGCCGAAAATAGGAAAGTTGTCACGAAATCGCGACATGTAGCTCCATCGCTGCCGAAGAGGAAAGACGTCACGATTTTGCGACCGATTGCAGCAAAGGTGTACGGAACAGGAAATGGTAGCGAAATCGCGACATGTTTCGGAGAAGTGACCCGGACGGAGAAAATGGTCACGATTTCGCGACATGTTTTGGCAAACTGTACGGACGGAGAAAATGGTCGCGATATCGCGACGTGTTTTGCCAAGGCGTACGGAACATAAAAGTGGTCGCGATTTCGCGACGTGTTTCGGCGAAGGTGTACGGATGACAAAACGGTAGCGATTTCGCTACGGTTTTGTGAAAAGGAGGTCCGAAGGAGAAACGGTAGCGATTTCGCTACACCTTTTGTGAAGGAAGACTCAAAGTCAAAGTGGTAGCGATATCGCTACCATTTCGTGAAAAGAAAGCCCAAAGTCAAAGTGGTAGCGATATCGCTACCATTTCATGAAAAGAAAGCCCAAAGTCAAAGTGGTAGCGATATCGCTACCATTTCATGAAAGGCAAGCTCAAAGTCAGAGTGGTAGCGATATCGCTACCATTCGGGGAAAGCAGGCTTAAGTTAAAAAGTGGTAGCGATATCGCTACCATTTCATGAAGAGGAAGCTTAAGGTAAAAGTGGTAGCGATATCGCTACGAGGAGCTGCCAAAGACATTCGACCGGAAGGAGTGTAGCGATATCGCGACATGTCGCGATTTCACGACATGTCGCGTTATCGCGGCTAAGAAGCTGAACAGGCGGCATGCAGTTTTTGTCGGGTTTTTCGCAGAGTGGCGTTACAGAAGGCGCAGAGAGCGTGTGACACGTGGCATGCAGGTGTCAGGTCTGCAGGAGCGTTACATGCAGCGAAGGATTTTAGGCGTTTTGGCGTTAAGCATGGGATAAAGACAAGGAAAAGGCAAGAATTCGAAGGGTCACATGCAGGAACATGAAATGAAGCGACCAGGGAGAATCGAAGAGCCACGAGAGACAGGATAAATCCAGAAGCGCAGATTGAAGGAAGGGTTGGAAATTGCCGATTGCAGAGTTGCAGAGACAAGAGCTTCGTGCTATTCTGGGCCTGCACTTGGGCAATTTCCTTCTTTTTTGTTCTGGAATATTTATGCCTGGAACATTCCTTGAATGTAATTGACATATCATTTAATACAAAATACAGAGTATTGGCATCTCATTGATGAGAAAGAAGGAGTCATTTTGTGCATGCATGATTTAATGCTTTATCTTTCATTCCAGATTTCTGAGGCTTTTAGGTGAAGTTTAATGCAAGTGTGCTTGGTTGCTTCATGCGAATGCCTAAGTCTGGAATTACAGTAGAAACCCTAGAGACCAAGCACCTAATTTATTTGGATTGTGCGAGTTTGCAGGTTCATTAGATTAGGTTGCATGCATAAAACCTCAGTATCTTCGGTTTCATCAAATCGATGGCAGCATTCTGATCGTAGTTTAGTTTCTCTGCATTTACTTTTCTTTATTTTTCAAACCCTTGCTTTATTTTCTGCAATTTAATTACTGTATCCAAATTAATAACTGAAAATCCTTCAAAAATCCAAGATCAATGTATATTCATTCACTTTGAGTCCACTGTAAATTTAAATTAAATAAACCACCAGTGCCCCTTGTTAACATCCACTTGCAAACCCTAAGATATTCCTGGCATTTCATTTGAACAACATTATTTAAGCATAACAAGAACCTTGGAGAAAGTTATTTTCTTTGCAAGTAGAGGATTCTTGGACTCAGATCCTACCGGAGAGTGTGCTTTCACAATCGGGTGAAAACACCACTCAACAGATTGGCGCTAGAAGGAGGGCCGAATTGGTTTATCTATTTTGATTTTCATATCTGAATATTTTGTTTTTGATTCAATTCTAAAATTATTTACGGCTAAACTGCAACATCGTTTTTTGTTTTTGTTGCAGGTTTTCTTCGAAATAGCCGAGGGTTTCTTCAGGCAGGCTGGACCCACCACGCCGTATTGCGACCAGGTCTCAAACAACCGGAGAAACCATTTTTCACGACCTTACTGGTACTCCCAAGGGTAAAGCCAAGCAAGTCGTAAGCACACCAGTCACAAAAGGCCTGTTTTCTCCAGGAACGTCGAGTGGACCTACGCCAGTAATATCCTTTGCCCCTAGTGTGCCTATAGTTAGTAATATTTCTACTGCTATTGTAGGTCTGTCTACATCAATTCCGAGTCAAATGGCTCAAGCTCCAGCAGACTCCTTGGTATGGAGCTAACAATACTCCTTTGAATATTGTCGGGGATATCCATGAAATCCCCAAGAAAATTGAAATATTTTTGCCTAAATACAAGCCGGATGGCCTAAGAACAATAGAAGAACATATCCAAGCCTATAGGGATGTTTTAATCAGGCTGCAAGTTCAGCATGAAGATGTAGCCTGTAGACTTTTTCCCATGAGCTTGGATCCAATAGCATATGAATGGTATATATGCTTGCCAACTGGTTCAATCACCTCTTGGACACAAATGGAAAATGCCTTTGTCAATCAATTTAGGTCACCCTTAGATCCCGCAACTATTTACAATCAGTTTATTACATGCAAACGGGGCCAAGGGGAACCGATCCGAATGTTTAATCGGAGATTCCAAAAGAACTATAACAGAGCAATTAGACATTTTGCCATCGATCCCGCAGTGGCTTTGCAGATATATTTTGGGGCATTGGACCCCATGACAGCCTATGTTTGCAAGGCGTAATCCTCGGGTCACCACGCTGGCTTTGGCCTATAATGAAGCCATGACTATTGAGCAAGAATTGACACCGCAAGGCTACGGGTTTACCCAGATGCCTATGATGGGACAAAGTGTGCTCCATATGGTCAAGCTCCCCAGGCAAATCAACTCATGGCACCACAAATGCCAAGTTTGAACGCCTTCCCATACCAGCAGCCGTATCCACCAGCACCCGCATATGCACCCATTCCAATCCAACCAATCACAGACCATTCCACCTGTTCTCGCATTTTTGCAGAACAGTCAATCAACTATGTATGAAACTAGTCAAGTCAATCCTCAAGCCATAGTTCCTGTTCCGAATCCAATCCCAATTCAAGGTATCAATCCATATGGGAATCCAATTCCTCAGAACCCAACCCAAATGTGGAATCAAGATCCCATTAATTATGCAAATCCAATAGGGGTTAACAACAATATGATTCCACCGAAGGATGTTTTTTCGAAAGTCGAAGAGCTCAAGAAACTAGTGCATAAACTAAGTAATGACAGGGTTCAACAGCAGAAGCATGAGTCCCGTGCCCCTCACCCAAGTCAGAATTTTAACAATAGAGGGAGGCACTGGAACACTAAGCCAAACAATGGGGGAGTTCCTGCTCCCATTGCTAATCAATTAGATGCTTCTGCAGGCCCTAGCCAATCCAATTCTCTTTTGAATCTTTCAGATTTGGCATGGGAAAGAGGGTGCAAGTTACATAACACAAAAGAACACAATGAGAGGAATTGTCCCGAGATTGCTAGATACACTCATTGTCTTCAGGCACAAGTTGATGATTTGGAACTGGTATCAAATGAGGATCCATCGTATCATCAAGATGAAAATATTATGGTGATGGAAACAGTATATCACCAAGAGGGTGAGAGCGAGGAGGAAGAAGACGAAGTTTTGGAATAGGAGGTGCAAGCTTTTCGAGATTTCAGAAAGGGGACTCATGGGTACCATTTGAGGAGTAAGTCTAAAGCCCCTAAAACCTCATCAACACCTCCAAACAATTCTATTCTTCCTCCAGATACAAAGGCAAGTAACAACCCTCCCCCTCCACTCGGAAGAGAAATGTCCAATGACGTCCAAAAGACAAGTCAAATTCGAAAAACCAAATTATGACGTGGTGGAGGATATGAAGAAGTCCAAATCTAGCCTTTCATTCTTGGACGCAGCTAAATTGCCTGGTCAAAAGGAGGCGTTGATAAGAGCTTTGAACTCACCTGATCCGATGTGGAAGGAAAAAAGAGCTGAATCCCATCTGATTTTGTGAAAGGAGAGAAGGGATGTCCCGCCATTCTTATTGACTCTGAGAATTGCGGGTAAGAACTTGCATAACTGTTTGGTGGACACAGGAGCCACGAGCAACCTCATGCCTACGGAGATATGCAAAATGCTAGGTCTACAACCTGTTTCATCCAAATGCACGGTCTTGCAATTGGACAGATCAGAGGTAAATGTAGTAGGGACTTTATATGATGTCAAGATTCAATTGAATTCTGAACCCAGGGTTCAGCAGGTTGTGGACATTTTGGTGGTTAATATCCCAAGTAGGTATGGAATGCTACTTGCTAGGGATTGGATGAAAATGTTGAATGGCTATTTTGCAACAGACTGCTCGCATATGTGGCTGCCATGGAAGGGCATTGCAAACCAAATCAGAGTGGAAAACGAACCGAGGCTTAAGGAGATTATAACAGATTTTAACAAGCCGAATGAGGTTCAGTTTTCTGAGCCAGACCTAGGGGTCTATGCTCTTGATGTTGAGGAAGCTGCTGAAGAGCTTAAAGAAGAAGTGTGTCATGGTGGTTCTTCTGAGGAAAATGATTACACGTGGTTGCTCAAGTTCGATGGATCAAAGTCTAGACAGGGAGCAGGAGCTGGAGTCGAGCTCACTGGTCCAGGAGGTAAACCATTATTGGCCGCTTACAGACTGCAATTTCCTTGCACAAACAATGTGGCAGAGTACGAAGCATTGATCTATGGTTTACGTCTAGCATTGAGCAAACATGTTAAATGCTTGAAGGTTTTGGGAGATTCTGAGTTGGTTGTCAAGCAAATCAAAGGACAGTATACATGCCACGACAAAATACTGAGCCTTTATAGGACTAGGGTTATGGACCTCATGGAGGAGTTTGATGCATTCAACATAGCCCTTATTTCTAGGAGAGGAAATCGAATAGCAGACTCTCTTGCAGTCGCCGTGGGCATGTTAAACCCGGTGGATATAAAAAGATGTAAAAATTTTTCCATTGAGCTGGTTCCTTGTCCATCAATACCTGATAATGTGAAGAATTTCCAGGTTTTTGAATGTGACAGGCACATCTTCAAGTTTGTCACAAACTCGGGTATTTTTGAAAACCAGGTGATTGATGAGGAACAAAGGTGGCAGGATGAAACAAAAGAAAGTGAAACTGCGTATCAATCCAACAAAATTCCTAAAGACGTGGTTTCATTAGAAAAGATGTTCGACATGGAATGCAAGAACAAGAAGAGAAAAAGAGTCCCACTCCCCAAAGATGCATGCGATTCAATTAATCTAGGGAGTGCAGACAATCCAAAGGAGGTGTACATAGCAAAGGCATGTACAGAGGAAGAAAGGAGCAATATAATGCAGGCTTTGAAGCATTACATAGATTGTATTGCTTGGAACTACAATGAGTCGAAGACTTACAACCAGAACATTATCACACATACCATCCCTTTGAAGCTAGACTCCAAGCCTTTTAGGCAAAGACAACGAGTTGTTAACCCGCTATTGGAGCCTTTGATCGAAAAGGAGGTTAGAAGATTATTGGAAGCGAAAATCATTTTTCCTGTTAGGCACTCAACCCGGGTGGCCAACCTCGTTCCAAGTGAGAAAAAGAGTGGAGAGATTAGGCTGTGCATAGATTTTCGAAATCTTAATAAAGCCTCTCAAAAAGATAATTATCCATTACCATCAATCGATGAAATTCTGCAAATGGTAAATGGATCTGAAATGATGTCCTTTCTCGATGGATATTCTAGGTACAACCAAGTTCTTATACATCCAGATGACAGGATGAAAACAACCTTCACTACCAAGTGGGGGACATTTGCATATAAGAGAATGTCGTTCGGACTGTTAAACGCTGGTGCAACTTTTCAACGCGCCATGGATTACGCATTCAAAGGGCTAATAGGCAAATGCATCATCGTGTATGTGGATGATATCCCAGTTTTCTCGAAGAAGAGAGAGGATCATGTTAAATATTTGAAGAAAGTGCTTCAAAGATGCAGAGAACATGGAATTTCCTTAAATCCCAAAAAGTGCATTTTCGGAGTAACGAAGGGAAATTGTTGGGTCACATCATTTCAAAAGAGGGCATATCCATCGACCCAAAAAGGATACAAGCTATCCAAAACCTACCTCTCCCGAGCAGTAAAAAAGAACTGAGATCTTTCTTTGGGCAAGTCAATTTTGTGAGGAAGTTTATCTCTAGCTTTGCTGAGATAGCCAAACCTCTGAACCAGATGCTCAAGAAAGATGTGGATGTAAAATGGAACGAGGAAAGTAGAGTGGCTTTCCATAATATCAAAGATGCCATTTCCAGAGCCCCTGTCCTTATAAGCCCAGATTACTCCAAGCCTTTTTATATTTACGCTTTTGCATCAGAACACTCCTTTGCGAGTGTCTTAACCCAAAAAGGTGAGGATAGTGCCGAAAAACCCATTGCATTTTTAAGTGCCCCCCTGAAAGACGCTCAATTAAGGTATTCAATCCTTGATAAGCAAATGTACGCACTTTTTAAAACTGTGAAAAAATTTAGGCACTACATCGTGCACAGCAGAATTATCGCCATCGTGCCCGATTCTGCTGTCAAGACCATGTTTTTACAGAATGAACTAGGTGAGAAGAGAGGAAAATGGATTTCAACCATCCAAGAATTTGATCTCAAAATCCAACCAATGAAACTAGTTCGAGGACAAGGACTGGCAAAGGCGATCGCAGAAAATAATCCGCAAATAATAGGTCAATGCTCAAATACATAATACATGGCTAAGGACGACTGGTATGTTGATATTGTGCAATTTTTATTGACTGGTAAGTGTCCTTCTAATCTGAATTCAACACAGAGAAGAGCCTTAAGGCTTAAGTCTATCAATTATCTAATAAAATCTGGTGTGCTTTACAGGAAGAATCATGAAGGCATCTACCTGAGGTGCTTGAACAAAGAAGAAGCTGCCGGGGTGTTGCAGGAATTTCATGGGAAACATGGAACTGGTCATGGTGCAGCCAATGCTACAGCACATCAAATCCTGAGAGCAGGATACTACTGGCCACATATTTTCAAGGATGCGCATACCCATGTACGATCTTGTCACATCTGTCAAGTGGCTGCAAATAGAGAAAGAAATGCAGCCATGCCGTTGCAACCTGTAGTCGAAATGAGACCGTTTGCACAGTGGGGACTAGATTTCATTGGGGTTATTAACCCAAACTCTTCTGATTCTCACAAATTCATTTTGACAGCTACGGACTATTGTACAAGGTGGACAGAGGCGATTCCTACTAAACATGCCACCACTGATGTTGTGATTAAATTTCTTGAGGATCAAATTATAACAAGATTTGGAATGCCCGACTCTATTGTCAGTGACAATGGTAAAGCCTTTATTTCTACACAATTTGTAGATTGGGCATATGATAACAAAGTGAGCTTAAAGTTTGCATCCAATTACTATCCTCAAGGAAATGGGTTGGCCGAGTCTTCAAATAAGAATTTGTTGAATACTATTAAGAAGTTGTTGGAAAAGAACCCTCGGGACTGGCACAGTCAACTAAAGTTTGCCCTTTGGGCAGATAGGACCAGAGTGAAAGAGTCCATAGGGAATACTCCCTATCATTTGGTCTATGGGCAAGACCCGATATTTCCAACAAATTTGAAGTTGCAGACCTTACATTTCATACAAGAGTACTTGGGGACAGAGGATCAAGTTGAAGCCAGGTTGAGCCAGTTGTTGCACCTTGATGAAAAGAGAGAAGAGGCCATGAATCACATGAATAAACACCGTGAAGTTGTCAAAAGGTGGTTTGACAGAAGGGCCAAAGTTAAATCATTCAGAATTTCAGATTTGGTATTACTATGGGACAAAAGACATGAGGAAAAAGGGAATCATCAAAAGTTTGATTGTCTTTGGTTGGGCCCATATCAGATTTCAGAGATTCTTGGGAAGAATACCTTCAGGCTAAAAACATTAGAAGGGGAAGATTTCATGCTACCGGTTAATGGGCAAATTTTAAAGCATTATTTTAGCCCCTAGGTTGTGAGACTTTGATATTATTCTTTTGGTTTTGGTGAAGGGTTTTCAGATTTTGTTTTTATTGTTTAGGATTGTTAGTTTAGTTAGGATTTTGATTATGGATTTGATTTCAATTGACATGTGTGTTAATGTTGATAAAAATAAATATATATATATAAATAATAAAAAATAATGAAGAATAAAAAAATTGAGATGTCAACTTATGCTTAAGGATTAGGAGAATATGAAATATTGGAATTGTCTTGTAAAAGCTCCACAAATAGCATAAAACATTTTTAAGTTTTATTGTTTGATTTTGTGATACATGAAAGAGTCAGTTTTGCATGACAAGTCATTTCATTTGCAATTCAAGAAATAATGCATTCATGTTCCATCCCACCTTACATACATCTCACCTTAGTTACATATGCATCTTAGGTACAAGCCATTAAAGTATGTCAAATCCTCTTAGGGTTGTGTTATAACATATATGTAAGTAGCTCCTAAGGTTGGAAACTGAGTCTTGAGATATCTAGAACCAAGCACGTCTCATACATTAAAAAGGATCTTGAGCAAAATGATCAAAACCTAACTTGGAGGAAAAGGTTGGGCGAAAGAAGTTTTTCATGTCTATCCTATTATGCAACATGATCCTTAAAACAGTGGTTTTGACCACTTCCATAGAGCTTAAAGCCTAAAATCAGAGTAGTAAGGATAGGGTTAAATCCTCATCAAACTTAGGTTGAGGATCCAATTCCCCAAAGCTTTGATTTGACCCACATGGAGTAGTAAGGATAGGGTATAAATTCTCATCTCGGTTAGGTTGAGAATCTGATTCCCCAAAGCTCTTATGTCTCATTTCATAATAAATCTTGGATTGTAAGGATCGTACTATTTGTCCTCTGCAAAGGATGGGTAGTCATCCCCAAGGTCTAAGTAACAAAATTAATATTTTCCATTTACATCTAAAGTTTGGATTGTAAGGATCGTACTACATGTCCCTAACCAGGATGGGTAGTCATCCCCAAGGTCTAAGAATTAAAAAAATAAATAAATTTTTCCCATCTCATCTTTATTTTGGATTGTAAGGATCGTACTACTTGTCCTCTGCAAGGGATGGGTAGTCATCCCCAAGGTCCAAAGAAATGGAGATAAGTTTTGGATTGTGGGGTTAGATATGCCCATGCATGGCATCATGTCTTGCCTAAAAAACAAGACCACAGATTGTCTAGAGGGTTAGACTAGCATGACCATTTCTTCCATAACTGGTTTAATTATTTTGCTTAAAGTGAGGTAATGAACTCTAAATCAGAATAGTAAGGATAAGGTTAAACTCTCATCTCGGTTGGTTGGGAGTCTGATTCCCCAAAGTTCTGATTTCACATTCACTTGCACATGGGTTCTAGATAGTAGGGACTTATAACCAACTTTGGGATACAATAAGGTAATGAATTAGTGGATCCTAAGAGGGTTTGGCAATCTTGAATGCTTGTACATAGTAATAGAAGAAGTACCATGCCTTTTATGGAAGCAAATCTCCTTAGCACATTCATTAGGATCACAAATCATTCACCATCCCACATATGCATTCATGCAAAACTGATAATGGAGTGTTGATCAATTTCAAATAATAGGGAATGAAAACACATTGCACACACTGAGCTAATACTTGATAGTTCTGATGATTCATGTACTTCTGATCTTTGGGCATTTGTTATTTGGCTTATGTGCTAATATATATGTTTGCGAGTTTGTGATATGTTTCAGGTTGGGTTCTTACTAAAATGCTCAAGAGCATTTGACAGTAGAGTCGCCATTTGTTGTGGTTGATCCACAACACACCCCAAAATTGGGGACCCACCTTTTTGCAGGCTTGCAGAGAAGATCTCAATCACCCAGATGCTAAAAATGAAGAAAAAGGAAAAATGCATAAGTGTAGAAAGGTGTCACGAAATCGCGACATGTCGCGAAATCGCGACTGGTTGCGCCATCGCGACCAAAAGAGAAAGTTGTAGCGAAATCGTGACGTGTCAGAAATCATGGTCGACGCGATCATGTCGAAAATAGGAAAGGTGGAAATGTGACATGTTGATGTGGAAATTTGTTGGAAGGAATGTGACGAAGAAATGGTAGCGAAATCGCGACGTGTTTGAGTGGGATGAAGAAAATGGGTCACGATTTCGCGACGTGTTGGTGGCATGGAGGAAATGGTCGCGATATCGTGAGGATGGGATGGAGAAAGTGGTCACGATTTCACGACGTGTTTCGACGAAGGTGTACGGATGACAAAATGGTAGCGATTTCGCTACGGTTTTGTGAAAAGGAGGTCCGAAGGAGAAACGGTAGCGATTTCGCTACGACTTGCGGAAAGAAGACTCAAAGTTCAAAGTGGTAGCGATATCGCTACAAATTTCGTGAAAAGAAAGCCCAAAGTCAAAGTGGTAGCGATATCGCTACCATTTCATGAAAAGAAAGCTCAAAGTCAAAGTGGTAGCGATATCGCTACCATTTCATGAAAGGCAAGCTCAAGTTAAAAAGTGGTAGCGATATCGCTACCATTCGGGGAAAGCAAGCTTAAGGTAAAAGTGGTAGCGATATCGCTACCATTTCATGAAGAGGAAGCTTAAGGTAAAAGTGGTAGCGATATCGCTACGAGGAGCTGCCAAAGACATACGGCCGAAAGGAGTGTAGCGATATCGCGACATGTCGCGATTTCGCGACATGTCGCGTTATCGCGGCTAAGAAGCTGAACAGGCGGCATGCAGTTTTTGTCGGGTTTTTCGCAGAGTGGCGTTACAGAAGGCGCAGAGAGCGTGTGACACGTGGCATGCAAGTGTCAGGTCTGCAGGAGCGTTACATGCAGCGAAGGATTTTAGGCGTTTTGGCGTTAAGCATGGGATAAAGACAAGGAAAAGGCAGGAATTCGAAGGGTCACATGCAGGAACATGAAACGAAGCGACCAGGGAGAATCGAAGAGCCACGAGAGACAGGATAAATCCAGAAGCGCAGATTGAAGGAAGGGTTGGAAATTGCCGATTGCAGAGTTGCAGAGACAAGAGCTTCGTGCTATTCTGGGCTTGCACTTGGGCAATTTCCTTCTTTTTTGTTCTGGAATATTTATGCCTGGAACATTCCTTGAATGTAATTGACATATCATTTAATACAAAATACAGAGTATTGGCATCTCATTGATGAGAAAGAAGGAGTCATTTTGTGCATGCATGATTTAATGCTTTATCTTTCATTCCAGATTTCTGAGGCTTTTAGGTGAAGTTTAATGCAAGTGTGCTTGGTTGCTTCATGCGAATGCCTAAGTCTGGAATTACAGTAGAAACCCTAGAGACCAGCACCTAATTTATTTGGATTGTGCGAGTTTGCAGGTTCATTAGATTAGGTTGCATGCATAAAACCTCAGTATCTTCGGTTTCATCAAATCGATGGCAGCATTCTGACTGTAGTTTAGTTTCTCTGCATTTACTTTTCTTTATTTTTCAAACCCTTGCTTTATTTTTTGCAATTTAATTACTGTATCCAAATTAATAACTGAAAATCCTTCAAAAATCCAAGATCAATGTATATTCATTCACTTTGAGTCCACTGTAAATTTAAATTAAATAAACCACCAGTGCCCCTTGTTAACATCCACTTGCAAACCCTAAGATATTCCTGGCATTTCATTTGAACAACATTATTTAAGCATAACAGGAACCTTGGAGAAAGTTATTTTCTTTGCAAGCAGAGGATTCTGGGACTCAGATCCTACCGGAGAGTGTGCTTTCACAATCGGGTGAAAACACCACTCAACAGATTATCTTCGGTTTCATCAAATCGATGGCAGCATTCTGACTGTAGTTTATTTTCTCTGCATTTTCTTTTCTTTATTTTTCAAACCCTTGCTTTATTTTCTACAATTTAATTACTGTATCCAAATCAATAACTGAAAATCCTTCAAAAAAATCCAAGATCAATGTATATTCATTCACTTTGAGTCCACTGTAAATTTAAATTAAATAAACCACCAGTGCCCCTTGTTAACATCCACTTGCAAACCCTAAGATATTCTTGGCATTTCATTTGAACAACATTATTTAAGCATAACAGGAACCTTGGAGAAAGTTATTTTCTTTGCAAGCAGAGGATTCTGGGACTCGGATCCTACCGGAGAGTGTGCTTTCACAATCGGGTGAAAACACCACTCAACAGTATAAAATGGAATTTAATTAGGACACCTTAAAGAAAAAAGGAAAATGAATTAGGTCATAAGATTTCATTTTATTAAACTTTAGCTAGGCGTTGCTAGGAACATCGAACCTCTGAGTGTAGTCAGCCCTAGACTCCAATGTGCTAGAATATTCCATGTGGTGGTTTTGCATGCTTGAGGCCTAATCAAAGGCCATTAATCATCGAAAACTTCCATTGTTAAAAGGTCATGTAGGATGTAGCATGCATGTTTTCTGAATATCAAATGTTCTTTTTATGCATATCATGTAGGAAATGATCATGTGAGTGCTATATTATGCATATTTCCTTTTATACAATTTAAAAAGAACCACACACACCATGTTTCAATTAAACACTAGTGATTTGGGAGTGAAATCCAACCACTAGTAGGGTTTCAATGATGGTGGGGGTGATTTCCATCCATTGGCCCAAATCCTACGTACCCTTGGATGCTAGACCAATATCGGATCTGAGAACCTTTTGCACCCTAGAAAATTTGCATGTATTCTCTTCGAAGGGTATAACACTGACTAGGGGAAAATGGGTGATGATCTGGGAGGACCTGTGCTCTTGACCGTGTGTGGGCTTCATTACCACACATTATAGGTTGGATTACGTGACTTGGAGTTCATAGCCAAGGTGTCGAGCTACGAGTATACAGGTTAAATCCAATTAAACTGATATTATCATCCAACAAGCTTTCAAACATGATAAGAGTTTCTAATAATGATACAACAAATCATAAAAAAACATAAAAAAAATTAGGGCTCACTTTTAAAATGTAAAGGATATAATCACATTGTTTGCATTGTATGCTTTTTTATTGCTTAAATCATCAAGATAAGGCCTTCCTTGAGGCTAAATTTTTTAGTAAGAGAGATTTCCTCTCAAGACTTATGTAGTTGGCACATCATGACAACTAAGCATAGTCGAGCTCACTCATGAGCTAATGCCTCAGAATATGCATGGAGATGCCCTCAATGCCTCTAAGATTCCCTTGAGGATATTTTAGATCTTGCACATATCCTTGCTAGGCATCATACACACCATTCACCTTAGGATCTAATCCTCACAGCAAGACCTTCTGATAATCATCGTGAGCCCCCTTCATCACGTAAGGGTCCACCCATACAAGCTATGGGGTTTCTTCCCACATGGAGAGAACCCACATTGTTAGGTCTCCCCCTAGAGATATGGAGAGTTGTGGATATTACTCCATGAGTCGGTCATATAGGAAACATGAGTCTCATACAATCCATAGCGGGTGGCTACTCCAAAGTCAATTGGAGGAAGAATGCATTGAGAAGGAATGCCTAGAGCGTGAGTACTCAGAGCAAAAGAGATCACTCTAGGTAACTCATGAGAAGAAGTCATACCTAGAGTCCTTAGGCAACAAGTCAATGTGATGCACCCTGCACATCATCAAGAGTTACCTCTTAAGAAAGTAGATAGCCATTCTCTTAGACATACAGACATATCATCGGCTATTGATAAGCAAAAAAAAGACATGCCTAAAGATCCCATGTGCAAGCATGATATTGAGAGTAGGTAAGTTAGGCAGGTGAGAAATGTTAATGCTCTAAAGTTTTCACAATACTCGATGCATATACAGTCCATTCCATCGTATAAGGAACCTGTGATTACCTTTTATAAATAGGAAGTCAACCTCTGTCTGTCAAGGAATCTGATCCTCCATTGCACATCATAGTGAGGATAAATCAGATTACGTATAAGCGAGTGTTGGTTTATATAGGATCATCCATAACTATTATCACTACCTCTACATTAAAATATCTCAAAATTCCACCTTCCCACATCAAGGCATCAAATTTCATGCTACAATATTTTAATGATGTGGAATCCCATATAGTAGGCACAACAGTCCTCCCCATTGAGGTGGGACAGAAGAACATTTCTACATTGTGCTACATTTTAGAGGGTTCAAGATAGTATAACCTACTTCTTGGAAGGCTATGGATAAGAGCCATGGAGTGCATACCATCCATAGTGAATCAATGCATTAAGTACACCCATGTAAATAAAATTCATGTGGTTCAGGCGGACCCAGATCCTTTCAAGTATTACAAACTAGGGGATCATCCATAGGAACCTAGTGGGGTGCCCACACATCTAAATGCTAAACATGATGAGTTTATCCAAATTTCATATGCAGCCTTGCAAAATTTTGTGGAGTTACCATCTCCATCACTGTTACCTATGGAGTTGCCTATGACTCCTTCATATTTAGTATTTCCTAATAGGGAAGGACTAATGAATTCAATTATAAAGATGCTCATAGATACCTTGGATGTGTCATTAGAGGACCCTCATACTCCTATCAAGGGGGGAATACCTAGCATGGTCATGGATGCACCCGAGTGTATCATACCCGCATCATCCATCATGTTACAAGGTAGACCTCATGAGGACAATGGTGAATGCACATAACATATAGAGGTAGACACCACTGTGTCACCCATCATGGAGACCATTGAGGATTTAGGTTAGCTTCTTATCGAGTCTCTACCTATTGAGCCTATCCTTGATGCACCGAATGAGCATGAGGAAGAGTTAGTTGTTGCAATTGAGATGCTACAACCCCAATAGGTTGATGAGTCACCTATGACTCATGCAATGGTGGAATTATTTTCTCACGAGTTTGTGGGAATGGTTGAAATTAGGTCAGAGGATCGAGTGACTCTAGAGCAAATAGAGCAAGAGATGGGATAATCAGACATTCCTTCCACATCGAATGGGTCTGAACATTTAAAATTAGTCACTCCTAAATTATTTCTTGTGCCACCATCTCAAGGACAAGAGCAAGTGTGTACCCCATATTAGGCTGGGGGTACTAAATCTGACATAGTTCAATTCTTTCAAGTTGAGCAGCAACATGAACTGAGTCATGTGCATGAGCATGTGGATAGCACTGACAAAGTGTATCATAAATAAGTGTCCACATCAACCCAAATGAAGGAAATAGGTGATTTACAATTACCTAATGGATCTCCAACATCCACTTTTCTATTTCCTTCAATAGACAAAGGTATTTCAAATTAGTCATTGGAAATACATATGAACTCTTTGTCAGTCTTGTGAGCCATTCTAAGTCATCTAGAACAAATGGAACATCGAATGGATGAGCAAGATAAGGCATTGCATTTTATCATGAACTAGCTTGGAAAACAAGGATCACAAAAGCATCCTTTACTTGAGGCCAAACCACTTACTATACAAATACAAGAAAGAACTCAATAAAAGCAAGAGCCCATGTGGCCTACCCAACCATTGGGTCCTCAAAGTAAACCAGTATGGGTTGAGCATCCAAAAAAGTTGCAATGCATTTGGAATTCTTTAAAAGAGTCTATGTTTGACATATTTCAGAAGCTACAAGAGGCTAAGGTCATCACCTTACCTAAAATAATCCCTTTAGACCTAAATAGAGTTAAACCTATGGGTTACAGGGAGTATCACTATTATCTCTATCACCGAATAGAGGGTCATGGCATTCAATATTGTCATGAATTCAAGAGTGTGGTGCAAAATATTATAGATAAAGGGGTTTATAATGTATATGGTTCTCTTATAGTGCCCCAACATGCTAAAGTGGAGGTCACACCTCCTCATGTGTGATACCAAGGTCATCAGTAACCTCATAGGCCCAATAAGCCAGTGCAACGAATAGTTTTATTTCAAATGACTACTCTAAATTTGTTCCAAAAATTACATGAGGTGAAGACATTCATATTGCTCGAAGCCAGGCAAAGAGCATCCAAGACTGGGCCACATGGTGAGAGCCCATTTTATGTGTATCATTGAGTGCATGGACATTACATTTGGGATTGTCATTAATATAAAAGGGTCATCCAAGACCTAGTAGAATGAGAAGCGATCCATGAGGATGGTTCACTCGTTCAAACCTACCAAGACATAGGCACTCTGCTAAGGTCCATTTCTCAATTGGGAGAGTTGATTTCGGTCACTTTTCCTAAACAAGCCGATTACATTTTAGTGAATATCAGGCACACTAGGGGTCTCCAAGGTATCATACCTTCCCCACCATCCATGCCAAACTCGATAATACAAAGCGAGGGGTATAAATGTATCACACCTCCCTCACTGTCATCGAGTGGCACATACACTGGGGGTACATAGGGTAGCACACCATCCCCAAAAGGCACCAGGGGTTTCTATACCCACTTGGTCATGTCAGTTAAAGGCCTAAGGGTTTGCTCAAAACTACTCGATCAATCCCAAAAGGCTCCAAGGATTCCTAATAACCGCTTGGTCATCCCTAAAAGCTCCAAAGGTTCTCATAATCCCTTTGGTCAACCTAAAAGTATTTTATGAAAAATTGCTTGGTCAATTTAAAGTCTCCAAAGACATATGTTAGCTCTTTGGTCAATCCAAAAAGGCTCCAACTTCTTAAAATAGCTTGGTCAAATCCCAAAGGCTCTGAAGGCATGTACTCATCGTTTGGTCAAATATAAAGGCTCAAAATCCATAAAAATTAAAAAATCAATAATTTCCAAAAACATTTGCATTTGCATTTACACATGCATCCACTTCATCATATTGCATGTAGCCATTTTTACATCCATTGCATTCCATAGTAGGATGTATTGTGTTTGTCAATCTTACAAACGATGCCACATTGGTGTTTCAATCATGCATCTTTGCATTTATCATAATCCTCATTCATATGAGAAATTGTGTTTTTCAACACAACCCATAATGTTGCTATGAGAAATATACTAGGGTTTTTCGGTCATTCAACCATACCTAGAGGTATTCTCAAGAGTTGATAGAAAGCTTACTTTGCATTTTTAGTCGAGGTCTAGCTAGTATAGCCCTTAGCATATCAGAATCCTATCACTAATCAACAAATTTAAAAATCCTAATAAGGACTATGGGAAGATGAAAGCCACGAAGCAAGACCAGGTATCTATTGAATGTTAATTTTACCCAATTGTGAATTTGAACTCTCCCTTAGTATTTGTTTCCAAAATATTCTTTTGCAAAGAAGTTAAACAAAACAACTTCTCCAAGGTTTTCGCTATATTAGCATTTGCATATGTGTATTAGTATTCTCAAATAAATATGTATTAATGTAATGCTTGGAACACCTTAGTGATTGCAAGTAACTGTAAAAAATGGGCATGTGACTTCATGAGAAGAAATTGCCACGTGATCAAATGTTACAACTCATGACAGGTACAATGATAATAAAGACAAAAGGGGCATGGACATTTGGGCATAGTGGTCAAAAAACATTGAAGAATTTGATGTTTTGTTTTTAAGTTTTGTTGTCATGATTAAAGGTATATGCACAAAAAAAAATGTTTGAAAAGAAGAAAATACCAAACCAAAGAAAACTAAAACACATGCATGCAGGCATAATAGGAAGTCAGAGGTGACTGCGAATATCGCAATGTTGGTGAAAAACATATTTGTTTAACCCGTAGGAGTGTCACCATTGATAAAATAGAATTGCTGAAGTTGATGTGGATAGCATGGATATTGTTGGGAACAATGAGAGTTTTATGACATTATTATAAACGATATGTGGAGGCATGGAAGAGAGTATAGTTGGTAGGGGTTTCGTCTTAAGTGAAGCAAACGCATGTTCGGGTGAGCAGGCAGCGATATCAATCGGGACACCGGGTTTGGAGGTGTTTATGAAAGAATATAGTGGTCATTTCATAGTGGCAATTTTAAAACGTAATAAGGACGATTGTTTTGATAAATGGAGTGGTCTTTATTCAGTAAGATTAGTGAAGGAATGTTTAAGATTTTAAACAAAAAATATATGTGGAAACCACATGGAAATATTGAAAAGATAAAATAATTCTTAATGTAAATATGTTATATGGTTTTTTTGAGTGCCCTTTGATAAAGGGAAATATTAAAAGACCCACCATTACAACGAAGCATTGTAATAGCCATTCGAGCCTTGGGAAAATAAAAAATGAAATAGAAGTCCAAAAAATAAAAAATAAAGGAGATGGACAGTCAAGAAACAAAAACCAAACAACATTGAAATAAGAAGGATTTTTCAAGTGTTTAAAACATAAACAAACAAGCCAAAAAAATGAAACGAAGAGTTTCATCGAAAGAAAATAGAAAACGAAAAGTCTGCATGAAAAAATTAAAAACATCGTTGGAGGAAATAGAAGGGGTTGGAAACTGTTGCAAACAAAGTTGCATATTTTAAGGCAAGGCCATACTGGACCTATTTGGACTATTTTTCTTCCATTTGAACTTGTTTTTGGGGAAAACCACAAATTCTGCCATTGTAAAATGAACACTTTTAATGCAAAAATTTTCAGAAATTTGCATTTCATAGGCAAGAAAGGAGGAGATTTTTTCTGCATGCTATGTTTAACTGTTTATCTTTAATTTTCATATTTCGGATTTGTAGATGGAGTTTATGCATGTTTTATTGGTTGCTTCATGCGAATGTTTGAAATCTGAAATTTGTTTTTGTACCCTAGGAGCTAGCACTTAGCTTGTTTTGATTGTGCAGAATTGCAAGTCTAATAGGTTAGGTTGCATGCATGGAATATCTCACATCTTTGGTTTTTCCGGAATGGGATGGCATCATACTGATTGTAGAATAATTTGCATTTTCAGCTTTCATTTTCAGTTTTTTAGATGTTTTTATTTTCTAACTTTTTATTTTTAATTTTTTTAAAGTTTTCGGACATTAAAATAAACAGTAAAAAAATTCAAAATCTAAAAATAATTGCATGGTTGTATAGATTATACTTCATAATTTCATTATGCACTTAGACATTTTTACTTCAGATTCATTTTGTATTTTTAAAAATTATCCGAAGTTGTTGTTTTTATTGCAGATTTTTAAATTTCGAAATTGTAAAATTTCCATTTTGAGGTCAAATTTCATTTTTTCAGTTTCAGATTTCATTCATGAGCCTATGATGACATTCCCTTCATGAAAATGTCAATTTTATTGAAGGGGTTATGTTTTATGGCATATCACAAATTACCATTTTTGGAGCAATAGATGCACCTTCCCTTTATGAAAATTCTGATTTCAGTGAAGGAAGGTAGTTATTATATGTTACATTAAAGGGTTGTTTTAAAGCATTAAATTATTTTTCTTTATGAAAATCATTTCATAAAAGAGGGATAATTAAATGACATTCTAAAGTCCTTACTTTAAGGCAATAGATTATCATCTCTTTGTGAAAATCAATTTCACCAAAGAGGGATAGTTTATTAATCACATGGAAAGCTATCTTTATCTTCATGATAAGAAGCCATATTCAAGGAGCCTATTCATCATTTAAGATTTACATTAATAGATAGATTTAATATTCATTTACCGGTTTTAAAGGAGGATTTAATGCAAGATGAAACTTGATTAAAATCCACTTAATAAGGGAAGATAAAATCTACCTTAAAACCCTCAAGATAAAAGGAATTAAGGTTACATCATGGTCATATGAGGGCCAATTCACATTTATTTTTTGTTTGGTTTTATGAACAATCATTAAAGTAGCATGGTAAAATAAACCAACACATACCCCTTATTTATAGTTAGTTGCAATCACTAAGGTGGTCCAAGCATTACATTGATACATATTTATTTGAGAATACTAATACACATATGCAAATGCTAATATAGTGGAAACCTTGAAGAAGTTGTTTTGTTTAACTTCTTTGCAAGAGGGGATTTTGGAAACAAATCCTAAGGGAGAGTGCAATTTCACAATTGGGTGAAATTAACATTCAACATTTTGGTGCTAGAAGGAGGGCCTGAATTGGTTTATTTTGTTTTGATTTTAAATGCTATAGGGATTTAAAATATAGAATATTTCATGCCCTATGATTATTATATTTAGGCCTCTTTTAACACACAAAATTGTAGTGCTAAAATGAGGACACAAATTTTTATTCATTGATCTAACGCTTTTGGATTATTCATGTAGGAATAATGTGATTTCATATAATTTTGAAAGTTTTTTGAATTGCTAAATATTTCAAGTTTATTTGATTAGCATATTTGGTTTCCTCTAACAATCCCACTTTGGGAGCTAGAAGGATTTAAATTGATTTATTTTATTACCATTTAGATGCTAAATTATTAATAGTACTTGAAAGATTTATTTACAAAACATTGGTCTTGACTAACGAGGTTTTGTTTCCATATGATTACTTTCATTTGATTCTAACATTATTTATTTTTGATGATGCATTTATGCTAACATATTGCAAATTTGAGAATGTTCTTCAATTTCATGGTTTAATGGATACATATCTCTTGGTTTATGCTAACATCATCATTCATATGTTATACATTTGAGATTGTTAGTCATTTTATGCTTATTGTTTTTAAGATATCTTTATTTGACTAAAAAATTGGTTTTTAGGTTATCCTTTGAGTTTTACTAATGACTACAAGTACTGGAAAGTGGTATGGGGTGCATGGTAATTACTTTAACATTATTGGAGATGCTCATGACTTACCCAATAACATAGAGAAACTTTTACCCAATTTTAAGCAAAAAGGCACAACATTAGCCGAGGAGCACATTCAATCCTATGTGGATATCCTAGTTATATGGAATGTTGAACATGAGGATGTGGCATATAGATTGTTCCCTAGGAGCCTAGATGAGGTAACATATGATTCGTACATCAATTTACCCACTAGATCTATTACATCCTAGGCTCAATTGGAAAATGCTTTTATCAATCAATTTAGGTTGCCCATTGATCCTCTCATGATTTATAAAAAATTTTCTTCTTGCAAGAGGGAACCTAATGAGCTAGTGAGAATTTTTAACATGAGATTTCGAAAGCTCTATGCAAGATTAATTGCCCCCTATACTATTAGGGAGAGAAGTGTTCTTCACATATACTTTGGGACATTGGATCCATTATTTTCCATGTTCATTAGGACAAATTATTTTGTCACTGTAGACATCTAAAACATGTCATTTTGAGGGCGACTACTCATATGGACATGCTACAAGACCATATGGAGGATCTTGGATAGACTCCCAGATAGAGCAGTGGTTATAACCACTCAATTTAAGCATTTTGGCCTAATCAATCTGAACCACAGCCTAGACCTACGGTCTCCAGTCTAAACCATGGTTGAAACCTACGGTCTACGATCTAGATCATGACTATGACCTACGGTCTTAACTGAAGTTTAGTTAGGCCTTACATCCAAGAAAAATTGGTTGGAATAGCCAAAATATCTAGAAGAAGATAGTTGAAGGATGAAATATTCTAGAAGCTTCCATCCCAACTGTCCTAACCACCCTTCTTGGACTTGGCTTCTCCATGAAGCCACCCCTAGCCCTAGGGGCATGCTATAAATACCCCCTCCAAATGGGGAGAAAAAGAAGCAAGCATTGGATATTTGAGCAGTGAAGCCCTGGAAAATTGTACACTCAAACTGAGTATACTAAGAGATAGAGCTATTGCACTTAATACCCGACCCTTTTGCCAACATTCATGATGAATTGCATTATGGATGCCCTAGGTTCTTAGGAGAGTCAAGAAGCACAAATTCGAGCAAATGAAGGCCCTTCATATCAAATTAACCGCCAAATCAGTTTGAGGAAAATGAAGGCAACCCTTGAACATCAATTTAGATAAGGAGATCAAGCCCACTACCCATGATTTTGAGGGCAAATCAATCAAAGGTCAAACCATGGCTATTATCCATGGTTCACAGTGCAAACCACTCACCAGAGATGTGGTTTGCAGTAGGTGACATATCACCTTAAAATTTTCATTTTTTTCTGCTTAAATAGATTATATTAATCATTTATTAGGTTTAATTGTAGTTTAGAAGAATTCTGGCCATGTGAATTAGCTTAGAATAGTAAGTTTATGCTTTGCATTAATTAGGAAATTTTTGGATCTTTTATGCACGTCTATGCTTCTATTTTAATATCTGATCCATGCATTATTTTTCTAATGATCTCCTTTATGCTATATTAAAAATATTGATTCAATTAGCATAGTTTAAAGGTTTTCTTTATATTTTCTTGATCATTAGTTTCATGGCATTATCATGTATGTTTCCTTAAAGGGCCTCATCATGAGAGGCTATCTATATTTTTTATCATGTGTTGTTTCTTTATCATAGTAAGATAGGTACAAGAGGATTCTATATCATAATCCTTCCACATCATGAAGAAGGGGGTCAATTCCACCCCAAGGTAGTTTGTGACTAGTCAAAGGGCAATATTAATGCACCTACCCTATTGAGGGCATTGGCAATTGTATAGACTATATCATCATTCAAGTGACCCTAAGAGGGGCATATTTGTAACATAAATTCATTCATAATCAATACAAGAAATATCATTTTGTTGAATTTATGCAATGTGTCAATATTTTACACTTTTATGATGACTATAGACTAATACAGTAGATAGACACCATGATTTTTGGTTATGTCAGAAGGCGATCATGGTGGAACTCCATATTTGTAGCCCCTGAGTGCTGAAATTCTTGAGTTTTTCTTATCTTAGGTGCTAACCGCAACTAACAGCTATGGTTATTTGTTGGCCCATGACTTTCACCCATGGTTCACACTACAACTCATAGACTAGAGCTCTAGTTTACAATAGAAGCATCAAACAACAGAGAAACCACTTGGCATCAGATTAGGAGCTGAGGAAGACTATTTTTATGCTTTTTTTTGTATTTTCTTCTCTGTGTTTTTATAGTAAGCATTAAATCAATTGCAAATTAGGTACACTAAAGAAAAAGGGTGAACGAATAGCCCTAGTTTGCTTTCACATTCCTTCCATTAGAAAGGCGTTGTTAGGAACATCAAACCTCTGATTGCAGTTCACCCTAGAATACAATGACCTTGATAAAAATTGAGTGGTTGTTTGCATGCTTGAGGTCCAATTAGAGGCCATGTCATTGTAATCACATTGTCATAACATCATGCAGGACATAGCATGCATAGCTTTCTAAATTTGAAACGTTCCTTTTCTTTTTATGCGTATCATATAGGAATGATCATATGAATGCTCTTTTATGCATTTGTCTTTATGCAAATTAAAACAAACCACACACACCACATTTCATTTAAACATAAGTGGCGTTGGGCTCTCAAATCCAACCCATTTGATTGAGACCAATAGTGGATGTTATTACCACTTGGTTGGCTCATTTGCAATTGTATTATCAGGACCTACTCATGGCCAAGGCTGACCCAAGCACTATCATATCCGTACAAAATAGCACACACTCATATTCAGAAGAGTGTATCGTTGTGCATGGTGTGCTAGGTGAGGGTTGGTAGTACCTATGCTACCTCATTGAGTATGGACTTCACTCCCATATTTAGCTTGTGCGAGTATATAGGTGAAAGCCAATTAAATTGAGAATAAAATCTAATAATTTTGCAAAACATGTGAGATTTTCTCATATTGATACAACACATTTTGAAACAACATCAAATAGTTTAGGGCTCATTTTAAAATTTAAAAATAAGATAAGCATCATTGTATACCTTGTTTGATAATAAAATATACATCTAGATGTTATGTACACTATGGTGCATACACAGGGTGATCAAAAAAGGTGCAAGCCTGAAGCCAATGACCAAGCCCCAATCGATTCACAAATACACGTGTCTAGTCATCAACCACATGAGTAAACTGAGCATCGTTTAGCGAGCATTAGAGGAGATAACTCGACACGAGGGGATCCCATTGAGCGTACCCCTAATAGACTAGAATCAGTGCATTCTGTTAAACGTAGATTAGAGCATGGAGCTTCTCAACCTGAGGGTGCTCCACTCGAAAGCCATTATCGAGATCATAGTGCACGTGCATCCACAAGATCTATGAAAGAGTATGTCATGTAGGGGACTAGATTGGTACCCATTCGCACTAAGTCTATAGGGTGTACTATACCCCCACATTATGAGTATAGAAGGAATAGAGATCCACCCATTCAGGGGCAAGTAGACGGGTTCCCTACTGAGTGCAAGTCTACCCATACTCCCATGCATACTATAGAATGCAATATCACCATCGATATATCAAAGGTGGAAGCTAATGGAACACCATCCCATGAGAGGTGGAGGTCTAGACAACTAGATGGTCTAGGTAGTGTGTTAGAGCAGCTAGGCTGTAAGCCTTCAGCTCTGCCCACTCATGCTTCGAGTGAGCATAGTGGGAGCACCATTAGAACTACTAGAGAGCATGGAGAGGCTTCTAAGTGCCCTCATGTATCACGTCCACCATCCACACATGGTGGCACACAACACAGGACATAGCATGATGTTGATGCCATCTTCACAAATAAAGGCAAATGCACAACACATCAATTCAATGGGTACAAAAACCACAAGGTCACTCGTATAGAGCAAGCATATCAAAGGCCTCCTATAGTTGACCAGGTCGAAAGATCATATCGACTGGCCTCTGAATAGAAATGTCAACTTCTCTAATATCAATTGGAGGATGCTCACCTAGAGAGGTAGAAAATTGAAGATGAAGATATTCAGGCACAAAGGTTTACTAGACAGAGGATGTATGAGCAACACTTGCAAAAGAAGCACATCCTCATCCAGAAGGAATATATAGAGCAAGAAGATAGGTTGGCTAGGGTCAGCCTATATTCTTAGGATGAGCATAGAGAGCAGGTGCACAAGAAGGCTCTTTCGCAAGTTGACATGCACCATGAGCATGTAAGCATTCACACTCATATCACTACCCATCAAAGAGAGTGACCACCTTCGATCGACAATCAGAGGTAGCAATATTATGAGGAACAAGAGGGGAATAGATGCACCTAGGAATATCTTGAGAGTTCTTGAGCTAAGTAGGAGGAAGAGCAATGCCCTCCACCTTGATAGAAGAATATTGTACCTCCCAGACCACCTCTATGATAAAGTAGGGAGGAGGACTTTCTATCTTCTAAGGCTTACAAATATTTGGATGAGAATGTCAAATAAATTGAGAAACAAGGCCCGACTGTCCAAAATCTGACACTAAGGAAAATTCACAATGAACCTTTAGATCCCTCAATGCCTATGCCCCCATACCCTAAGCATTTTGAGATGCCCAAGTTGGACAAATTCAAGGGTGATGAAGAGGTGCAAGAACATGTCATGAGCTTTCTGGATGCTTGCTTCCAGATAGAGAACAATGATGCACTATTATTGCATACATTTGTCATGACACTCTCTGGTCTAGCCTGGGAGCGGTTCAATCAGCTAAAGAAACATAGTATACCAAATTTTGATCAATTAGCTGATGCATTTCTTGAACGCTATTCCTTCGACATCAAGAAATAGGCCAACCTTTCCAATTTTTCTATGCTATCTTAGCACGACAATGAGCCAATAGAACATTATGAGAAGAGGTGGAGGAGATTAATGGCAAAGTTGTCATTCTCGATTCCTACCATAGAATTAATCTGAATGTTCACAAAGATTTGTGCCAAGCACATCTCGCTACTGTTGCAGCTGCAATAGTATGCTACATTCAAAGAATATTTTGTGCAAGCCAAGGTAATTAAGGACATCAAGTTGCAAGAGGGCAAATTGAATCTCAAAACTAGGAAAGAGGGATATAGGAAAAGTACCTCAAAGCAACAGGGCAACCAGACCCATGTGAATCAGGTGGCACTAAATCTCCAAAATAAGGATAAGGGGTAAAAGAAATAAAATTATCAAGCCCATCCTCCTCCTACACAATATGACCAGCGCAAGAATAACTATAAGGGAAAGAACAAAGAGTAATGCCCACCTCACATATTCATGCCATTTATAGAATCATTGACATCAATTTTTTGTCAGCTTTACGAGGCCAATTCAATAAGATTAATTAAAGTCAAGATGGTTGATCCTAATCATCCCAAGCCCAAAGACTATCAGGAAGATCTATTTTGCATATTTCATAGAGCAAAAGGCCATGACATTGAGGTATGTTGGTATTTCAAACATATTGTGCAAAATATGATAGAAAAGGAAGATCTTGTGGTACCAAGAAATCCCCAGGAATTGAACAACCAAAACATGGGGATTTTTAAAAATTTGTTACCAAATCATGAGGCACCTCATAACCATGTTGGCCACATCAATCAAGTGCGAGTCAAACCACCTACCTAGGGGTTCATCGACATGGTCAATGTTGTTACTAGACATGGGAGGTATGAACAACTGAATAAACCTCATGATCCCATTAAAATATATACCATACCCCAGCAGTGGTAGGCACAAAATATTCTAGGCCCACCAACGAGACCAATGGTGACCATTAGGAGCAAGCTGGTTCAAAACCTGTAGATGAATCCTATGAAGTTGTCGATATATGAGCTTATACAATAGTCCCCTAGGCATAGGGAGACTCTTATGGACATTCTGAGGTCCATTAAGGTACATTCCTAGGATGCATAGGCATTCACAAACTTTGTGGGGCACGTAAAACAGTGCCAAGAACCAATGATCCAATTTTACGATCATGAAGTGAAAATGGTTTTTGTAAGCATGGCTGACCCGCCACTACATATCATTACATGTGTTAACCATGTGTCATTCAAAAGAATATTGATTAACACTGGTTCGTCAATTAATATAATCATGACTAAGGCACTACACCATTTGAAAGTGCCTAAATCACTTTTCGTACCAACCACATTTACATTGAAAGCATTTAACGATGCACTATGCTTTATGATTGGAATGATTGTCCTACCTATTCAAGTGTGACTAAAGACCATTCCCATAATGTGTCACATGATAGAGGGTGCTTTGCAGTATAACATCCTACTGGGGAGGCCTTGGATTCATGAAATACATTGTGTTCCCTCGATATTGCATCAGTGTATCAAGTATATACATGAGGGACAAATTCATGTGGTTTCATCAGATGAAGAACTATTCAAGTTCGTGAACTTAGTAGATTTTCTAGGGGGCTTTGTACTTACATCAACGCACTTGGACATATGGCCCACGTCGTTGGTAAGGGTTCCAAGAGGTAAATAGGTAGTGCATATTCAACCATAGATATTTATATCAAACATATCTGAACATACCAGTGCAACTTCTCTGAGACCAATTGCATCAGCAATGTGTTAGGATGACAAAAAATTAAAGGTGAAATTAGGTAGGAAAGAAGCAAAGAACGTGCCCAAACCAGTCATCATTGAGGCTGCCACTCCCATGGAGGTGGAGGAAGCCCAGGATCAATTCAAGGAGGCACCTCAGCATGCTTATCCTACATAATTAGTAGGGTCATCCGCATCGTGGGTGACTGTTCACCTAGCTAGTACAAGTCTGGGTGAGTATCTTGTGCAAAATGTGACCTTTGGTCCTATTTTAGAGACTACACGAGATATGGACCGACCGATAGCCCATCGATATCCAGTTGGATATGTAGTACCATTGGGTGAGCCACCCAACCAAACAAACTTCATCTATGCTAGGTTGGATCAAGTTCCAATGTGAGCACCCATGGAGATGGATGATGAGGAATAGTTCATGGTGAACGTTCGATACTTGTCCAACCCAAAGTACACCATGCAAATTTTTGAGCTCTATCATTGGCATGGATACAACCTTGGTATTTTCAAACAAGGATGAAGAACCCCTCTTGAACTATGTTATCATTCAAGAACTGATAGGTTCAGATTGGGATTGCAGATTCAAGGACATGATGATTTACTCACTGCATCATTGGAAATTTATACCTGAGTCTGGGGGACAACATGGATTTTAATCCATATCATCCTAACATATCTAGTCTTTGGGGAAGCAACCCAATGGTGTTAGTCATCACCATTGAGATACCAGAGCTTGAACATGAAGATTTATCTAAGAAGAACCCTAGAGGCAACCTGGGTCATCAAAACTGTATCACAATCGATGATACTGGTATGCAGGTGCACAACCCCACCATTCTAGGCGATCTCGATTCAAGATATCTTTGTAGTGAATATGGAGAGGATTCCACCTTTGAAATAAGTGGATCGAGTTATGATGCAGACGATGAGTCCTCAAATAATGATCAATCTGAAGAGGAAGTTGAACAAGCTTTCATGGTTCCAGCATTTCTACACCATTTGCTACCTAGAGAGCAATTATATGAGATACAAGAGCATTTCATAGTCGATAGTGATTATGAAGATGAGATAGAGAAAGCCTACTTAAGGCCTTGTCCAGCTAATCTCCCAATATTTGTGGACATGATAGAGTGGTCCGCTCATAATAGCAATCATAGCGATGAGGTTGAGATGATCGATCTAAGGCTTGTATACCCACTACATCTATTGCATGCAAAGTAGGAGTATGTTATAGAAGAAGTGCCTCTTAACATTGATCACTCTGAATAGGAAGCAGATCCAATTTTTGCATCGATGTCATATATACGATCATTCTATCCGGTTTATCCGGATAGTGATGATAGTGACCGCAGAATCAGATACATGGGGCCACATCTGGCAGATCTCCCCTTGCATATGTGGGGAAGTCAAGGATTATATCTGTATAGTGATGATAAGAATTAATTGGAGATGGTCTATTTGGGGCCTCATCACCTACATAATTAGAATCCACCTCGGGGTCTGCCACCTATTACAACTATAGGTTTAAGTCGAGAGATTAATCTCCAGCACCGCCTTAGGGAAAGAATAAATATGGAAGAGGAATATCAAAGACTCTTTCCCCATATGCCTACTTATGTTGAGCTACTTGAGCTAAGAGATCCCATTTTGTAGTTAGTGCACATGGAGGATCCAGTTATTCGAGCATCCCACAGGGAGGACCCATTCGTCCTCATACCATCTGAGCCAGATCTTGGGTACAAAAGCTACATAGATGATGTAGAGTTCAGTCCATGTGGTCCTGAATATCAATTCCATTCCATAAACATGGTCTCTATTGATTTTACCACTCCACTCCATAATCCAAAAAATCCATCCAAACCATTACATCTAAACATGGATGCTATCAATTGGGATCACGCTAATTTTCCAGTAGAGCCTGAAGACTTCTTCCCGAATGAAGAGATGCTGCAACCATTTCATTTTGGACTAGTCTATGCTTATGATATCTATCATGTTGAACATGCTTCCAATGAAGAACATATAAATCCAGCTGATGACATCCATTTTATCCCTACGCCTCATCATCTTGAGGAGGGATCCCATATGTCAGTAGAGGAAACCTTCGAAGTGGATATCGGTAACAACCCCACCAATCCAAATAAGGTTAAATTTGGAATGATTCTAACTCTAGATGAGTGCACTAGCATCATACCTCTATTGAAAGAGAGACCTAAACTTTTTTCTTGGACATACAAATATATGCTTGGTCTAGACCCAAAATTGGTTACTCATAACTTTTTTCTAGACCCATCCAAGAATCCTGTAAAGTAGAAGCTCAGAAAGATGCATCCAAAAGTAGCCTTAATGGTGAAAGACAAATTGTAGAAGCTGTTGGATGTAGAATTTGTCATTTCCATTGACTATCTAGAATGGGTATCTAATATGGTACCTATAGGAAAACCAGATGGAAGGATCTGTATTTGTATAGATTTTAGAGATATCAACAAGGCAACACCCAAATATTCATTTATGTTGCCTAATATCGATGCTCTAGTAGACTCTACTACAGGTCACAAAATGCTCTCCTTAATGGATGATTTTTTTGGTTACAATCAAATTCGATTAAGCCCGAAGACCAACACAAAACTATGTTTATAACACCATGGGGAACATTTTTCTACAAAGTTATGCCATTTGGTCTCAAAAATGCTGGTGCCACATACCAGCGGGCCATGACATACATTTTCATGACTATATGCACAAAATTCTTGAATATTATATCAATGATTTGTTAGCCAAGTCATTTCTATGAGAAGAGAATGTGAAGGTCTTAATAAAAGTCTTCGATCGCCTGATAGAGCACAATGTTAGGTTGAATCCTAAGAAGTGCATATTTGGCATAACTTCTATAAAATTACTAGGGTTCATCATCTCCAAGAGAGGCATCGAAGTAGACCCAGTGAAGGTCAATGACATTTTGGAAATGCTTCCTCCAACCAATATTAAGGAATTAAGGAGCCTTCAGGGCAAGGTAGCCTCGATAAAGTGATTTATTGCCCAACTATTGGATAAATGTCGACCCATGAATTGACTGCTACATAAGGGTGTTCCATTCAACTGGGACGAGGACTGCAAGGTAGCCTTCGTTGAGATAAAGCAATATCTGACGACGTTGCTAGTGTTAGCTCCACCAAGGCCATAAGAGCATTTTTTGCTATATATCAGCAACATACTTTGTGTTAGGGACCATGTTGGCCCAAAAGAACGTACAAGGAAAAGAGCAAGTCATATATTACATTAGCCGAACCTTGGTGAGTTACGAGCTAGGATATGCATATGTGGAAAAACTATATTTAGCAATAGTTTTTGCTACCAAGAAATTATGGCACTACATGTTGATTCATACGACATATGTGATATCAAAATAAAATCCTTTGTAGTATATGATGAACAAGATGTATCATAATACACGTACTACAAAGTGGATCATGCTATCAATAGAATTTGATCTAGAATTCATAAGCTAGAATTCCATTAAGGGATAGGTCATAGCAAATCAGTTAGCTGAGGTGCCACTATCTAACAGTAGGCCTATAACAATAGAGCTTCTGAATGATGTAGTTTTTGTAGTATCCAGAGCTCCCAAACCTAAAGAACCAGAGAAAAATGCTGATATGACTTTGTTATTTGATAGTTCAAAATGTGAGCAAGGAGCTAGTGCAGAGATAGTGTTTTTCATGCCATAAGGAGCTCCAATACCCTTGTCATTCAAATTAGAATTCCCATGCACCAACAATAATGCTAAATATGAAGCCCTACTTTTGGGCCTCCATATAGCTATCACCATGAATATTAAGAGACTAAAAATATTTGGTGATTCCTTGCTCATAATTAACCAAGTGAAGGGACTATTTTAGTATCAATGTTCGATATTGAAAGCCTACAAAGATCTTGTTGCCACATATCTGGCTAAACTAGAATGGTACGACATCAAGGCAATCCCTCGTTCATCAAATAGGTTTGTAGACACCATGGCATATTTGGGATCCTTAATCCCTTAGAATCCATCTTTCGACTTCACTACCATCCATGTCAAGACAATATTGCATCTTGTAATAGAGTGTGCAGCCTTTGATAACAAAGAATTAGTCAACATGATTAGTGTGGAGCCAAAATATGATTGGTTCTGCAAAGCTGAAGACTTTCTCAAGAAGGCACCCTGGGGGTATTTAACCTCCCAGAGTCCTACGGGGAGTGGCACCCTAGTATACATTTGTAAATATAAATACGCAGGGGGAGCAAGTCATCTTAGCAGTCGAAGCAGAGGCTCATCAGAATTAGATGTCACAGATTCAAGACTTCCTAAGACTTATTTTTGTCCCAAAGGTACTGTCGCGTGTCATAAGATGCACATTTAAATAGAAATCAACTAAATATATCTTTATAGGAGACATTTTGTACCATCCAAGTTACGATGGAGTTCTTCATTGTATTGAGCCCCAAGAGTTATCTTGGGCAATTTTAGAAGCTCATGATGGTACATGCGATGGCCATTTCAACAACATGGCCATCATCAAATGCATCCTTCGAATGGGTTATTATTGGCCCACTATGGAGAAGGATTGCAATGTGTATGTCAGGAAATGCATCAAATGTTAGCATCATGCTAATTTTATGCACTTGCCATCATAGGCCCTACATCCCATCCAAGCGGCTTGGCCATTTGCTTAGTGGGGGTTTGATCTAATTGGTAAGATCTCTCCTCCATCATCAGGCTGACATACATTCATTATTATGGCTACTGAGTATTTTAAAAAGTGGGTGGAATCCATTCCCTTAACAACGACCACTAGAGCTCGCATAGCAGAGTTCATAATGGAGCATATCATAAGTTATTTCAAGATACCATCCAAAATAGTTAAGGATAATGAAACTTCTTTTAAGAACAAAAATGTGTGAGCTTTAAAATCTAAGTACTACATCAAATACATTTTTACAACTCCATATTATCTATAGGTAAATGGGTAAGCTGAGTCCTAAAACAAGACTATGGTAGCCATATTGAAAAATACAGTGCAAGAACACCACAAGTATTTGCATATACAACTGCCCCTTGCATTATGGGATTATAGGACTAGCATTCGGACTCCCACTAGGGAAACTCCATTTTCACTAATATATGGCACTGAGGCCATTATGCCCATAGATTTGGAAATTCCAACGTTGCGCATCACATTGAAAGAGTTCATCGATGACGATACCGTGTGACAAGCTCGACTAGATCAATTGACGCTACTGGATGAACATCGCGTGAATGCCCTAGATCATCTCTGCGTCTATCAGGAGCAATTAAAACAAGCTTACAATATCAAAGTCCACCAGAGAGACTTTGAAGTTGGGGATCTTGTGCTAAAAGAAAACCAATAGAACTCAAATTTGTCACCCGATATGTGAGACAAATTTATGGCTAATTGGCTAGGACCCTATATCATATCTAAAAATATTGGTCTAGGTACCTATCGCTTGACATCACTAGGGGGTGTTGAAGAGCCTGAACCTCTCAACATCATCCATATTAAGGCATTCTATGCTTAGAGAGTGTAGCAGAAAAGGCTCCAAAGGCATCTGTAAGCCCTTTGGTCAGTCAAAAAGGCACCAAGGATTTCTAAAAAATTGCTTGGTCATTCCAAAGGCTTCGAGGGTTGCTTAAAGCCACTCAGTCAATCCAAAAAGCTCCAAGGATTTCTAAAAAATTGTTTGATCAACCCAAAGGCTCTGAGGGTTGCTTAAAGCCTCATACTCAAAAAGACACCAAGGATTTCTAAAAATTTCTTGGTCAACCCAAAGACTCCGAGGGTTGCTTAAAGCAACTCAATCATCCCAAAAAGGTACCAAGCATTTCTAAAAATTGCTTGGTCAACCCAAAGGCTTTGAGGGTTGCTTAAAGCCACTCGATCATCCCAAAAAGGTACCAAGGATTTCTAAAAATTGCTTGGTCAACCCAAAGGCTCCGAGGGTTGCTTAAAGCCACTCGATCATCCCAAAAAGGCACCAAGGATTTCTAAAAAATTGCTTGGTCAACCCAAAGGCTCCAAGAGTTCTTATAGCTTCTTGATCATCATAAAAGGACTCCAAGCTATCTTGCTAAGATTTTAGTCAACTAAAAGGTTCCAAAGGCATTGATAAGCCCTTTGGTCAATCCAAAAATCTCCAAGTATTTCTAAAATAACTTGGTCAACCCTAAAAAGCTCCAAAGGCATATATACTCATTGTTTGGTCAAATATGAAAGCTCAAAAATTCATAAAAATTTGAAAATATACAATTCCAAAAAAATTAGTAAAGCATAAAATCCAAAAATATTTGCTTTTGTAGTTTGCATTTTCATACATGCATTCACCTCATCATATTGCATTTAGGCATTTGTCATCCGTTGCATTCCATAGTAGATTTTAATGTGTCTATCAAAATCTTACAAATGGTCGCACACATTTGTGTTTCAATCATACACCCTTGCATTTATCATAATTCATTGCATTCATACACGATACCTGTTGCAGAAAAATGTGTATGTATATTAAGTTTTCTAGTCACTAAAACATACCTAGTGGGTTCTTCAAATATTGTGGAAAGCTTACTTTGATTTTATAGATGAGGTCATTAGTTGGAATAATGCTTCAACATATCAGGATCCCGTCACTAAGCAAAACAATATAAAATCCTTCTAAGACAAGATATGATGAAAGCTATGAAAGAAGTATTAGGCATCTAGAGATATGGGTTTCATGACCTACTTATCTTGCAAATAGTTCGGTCTAGAGAGGTGAAATTTGGCAAAAGGACAAGAATTTCGCCTATAAATCCTAAAGTTACAAAGTTTAAATCCCAAGTTACAAAGTACAAATTTCAAAGTACAAAGTTCAAATCAAATATAAAGTGACATAGTGAATCAAAAGCACTATAAAAATCCCTTGCTCAAAGAAAATGGTAACACGTGGACTAACAGTGATTTTTATCACTACATATGAGAAAGTAAGAAGGGTGAGAACTTGAATCCCTAGATTTTCCACCTTTTGAAAACCATAGAGTGATCCCCGATCACAGCAATGGGTTGGAAGAATCCCACTTGCAATTGGAGGAGTAGTTCTATTGGGTGATCCCCAAACATAGCAATGGGTTGAAAGAGTCACACCTGTATTTGGAGGGTTAGCCCTGATCAATTTGCAAGATGAGCTAGCTCTAGGTGCCTAGATTTGTCTAGCTGTATAAGTCTAATCAAAGATGAAACAAGGATGGTATGATCGTATGAGGAACCCTATATCACATATGGGTTGAAAGAGTCCCGAGTGGAATACGGGGTATGCTTATGGTCTATCTAAAATTCCTCACATGCACACACAATGATAATGAATAGTTGGGTCTATCATGGCAAAAGCCTTGTCCAATAAAAGCCTTGTACAATTAGTATGTGATTTTTGGAGAGGTGTACTAGGGTGTTTGAGTCTCATGGAAAACCTCAAAAAGTTCTCTCATAGCAACAAAATACCAAATATCATTAGACATAAAAACATATATGAGTCATTCATTCATCGAAATGCATTTTACAAAGCACAATCAAACATATAGGATAGATACTGCATGAATATCAGAAATTATGTTTAGACGACCACTGACTATATAGTGCAACAAAGAAAAATATACATAATGACATATTCATTCATTAGCATTATACCAATCCATTTTACTACATTTCATATATGGGTGATTAATTGATTAAGTTCTTGTAATGAGAATTATCAATTATTTTGCATGATTGTTATACATTATGTGGTGTTGTATTTTAAAATTGATATACATAGTTTACATTCATTCCTTATGTTTTAAGTGATGAAAGCATACAGGTTCATTCCCATTAGATTATTATTATGTACATGATGCATTACCATACATTGCATAACATACCATAACTTCATAAAAATAAATGCATTCCCACAAAGCAAAAACAAATATGTGTTAAAAATAAATTTTGCATCCATATGCATACATCATACATGCCACATCTAATCATATATATCACTGCATATCATTAACATCATCATAAATAAGATATCTATCTAGTGCATTTCATCCATACATTACATAATATAAACATAGCATCAACATAAGCATTGCATCCATGTGCATCAAATAAACATAAAATAAAAAATACACATCGGTACACATAATGAGCCATAAATGATCAAGTCATATATATATATGTGTCCAAAAGAGTACATAGGGAGTGTATCAAAATTTTTGTAGGCTACAAAGTATGTAGGTCCTCCAACTTACACCCAAAATAAATATGGCATATCAAAAATGTAGTCTGCATCTAGTAGATCCTAGATATAGTTTGCTCCCCCTATATTGGAGCTCTCACTGCCTCCCTCAACACTGTGCTCTAGAGCCTGCTCTCCTATCTACTTTGGCACCCATGGTGGGTCCTGTTATGGATCTTGCCTACCTCCAAATCCTAAGGCACCCAACACATGATAAACTGGTAACTGAAGTAGGCTAGTCCTCTGATAGATGGCCCTTGAAGTCTGCCTTGCATCTTTAGGCCTGGAATGCGATGTCACACCATGTGAGCTAGAGGACCTATATGTCCTCTCAGTCCTATGATTCCTATGACTCAAGCTCACCATAGAATATCTAAAGGTCCTATACTATGAAGTGAAAGGATCCTTAGGAAACTGTATCTTGTGCATATCAATGTAGTCGACTAGTTAATCAATGTGAGAAAGTTGAGCTGCATGCATCTCATTGGTACTCATGACCATGTTGTAAAGTTGCTCTACCTTGGACATCAGATCTTGACCACCTACTAAATCTACCACTGGTGCTACAGAGGTCCCATAGTAGCCTGAGGAGGTGGCATAACCCCCTTGATATCCAAAGGAGATCCCTATCTGCCTCCATTGCAGTTCATTGTACCTATGCTAACTCCAATGTAGTATGTAGTATTTGAACTTGGGCCTCTACATCTTTGGCCCATGTATTGAGGTCCTGTATCTTACTTGGGCCTCTACATATTTGGCCCATGTATTGAGGTCCTGTATCTGACCCTACACCTTTGTCAGGTGCCTATCCCTGTTAGCTACTCTTATCTCCAAAGTGGTGATAGTAGTATCTCGCTCTAGTTGATGTGTATGGAATCATCCAAGATGACTCTGCAAGTTAGCCACCTAATCTAAGAGTAGCCCCTCTATGCTATCAGGAGGGACATCACCTTCCTTTGGAGCCTCCTCCTATGGGTCAATCTTGGGATTCTCCTTAGTGGCAACCTATATGCCCCAATCACCCTCTGTTTGTTGGCGCACCCTGCACCTGTTGGGATCCACATTTGCCTCTGTCCGATTTGTATCTTGGCCTAGAGGCCCTCACCCATACCATCTAAACATAGACCACCATCCATCATACTTTGGAGTGGTCCCAGTAGTCTCAACTCTAGTCTCTTGGTAGTCATTAGGAGCATCTCCCAAAGGCTCAGGAATGATCCACTACAGATTAGTCTCCATGACCATGCACCAATATCTAATAGGGATCTCTGGAATGTCCTGCACCATGCCAAACTATCATAGGACATGAGAGTAGAACTAATACTCTCTAATATCAGCCTTTTGGTTGATAATCCACCTATCTCAGTGAGCCCATCGAAGCCTCTTGTTCACCTCAGGCCATGCAGGGCAATCCATGTAGGGGCACCAAACAACATCCCTCACCAACATGGATCCTGCTATAGGTACCCTCTCTCTCACAAAGCCAACATGTGGTGTAGCACTAATGATCAACATCTATCGTAGCAATGCATAGTGGAAGACCTATAGGAAGCTCAATTTGGATGTGCTACCACCCCCAGATCTACAATATAAGACTATAGTTGATGCCCTTATGACTACACTTAGTAACCTGATACAACTCCCTGTAGAGCTAACATAACATGGTGCTCCCCTATGATAAAATTAGTGGCTCCTCTATTGAACTATGAAGAACCCTCTAGGCAGTGGACAGGAGGTTCCAGGGAATCCTTGTTCCTGAAGAGTCTGGAAGGACAATCTATACTATCAGGTGTATGAAGAAGGATTCCCATGTAGAGAAGACATCTTCACGATATCAGTCATCGATGTGCACCCCTCTATGGTCAATCACATCCTGAGCATCCTCGCTTTGGTCATCAAAGATAGCATCAAAAACAACCTCCTTTACCCTGAAGGTAGAGGATATGATGACCTCGCCATCGATGGGGATCTTGAAGATCTTGTAGATTCCCTCTAGGGTAATAGTTATTTCACCTGTAGGTAGGTGAAATGTGTTAGTCCATGCATTCCAGCATCTGGCCAACATAGTCAGGTAGGCTTTATCTACCCTATTAGTGGGTAGATCCATGATGTAGCTGAACCTAATAGCTCAAAACCAATCTCGGTCGTTATCAGAGAGATCCTCACAGAGAGTCTTTATAATTTCAATCTCTCGGGCTCTGGAAGTCAATCTCTAAAATAAAAAGCATAATGTAAGACAAAATATAGCTAAGCAAAGCTAAAAACAATGCTAAAAATGATAAAAAAAATCTAAAAATAAAAAATAAAAAATAAAAATAAAAATAAATAAAATTTAAAATTTTCTACAGTTGTTGAACCGTGGGTCAACCCTACGGTTCGCATGCGGTCAATTTTGACCATTGGGATTTTTGAATCCTAATCGTAGCTGAAACCTATGGTACCCAATTTTCCAATTGGGAACCATAGCTACCAATTGCGGTTTAGGAGAGGCACCCATTTTGGGTACCCTCCTAGTCCACTAAATCCAAAAATTAAAAACCTAAGCTAACCTAGACTAGTGGGGTTAATTACCATTATTTTAGTGAGTTTCATTATCCGAATTACATAATGTGGTTCATTTTACTAGTATTGAGTGCGAGTTCTTAGTTTCGAGTTACCTTGTCTGCACCTTGGCCTCGGCTAGTAGATGGCTGATCAAGATCCTCCATCGAGGTAGACGAGTGTAATTATGGTAGAGTGTGGTAGCATTTCAGACCAGGGAATGTTCTCTCACTCTCAGAGCTCTCAAGTTGCTAGTATTTTCAAGAAAATAATGAAAAATTTCAAATCGTAATTCAATTTATAGGTTCTCCTAGTCTCGATGAACCGTAGCTGACACATGCAGTTCTCGAACTAGGGTTTTTAGCCCATAGGTATGACCCGCGGTTCTAAAAATTTAAAAAATTAAACCATAGACCGTATCCACGGTCCATAGCTAGCATTAAATGCACTCAAAATCCACCGTGGGAAGGTCTAAAAAAACATATTAATGACTCCCATTAGATAAAAATTCAAAATCAATGATCAAAATTGTAAATTTGGTGATGTTAAAAGCACCAGGATCAATCAAATAAATGCAAAATTAAAACAAAAAAATCAAATAATTAAAAACCAAATTCACCTCGTATTCAGAGATTTATCCTATACACTTGGTGGTTGCAGCGAGTTGCAATAAATGCAATCTGACAAGATGAGTAAATCACCATAAGGACATTTAGGGAAAAATTATCATTTTTTTATATGACATCTTTCAGCAAATCATCGACAAATATGATTCAACACAAGTCTAATTGCATTTTTATCATTTTGATTCATTAAGACGGCTATTGTGGCCTGACTACTCCATGGGATAGAAATGTGTAAATACTCCTAAGAGTTATAATCATAAGCTGAAATAGGCCTAGCCAAGGCATTCAAAGGCTTGAATATAAATTTATTTAGGATCATTCATTATGGTCAAGCAATTTCGTCGCTTCATACATTGTTATTCCCTTCATTGACTCATCGCTTGAGGGGGTATTCATAACTTCACAAGCATAATCAAAGTCAGCAAAAGATCCCTGAGATCATAGATCCCTTGATCTTGTCAAAATTGCGTTCATTCTTGTGAATCATTGTCAACAACTATCATAAGCTTCCCCCTTTGCTTGGGGTAAATAGTAAATATGATAATTGGTTTGTAACTCTCATCCTTCAGATTTATGGGTCATAAGATACCCATACTTGGCATTGATGCTATCCAAATGTCTGATGATGAGTGCAGACTTGTCAAAATGTAAGCCTTTCATGAGTTGGAAGAAATGATTCTAAGATGCATGTCCTTTTGTTGGACCTGGGGCATCTAATGTTGATCCAACTAATGATCATCATAGAACCTTAGGCATCATTTTAGGATGTATATTTTTGCTCAGCATTGTTCTATCTCACAATGCATCTCAAAAGGGGCATCTATAGACACCTAAAATACGTCATGTCGAGGGTGACTACTCATATGGATATGCTACAAGACCATATGGAGGATCTTGGATAAACTCTAAGATAGAATAGTGGTTCTAACCACTCAATTTAGGTATTTTGGCCTAATTAGTCTAAACTGCAACCCAGACCTGTGGTCTCCAGTCTAAACCATGGTTGACACCTACGTTCTGTTGTCTAGACTACAACTATGACCTACGGTCTTAACTAAAGTTCATTTAGGCTTTCCATCCCAGCCAAATTGGTTAGAATGGCCAAAATATCTAGAAGAAGGTAGTTGAAGGATGAAATATTCCATATTCTTCCATCCCAACTGTCCTAACCATCCTTCTTGGTCTTGGCTTCTCCATGAAGCCACCCCTAGTCCTAGGGGTATGCTATAAATATCCCCTCCAAATGGGGAGAAAAAGAAGCAAGCATTGGATATTTGAGCAGCAAAGCCCAAGAAAATTGTACACTCAAACTGAGTATACTAAGAGATAGAGTTATTGCACTTAATCCCTGACCCTTTTTCCAACATTCATGATGAATTGCATTATGGATGCCCTAGGTGCTTAGGAGAGTCAAGAAGCACAAATTCGGGTAAACGAAGGCCCTTCATATCGAATTGATGACCAAATCATTCTAAGGACAATGAAGGTGACCCTTGAACATCAATTTGGACAAGGAGATCAAGCCCACTGCCCTCAATTTTGAGGGTAAATATATCAGAAGTCAAACCGTGGCTATCAGCTGTGGTTCATAGTGTAGACCTCTCACCAGAGTTGTGGTTTGCAATAGGTGATAGATCACCTTACTATTTTCATTTATGTCTAGTTAAATAGGTTAGATTAATCATTTCTTAGGTTTAATTACAGTTTAGAATAATTATGACCATGGGAATTAGCTTAGAATAGTTAGTTTATGATTTGCATTAATTATGACATTTGTGGATCTTTTATGCACCTTTATGCTTCTATTTTGATATCTAGTCCATGCATTATTTGTCTAATGATCTCATTTATGCTGTATTATAAATATTGATTCAATTAGCATAGTTTAAAGGTTTTCTTTATGTTTTCTTGATCATTAGTTTCATGGCATTATCATGTATGTTTCCTTAAAGGACCTCATCATGAGAGGCTATTTATATTTTTGATCGTGTGTTGTTGTTTCTTGATCGTAGGAAGACAAGTAAAAGAGAAGTCTATATAATAATTCTTCCACATCATGAAGAAGGGGGTCAATTCCACCCAAGGCAGATTACGACTAGTCAAAGGGCAATATTAATGTGCCTACCCTATTGAGGGCATTGGCAATTGTATAGATTGTATCATCTTTCAAGTGACCCTAAGAGGGACATATTTGTAATAGAAATTCATTCATATCAATACAAGAAATATCATTTTGTTGAATTTATGCAATGTGTCAATATTTTATGCTTTTATGATGACGATAGACTAATATAGTAGATATGTGCAATGCTTTTTGGTTATGTCAGTCACTAATATTGCATCAGCATACATGGAAGCTATGATTATAGATCAACAATTAAGGCCACAAGGTTACGGGATAGAACAATCACCTATGGTAGGAAAACTAGGGGCTTGCAATCAAACCTCGATGGTAAATCAAGCGTGGGCACAACAGAATTTGATATCAAATTTTTTCTCCCACAATAAATTTTACCCTACCATACCCACTTATGCTCCCACATGTTATTATATGAGTACATCTATCCATCCAACCATGTCACAATTAGAGAATCATGTGGTCACTCATGGAGCCATTAAAACAAGTGTTTAGGCTTTGTCTATTGATATCAATCCAACTAATCCTACAAATTCTACTACTCAACCAAATAAGCTTGTATCAAAAGTAAAAGAGAAAAAGAAGGTGGTTAAGAAGTTAAGTAGAGATTTGGTTCCATCGCAAAAACAAGCACATCAATGTATGCATCCAAATCATCCTAGGAAGAAAATTCATAACACTAATCTTAATGATACTTCATGCTATGCTTATTTAGGTGATAGAAGAGACTTTGATGTGACATATGTTGAAGTAAATGCATATTAAAAATGTCTTGAATAGCATGAATATTTTTGAGAAGAAATTCTATGGATGGGTAACAAGAATTTGGAATCAAATGATCATCATTTTGTTGTGAAAAGAAAATATCTAGAATCATTACCCATAAATGAGGATTTGGATAAACAAACCTATGAGGATATGATTTGGTCATTTGTACTTGCAAAGGAATATTTGAGTGACTATATGGAGAGCTATGTAAAAATTTATCCCATTATAGAAGCTCCTAAGCCATCAAAAGTGGTTGAAAGTGAATTTGAAAGAAAATCAATAAATGAATTTGAAAACAACCAAATTTTACCACTTGTTCTTGGAAGATACTTTGGATGATGTCATTGAAATTGATGGTCAAAAAGATCCACACCTTCCAAATTGTGATAGAATTGAATCATGGGTTACAAATTTGGATTATGATAGCCTCACAAATTTGAATTCAAGAAATAACCCACTTTTAGAAATAATTGAACCATCTAAGGAAAGTAAAGATGACTTGGATGAGAAACATGTTGATGAATCAGAATATTATGAAGAAGTAATTGAATGTCACAACTTGATTTTGGAAGATGATTATAATGATTCTTGGAATAAATGAGAAGAATATGCTCAATCTAAATATTCTAATGAACCTTTTTGTGTCAAGTGATATGCAAGACAATACAATTGCTTCCTCACATGAGGATATCACAAATCTTGTACAATTTGAGAAAGTTTTGGAAGATGGATTCAAATCTCATAAAATGTGGGAAAGCGATAAGGATTCTACAACCATGAATCAAGAAGGGGAATCATTTTCTTTGGGATCCTTTGATGGAAAATAAATTGAAAATCTTGATCCACTTATTGGTTCTACAATGTTTATGCCATTCCAAAATGAGAAAATTTTAGAACCTAAATGGTTTGGGTTTGATACCACCGATGATCCAATTGAAAATATCAAGTTATCTAAAACAACCCAAGTGATCGATCATGGAGATGTGTTAGTTGACCCTTCCCTAGATAGACAAGACCTATGGTTTGAAAAGGATGGATGCGTTTTTAATTGGGTACCAAAGTTTGGTGTCTTTAATAAATAGGTATTCGATGATGATGAAAGTCATGAAGAAAAGGTAAAATCTCACCCTTTGCATTCTACCATTCGAACTTCAGGTGATGGTTTACCTAGTTGCTTGTTGGATTCAAATACTAGAAATGATGAAATGTCATTTGTGGTGGATAAATAATTTGAATTAATTTCTCCTCACACCACTAATGATATGAATTTATTGAATGCAAATGAAATTGGTATGTTTGAAGTGTTAAATAAAGTTCATAATAAAGTAGTAACAGAATCTAGGATAAAAACTTGTGATGATGCTCATTTAGTAAATATCCTAGATGCTTGAAAATTTTTGCACAAGTTTGATTGGCCTAAAAACATTGATAATGATTTGGTTTTGAAATGTTTAGAAATAGGTTCTTGTTTGCAAGATTTCATATTCAAAAAAGAAAGCCTAGTTATAAATTAATAATTGAGTTGTGAGATTGACATTTTAAAGAAAATACAAGAATCTCTTGAAGATCAATTATCGTCTAATCAATTTGAATATTTACTCCACTGTGGAATTATTAATGGAATTGTACTAAAATGGTGGGGTGAGCGAGGCAAGTTGAAGTTTGTTGCATTGTTTGGCTTAATATTATTTTTTTTGGATTCCTATAATGTTTGACATGCGTATTACGTTATATGTCTTTTGAAGTGTTCTAATCACGTTTGGGATCTAGGGAAGGGATAAGCCCAAAATTTGCATCATTTTGTACCATATTGTACATTTGTATATAGAGTTTGGTTTTCATGTTCAGTTTTGGGTTTGGTTTTTATTTTGATGTTTGCAATTTTGATGTGTGTGTTTTGTATTCATTCACTTCCAATATTTGGTTGTTTTCTAGTATTTTAGAGTGAGATATCAACTTATGTCCTCATGAATGTTTACTAAGATAAGGAGAATATGAAACATTGGAATTGTATTGCAAAAGGCTCCACAAGTACTACAAACACATTTAAGAATATCGTTTGAAACTTGGGATACGTGAAGTTGTCAGTTTTGCAAATTAGAGCAAAATATTTTGTATACTCCATCTGCATTTCAAAGAAACAATGCATTCATCTGTATTTCATGGTACATTTCACATTGCATAAACATAACATCTCACTTGCATCTACATTTCAAAGACAATCATCAAAAGCATGTCAAATTCTCTTAGGATCATTGCACAATAGACACTAAGAAGATCTTGAGATTGGGAACTGATGTCGAAGTTGTCTTGAACCAAACACGAATTAGCACATATTAAAAGCATCTTGGGTAAAATGGCCAAAACCATCCTTAGAAGAAAATTTGAGGTGAAAAGGGTCATCCTTGTTGGTCTTATCATGCAACATAGTCCATAAAATAGTGGTTTTCACTACTATCACAATACTTGAAACTAAAAATTAGAGTAGTAAGGATAGGGTCAAATTCTCATCATACTTAGGTTGAGAATATGATTCCCCAAAGATCTAAGTTTTCTTGCATCACATACCATGACTATTGGATTGTAATTATCGTAGTACATGTTCCCTCAGAAGGATGGGTGGTCATCTCTAAGATTCAAGAAATCAAAAGCAAAATCATGGACTATGGGGCTAACCTCCATCGGGGCTATAGAAACTTGACTGGTAGTGGAGTATGCTCATGCATGGCGACATGTATCATTTAAAAGTGAGACCTCTGACCTCTCACATGAGTAGGCTAGCCTTACGATTTCATCCATAATAGGTTTAATCATTTTGGTCAATGTGAGGTAATAAACTCATATCTGAGTAGTAAGGATAGGGTAAAATTCTCATCATACCTAGGTTGAGAATCCAATTCCCCAAATCTTTGAGTTCACTTGCACGCACTGGTTTAGGATTGTAGTAGTTCACAACTAAGCTTTTGATCTAGTAAATGAATTCACTACACACACGTTTGGTCCTAAGATGGTATGATGATTCTAGTGTGTTTGTGCATTGTACTAGAAGTTTTGAATATTTGCAAAGCAGGTCATTCATATTTTAGCATCCTTGTCATACATTCAATCCTGCATAAATCACCCATAACCTATCATATGCATTCATGTGAAATTGACAATGGAACGTGGAATGGTTTCAAACGATAAGGAATGAATCATGTTACACACATCGAGCTGATGCTGAATGATTCTGATGGTTCATGTCTTTTTGGTCTATTCTCATTCTCAGGATACTTTTTGATAGTTGTAACTCTAATATTTGGATTGTGTGTGTTCGGATTGAGTTCTTACCGAAATGCTAGAAGCATTTCCCAGCAAGAGTCACCATTTTTTGTGGTTGCTCCACAACTAGCCCCAAACCTTGGGGACCCACCTTTTTTTGTTTTGGATTTTTGGGAAATTGTTGGTTGTCTTTGAATTCTCAGTTCAATGAAATCCTAACCATGGGTTCGCCATAGAAACTTTGAGGTTCCTTATTCTTTCGAGGGTCTTTATGTTTCTTGTAAAAGTTGCCCATTTGTGATTCTTTGTTGAAATATTTTTGGACTATTTTATTCTTTTGAACGAGTTTAATGGGTCAATATCTGGTTTAGGTCTTAGGTCATTTTGGTTAGGTCTCAAAGTGTTGTCTTAACCTTTAGTTTTTAAGCTTGATATTAAAAGCAATTTAATTTGAAGGATTTTGGAAAAATCATAAAATATAATTATATATATATAAATATATTTTTAATATATTATATATAATTATAATATATATATATATATAATTAAAAAATAAATAAATAATAAATATATATTATTATTATTATGTTCTTACATGTATAATAATAATAATAATAATAAGGGTGGTCTAAACTGTGGGAGTTTTTGGGGCATTTGATCCAAGATTTTAAAGAAATTCCTTGGGTGATTGGGGGAGATTTCAATACCCCCCTTTACCCATATAATAAGAAGGGAGGATCTGGGTTACCCTCAAGGAGCATGGAGGACTTCAATGAATTCATTAACACAAATGAATTGATGGATGTAAGACTAAAAGGAGCCAAATTTACATGGAGTAACAAGAGGATAGGAAGTCAGATGATTCAAGAAAGGTTGGATAGGTTTTTTTTATCCAAGGAAGCTACCACAATGTTTGGTGATTCAGCATTACAAGCCATTACTAAATGCGCTTCAGACCATAATCTTATTCTATGGGAGGCATTTCAGGCTAACTCCTTTAAAAAGCCATTTAGATTTCTATCAATTTGGGTTAAACATCCAAAATTCAAGAAATGAATAGAGGAATGGTGGCAGCAGCCTATCCAGGGAAGTGCTTCCTTCAAACTATCTCAAAAAATTAAGATGGTTAAAAACAACCTTAGAATATGGAATAAAGAAGTCTTTGGAAATATTTTTTAGATTAAGAGAGCAGTGGGGGAAAAAATAAGAATAATAGAAAGCAAAATCCAAAATGGACCCTATGATGAGGTGACAAGGACTGAAGAGAAGGAAACCCTTTGTGAGTTTTATAATATTTTAGCTTGTGAAGAGATGTATTGGAGGCAAAAATCAAGGGCATTATGGCTTAAGGAAGGGGACTCTAATTCAAAAAATTTCCATGTTACCACATTGAGCAATAGAAGCAACAATAATATTAGAAATTTAACTAAGGTGGATGGATCCTCAACTCAAAACATTCAAGAGATCAGGGACGAGGCTGTTAATTTTTTTAGTTCATTATTGGGTGAAGAACAGGCCTGTAATGCCTAAGCAAAGGACTCTCTCATTCAATTCATTCCACAACTCATTGATGAAATGATTAACGAGTATCTTATAGAAGATTTTTTAGACGAAGAGATCAAGGAGGATTTTTTTAACATGGATCCTGACAAAGCTCTTGGGCTGGATGGGTTTTCACCGCATTTTTTTAAAGTTTGTTGGGATATTGTTGGAGCAGAAGTTATTGCTGTAATCAAGGAGTTCCAAAGTTCAAATCATATTCCAAGGGGTTTCAATTCAACTTTCATTGCTTTGATACCTAAAGTCCCCAACTCCAAGACTATGGCTAACTTTAGGCTGGTTAGCCTGTGTAATATATCCTATAAAATTCTTTCCAAAGCTTTAGCCAACCGTTTGAAGAAAGTTCTACCTGTTATCATTGATCCAAGTCAAGGAAGTTCTATACAAGGAAGATCAATCGTAGATGGGGTTATTCTTGTTCATGAGGCTCTTCATACAACCACTCAAACCAAAAAAGTAGTCATGGCTTTAAAGTTAGACATGAACAAAGCTTATGACAGGATAAATTGGGAATTCCTAGAGGCAGTTTTATTAAAATTTGGCTTCAACATGAAATGGGTCAAGTTAATAAGAGAGTGTATTTCTAAGCCTTGTTTTTCAATTTTGGTTAATGGGTCTACTACAGGTTTTTTCAAAGCAAATGTGGTCTAAGACAAGGAGATCCCATAAGTCCTATGATGTTCATCATTGTAGCTAAGGCCTTGGGAAGAACCATTAAGGCAGAAGTGGTAGCTGTATTCATATCAGGTATCAAGGCCACGTTGCTAACTACCCCGATGACACATAAGCAATTTGTTGATGATACATTGCTACTGAATTTGGATTTTGTGGTTGAGGCAAGAAGGATTAAAAATATTCTCATAATGTATGAATAAACGACTAGACAGAAAGTGATTTTTGATAAGAGCAAACTTTATCTCATAAATACCCCCATTCCTAGGCAAAACAACATAGCAAGGATCATGGAATGTCAAATTGCATCCCTTCCCACCTCCTATTTAGGTCTTCCCCTATTTACGGGGAAACCTGAAGGATCAATGTGGAACATAGTTTCGGAGAGGATCCAAAAAAAGCTAGCAAGTTGGAAAGGACATCTGTTATCTCAAGCAGGAAAAGTAGTTTTAACTATGGCTTCACTTCAAAGTATACCCGTTTACTTCCTATCAGTCTTCAGAGCTCCCAGCAAGGTGTATCACAAAATTGAGCAGCTTCAAAAAAATCTCTGGTCAGGGACTAAGGATAAGAAAAGGATCCATTTAGTAGGTTGGAACAAGGTTTGCAAACCTAAAGCTGATGGGGGGTTAGGATTGAGGAGAGTTGCTCATCTCAATACAAATCTGTTAGCAAAACAAGCATGGTGGTTATTGACTAAGGTCGATAATGAATGGATTGCCATAGTTAGGAGGAAATACCTCCAAGGTGTGAACTTCCTTAATGACAACTTAGCAAGCAGAGGGTCTACTTTTTGTAAGGCAATCCTCATGAGCAGGGATCTTGTCAAGAAAGGTCTTAGATGGATTCTAGGAAATGAGCAAACAATAGACTTTTGGAAGGATCGATGGGTGAGAGCTGAGGAGTTATCCTAGAATCCTCGTTTGGCTAGGATTCAAGAGCATATGGAGTAGCATATTGGGAAGAAGGTTGCAAATTATATGTGGCAGGATATAAATATCAACAGGTGGAAACACATCAAAGTACAGGGTTTTGAAGCGGAGTTTGAAGAGCTTTATAACATTTTAACTCAACAAATTATTCCCTCTAGAGAGGATGAAGATCACATTGTTTGGGCTAAGACTGAAAGTGGTGACTTCACAGTTAAGTCTACCTATAATTTGCTTCTCAATGTGGAAGGTCAACAATTTCAACCGAGTTTGGTTTGGATCAAAGGATTAATTCCTAAAATATCCTTTTTTTCATGGCTGGTGATTCAAGGAAAAATCCTCACTATGGACAATATGTTATCCAAAGGTATGGTTATTGCTAACCATTGCTACATGTGCAGGGCAGGATGGGAGACAACCCAAAACTTGTTTTTGGAGTGTCCAGTAGCGGAGTCCATCCTAGATGAAATTTTCCAAGCCTTTAGGATCTTGTGGGTTAAGCCTGCTCTTATATCCAAAGTGTTCCATCAATGGCCTCAACCCTTTTTTAGCCTAAAACTTAAGTACCTATGGAAAATCTATTGGCATAATTTTCTATGGTATATTTGGCTAGAAAGGAACCATAGAGCCTTTAAGGATACCATTCACAACCCAAAAACCATCCTCAATAGGATTATTGTCTTTGCGAAAGAAAACCTTAGCACCTTAGTGGATGAGAACCACTCAATTCTTCCCCAAGAAAAACAATTAGCTTGGGCCTTAGGTATTGAGGACAAACCTTCCATTCCTTTGCCTAATCCCAAAAATGGGATTTCTTGGGAGCCACCCCCCCAGGGTTGGTTTAAACTAAATTTTGATGGTGCAGCCAAGGAGAACCCGAGAAGAGCTGGAGATGGAGGAATAATCAAGTATCATCAAGGAAATCTAGTCAAGGCCTTCGTTGAACCATTGGGAATCAGAACTAATAATGAAGCAAAAGCTAGAGCCCTTTAGAGAGGGTTGCAAGTAGCCCAAGCCACTCAAGGTAACTTGATTATTGAAGGTGATTCTATAAACATCATTAACCTGTTAACAAATTGCAAAAAACATCCATGGATAATCGAGGGAGTCATCCATAAAGTGAGGATCCTTTTTGCGGCAAGACATAATAGGAGGGCTCGTCACACATACCATGAGGCCAATAGGTCAACTAAAAAATTAGCCAACATAGGTGTTGATGTTGGTATTTTGGTGACATGGACACAATGTGTGCCACGTGAAGTGGAAAACATTATTAGTCATGAAAAGAAACCTACCCATTAAGGAGAAATATGAATGGGTGTTCTTTCCCCATGGAGTTGGTAATAACTATGAGGTTTCCCTCTAAATCATACCAAATTGGAAATGAAGGTAACAGGGTGTAATCCTTGGAATATTCCGACAGAGAATAGGAAATGGGCAAGCAACAGGTTTCACAAGTGCAAAGTTCCAAACTTCAATTCCTATCAATGTAAGTAATGTTTATAGGTTTAGATATGGGTGTGCTTTGTTAGTAAGGTGTTGTAGGGGATTCAACACAATTTCTGGTAAGAAAGTTTCAAGGATGACTAGGATCTACAATCTCAGCAGAAGGCTGGATGTTGTAATAGGTTTTGGGTTAACCTGCAAAACCCGGTAATTAATGAAGACTTTTACTTACCAAAAAATAATAATAATAATAATATATTAAAATATAAAAATGATAAAAACTTAAATAAAAACTTTATATAAAATTTCATTATATTTAAAATCTATATATCATAAATAAAAATATATATATAAAATAACACTTTATATTATATAAATATTACTATATTATGTATATAATATAAAGTGAAACAAAAAAAAATTAAATAGTTGCCCTCTCGTTAAGAGCATTTTATTTAAATATCAAAGGGAGGGTTTTATTTTAGTTTTGGCATGTTTTAAGATGAACATCGTAAATGACCGGTTAAAGGGCATCTAATGTGATTGTTGGGTTATGTGCAGGTCTCCCATGCCAGGGTGACATGGGTGCGGCTGATTCGTAGGAATACATGCATGGCATTTCATCTACGGAGTGGTTACCGAGTTGTGGGTAGCTGGAGACTATGGCAAGGATTGCTACGCAGAATCGAACCTGTCTATGTGGTGAAAAGTGATGCATTTTCACTATGTACATCATTAATTCTCAATGAATTTGTCAATCCAGGGCAGTGTACAAGGCTATTTGCAGAAGGAGTGAACAGGGCTATAACTTAGGTAATTTGGGAGCAACAGGTCTTATTGGTGAAACCGATTGTGTGGGGGATTTAGGACATTTTTATCTCTAAATTACATAAATTGAACTTTAATCTAATTTCAAGAATGGAAACTAATTACTAACTACAGAAATGAAATCCTAGTTACAATTATAGAATGAAATCTAATTATGTTGTAGAAATAACTCCCTAGTTACAGTTGTAGAATTAGAAATCTAATTATGATTGCAGAAAGGGAGTCTATTTAATTTTGCAATAATGGAAACCTGATTATACCATGGAAATTAAGTCCTATCAATGCTCTGTAATAGAATGTTGTCAATATTCTGTGCAGGGGTTGACAACAAAACACAAAATGTATTAAATTGTAGAAAATAGTAAATTCTAGAAATGACAATCTACAGTAATTTGAAAGCTTGCTAAAAATGAAGATTACAACCAAACCTATCATTAATCACAAGATCATCCTAATCATGAAATAAACTAAGATTGCAAATATTGTTAGCTATTTACAAGGAAATGGAATGACAAGTTTTACAACTTATTCTGCTGCAACAAAATCAGAATAAAAACCTGTTGTTAGTCCTCCTCCTAGGTATGGAAGTGGCCAACCTCTTTGTCCAAAAGAATGTATGAGTATTTATCTCTCTCTAGATATTACTCACACTCATTCACAAAAAAATGAATAGAAAAATTAGTGCACTTTATTGATTCAAGAACATAATTATAGTATTGCTGCTAAAAACCCTGTTACAGGACTGTAATAGTCACTTTTCTGCTATTTTCTTATTATTATACTTCTTACTTATTTTCCCCTACCTAACTCAACCTGGATGGGAGCTATCTATTATAGATATCCTAAAATCTATTTACAACGTGAGAATATCTCATTCCTATCTTACAAATCTATTCCTATTATACTGCAACATTTCCTAGGTTTATCCTAGAAGAGGATCAAAATTGATCTTTCCATGAATGGTGGCTTTGGACGGCAAGGACGACAAAGTCAGATGGGAGATATTTTCCTTTAACATTTTCTACCTTCTTTCCCTTTTTCCATCATCATAAATCATTCAAAAATTAAAAAAGTGCTTTCTATTCTCATTTCGAAGATAAGTGGCTCATTCCGAAGAGACTGTATTTCTCATTCTGAAGATGTCCTCTCATTCTAAAGAGACTGTATTTCTCATTCTAAAGATGTTTACTCATTTCAAAGATCTTCAAAATTAACAACTGTGTGCTTTTAAAGTGATTCCATATGCATTTCTCAGGTGGGTTAGCTCTCAGGATCATATTGCAATAGCCTTCATCTCTCTCTAGGTGTGAATTTCATGCCTTGCCATTCATTAGCAGCTGGCTGGAATTTACATTGGAAAACTAGTTTTTGCTGCATAGTAACAGTTTGCTTGCACTATTTTCTAGATTTAGATAAATAAATGCTTGAAACACATTAAAAAAAAACTAGTGAAGTGCTGCTATCAACCTAAGCATACTTATCATTTAGCAATTCATGACAAAGTAACAAAAAACTATGCAAAAATTGTAAAAATCATAATATAGTATTTCTAACACATTGATCATGCAAACATTTAATACACAAAATATTAAATCAACTTAACTAGAGAGTTTTTAGGCAGTTTCAATGTTCAAAACATGTTATGATTGAGGCATTTCTAGGCCTCATCATTTCCCCCCAACTTATATTAATGCATGCACTCATGCATTCTGTTGGGCTATAGAATCACATATATCCATATTCAAATTCCATGATCTGTAGAACAATTTGGTGCCTATATAATATCCCCTATTCTTTTGAAGGTTTTTGAGCCATTCTTCAAAATGATCATCAGGTTGAGAATCTTCTTCAAAATAGAAGAGAACTGGAGAAATGAAGGTTGGAGGCCTAAATATGAGACCTATCCAGTGATGTTGCATGATTTCAATCAGCTGTATCACTCCTTCTGCCCTTCTTCTAGACCATTCTAGGTTAATGGGGGAGATAGGTTCCCTTTTTTGTAAAGAAATGGAAATTTCTACCCATCTGTTTCTGCAAAATGATAATGTTGAAACAAAATTATCATTACAAAAATTCTATAATTTGGTCACACAGTCCCTCAAATTGCTCAAGTACATCCTTTTTACGTCTTTCCCTGTTCATCATGGTGAAATTATGTTTGGTGATAAGTGGATGATTTGGCTAAACTGCTCTGACTAAAAATTCAGCTCTTAATTCAATTTATTTATTTTGTCTTTTCTCCTCGGTCCCAGTAAAACTGATTTTGTAAAGTGGACATGAATGCTCTTAGTTGAACATCTCCTATGTAAATTTGAAGGTGAAACTCTACCTCTTCTGGAATAAAGAAGCTATGTAAAAATAATTCACATAAGAAATTTTTCTATTCTACAGGGCTGTCAAAATAGGTTTCTAAGAAATCTATAGTTGTGTCCAATTTGTATGGGAGACCTGAGCTAATCCTCATGACCTACCATATGAGATATTTCTCCTTTAGAATGAGACTGTAAAATCTAGTCAGCCTTCTGAATTGGACCAAAAACTCAGCAATCTGACATAAATCAGTCACTTTTTCATTCAATGCCTTGATTTCTATTTTTTTTGCTTCTAACTGTTTACCTTCCAATTTAAAATTTTCAACTTTAGTGGCAAGTTTTTCATATCTGATCACCCAACTAGCTATGTCTATATTATATTTCTCCAGGGATACAGTATTGGGTGGTCTAACTATAGGTGGAAATCTAGGTAGCAGATCTACCTGAACCCATTTTTTTGCTACTTCCACTGGTTGGTCATCTGATAATAATTCTACTTGTATCCCTTTTTTTGCTATTTCCACTAGTTGGTCATCAGAAAACAATTCTACTTGTACCCTCTTATCCTCTACTTTTATTGAAGGTATAACTGTTTTAAATATAGAAATCTCATTTGAAGGAGTACTTGAACAATTGCATGTTGTTGTTTAAACTGCTCCTATGCTAGTGTTTCCTACTGTGACTCATCTCCAATATTCTTTTCTATGATTTTTATCAATTTTGGAGCATCTTCGGAATGAGAAGGCAATGCTTCAGAATGGAAGGGCACTTCTTCAAAATGAAAGGACGCTGCTTCATAATGAGCACCTATGTCTTTAGTTAAAGTTTTAGATGCCTCAATAAAAGTAAAAGAGTCATCTGCCCTAGATAATCCAATAAGTAACTGAGCCAAATTATCCTCATCAATAAATAAAATTGGTTGTTCTTTAGACTATGATAGCCTCTTCCTTAATTCTACCACTTCCTATTGTAATTCTACAATATTATTTTCCTGTATTTCAATGATATTTTCTTTTTCTTCAATCCATTTAGTTTGTGTTTTGATAACACTTTTTGCTGCTCTTAGATGTTCTGTGATGTTCACCTCCTCTGTTTCTGATTTAGAATATGATGTAGAAAAATCATCTACAGTTGGTTGCTCAATAGCTATCTCATCTTCTACTTAAGTTGTCTGCTCTTGTTCAGGAGGTTCCATGAAACTATCTATGATTGCATCCACATCTTTTGTGGCTTGTTGAACTATAGCAACTTCAAAACTATTTTGTCCAGTCTCTTAATCATTTGTTTAGGGAATTCTAAAAAATCTTCAGGGGCTGGTTGCACTTCTGTAACATCCGAACTACCTTGTCCACCTTCTTCTTCTATCACCTGTTCTTCTATTTCTCTCAAGTGGAGTCTTATAGACCTCCTAGTTCCTGATGCAAATTTTTTCTTCTTGCCCTATTTTTGGTAACAACAGGGGATGTGGGGATAGTTTCAGATTCTTGTGGGAGTGCTTCTATTTCCCTTGTTGTATCTTCCCCTATTTTTCTAGGCACTTCATTCCCTTATTCTGACAGATCAACATCTTCAAAAAAACAAACATTCTTTTGTTTTTCTTTTCGATTTTCAATTCTAGACCCTCTCTTCTTTTGTTTTTTAGCTTGTGAGGTTGAAGTTTCTAGAGAAATATGCTCTATTGCTTCTGCTGGGTGTGTTTCCTCCTCTACAATAGCATCTATGACAACATCTATTTCTTCTTCTTCCTCATCGTCTCTTCCAAAAACTATATCATTCAGAGTAGAATAAAACATATTAAAGCTTCTAGGGTTTCCTCTAAAATGATGTTGGTAAACTAATTTAATAATACCATGGTGGTGAGGGCTCCATTTTCCTTCCTGATATCATTTTGCCATATTTTTCAACTCCTGTTGTAGATACAGGGGAAGATTTACCCTAACTTCTAGCTGTTGCCTACCATGTCTTAGGTGGTTCAAAAGTTTGAAATGATGCCCTGATAAAAGTACATATTACCCTTCATAGGTTAAAAATTTTACTACCCATTTTGCCACTTCATTCTAGGGTTCTTGTAGGCTGGACCTTTTTATCCCCTTGCATGCATTGTTGTGTATTAAGTATTCTGGCTCCCTATCATTTTCTTCCAGAAATTGACTAACTACATTTACTAGTGTATTTTTGCCAATTCTAGAAATTTGAAGACCCTCTAATGGAAGCTCAGTAATTTGACTTAAAAATTTAGGGGTTACCTCAATTTTCATGTTGTTAATGTGTGCCCGATTATTTTTGAATGTGTGAGCGAACATGCCGACCAAATATTTAGAGGACCCATCAAATTTGTCCAAAAATGGCATAAGCCCTCCATCTTCAAAAATTTGCAACACTTCTGGATTTTCTCGAAGGTGGGTGGTATCTACTGGTTCCATATTTGTCTTTCATCTCATTTTACTATTTTGGTATGTTAAAAACTACTCACCTCTGCTACTACTCTTTCGCTGGATCACTGGTTTTTGGTTCTTGCAGACTTGCAGGGTTTGTTTTCAGGTTTTCAATTGCCTTGTTTATCTTCTTCGGAATGAACTATAATATCGACACTGTACCTCATAATCATTTTGCATTAACAATTATGTATTTATAAGGAAGGGTGGCATGCATATCTATTTCTACTTTGAACACCTGTCCATTAATGATTGCATATATGTCCTTACCATCAGATCCACCTCACTTATTTTTAGCTCATCTGCTTTACCCGTAGATTTCTCACGTGCATGGTTATCAGCGTCGAACAATGGTGGCATGTTGTTGGTCACTTCTCCATGATTTTGATACTTCCTTAATGGGTGTAAGATAAGACAAATCACATATCAACTAACACGTGTCATTTATCATATGTAGTCAAAGAATTCTACTAAACGTATATTTTCCCCCTCCTTGGATGCCATGTGGAAATATCATGTCGAATGCTCATTTTGAAGACTATGCTTCATTGTAAAAACAATTCCTCATTCCAAATATAAAGTTTCATTCCGAAGATCATGCTTCATTGTGAAGAAAATTCCTCATTGCGAAGACAATTCCTCATTTCGAAGACAAAGCTTCATTCTAAAGACAATTCCTCATTTCGAAGACAAAGCTTCATTTCGAAGACAAAGTGCAACATTCATTCTATTGTCATTCCGAAGACAATTTCAATCCGAAGACAATACAACAGTCATTCTGAAGAAGATAGCAGGCACTATTTTTGGCATTCTCATTTCGAAGATTAGGCAAAAACCAATATTTTCCTTATCAAAACATGTTTTAAGTATGCCAACTCTTATGGATACCTTTTATGCTAATGGTTAATTGTTTTTTTTTTTAATTTATATGGTGGAATCGGTAGCTACCATGAATCCAGGCAGGCTATCTAGATTTTTATGGCTGCCATAGTATTCTATGTTGTCCACCCCAAAAGTTGCCACACAGATCTTTGCACAGTCTGCCCCTATAACCACCATGCCACAATCATTTTAAACCTTTTACGCCACTGAAAGCACCAGGAAAGGGACAAGCATTCAGTCCGACGAAGCTCGAGATTTAAACCTTAGACCTCTGCCCCCTTATGGGGTTTGGATGAACCAATTGGTCTACACCTCGGACCTGCTAATGGTTAATTGTTATATACTACATACCAATCATTTACAATGAAGAAATGTAAGAAATATATACCTGATTAAAACAAGTTAATGCAAGTTTTGAAGAATGACTGCTTCTACTGGTGTTCTACTAAGATTTTCTGCAATATTTCAAAACAAGTGTAGTTGGTGAATTTGTACAATGATGATTCAAAAATTTTCAAGGTTATGCATGCCAGAAAATTAGTTTTCATGCATACCAACTCAGTAGTGCCTTAGTAAAGGTTTTCACTGCTGAGCTATTCATTTTTCTCTTTTTTTTTTAACTCTCCTTTTCTTTCTGTTTTTATTTTTTATTTATTTTTATTCTGATTATGCCCATGAAGAAATTCATGATTTCCTTGAAATCATGCCCATGAAGGAATTCACAATCAAAATTTATTCATCTTTTTGTTTTCTACTTTTTTTTATTTTTTTTATTTTTTTGCTTTTCTTGAAATCCATGATCATGCTGATTTTATTGAAGTGGAAGAGGGAATCTCTTCCACCTGTTGTGCATCCAAACTATCAAGCTACTACAAGAATTCCTCTTTAGTCAGACGTGTATGGTACACACTGAGGTGATTTCCATTCACTACCAAATTTCTCCATGACCCATCAATAGGAGATAGATGAGCTGCTCCATTGTCAAATACCTCTTCAATATGGTAAGGTCCAAGCCATCTAGTTATTAGCTTTCTATGGAAGTCCTCATAGCGAGAATAAAAAATCAAAGCCCAATATCCTTGCTAAAATTTCCTCTGCTGAATGTGACTGTCATGCCACAACTTCCTCTACTCCTAAATTACTTCAGTTTGGTGTAGAGCATCCAACCAAAGTTCATCCAATGCATTCAACTGCAGAATCCTATCCATCTGTGCCTGTGACAATTCAATCCCAATTTCCAATGTTGTGCGTAATTTTAGTAGCTCAAATTCAATAGGTAGGAGGGAATTTTTACCAAAAACTAGTTCATAAGATGTGAATCCAGTAGTGGATTTCCTAGTATTGTAAGCCCAAACTACTTTAGGTAATTTATCTAGCTAGTTTCTCCTATGAAAAGCTACTATTTTTGTCAATATTTGTTTCAGTTCCTTGTTTGTTACCTCAACCTAGCCATTTGCTTGTGGGTGGTAAGGTGATGATTTCCTATGTTTGATTTCATATAATTCTGTAAAAGCCTCAATGAATTTAGATGCAAATTTGGGTCCTTGGTCTGTGGTGATAGACCGTGGAGCTCCAAATCTCTAAAAACTTTGAGTATATAAGAAATCGACGACCTTCTCTTCACGAGCATGTTTGAAAGCATGCACCTCTACCCACTTTGTCAAGTAATTAGTGCATACTAGAATATGCACCTTTCCTTGAGAAGGTGGATCAATATGTCCTACAAAATCAAGCCCCCACCTCTCAAATGGCTCTAAAACCAATTGAGGCTGTAGTGGAATTTCATTTGTATGAGTGGGTTTCCCCATTCTTTGGCATGCATTACAATGCCTGATGTATTTTTTCACATCCTTGTGAAGAGATGGCCAATAATATCTTGTCCCTAAAATTTTTCTAATTGTGCTTTTTACATAATAGTGTTCACTTGAGGGTTCATCATGACAAGCCCTAAGGATAACATATACCTCATCCTTTCGGATGCACCTACGTAACACATGGTTATTGGACAGATATAGCAAATAATTTTTCATGACAAGCCCTTAATCCACTCAAAGGAAGAACTCTGTTTTATCAATTGTTTTTTTCTTTTGAAGTGAAATGTGGAGGAACTTTCCCTGTGACCAAATAATTGGCTATATCTGTAAACCAAGGTGATTGGACAGATATAGCAAATAATTTTTCATCAGGAAAAGTGTCCTCAACTAATTCCCATTCCTCTGTGTTCTGCAACCTAGACAAGAAATCTGCTACAACATTCGTTTTTCCTAGTTTGTTGATTATTGTGATATCAAATTCTTGCAGCAATAGTAACCAACGAATAATTCTTGCACTTACCATAGGCTTATTCATCAAATACTTAATGGCTATGTGATATGTGTGAATGAATATTTGATAACCTATGATGCAATGCCTGAATTTTTTGATGGCATATATTACTGCCAAGAATTCCTTCTCAGTTGTGGTATAATTTTCTTAGCTCCTATCAAATTATTGCTAATGTAGTAGATGGCATAGTGTTCACCATTGTCAATTTGTCCTGATGCTGCTCCAATTGTAGTATTGGAAGCATCAGCCTGTATGTGAAATGGTAATGTCCAATTAGGTCCTCTTAACATAGGTGGAGTTACTAATTTCTCTTTCAGAGCTTCAAATGATTCCTGACACCTTGCAATCCAGGAGAATTCAGAATATTTAGTCAATAGGGCAAACATGGGATTGGCTATTGTGCTAAAGCTAGGAATAAACCTATGGTAAAAACCAATGTTTCCTAGGAAGCTTTTGATATCAGTCTGAGTTTTAGGAGGAAGAAGATTCTTGATAATTTCCACCTTCTTTGGATCAACCTGGATCCCTTGAAGAGATATGTGATGACCAAGAACTATTCCTTCCTCCATCATCATAAAACATTTTTCTAGATTCAAGGATAACTAATATATTTCACAGTGAGTTAAAAATTTCTCAAGGTTTTCTAATGTAAAGTCAAAAGTCTATCCACATACTATGAAATCATCCATGTATATCTCAACATTGTTGGTAGTCAAATAAAAAAAGTTGCTAAGACTGCTCGCTGAAATGTTGTTGGGGCATTACACAAACCAAAAGGTAAAACCCTATAGGTAAATGTTCCCCATGGAAAGGTAAAGGTTGTTTTCTCTTGATCTTCAGGTGCAACCTAAATTTGATTATACCCACTAAATCCATCAAGAAAACAAAAGTATTTCTTTCCAGTAAGGGTATATAACACCTGATCTATGAAAGGTAATGGAAAATGGTCTTTGTATGTCACTTTTCTCAACTCTCTATAGCCTACACATACTCTCATTTTTCTATTTTTCTTAGTAACTATAACCAATGGAGAGACCCACTGGCTATCATAAATTGGGTAAATGAATCCTACCTCTAGAAGTTTTTCAATTTCTTCCTTTACAATATCCCTCAAGGTAGGATTCAGTCTTCTCTGGGGTTGTCTTATTGGCTTGAATTCTTCAGTATAAATCCTATGGGTGCATATATCAGGGTGAATCCCTGACATATCTTTGTAGTCCCAAGCAAAAGCATGAACATACTTCTGTAAAATAGTTATCAAATTTTCTTCATCTTCCCTAGTAAGCCAACTGTTAATGTTCAAAAATTTGCCTGGATGGACTTCTATTTGTTTTGTATTTGGAAGGACTGAATTCACTTCTTCATACTTGGTGATTAGGGAGTTAAGAGGGCAATGATGATATGGGAAGAAGTAAGAAGTTTATGTTTCATTGATTTCTAATGGAAGCATATCTATATGGAATGGTGAGAAGAGAAAATCAGGTGATGGTGCCACCCATGTGGTAGTGAAACAGATGTTTCCTATGATAGTACAAATGGCTCACCTTCAGAATTTTGGTTCTCCTCATTCCCTAACAACTGGTGGATATTTATTGCTCCCTCTTCTAACCCTTGTTCATGCAAAACATTCATTAGGATAGTTTCATTCTCTAAAGTTTATGTGTCATAGAGGTCTTCTGTGTGTTCCATTACTACCAAGGTGGCTAGTGTGGAAATAACCTCTTCTGGTTCTTCATCTAAGTTAGGAAACCATAACTAACCTAAAAAATTGTTGGAGGGTCTTTTAGGAGGATACAGAGAGATTTTTTTTAGATCAATACCATTTGAAATGGTCATTTTTCCAGATCTGCAGTCTATGAAGGTTGCTGCAATTGCAAGCCAAGGTCTTCCCAGAATGATGGGATATCCATGTGCTGAATTTCTTAGCTGTAAAACCAAAATATATATAGGGAATTACTAAGAAGAGACTTTTATAGGGACATCTTCAATGATACCTTCAAATTTTGCAACTGACCTATCAGCCATTTCTAAAACTATAAATGTGGGACTGAGATGTTTGAGCTATAATTGTCATTATATCCTTGGTCATGACATTTATTGTAGCTCCTAGATCTACTAAGACATTTGATATTGGTACTGAGCCTATAGTAACTATGATAACTGAACTCCCTGTGTCACTATACTTTGAAGGTACTAGTTTTCCGGACAAGAGATCAACTATCTTTCCTTCAACCTGAGAAGTCTTGGGAAATGCTTTTTTTTTCTTCCTACTCTTCTAATGCACAAATCTTAGACAATACTTTAATCACTGGTATATATTAATGGCTTGCAATAAGGGCAATGATATAGTTAAATTTCTAAGTTCCTTGACCAAGTCTGACTCTGAATTTTCTATTGTGGTATTGAATCTTTCAGGATATGGAATTATCTTTGATGAAGGTAATTTTTCTGCCTGTGGTTCTATTTTTTCTTCTTCTTTCTCTATTGTTGGTTTAAATATAACTAGTTCCAAAGGTTCTTGCTTTTAATTTTTCTTGATTTTAGTTGAAACAGGTTCAGGTACAACTTTTACTGAATGAAGTTGGATGTTACTACAATCAAGAACATTTATTTTAACATTTTCTTCAGCTTCAGCCACATAGATAGGGCATGCCTGTCTCATGTTGTTTGGATTAGTGACTAGTTGAGCTAGAAGTTAAGGTTGTTTCACCTATTGTGTTTGCTATGGTTGGTTCTATTTTTCTTAAAATTTTTGATTAGGTGCAGGTAGCAAATGTTGAGTTTGACCTTGATTTCTTTGCTGCCTTGGATATGACTGGTATTGCTGATTCCACTATGGTTGATTTTGCATCCAATGTGGATTAGTCTAATTTTGATTCTAGGGTGGGTTGTTTTGATTCCATGATGGGTTATTCTAATTCTGATTCTAGGCTAGATTACTCCAACTTGTTTGTGGCCATTCTTGGGAATTTGTCCATTGAGAATAATTCTAAGGATGTTGGGGTGGTTCTGATTGTCCCCAAGGCATAGTCCAAGGATTATGCCCCCAATTTGTAGGAAAACGAGGGGGGATTTTGGTACTGAGAGAAATTTACCCCCTATTTTGGTCCAACATAGTTGATTTTCTTAGTCTGACTCTAACATAGTTTTGAGTTGTGGTAGCAGGTGGCATTTATCAGTCAAATGCTTCTTCGAGCAGATACTACAAATGGCTGAGATAGACATTTTATTCAAAGGACACTCCTGCAAAGCATGTTTATTTCTACATCTTAGGAAATAAATTGCCAAAGGTTCTATGGTTTTTTCTTTTGCAGACATTTCTCCCAAAGTTGTGTTCAATTGCACTAGAATATCAGTTTTAAAATTTACAAGTTCCTCTATTAGGTCATTCACATCAGTGCCATTTGTACTCTTTTTTATTTTTCCATGCTTAGTGCGAGATTAATTCTTATAGAGATCCATAATTTCCTCATTACTGATAGTATTTACATCCCATTTTCCCATCAAATCCAATACTTCTCTGGATTCATCTTGTAATCCTCTCAAAAATATGGTTTTGCATAACTCAGGTTCTACAAGTCCACATCTCCTTTGAACAAAGGAGAACCTATCAAGATAGTCTTCTAATATTTCATCATCTTCCTACTTAATCCTGAATAACTCATCTTTCTAGTTCCTTACACGATAATACTCCTGATATTTGTCTAAAAACATAGTTTCCATTTGATCCTAGGTTCGGATGGAATTTGGATCTAAGCTCATGAACTAGTGTAATGCTGAGTCCTTGAGTGTTGAGGGAAAAACCTTAAGTTTATGATTATCATTTACATAGTCATAGGTTTGACACACTACTTTGAATTCAAACAAAAACTTATCAGGATCTTCAGATACAACACCTCAAAAGTTTGGAAGTACTGAAGGTGAAATGGTTTTCATGGGGGAGTTTTGTGTTGGATTCAAATGGATAGGATATTCAAATATTATAGAAGGTTGGGGCATATCCTAATCATTTCCTTCATTATGGACACAACCATGTTGGCCATCCCCATCTAGATTACCTCTCTCTACCATAGTTTCATGTTCCTTGGGAATAGTTAAACCTATCCAAATTTCACTCTTAAGAGGTCCATAATCCTTTGTTGATGATGAGTCTGATGATTTTTATTTCTCAAGATGTTCTGATGATGATGAAGCTGGTGATTTTTATTTCAATTTTTTTGGTAGTTCAAACATAGGTGATTCACCCCTTAGGCGTGAATATATTCTTAGTGGAACAATTCAGGGATCCTTTTGAGTAGTTCTACCTTTTTCATCCCTAGGCTTACTCACTCATGTTTACTCTTGAATGACATAAATTATAGGTCAATAGTTGTTACTTTAACCAGTTGTTATATTCAGATTTTATCCTAAATTTTCATAGCCCAGTCTAATTAATAGCTATTAGACTATTGTCACATTCTAGAAACACTATTCCTGAGCAACGATGCCAAAATGATGCATTTTCATTATGCACATCATTAATTCTCAATTAATTTGTCAATCCAGGGCAGTGTACAAGGCTGTTTGCGAAAGGAGTGAACAGGGCTATAACTTAGGTCATTTGGGAGCAAAAAGTCTTATTGGTGAAACCGATTGTGTGGGGGATTTAGGACATTTTTATCTCTAAATTGCTTAAATTGAACCTTAATCTAATTGCAGGAATGGAAACTAATTACTAACTGCAGAAATGAAATCCTAGTTACAATTATAGAATGGAATCTAATTATGTTGCAGAAATAACTCCCTAGTTACAGTTGCAAACTTAGAAATATAATTATGATTGCAGAAAGGAAGTCTATTTACTTTTTTAGTAATGGAAACCTGATTATAACATGGAAATTAATTCCTGTCAATGCTCTGTAATAGAAGGTTGTCAATCTTCTATACAAGGGTTGATAGCAAAACACAAAATGCAATAAATTGCAAAAAATAGTAAATTATGGAAATGACAATCTGTAGTAATTTGAAAGCTTGCTAAAAATGAAGATTACAACCAAACCTATCATTAATCACAATATCGTCCTAATCATAAAATAAACTAATATTGCAAATACTATTAGTTGTTTACAAGGAAATGAAATGACAAGTTTTACAACTTATTCTGCTGTAGCAAAATCAGAATAAAACCTCGCCGTTAGTCCTCCTCCTAGGTCTGGAAGTGGCCAACCTCCTTGTACAGAAGAAGGTATGAGTCTTTATCTCTCTCTATATATTACTCACACTCATTCACAACAACATGAATAGAAAAAGTAGTGCACTTTATTGATTCAAGAACATAATTATAGTATTGCTGCTAAAAACCCTGTTACATGATTGTAATAGTCACTTTTTTGCTATTTTATTATTATTATACTTCTTGCTTATTTTCCCCTACCTAGCTCAACCTGGACGGGAGCTATCTATTATAGATATCCTAAAATATATTTACAAAGTGAGAATATCTCATTCCTATCTTACAAATCTATTCCTATTATGCTACAACATTTCTTGGGTTTATCCTAGAAGAGGATCAAAATTGATCTTTTCCATGAATGGTGGCTTTGGACGATAAATATGACAAAGTTATATGGGAGATATTTTTGTTTAACCTTTTCAACCTTATTTCCATTTTTCCATCGTCAAAAATCAGTCAACAAGTCAAAAATCGCTTTATGTTCTCATTATGAAGAGATTGTATTTCTCATTCCGAAGATGTCCGTTCATTCCGAAGAGACTGTATTTCTCATTTTGAATATGTCTGCTCATTTCAAAGATCTTTGAAATGAAAAACTATGTGCTTTTCAAGTGATTTCATCTGCATTTCTCAAGTGGGTTAGCTCTCAGGATCATATTGCAATAGCCTTCATCTCTCTCCATGTGTGAATTCCATGCCTTGCCATTCATTGGCAGCTAGCTAGAATTTACATTGGAAAACCAGTTTTTGCTGCACAGTAACAATTTTCTTGCACTATGTAGCACCCTAAAATTGGCACGGTTAAAACCTTAGTAAAAATATAAAATATTAAAATTTGAATTTTAACCCCAAACTACCCGTTAAACCGCCTTTTACCTGCTTTCCCCATTTTTCGTGCCATTTTTAGGATTTGTTTTGACCGTTGGATGATATCATCATAGATTAGATGAAATCGTCCTTGATATGATGAATTCATCTGGAATAGAACGTCTAGACGATTTCGTCCCAAAAACAAATTTTCATAATTAGCTTCTGTTTCAACAACCTCTCCAACTCGGGCAGAAGTGTGTCTGTGCAGTTGGATATTTCCCTATTGGAGATCTCCCAGATTGGGATGATCCCAAACCTCCCAAACCTCTTTTTAATCATATATAAACTAGGATTTTTCTAGTTTATCCCCCTACCTCCCTGCCTAATTCTTGTTGATTCTCCCTGAACCCCTAACCCCTTTGTTGACAGGATTTCATTGCAAAGTTAGCTCCTTATTCCCTCGCATTATTGCTTGCATTTTGGTATTTTGCATTTTTTTTAGGCGATTCTATCCTATTTCAGATGACCTTCTGTGATTTGATATGATCCCGAGAAATATCAAATGATAATATGCAAACTGAGACGATCTGAACTGCTACAAGACTCAGAATCTCCATCAGACATTCGAAATCAGGTATGAATTCTTTTGGTTAGTATATTCTCTATAATTTGCATCTATTTCTGTTTTCTGTATTCATTGAAATCTGCATTGGCATATAGAATAGTTTAGATTCATATCGGCCAAACCTAGGATTTGAATGATCAAGCATAAAAATGAACACATCAAACACACTATCAACCTAGGCGTGGAAACTACCATTCAAAATTTTCCTGGTGAACCCACCATCCGTCAAAAATTCACCCTTATACACCTCCCCTGAGAGGTGGGACCTTCAAAGGGCCTCTCAGTTCGAGGTATTGTCCCATCCTTTTCATGTCCCCCTTTCGAGCACGGATCCTATAGGCTGAAGGTAAGGGTGCGAAAAAATTGGAGCGATACATTTTGGTGAACCCGACGTGAAAACTAAAAACCTTTTGAAAAAAAAAAATGTATATGTATACAAAATATATATATATATATATATATATATATATATATATATATATATATATATATATATATATATATATATATATATATAATAACAAAATCATCATTTCAAGTTTGTATGTTTTATATTCAATTCTAAATAATAGATACTAAATATTACTTTTAGAAGTATTAAATAAACCATGAGTTTTTACTCAAATCAATATGAGCCCATTAATAATGTTAGAAGAATTCAGCCAAATACATTTTTTGATTATGACCAACCTCATCCCTATTCAACACCACCTCCATCACACTCTTCTCATTTTTCATCCTTAACCCAACAAAACAATCCCTTTTCCAATATTCTTCATAATGATATTATCTATTCTCCCATATATCCATATTATGTCTATCAATCCACATATAATCCTCCTCCACCATTTCAATATTCTTATTTCAATACAACAAATCCATTTCAACAAGAAAATACTTATCCTTCCAATCCTACCATGCACTCACATAATACTTCACAATCTTCTTATCATCATTCTACCCATAACAAAGAAAATAGAGGTAAGAAACCATTAGGTCCTTTTATGACTGAACTCCTAAGGCACATATCAAAAACCTCTCGAAAACCTTCATCACGTACATTTACAAATCTCAATCAACCAATGGATATAATTCTCAAGCATTTACTTGATACAAATAAGATTGAACTCCCTTCCATAAGACAACTTGATACCACAACAGATTGGTTTAAACCTGAGCTACATTGTGAATATCATATAGTAGATGGACATATGACACAAAATTGTAAATATTTAAGATGTGCAATTCAAGATTTGATTGATGAGGGTCTTTTTAATATAAAGGAATTACAATCTACAACTGATTATGAATCTCCATTAAACTATCAAACTCCTACACAACAAATACCAATGATCAATCAAGACATGGGGATCTCCCAAGAACCCCTATTCAATTATCAACAACAGGAAACCAATCAAATATTGCATGTTAATGTGCCCCATCATGATGACATTACTAATATTGTAACAAAAACTATAAATGAGCAACCTCAAGTTCAATCAACCCAATCTGATATTCAAGAGATGGATTCCTCATTTGACCAACCTTCAAAACTATATTTGGCTCTAGAGAATGATCCAAAATGGAATGTAAGCATAGAAAGCTCATATTTAGAATCAAAATATCAATCTGAAATCCACTTTGATAATCAACAACAAGTGATTAATCCTCAAGCAAAGATATCCCTTTTAGAAGTATTACAAAGTTATCATAAGGAAACTTTGTTCAAGATACCTAGCCAACAATTTGTTCCTCATCATATTTTCTCTAAGAACATAATTAATGGTGTAAACCCTCTTGAGGTTAACCATATTTCATTCTATGATGAGGAGATTCCTTCCTCTACTCCACAAGAAGACTACTATCTTTACATTACAGGATCTAGTAAAGAAACACCTATCAAAACTATCATGGTAGATAATGGCTCCTCTCTTAATTTATGCACTTATCAATTATTCCAAAAACTCAAGTTAAAGGAAGAAGATCTTAATGAATCAAATGTTATTATAAAATATTTTAACAATGAAATTCAAGAAGCTCAAGGTACTATAATTCTTCCCCTTAATATTGGATCCAAGATTCTGGATACTTTGTTTTATGTAGCATATTGTCCTTCAACTTACAAGCTACTTCTTAGAATTCCTTGGATGCATACAATGAGGGTTGTCCCTTCCACTCTTCACCAATGTTTGAAGTTTGAAATTGCAAATAAAATTGTTACCATACATGGTGACCCAAAACCATTTGAAGAATATTTAATGGTTGAAACATCAAGTTCTATACATTATCTATTGTCACAATTATCTTCTATCCATCACTTTTCTTCATCCATATATGATCATCCTTGTTTACCAAATAACAACCATGCATATCTTTCACATATGCTCCCTCCATCTTATCAAGACTTGGAAGATAGTGATAAGAATGAAGAACCTTCTTATCCTTCTTACATTTTATTGTGTAACATGATCAATTTTCCACATATAAAAGTCAAATATTTTGCTACATTATTCTACATTATAACAAAGCTTTTGTTATCACTACCTTTTGTTCATCACCTTTTGTTCTTACCTTCAACACAACCAAATTATCCTTCAAAACCTCCTTTGATTTTGAAGCAACCTTAGACATGCTATACTCAAATAACCTTGTATAGTGTATATAGATCATCTTGTATATACCACCAATTTCATAAATTAAAATCAAAATATAATACAAAATCATCAAAATTGTCAAAAATCTTCAAAAACATCTTTTATTTTGTACCTGTCAATTCTTGGAGTTTGCAGTTATATTTTCAATTATTTTAGATAAATGAGCATTTATTTGGAATCCTGCACTTTCACACTCACATGAATAAATATCTTGATTTTATTTTGTATGATTAGTAATCTCTCTTATATCAAAATTCACATTGGCATTAAATAAAGTTTTGAGCATAGAGAACTGATCTTTTTATTTACTTGAACCAAGTATATCTCTTCACATTAAAATTATTTCATTGCACATTTGATATGATGCTACATAGTAGAAATGGTTTCCTAAGCGAAAATTTTCCCCTGCTATCCTATCATGCACATGGTCTAGAATATTTTAGAATTGACAAAAGGACAAGCTCACCTGATGCAGGAGCATCCGGTGGTCAAGGAGCAATCTTGCATCCTCCAAATCATTTAATTGTTCGCTTTTATTTTCTAAGTATTTGTGTTGGGTTTGTTTCAAATCTTGGCCCAAGAGGGAGTTTTCGTAAGAAAAAAAAAAAGGAGAAGTTTTAGAGTAAAGGGCTCAAGTTGCGTTGGGGTCGCGAAATCGCGACCCCAAGGCTTCAGAAGGGCAATGGCCGGTTTTGAGTCGCGATATCGCGACATGTCGCGATATCGCGACATGTCGCGATATCGCGGCATATTTTTGCCATGGTGAAGGCAAAGGGGCAGTGGGTCGCGATATCGCGACATGTCGCGATATCGCGACTTTTTCTGCCAAGGTGAAGGCAAAGGGACAGTGGGTCGCGATATCGCGACATGTCGCGATATCGCGACTTTTTCCGCCAAGGTGAAGGCGAAGGGACAGTGGGTCGCGATATCGCGACAAGTATGAAGACAAGCTTGTGACACGCGTCCTCCACGTGTATTAAAGTGACACGGTCAGCCGAAGACAAAGCAGAAAAGGAAATTAATTAAACGCGGACACGCGTCCTCCACGTGTATTAAAGTGACACGGTCAGCCGAAGACAAAGCAGAAAAGGAAATTAATTAAATGCGCGGGCTGCCACGAAGATTGAAATTGAAATTGGCGACCGCGTGTATTAAAGATGGGAATGGTCTTCACAACAGTACAGAGCATGGACGTTATGGGCGAAACAGAGGCACGAAAGGACGATCTGACCAAGGCGGCGTTTGCAGGTCAGAGAAGAGCTTTAATGAGGGTTTCATGGTGGGTAAGGCAAGGGCCATTTATTGTGAGAAAATTTGGGGAGTTCGACCGAGGGAGGGAAAAAATTAGAATTTGAATTTGTTAGGCAGGGCATTGATGGCCGAGAGGATCGGGGGCCTCGTTAAAAACCCGAAATGCTGTAAGGATGGGGGATGGTGAAGTTCGGGATTGGGGGAGAAGTGGTATACTGGAGAGAATACTGTAACCCGTATCATGCTATTTTCTTTTTTTTAATGAAATTACCATGAAATTACCGTGGAATGTGTTTGTGTGAATCCCGGCTTGCCATCAAGTGGTATCAGAGCGGGAGCTCCTGAGCGTGTAACAGATCGCTGGAGAGAGGCATTTGCACCAGGATCTGTGGAAGAATTCTTAAAAAAAATAATAATAATAAATAATACAAAAAAAAAAATAATATAAATATATATATATATATATATATATATATATATATATATATATATATATCATGCCTCCACGAAGGAACCGTGGCGGAGCAGGAAATGTGGTGCCGGCCGAAGACTTCCGGGCCTTGCAAAGACAAGTTCAAGCCTTGCAAGCAGAGTTACGCAGAAGGCGCGAACCCGGAGGGGAAGAGGAAAGTGAAGATGAAGTTGAAGAGGAAGAATAGTCTGAGGAAGAAGTGCAAGCTGTGGATCCTGCTCAGGCCCGGTTGTATAAGGCCATCTCTCAGATTGGAAAACAACCAAAAATGGAGGTATCTACCTACTCGAGAAATCTGAATCCAGAAGAAGTGATTGACTGGATAAATGATTTAGAGGAATATTTCGAGTATGAGGAGATTGAAGACCCTAACCGGGTCAGATTTGCTAAGACCAAGTTAAAGGGTCATGCCAGCATTTGGTGGAGGGGAATGCAGTTGGAGAGAAACAGAAGGGGGAAAGAAAGAATAACAAGATGGGATAGAATGGTGGAGAAGCTTAAAAGACAGTTCATCCCGGCAGATTACGAGTTGGATCTGCTAAGAAAAATGCAGAGCTTGAGACAGGACAAACAAAACTCGTCCAAGAGTACACTCGAAGAATTTTACAAAATTTCTATTAGAACAGGGCATTTAGAGGCAAATAAAGAGAAAGTAGCCCGTTACATTAATGGGTTGAGGCTTGGTATCCAGGAAGAACTGAGCCTGGTTCGAGTAAACACCATTGAGGATGCCTATCAATTTGCCTTGAAGGTAGAAGAAAAGCTAAACAGGTGGTTTGAAGGCAAGCAAAGAGGAAGAGGCCGAGGTGGAAGGACTGGTGGGAGGACCAGTGGAGAAAAGTACAAGGATCCAAAGAAGACTGGGGAAGCCAATAGGTAACCGAGGACCAAAAAGACGAAGATGTTTATCAGCCCCGAGATCGTAACAGACTACCCAAGAGGACGGGGTGGATCTCGGACGAGGGTTTGGAAGGGGAGTATTTCGTGGAACATGTTTCCACCGTGGTGAAGAAGGACACAGGGCATTTGAATGTCCACAACACCGAGAAAGAACAAACAAGAGGCCCGAGGGCCCAGCCGGAGCCGGCTGTGGCGAGAGGAGGATGCTCGAATCCGAGCATTCCGAAGAAGCGGAGAGAGGAGAAACAATGGTTGTAAGAAGAGTCCCGTTGAACGAGGAGAAGGACACAGACTGCGAGGAAAAGTTTATTCCGCACTAGATGTAAATGTGCGGGCAAGGTTTGCAATATCATTATTGATAATGGTAGCATGGATAACCTGGTTTCAGAGGAAATGGTTACGAAGTTACAGTTAGAGAGGAAGAAACACCCACACCCATACCGGGTCGCATGGTTACAAAAGGACCACGAAGCCTTGGTCAATGAGCAGTGTTCTGTTAAATTTAACGTTGGGAAGTATTGTGATGAGGTCCTGTGTGACATCTTACCCATGGATGTTTGCCACATGTTGCTGGGGAGACCCTGGCAGTTTGACCGGAGTGCAGTACATGATGGCCGTGCCAACACCTACTCATTGACAAAGAATGGTGTACGCCATAAGCTAAAGCCCTTGAAGGATACAGATGAAAAGGTGTGTAATATTTCCAAAGTCTGTTTAGTTGAGGGGAGAGAGTTTCTGAATGGGTTAAAGCATGAACATTTATGTTATGCAATAATTCCAAGAGTTAGGGGGAAGGAATGCCGGGATACCCCAACAGAAGTTCTAAATCTGCTGGAGGAATTTCCAGACATTGTGTCTGACAATGTGCCTGAGGGCTTACCCCCTGTGAGAAAAATTAGCCACCATATAGATTTAGTACCAGGATCAAGCCTGCCAAATAAAGTCGCACACAGGATGACACCTGTAGAGACTGAGGAGTTAAATAGACAGGTCCAAGAATTATTAGAAAAGGGATTAATTCGGGAAAGTTTGAGTCCATGCGCAAGACTGCAGTGGTCGGCGCCAAAGAAGGATGGAGAATGGAGGATGTGTACGGATTCACGGACCATCAACAAAATTACTATTAAGTACAGATTCCCGTTACCAAGAATGGATGATATCATGGACTGTTTAAGTGGAGCTGAGTACTTCACAAAGATTGACCTGAAAAGTGGTTATCATCAGATCCGTATCCGAGAGGGGGATGAATGGAAGACAGCCTTCAAGACAAGAGAAGGCCCGTTTGAGTGGTTAGTCATGCCCTTTGGACTGTCCAATGCACCAAGTACCTTCATGCGGCCGATGAATGAAGTACTTGAAAGAATTTCTGGGAAAGTTTGTTATTGTTTATTTAGATGATATATTGATATTTAGCCGGACCCTGGAGGAACACCTGATGCATATCAGGAGAGTCTTTGAAAAGCTGCAAGAAGAATAGTTATTAATAAATTTGAAAAAGTGTAATTTTGTCAAGAAGGAATTGGTATACTTGGGGTTTGTAATCTCAGTAGAAGGCCTGAAGATGGACCCCGAAAAGGTGAGAGCCATCATTGAATGGCCTACTCCAAGGAGCACAACAGAAGTGAGGTCATTCCATGGTCTGGCCAGTTTTATAGGAAGTTCATAAAGAACTTCAGCGAGTATTTGTGCACCTCTCACCGAGACAATGAGGGGAGATAAAAAGGAGTTCAAATGGACATCAAGGGCTGAAAGGAGCTTTGACACATTGAAGAGAAAAGTTACAGAACAGCCTGCTTTGGCACTTCCAGACTTCAACAAGGTATTTCAGGTGGACTGTGATGCCGATGGCAGTGCAATAGGGGCGGTATTGAGTCAAGGAGGCAAGCCAGTTGCTTATTTCAGTGAAAAGTTAAATGATGCTCGGAAGAAGTATTCTGTCTATGATCAAGAATTTTATGCTATAGTTCAAGCCCTGAAAAAGTGGAGACATTATTTATTACCAAAGGAGTTTGTGTTGTTTACTCGACCATCAGGCTTTGCAATACATTAACAGTCAGACAAAACTGAACCAAAGGCACATGAAATGGGTGGAGTTCCTCCAAAGTTATACCTTTGTACTAAAGCACAGAAGTGGGAAGTCAAACAGGGTTGCAGATGCCTTGCAGAAGGCAGACTCACGACCAGATTGACAATGGAAGTAGTGGGGTTTGAAGAACTCGAAGGATCTATACCCTGCAGATCCGGATTTTGTAGAAGCTCGGAAGGCTTGCTCAATACCTCTTACCATAGATAGAACAAAATGGTTGGATTTCTTAATCCAAGACGGGATGCTGTTCAAGGGCAGTAAGTTGTGCATTCCCAGAAGTTCCATGCGGGAGAATATAATCAAAGAAAATCACAGTGGAGGATTGGTTGGGCATTTTGGTAGGGATAAGACCATTTCCTTGGTTGAGGAAAATTACTACCGGCCACAACTTCGGCAAGATGTACGGAAGTTTGTGCAAAGTTGCAGAATATGCCAGATGGCAAAGGGTGTGAAACAAAATACAGGACTGTACCAGCCATTACCTGTGCTTGAGAGACCATGGGAGGACATAAGCATGGATTTTGTTCTTGGATTGCCGAGAACACAGAGAGGAAATGATTCAATATTTGTGGTGGTGGACCGGTTCTCCAAAATGGCACATTTTATTCCCTGCCAAAAGACAAGTGATGCAGTTCACATTGCTGGGTTGTTCTTCAAAGAAGTGGTACGACTTCACGGTTTGCCGAGAAGTATAGTTTCAGACAGAGATACAAAGTTTGTTGGGTATTTCTGGAGAACTCTGTGGAAGAAATTGAAGACAGACTTGAAATTCGATTCAAGGATACCATCCACAGACAGATGGATGGACGAAGGTGGTCAATAGAAGCCTGGGCAATTTACTACGGTGTTTGATAGTGGATCAACCCAAGGGATGGGATTTAGTCTTACCACAGGAAGAGTTTGCATATAACAGTTCAGTTAATAAAAGCACAAATAAATCACCGTTCCAGATAGTATATGGAAACAGCCCGAGGAATGTGTCTGAGCTAAGAAAGTTGGACAGAAGAGAAAAATGTAGTGCCGAGGCATGAAGAATTTGCAGAGCATATAAAAAGTCCGCATGAGGAAGTAAAAAGACAGATTACAAAAATGAACAAATCAATATAAGACAAGGGCAGACCTGAAGCGGCGGTTCAAGGAGTTCGAGATTGGAGATGAGGTTATGGTGTATCTCGAGAAGGAGAGATTTCCTCGCCAAGACTTACAATAAATTGAAGATGAAAAAGTTTGGGCCATGCAAAATACTGGGAAAGCGGGAGTCAGGAAATGCGTATGAAGTGAAATTGCCGAGTTGGCTTGATATTTCACCTATTTTTAATATTTTAGATCTCGTGGAATATCATGAGGGAGAAAGTACAGACATGCAAAGTCCGGAACCATGGCAATTTCCAGCCTCTACTCCAAGCACGGATGAGGCCGAGGAAATATTAGATACCCGTGAAGGCCGGAGCACCCGAAACAGGCAGTATACTGAGTACTTGATCAAGTGGAGGGGCAGACCAACTGAAGATGCGACTTGGTTGTCGAAGGCGGAGGTTGACCGCTTGGGTCTCCCCTTAGCCGAACAAAAGTGAGGGTCACTTTTTTTATTCTACCCCGGGTGTCTGATGCAGGAGCATCCGGTGGTCAAGGAGCAATCTTGCATCCTCCAAATCATTTAATTGTTTGCTTTTATTTTCTAAGTATTTGTGTTGGGTTTGTTTCAAATCTTGGCCCAAGAGGGAGATTTCGTAAGAAAAAGAAGGAGAAGTTTTAGAGTAAAGGGCTCAAGTTGCGTTGGGGTCGCGAAATCGTGACCCCAAGGCTTCGAAAGGGCAATGGCCGGTTTGAGTCACGATATCGCGACATGTCACGATATCGCGGCATCTTTTTGCCATGGTGAAGGCAAAGGGGCAGTGGGTCGCGATATCGCGACTTGTTCTGCCAAGGTGAAGGCAAAGGGACAGTGGGTCGCGATATCGCGACATGTCGCGATATCGCGACTTTTTCCGCCAAGGTGAAGGCGAAGGGACAGTGGGTCGCGATATCGCGACATGTCGCGATATCGCGACAAGTATGAAGACAAGCTTGTGACACGCGTCCTCCACGTGTATTAAAGTGACACGGTCAGCCGAAGACAAAGCAGAAAAGGAAATTAATTAAACGCAGACACGCGTCCTCCACGTGTATTAAAGTGACACGGTCAGCCGAAGACAAAGCAGAAAAGGAAATTAATTAAACGCGTGGGCTGCCACGAAGATTGAAATTGAAATTGGCGACCGCGTGTATTAAAGATGGGAATGGTCTTCACAACAGTACAGAGCATGGACGTTATGGGCGAAACAGAGGCGCGGAAGGACGATCTGACCAAGGCGGCGTTTGCAGGTCAGAGAAGAGCTTTAATGAGGGTTTCATGGTGGGTAAGGCAAGGGCCATTTATTGTGAGAAAATTTGGGGAGTTCGACCGAGGGAGGGAAAAATTAGAATTTGAATTTGTTAGGCAGGGCATTGATGGCCGAGAGGATCGGGGGCCTCGTTAAAAAACCTGAAATGCTGTAAGGATGGGGGATGGTGAAGTTCGGGATTGGGGGAGAAGTGGTATACTGGAGAGAATACTGTAACCCGTATCATGCTATTTTCTTTTTTTTAATGAAATTACCATGAAATTACTGTGAATGTGTTTGTGTGAATCCCGGCTTGCCATCATCACCCCTACCCAGAATAAAAATCCCTTGCTCTACAGCTAATCCGAGCAAGTATCCCTAGCATAGGAAGAAAAGAAAAGTTCAAGAAACAGAGAAAAAGAAAAAGGTTATTTGAATCATCACAACAATATTTCAGCATTATCTCAAATATCAAGAAAAAATACAAAAGTACAAAAAAAAAAAAAAAGCAAAAGCAAAATACAATAAACTCCTTTCCCTACCCCTTGAAAATAAAATAAGGGTGAATGAGCTTGAATCCCTGGAATTCTCAATTATTCAAAAACTGTGAGGTAAGCCCCATAACAGGTGGTTTGTGCCCAACCCGCTTGGCCTTGGGTAAATCCTAGCGTGATGATATGTCTGTCACATTAGCGACCTTCTTTTGTACAAACCTCTATCATCTTATAAATTAGCTAGCTCTTGATAAACCTACCTTGCACAATAGTCTGGTACGGTTATATGCATATAAATCATGGTTAACGAACATTCATTTGGTTAAAGCAAATTGCTTGTATCAAATTATCTTGCTCAAAATTGGTAAATGAACAATACAATTGCACACACATTTGTATTTGAGAGATTTTGTATCATTATGATAAATCAAGATCGGTAATGAACTCACATTTGCACATGAGGATCCCTTATAAACCTACATTTGTTTTGAGATAATTTAAAATATTCCAGTAATTCTTTTTTGGAATAATTTCATCCTCTTATTTCAGAATTATGTTTTAAAAACAATTATCTACATTGTGTCACAAAATTGCCAAAAGAGTTCAAACAACATGTTCATCATATTATTATTTTATGTTTATCAAACATCACAAAAAAAAAAATCATCTTGCAATAAAACCAACAATCTATTTTCTTCTTTGGATTTCGCAATGATGGTATAATTTTATACCTATAATTCTATGCCTAGCGTAAACCATCATTCTAATTTTCTTTTCCATTTATTTTAAAACAAAATTCCTCAAAACATGTGACTTGCATCATTATGTTACACAATTATGCTTTACAAACAAAAAAACACCTATTCTATTTCATAACATTATGTTCAAAATTCAATATTGCACCCATGGTATAAATTCTAAAGGAATTGTTCAAAATTTTATCACACTTAGGAATTTATGCCTAGCAAAATCATATTTTCATGCATACTATTTTTATGAAAATCTGAAAACAAATCATCAAACCATCATTATCTCCATCATTACAACACAAAGTCTTAAGACAATCTCTTAAGCACTCTTTTACTTTTAACAATATTTCTATACTGGGATTAGCTTGACGACCGAGTGAGTGGAGACTCCATGAAATGGTCTATAATAGCGACAATGTCTTTTGAAATTATTGTTAGAAGTCCCTTTTATTTTTTATCAAATCACACCACAACCACCAATTGTTTACATTAGATTATTTCATTTAAAATCTTACAGCATGACATCAAAATTATAATATTTCAAAACGACATAATTATATGAATCCTCAATCCAATAAACAAACAATTCAAAAAGTAAAGCATCATAAAAACATATGAACAAGTCATATCATAAGAAACAAGATCATATATATATATCCAAAAATTATTTACATCATATCAAAACTGGATTGGTATGCCACAATCTATACCTTGGCATACTCAATCCTCTCAACAATCTCTACAAAATTTACAGTCCATAGACACCTAGCCTCGAGAAGCCCTCGAGCTCTTAGCCTCATCTCCTCCCCCACCTTGACGTGGAGGAGGTGGTCCCATAGAGGTCCAGGTTGTATCTCGAGTCCTCGTCATCGATCGTGAGGATGTCCTCATCGATCCCATCATGACCGGCTTTGCAATAGGGGCTGGCAGTGGTACCCTCTGGTTCTCTAGAACCATGTGATAGTATAACCCCTGGTAGAATGTGGTCTGAGCAATAGACCATGATAGATCATCCCTACTCACCCCTCTGCCTCGAGCTCTGAGCCATGTAGCCTCATCTTGTAGTGTCTGCACCTGATCTCGAATGCGGGCAACCTCAGCCTAGAGAGTCGTTGTCTCACTGCTCTCCCCTACGTCAACACCCTTGCCCTTATTAGGCAATGGTGGTCTCTCCCTCTGCTATGAAGGGAGCCTCTCCTCCCTCCGCTCTATCTCCCATGGCCTCTATGGAGCCCGTGCCATCCTATGGCATCTCTCTTATGGGATCTATCTTTGCTCTCTTCCCCTGTGACCCCACGTTGCCTCAATAGTAGCCTACTGCCACCTCCCCATCTGGCACGCCGTAGCGTGTACTGGACCCTATGCCCTTGTCATCCAAGGAGGGCATATGTCTGCGTACCATGCATCATAGCCATCAGCAACCTTGATGTCGTCACCATCCACTGGCTGGATGGGGCCATCATCCATGTCTTGACTCCAGAATCGTTGCATATCTAGAGCCTCGCTCAGTTAGTATTATCCTGAATAGTTCAAGAGTACTCATAATACCTGATAGAAGGGATCCCCTACTGTAGACCAAATTGTCACAATACTCGATCATAGCGGTGGAGCTCTACCTCTCCCCACTCCATCCTCAACCAGCAAACTCACATGATGCGAGCTAGCTCCTGCCCATTCTCTGCCCACCCAAGGTGCTCTTGCCACAGACTCTAGGTGATATAGTTTGGGATGAGGTCGTCTAGCAACCTTCGAGACATCAATAGATCTATCCATCATTGTGAACCTCTCTATAGCTACTAGTAGAAAACCTAGGGTCTCTCCTAGTCAACACCTATCAATGGGAGCCCTACCGACCTCCACACTGCAATGTGCTCCCAGCACCAAACCTACAACAATGATGTCAAGACTAGACATCGACCTCCCTTGTATACGACCCCATGCAGGATTCTATACAATCGATAGAGTACAAAGCTCCCTCATGCAAATCTATACCCGTGGTCTCTCATATCATAGACTATATCTGAGAGGAGCCATGGTAGTCTGCATCCGCTCTGGTGGCACAGTAGTAAGCCATCGACAACCCCTGCCAAAACCTGTGTTAGCCTAGATACCCCATGCATCTGCCATAGCGACTCGATGTTCACTCTGCCCTTCTCTAGGGTGAAGCTCGGGTCTCCAATCAGCCTCATCATCGCTTGGCCCTTATTTGCCATAGGCATCATCAGTCGTACCTATATGGGGATCCTCATGATCCTCCATACGTCCTCTAGAGTGGGAGCCATCTCCCCTATCGGTAATCAAAAGCAAGATGACCCCGGATACCACCTCTCTGCTAGGGCTATCAATAGCCCTATGTCAGTTGGTACTTGTGGCATCTCTGCCACATGCTGTAGTTCGACCAGTCCAAGTTGGTCATGCTCTGCTTGGTCAAGTGTGGCTATGTCATCCCTTAGCCTACCGTATTTTCATTCCTGGCTCTTTAGTAATCCCTTCTGCAAAACAAAAAATAAAATAACAAAATCATTAATAACTCAAGCATGCAAATTAAACAACTTAAAATCAAGTTTAAAATGATATCGTCCACCATTGGATGATATCGTCCCAAATTGGGCAAAATCATCCTTTGTGAGGACAACATCGTCTCTGATTTCGCAACTTGGGAATCACCCTTGTTGGATGAAATCGGGACGATTTTGTCCCGATGACGTCGACGGCCTAAAAACAGCTACGATGCCCCAAACAATCAAATTTAAATCAAAACAACTTGCATAAAGTTACATTAAACCTAATCTACTAGGATTAGGTCCTTACCCGTAGCCCACGTCGAACCTTTGTCGCTCTGTGTGCTATCTCCACCATTTTTTTTTTTTGCAGAACTCTGGAACAGTAAAAGTGAATAGTACAAATGAATTAGGGTTTTTTCCTATTTTCTTTAATTTATTTAAAAATCAGCATTTTAAAATTTTAATTTTTGCTTTTCTATGTTTTTTCCTCAAACATTCGATTTGGGTAAAAACACGGAGGGGGCACCATAAGTCAGCATTCGTATGATTCGACCAAGAATCGTCATCTAAAAAATTGAGTATATTTTTGCTTTCTCGTAAAATGGGAAAAACTTGTCTTTAACGCATTTTCTTCGGAAAATTCTCTAAAGAGGGGGCAAAATGTAGCACCCTAAAATTGGCATGGTTAAAACCTTAGTAAAAAGATAAAATATTAAAATTTGAATTTCAACCCCAAACTGCCCGTTAAATCGCCTTTTACCTGCTTTCCCCATTTTTTGCACCATTTTTAGGATTTGTTTTGACCGTTGGACGATATCATCGCAGATTAGACGAAATCGTCCCTGATCTGATGAATTCGTCTAGAATAGAACATCTAGATGATTTCGTCCCAAAACCAAATTTTCATAATTAGCTTTTGTTTCAACAGCCTCTCCAACTCAGGCAGGAGCGTGTCTGTGTAGTTGGAGATTTCCCTATTGGAGATCTCCCAAATTGGGATGATCCTCAACCTCCCAAACCTCTTTTTAATCCTATATAAACTAGGATTTTTCTAGTTTATCCCCCTGCCTCCCCGCCTAATTCTTGCTGATTCTCCCTGAACCCCCAACCCCTTTGTTGATAGGATTTCATTGCAGAGTTAGCTCCTTATTCCCTCGCATTATTTCTTGCATTTTGGTATTTTGCATTTTTTTATTGCAGGAATTCTACTATTTTTCAGTCGAAGCTAGCTTGGATTGTCACAGACGATCTCGAACGATTGTAGACTATTTCGTACGATTGGAGGCGATCCTGACTGTAGTCCATATTGGGGGCAGTCCGAGTTTAGAGTTCACATTTTCTTAAGCTTTTATGCATTTTCTATAACATATTTTTGCACTGTTTTAAGTTATTATGTTTTATGCACCTTGGAGTTCACCTCATTTAGCATAATTGCATGATAAAGGTAAAATCAATCATTAAATTTACTGTATTTCCTCATTTGTTATTAGACACTATTATTTAGGCATGTTGGTTGTTATTTCTATCATTATCCCTTGCTTCTGCATTTGCATATTTGGTATTTTGTGTCTATTTCTGTGATTGCAGGTTTTTGATGGATTCATATGACAAATTCATCAAATTTCAGGCAATTCTATCCTATTTTAGATGACCTTCTATGATTTGATACGATCCCGAGAAATATCAAACGATAATGTGCAAACTAAGACGATCTAAACTTCTACAAGACTCAGAATCTTCATCAGACATCTGAAATCAGGTATGAATTCTTTTGGTTAGCATATTCTCTGTAATTTGCATCTATTTCTATTTTTTGTATTCATTGAAATCCGCATTGGCATATAGAATAGTTTAGATTCATATCGGCCAAACCTAGGAGTTGAATGATCAAGCATAAAAATGAAAACATCAAACACACTATCAACCTAGGCGTGGAAACTGCCATTCAAAAGTTTCCTGGTGAACCCACCATCCATTAAAAATTCACCCTTATACACCTCCTCCAAGAGGCGGGACATTCAAAGGGCCTCTCAATCCGAGGTATTGTCCCATCCTTTTCACATCCCCATTTCGGGCATGAATCCTATAGCCTGAAGGTAAGGGTGCGAAAAATTTGGAGCGATACACACTATTTGCTAGATTTAGATAAATAAATGCTTGAAACACATCAAAACAAAACTAGTGAAGTGCTACTATCAACCTAAGCATACTTCTCATTTAGCAAGTCATGACAAAGTAACATAAAACTATGCAAAAATTGTAAAAATCATAATATAGTATTTCTAACACATTGATCATGCAAACAATTAATACACAACATATTAAATCAACTTAACTAGCATATCAGATTAAACACAAGAGTTTTTAGGCAGTTTCAATGTTTAAAACATGCTATGATTGAGGCATTTCCAGGTCTCATCAAAAATGCATCGGGGTACCCCTTAGATGACAATGATGTGACCGAAGACAATACTCCACACAATCGACACGTAGAAAAAAATGCGCACCAAGCACCGAACATATCCAACATGGTTGTGGACGTAGAAGAATTTAGCATCAGTGATAGGTTTGATGACCAAGACAAAGACATGGGAGGTAGCCACTCAGAGGGAGTTTTGGACGTGCATCAGAAGTTTCTAAGCTATGTCGATGAATATTTAAACAACAATAGGTGATGGCCATTTTTGGTAATCATGGTCTTTGGTTAACAACATCATAGGTTTTGATAGGCGGTAAATGCAGTTTAAAATCAATTCCGAGGGCAACAAATACAACACTGAGAATAGACGGGTCTTCGTAGTTGAGAAGATATCATGCAATGTGGAATGTTCGAGATCCTGACATCTAAAATATTTATGTCAATCACCTTTATGAAGCGTTATTCACTGCAAGATTTCACGTTTCTCTGGACAGTATAGTGACTATTTAAAAATATAAACATCGGGGACCATATGGATGTCCAGATGTCTTTGATCACAAACAGGCACGGTTGCAGTGTTAGACCGGGACAACGAAGGCAGAACAATAGTGAAATTAGGGGAGTCAACATAGATATGGGCAAATTGGCCACAAATTGGCCACATATGTATAGTGGTCTACAAGACAACATTAGGAACAACGACATGGACTTAGTTGCTAGGTGAAGCGAGAAGCTCAAGGTAATGGATCTCCCATGAGGGTATACAAAGGTTTCGGTATTTTATTTTCTCTAAGTTAAACATAAAGGTTTTATTTTTGTTTTATTTAATGGATATTATAAATTTAAAGTAAAATTAAAAAGAGGTAGTGACTTCATGAGAAGAAATGGCCATGTAAACAAACATTACAACTCATGACAGGTACAATGATAATAAAGACAAAATGGGAACGAATATTTGGGCATAGTGGTCAAGAAACATTGAAGAATTTGATGTTTTGTTTTTAAGTTTTGTTGTCATGATTAAAGGTATATGCATGAAAAAAATGTTTGAAAATAAGAAAATACCAAACCAAATAAAACTAAAATGCATGCACGCAGGCATAATAGGAAGTCAGAGGTGATTGCAAACATCACAGTGTTGGCAAAAAACATCTTTTTTAATCCGTAGGAGTGTCTCCATAGATAAAATAGAATTTTCGAAGTCGATGTGGATAACATGGATCTTGGTGGGAACGATGAGAGTTTTTTGAAGTTCTCGTAAACAATATGTGGAGGCATGGCAGAGAGCATAGTTGGCAGGGGTTTCATCTTCAATGAAGTAAATGTAGGTTCGGGTGAGCAAGTAGCGCCATCAAGCGGGACCTCAGGTTTGGAGGCGTTTATGGCATAATATAGTGGTCGTTTAATGATGTAGTGAACTGACAGGAGTAATATCAACAGGGCCTAACAAAATCATGATTGATGCTACATGGTTCAGCATACCAACAAAGATACTAGAAACAAAATTTCACAGTGGCACTTTTAAAACATAATAAGGATGACTGTTTTAATAAAGGGATTGGCCTTTATTCAGTAAGATTAGTGAAGGCATGTTTAATATTTTAAACGAAACATATATGTGGAACCCACATGGAAATATTAAAAAGTTAAAATAATGCTTAATATAAAGATTTTATATGGTTTTTTTTTAGTGCCTTTTGATAAAGGAAAATATTGAAAGACCCATCATTACAATGAAGTATTGTTATAGCCATTAGAGCCTTGGAAAAATAAAAAATGAAACAGAAGTCGAAACAAAAAAATAAAGGATATGGACAGTCAAGAAAGAAAAACCAAATAGCGTTGAAAGAAGAAGGGTTTTTCAAGCATTTGAAACAGAAACAAACAAACCAGAAAAATGAAACAAAGAGTTTCATCAAAAGAAAATAGAAAATGAAAAGTCTACATGAAAACTTTAAAAAAATTGTTGGAGGAAATAGAGCCTCATAACCAATCTCAGTCGTCATCAGAGAGAGCCTCACAGAGAGTCTTCAGAATGTCAGGCTCCCAGGATCTAGAAGTCAATCTCTAAAATAAAAAGCATAATGTAAGACAAAATCTAGCTAAGTAGAGCTAAAAACAATGCTAAAAATGACAAAAAAATCTTAAAAAAAAAATAAAAATAAATAAAAAATTAAAATAAAAAATTAAAAAAATTAAAATTTTCTATAGTTGTTGAACCGTGAGTCAACACTACAGTTCGCATGCGGTTAATGTTTACTGTTGGTATTTTTGAATCCTAACTACAGTTGAAACCTACGGTCCCCAATTTGCCAATTGGGAACCACAACTACCAGCTACGGTTTAGGAGAGACATCCATTTCGGGTACCCTCCTAGTCACTAAATCCAAAAATTAAAAACCTAAGCTAACCTAGACTAATGGGGTTCATTACCAGCAGTATAGTCAGGTTCATTATCTGCATTACATAATGTGGTTCATTTTACTGGTATTGAGTGCAAGGTCTCATTTTTGAGTTACCTTGCTCACACCTTGGCCTCGAAAAATAGATAGCTGATCAGGATTTGCCATCGAGGTAGACAAGTGTAATTATGGTAGAGTGTGGTAGCATTTCGGACTAGGGAATGTTCTCTCACTCTTAGAGCTCGTAATTTGCTAGTATTTTCAAGAAAATAATGAAAATTTTTAAATTGTAATTCAATTTATAGGTTCTCCTAGTCTCAGCGAACCGTAGCTGACACCCGCGGTTCTAGAACTAGGGTTTTTAGCCCATAGGTATGACCTGTGGTTCCCAAAATTTGAAAAATTAAACCATAGACCATACCTGTGGTCCATAACTAGCATTAAATGCACTCAAAATCCACCGTGGGAAGGTCTAAAAAAGCATATTAATGACTCCCATTGGATAAAAATTCAAAATCAATGATCAAAATTGTAAATTTGGTGATGTTAAAAGCACCAGGATCAATCAAATAAATGCAAAATTAAAACAAAAAAATCAAATAATTAAAAACAAAATTCACCTCGTATTCAGAGATTTATCCTATACACTTGGTGGTTGCAGTGAGTTGTGATTAATGCAATCTAGCAAGATGAGTAAATCACCATAAGGACATTTGGGGCAAAATTGTCATTTTTTTTATATGACATCTTTCAGGAAATCATCGACAAATATGATTCAACACAAATCTAATTGCATTTGTATCATTTTGATTCATTAAGACGACTATTGTAGCCTGACTACTCCATGGGATAGAAATGTGTAAATACTCCTAAGAGTTGTAATCATAAGCTAAACTAGGCCTAGACAAGGCATTCAAAGGCTTGAATCTAAATTTATTTAGATCATTCATTATGGTCAAGCAATTTCGTCGCTTCATACATTGTTATTCCCCTCATCGACTCGTCGCTTGAGGGGGTAGTCATAACTTCACAAGCATAATCAAAGTCAGCAAAATATCCCTGAAATCATAGATCCCTTGATCTTGTCAAAATTGCGTTCGTTCTTGCAAATTATTGTCAACAGCTATTATAAGCTTCCCCCTTTGCTTTGGGTAAACAACAAATATTATAATTGGTTTGTAACTCTCATCATTTGAATTTATGGGTCATAAGATACCCATACTTGGCATTGATGCTATCTGAATGTCTGATGACGAGTGCAAACTTGTCAAAATGTAAGCCTTTCACAAGTTGGAAGCAATGATTCTAATATGCATGTCCTTTTGCTGAACCTAGGGCATATAATGTTGATCCAACTAATGATCATAATAGAACCTTAGGCATCATTTTAGGATGTATATTTTTTCTCAACGGTGTTCGATCTCACAATGCATCTCAAAAGGGGCATCTGTAGACACCTAAAATGTGTCATGTTGAGGGTGACTACTCATATGGACATGCTACAAGACCATATGGAGGATCTTGGATAGACTCCAAGATAGATCAGTGGTTCTAACCACTCAATTTAGGCATTTTGGCCTAATTAGTCTGAACTGCAACCTAGACCTATGTTCTCCAGTCTAAACTGTGGTTGACACCTATGGTCTCTAGTCTGGATAGAAACTATGACCTTCAGTCTTAACTAAAGTTTAGTTAGGCCTTCCATCTGAGCCAAATTGGTTGGAATGGCCAAAATATCTAGAAGAAGGTAGTTGAAGGATGGAATGTTCCAGAGGCTTCCATCCCAACTATCCTAACCCTGGAAAATTGGACACTCAAACTGAGTATACTAAGAGATAGAGCTATTGCACTTAATCCCTAACCCTTTTGCCAAAATTCATGATGAATTGCATTATGGATGCCCTAGGTGCTTAGGAGAGTCAAGAAGCACAAATCTGAGCAAACGAAGGCCATTCATATCGAATTGACCACCAAATCAGTCTGAGGACAATGAAGGTGACCATTGAACATCAATTTGGACAAGGAGATCAAGCCCATTACCCCCGATTTTGAGGGTGAATATATCAGAGATCAAACCACGACTATCAGTCATGGTTCACAATGTAGACCACTCACCAGAGCTGCGGTTTGCAATAGGTGATAGATCACCTTACTCTTTTCATTTATGTCTGGTTAAATAGGCTAGATTAATCATTTCTTAGGTTTAATTGTAGTTTAGAAGAACTCTGATCGTGGGAATTAGCTTAGAATAGTTATTTTATGCTTTGCATTAATTAGGACATTTGTGGATCTTTTATGCACCTTTATGCTTCTATTTTGATATCTGATCCATGCATTATTTGTCTAATGATCTCCTTTATGCTATATTACAAATCTTGATTCAATTAGCATAGTTTAAAGGCTTTCTTTATGTTTTCTTGATTATTAGTTTCATGGCATTATCATGTATGTTTCCTTAAAAGGCCTCATCATGAGAGGCTATCTATATTTTTTATCGTGTGCTATTGTTTCTTGATCATAGGAAGATAGGTACAAGAGGAGTCTATATCATAATCCTTCCACATCGCGAAGAAAGGGATTAATTCCACCCCAAGGCAGTTTGCAACTAGTCAAAGGTCAATATTAATGTGCCTACCCTATTTAGGGCATTGGCAATTGTATAGACTGTATCATCACTCAATTAACCCTAAGAGGGGCATATTTGTAATAGAAATTCATTCATATCAATACAATAAATATCATTTTGTTGAATTTATGCAATGTATCAAGCTTTTACACTTTTATGATGACTATAGAATAATACAGTAGATAGGCACCATGATTTTTGGTTATGTCAGTCACTAATATTGCATCGACCTACATGGAAGCTATGATTATAGATCAACAATTGAGGCCACAAGGTTATGGGATGGAACAATCACCTATGGTAGGAAAACTAAGGGCTTGCAATCAAACCTCGGTGGTAAATCAAGCGTGGGCATAATAAAATTTGATATCAAATGTTTTGTCCCATAATAAATTTTACCCTACCATACCCACTTATGCTCCCACATGTGATTATATGAGTACATCTATCCATCCAACCATGTCACAATTAGAGAATCATGTGGTCACTCATAGAGCCATTACAACAACTGTTTAGGCTTTGTCTATTGATATCAATCCAAATAATCCTATTACTTCTACTACTCAACCAAAGAAACTTGTATCAAAAGTAAAAGAGCAAAATAAGGTGGTTAAGAAGTTAAGTAGAGATATGGTTCCATCACAAAAATGAGCACATCAATATATGCATCCAAATCATCCTAGGAAGAAAATTCATAACACTAATCTTAATGATACTTCATCCTAAGCTTCTTTAGGTGATAGAAGAGACTTTGACATGACATATGTTGAAGTAAATGCCTATTCAAAATGTCTTGAAGAGCATGAATATTTTGGAGAAGAAATTCTATGGATGGGTAACAAGAAGTTGGAATCAAATGATCATCATTTTGTTGTGGAAATAAAAGATCTAGAATCATTACCCATAAATAAGGATTTGGATAAACAAACCTATGAGGATATGATTTGGTAATTTGTACTCACAAAGGAATATTGGAGTGACTATGTGGAGCGATATGTAAAAATTTATCCCATTATAGAAGCTTCTAAGCCATAAAAAGTGGTTGAAAGTGAATTTGAAAGAAAATCAAAAAATGAATTTGAAGACATAACCGAACTTCACCACTTGTTCTTGGAAGATACTTTGGATGATGTCATTGAAATTGATGGTCAAAAATATCCACACCTTACAAATTGTGATAGAATTGAATCATGGGTTACAAATTTGAATTATTATAGCCTCGCCAATTTGAATTCAAGAAATAACCCACTTTTAGAAATAATTGAACCATCTAGGGAAAGTAAAGATGACTTGGATGAGAAACATGTTGATGAATCAGAAGATTATGAAGAAGTAATTGAATGTCACAACTTGATTTTGGAATATGATTACTATGATTCTTGGAAGAAATGGGAAGAATATGCTCAATATGAATCTTCTAATGAACCTTTTTGTGTCAAGTGATATGCAGGACAATACAATTGCTTCCTCACATGAGGATATCACAAATATTGTACAATTTGAGAAATTTTTGGAAGAGGGATTCAAATATCATAAAATGTGGAAAAGCGATAAGGATTCTACAACCATGAATCAAGAAGGAGAATCATTTTCTTTGGGATCCTCTGAGGGAAAATAAATTGAAAATATTGATCCACTTGTTGGTTCTACAATGTCTATGCCATTCCAAAATGAGAAAATTTTAGAACCCGAATGGTTTGGGTTTGATACCACCGATGATCCAATTGAAAATATCAAGTTATCTGAATCAACCCAAGTGATCGATCATGGAGATGTGTTAGTTGACCCTTCCCTAGATAGACAAGACCTATGGTTTGAAAAGGATGGATGTGTTTTAAATTGGGTACCAAAGTTTGGTGTCTTTAATAAATACATATTCGATGATGATGAAAGTCATGAAGAAAAGATAAAATCTCACCCTTTGCGTTCTACCATTCGAACTTCAGGTGATGGTTTACCTAGTTGCTTGTTGGATTCAAATACTAAAAATGATGAAATGTCATTTGTGGTGGATAAAAAATTTGACTTAATTTCTGCTCACACCACTAATAATATGGCTTTATTGAATGAAAATGAAATTGGTATGTTTGAAGTGTTAAATCAATTTCATAATCAAGTAGTAATAAAATCTAGGATAAAAACTTATGATGATGCTCATTTGGTAAATATCCTAGATGCTTGAAAATTTTTGGACAAGTTTGATTAGCCTTAAAACATTGATAATGATTTGGTTTTGAAATGTTTAGAAATAGGTTCTTGTTTGCAAGATTTCATATTTGAAAAAGAAAGCCTAGTTCTAAATTCATAATTGAGTTGTGAGGTTGAAATTTTAAAGAAAATATAAGAAACTCTTGAAGATCAATTATTGTCTAATCAATTTGACTATTTACTCCACTATGGGATTATTAATGGAACTTTACTAAAATGGTGGGGTGAGAGAGGCAAGTTGAAGTTTGTTGCATTGTTTGGCTTAATATTGTTTTTGTTGAATTCCTACAATGTTTGGCATGTGTATTACGTTATATGTCTTTTGAAGTGTTCTAATCACATTTGGGATCCAGGGAAGGGATAAGCCCAAAATTTGCATCATTTTATACCATATTGTACATTTGTATATAGAGTTTGGTTTTCATGTTCGGTTTTGGGTTTGGTTTTTATTTTGATGTTTGCAAGTTTGATTTGTGTGTTTTGTATTCATTCGCTTCCAAGCTTTGGTTGTTTTCTAGTATTTTAGAGTGAGATGTCAGCTTATGTCCTCATGAATGTTTATTGAGATAAGGAAAATATGAAACATTGGAATTGTATGGAAAAGGCTCCACAAGTACTACAAATACATTTAAGAATATTGTTTGAAACTTGAGATACGTGAAGTTGTCATTTTTGCAAATTAAAGAAAAATATTTTGTATACTCCATCTGCATTTCAAAGAAGAAATGAATTCATTTGTATTTCATGGTACATTTCACATTGCATAAACATAACATCTCAATTGCATCTATATTTCAAAGACAATCGCCGAAAGCATGTCAAATTATCTTAGGATCATTGCACAATATACACTAAGAAGATCTTGAGATTGGGAACTAATGCCGAAGTTGTCTTGAACCAAACACGAATTAGCACATATTAAAAGCATCTTGGGTAAAATGGCCAAAACCATCCTTGGAAGAAAATGTGAGGCGAAAAGGGTCATCCTTGTTGGTCCTATCATGCAACATAGTCCATAAAATAGTGGTTTTCATTACTATCACAATACTTGAAAATAAAAATTAGAGTAGTAAGGATAGGGTCAAATTTTTATCATACTTAGGTTGAGAATCTGATTCCCCAAAGATCTAAGTCTACTTGCATCACACACCATGACTATTGGATTGTAAGGATCGTAGTATATGTCCCCTCAGAAGGATGGGTGGTCATCTATAAGATTCAAGAAATCAAAAGCAAAATCATGGACTATGTGGCTAACCTCCATCAGGGCTATAGACACTTGAATGGTAGTGGAGTATGCTCATGCATGGTGACATGTCTCATTTAAAAGTGAGACCTCTGACCGCTCACACAGGCAGGCTAGCCTTGCGGTTTCATCCATAACAGGTTTAATCATTTTGGTCAATATGAAGTAATAAACTTAGATCAGAGTAGTAAGGATAGGGTCAAATTCTCATCATACCTAGGTTGAGAATCTGATTCCCTAAAGCTCTGAGTTCACTTGCACGCACTGGTTTAGGATTGTAGTGGTTCACAACTGAGCTCTTGATCTAGTAAATGAATTCACTGCACACACGTTTGGTCCTAAGATGGTTTGACGATTCTAGTGTGTTTGCTTATGGTACTAGAAGTTTTGAATATTTGCAAAGTAGGTCGTTCATATTTTAGCATCCTTGCCATACATTCAATCCTGCATAAATCACCCATAACCTATCATATGCATTCATGTGAAATTGACAATGGAATGTGGAATGGTTTCAAACGATAAGGAATGAATCATGTTACACACACCAAGCTGATGTTGAATGATTCTAATGGTTCATGTCTTTTTGCTCTATTCTCATTCTCAGGATACTTGTTGATAGTTGTAACTCTAATATTTGGGTTGTGTGTGTTCGGATTGGGTTCTTACCGAAATTCTAGGAGCATTTCCCAGCAAGAGTCACCATTTGTTGTGGTTGCTCCACAACAAGCCCCAAACCTTGGGGACCCATATTTTTTTTTGTTTTGGATGTTTGGGAAATTATTGGTTGTCTTTGAATTCTTAGTTCAATGAAATCCTAACCATGGGTTCGCCATGGAAACTTTGGGGTTCCTTATTCTTTCAGGGGTCTTTGTGTTTCTTGTAAAAAGTTGCCCATTTGTGATTCTTTGTTGAAATATTTGTGGAGTGTTTTATTATTTTGAACAAGTTTAATGGGTCAATATCTGGTTTAGGTCTTAGGTCTTGTTGGTTAGGTCTCAAAGTGTTGTCTTAGCCTTTAGTTTTTTAAGATTGATATTAAAAGCAGTTTAATTTGAAGGATTTTGAAAAAATCATAAAATATATATATATATATATATATATATATATATATATATATATATATATATATATATATATATATATTTTTAATATATTATATACAATTATAATATATATAATTAAAATAATAATAATAATAATAATAAATTAATTAATTAAAAATAAATAAATAAAAATTATATATTATTATTATTATATTCTTACATGTATAATAATAATAATATATTAAAATGAAAAATGATAAAAACTTTATATATAAAGTCTATATATCATAAATAAATATATATATATAAAATAACACTTTATATTATATAAATATTACTATATTATGTATATAATATAAAGTGAAACAAAAAAAATTAAATAGTTGCCCTCTCGTTAAGAACGTTTTATTTAAATATCAAAGGGAGGGTTTTATTTTAGTTTTGGCATGTTTTAAGATAAACATCGTAAATGACCGGTTAAAGGGCATCTAATGTGATTGTTGGGTTGTGTGCAGGTGTCCCATGCCAGGGTGACATGGGTGTTGTTGATTCGTAGGTATACACGCATGGCATTTCATCTACAGAGTGGTGATCGAACTGTGGGTGCTGGTGACTGTGGCAAGTATTGCTACACGGAGTCGAACCCGTCTACATGGCAAAAAGGCATAGGGGTACCCCTTGGATGGCAATGATGTGACCGAAGACAATAATCCCAACAATCGACACGTAGCGCCAAGAACCGAATACAACTAACGTGGTTATGGGCATAGAAGAATTCAGCACTGATGACATTTTTGATGACAGGGACAAAGACATGGGAGGTAGCCACTCAGAGGGAGTTTTGGACACACAACAAAAGTTTCTAAGCGACGTCGATGAAGATTTAAACAACAATAGTTGATGGCCATTTTTGATAATCGTGGTCTTTGGTTAACAACATCACAGGTTTTTATAGGCGATAAATGCAATTTAAAATCAACGTCGAGGGCAATAGATACAACACCAATAGCAGGTGGGTCTTCACAGTTGAGAAGATATCATGCAATGTGGAATGTTCGAGATCCTGACATCTGAAATATTTACGTCAATCACATTTATGAAGCATTATTCACTGCAAGAGTTTGCGTTTCTCTGGACAGTATAGTGACTGTTTAAAAATATAAACGTTGGGGACCATATGGACGTCCGAATGTCTTGGAGCATAAACGGGCACGGTTGCAGCATTAGACCGGGACAACGAAGGCAGAACAATAGTGAAAGTAGGGGAGTCGACGTAGATATGGGCATATTGGCCACATATGTATAGTGGTATACCAGACGATATTAGGAACAATGACATGGACTTAGTCGCTAGGTGGAGCGAGAAGCTCAAGGTAACGGATGTCCCATGAGGGCATACAAAGATTTCAGTATTTTGTTTGCTCTGAGTAAAACATAAATGTTTTCTTTTTGTTTCATTTAATGGATACTATAAAGTTAAAACAAAATTAAAAATGGGCAGTGACTTCATGAGAAGAAATGGCCACATGAGCAAACGTTACAACTCATGACAAGTACAATGATAATAAAGACAAAAGGGGAATGAACATTTGGGCATAGTGGTCAAGAAACATTGAAGAATTTGATGTTTTGTTTTTAAGTTTTGTTGTCGTGATTAAAGGTATATGCACGAAATAAAATGTTTGAAAAGAAGAAAATACCAAACCAAAGAAAACTAAAATGCATGCACGCAGGCAGAATAGGAAGTCAGAGGTGACTACAGACATTGCAGTGTTGGTAGAAAACATCTTTTTTAACCCGTAGGAGTGTTGCCATGGATAAAATAGAATTATCAAAGTTGATGTGGATAGCATGGATCTTGGTGGGAATGACGAGAGTTTTTCGTTCTCATAAACGATATGTGGAGGCATGGCGGAGAGCATAGTTGGCAAGGGTTTCGTCTTTAGTGAAGTAAACGTAGGTTCGGGTGAGTAAGCAACGACATCAAGTGAGACCCTAGGTTTGGAGGCGTTTATGGCAGAATATAGTGGTTGTTTCATGACGTAGCGGACTGACAAGAGTAATGTTGATAGGGCCTAACAAAATCATGACTGACGCTACATGGTTTGGCATACCAACAAAGATGCCGAAAATAAGCTTTCACGGTGGCAATTTTAAAACAAAAGGATGACCGTTTTAATAAAGGGAGTGGCCTTTATTCAGTAAGATTAGTGAAGGGATGTTTAAGATTTTAAATGAAACATATATGTGGAACCCACATGGAAATATTAAAAAGTTAAAATAATGCTTAATGTAAAGATTTTATATGGTTTTTTTTAGTGCCCTTTGATAAAGGGAAATATTAAAAGACCCGCCATTACAATGAAGCATTGTTATAGCCACTCGAGCCTTGGGAAAATAAAAAATGAAATAGAAGTCGAAACAAAAAAATAAAGGAGATGGACAATCAAGAAACAAAAACCAAATAGCGTTGAAAGAGGAAGGGTTTTTCAAGTGTTTGAAACATAAACAAACAAACCAGAAAAATGAAACAAAGAGTTTCATTGAAAGAATATAGAAAACAAAAATTCTGCATGAAAACTTTAAAAAAATCGTTGGAGGAAATAGAAGGGGTTGGAAACTGTTACAAACAAAGTTGTGGATTTGAAGGTAAGGGCCATACTGGACCTATTTGGACTGTTTTTTGGGAAAAACCAAAAATTCTGCCATTGTAAAATGAACAATTTTAATGCAAAAAATTTCAGAAATTTGCATTTCATGGGCAAAAAAGGAGGAGATTTTTTCTGCATGCTATGTTTAATGGTTTATCTTTCATTTTCAGATTTTGGATTTGTAGATGGATTTTATGCATGTTTTATTGGTTGCTTCATGTGAATTCTTGAAATCTAAAATTTGTTTTTGTACCCTAGGAGCTAGCACTTAGCTTGTTTTGATTGTGCAGAATTGTAGGTCTAATAGGTTAGGTTGCATGCATGGAATATCTCACATATTTGGTTTTTCCTCAATGGGATGGCATCATACTGATTGTAGCATAATTTGCATTTTTAGTTTTCATTTTCAGTTTTTTAGATGTTTTTATTTTCTAACTTTTTATTTTAAATTTTTTTAAAATTTTTGGACATTAAAATAAACAGTAAAAAAAAATCAAAATATAAAAATAATTGCATGGCTGCATATATTATACTTCATACTTCTATTACGCACTTAGACATTTTTACTTCGGAGTCGTTTCATATTTTTAAAAATTATCCGAAGTTGCTGTTTTTATTGTAGATTTTTAAATTTTGAAATTGCAAAATTTTCATTTTGAGGTCAAATTTCATTTTTTCAGTTTCATATTTCATTCATGAGCCTATGATGACATTCCCTTCATGAAAATTTCAATTTCATTGAAGGGGTTATGTTTTATGGCATATCACAAATTACCATTTTTGGAGCAATAAATGCACCTTCCCTTCATGAAAATTCTGATTTTATTGAAGGAAGGTAGTTATTATATGTTACATTAAAGTGTTGTTTCAAAGCATTAAATTATTTTTCTTATGAAAATTATTTCATAAAAGAGGGATAATTGAATAACATTCTAAAGTCCTTACTTTAAGGCAATAGATTATCATCTCTTTGTGAAAATTAATTTCACCAAAGAGGGATAGTTTATTAATCACATGGAAAGCTATCTTTATCTTCATGATAAAAAGCCATATTCAAGGAGCCTATTCATCATTTCATATTTACATTAATAGATAGATTTAATCTTCATTTACCAGTTTAAAAGGAGGATTTAATGCAAGATGAAATTTGATTAAAATCCACTTAATAAGGGAAGATAAAATCTACATTAAACCCTCAAGATAAAAGGAATTAAGGTTACATCGTGGTCATATGAGGGCCAATTCACATCTAATTTTTGTTTAGTTTTATGAACAAACATTAAAGTAGCATGGTAAAATAAACCAACACATGCCCCTTGTTTACAATTACTTGCAATCACTAAGGTGTTTCAAGCATTACATTGATACATATTTATTTGAGATTACTAATACACATGCAAATACTAATATAGTGAAAACCTTGGAGAAGTTATTTTGTTTAACTTATTTACAAGAGGGGATTTTGGAAACAAATCCTAAGGGAGAGTGCAATTTTACAATTGGGTGAAATTAACATTCAATAGTATCCTGAGGTGAAAAGAGTTATTCTTGCTTATCCCCCTGTGCGAACGATATGGGAAATGTTGGAAATTGGCAAAAGGACAAGTTCATCCCCTACCCAGAATCCCTTGCTTACGATAAAATGAGCAATATTCCAAAGTGATATCCCACATCAATCCTCAATATTGATACCCTAGATTGATATCATAGATCGACATCCCAGATTGATATCCCATATTGATATCATAGATCGATATCCTCAATCGATATCCCAAAAATAGTTCTCCAAAGTAAAATCCCCAAAAGGAAGTTTCTGAAGAAAATTATCAAATGTAAATTCCAGAAAGTGAATATCAAATGAAGATCATAAATCAAAGTTCAAATGAAGATCAAATGAAGATCCAAAGAAATTTCAAAGTCAAAGTGGAATCAAATCCCTTGCATAATTATATATGAGCAAGTATCCCAAAAAATTGAAGAAAATAAGGGAGTGAACTTTAATCCATGGAATTTCCAACACTAATATACTTTATGCATGATGATATGTCTGATGCATTTGCACCTTGCTTATGTACAGACCAATATTTGAATGTGGAAGAACTAGTTTTAGTTGTCCTATATCGTCAAGTGGTCTAGTCCAACTGAAATATAAACTTAGGATTGGATAAGCATATGAGGATCCCCTATCTTAGCAATGGGTTGAAAGAATCCCACTTGATATCGAGGTATGCTTATGCTTTATCTTAATATATTCATGTGCACACACAGGGATAATGAATAGTTAGGGCCTATCCTAGAAAAATCCTTACATTTCAGAAGTCTAGTTTGGCAAGTATACAAATTTTGATCAGTCAATTAAGGTGTTTGAGTCTCATGGTAAACCTCAAAAATTCCCAAATAACAACAATTAAATTTTTAAATGCAATCATCAAACATCAATTTCTTTTTATAAGAGTCTATCTATTAGAATTATTTGTATTATATGATTAGATACCGGATGGATGTCAAAAATGATATTTAGACGACCACTGATTATATCATACATATTATTTTAATTTACAAAAGCTTATGAATAGAAAACATACATCATTACATCTCACATATGGGTGTATTATATTTCACAAAGAGATAAAGCAATTACAATCTATGTTTGTTATACATTTTGTGGTGTCGTCCATTATATTGTTAAACACATATTGTATTCATTCCTTATGTTTTAAGTGATTAAAGCATACAGGTTCATTTACATTATATCACCATCATGTAAATAATACATTACAAACATTGCATAAGCATATCGTGACATCCTCATAAATTAAATGCATACAATAAAGCAAAATTAAATACGCATTTAAATGAAAATATTGCATCTATATGCATCCATCATAAGTAGCACATCTAAGCATCTAGATCACTACATATCATCATCATCATAAATTAAAATAGCTATCTAGTGCATGTCATCCATACATCACATCATATATCAATATGAACATCTGCATCCATGTGCATAAATATAAGCATAAAACATATAAATGACAAGTACACATAATGAGCCAAAATGATCAATATATATAAATGTGTATCAATGAGTACATAGAGGTACATCAAAATTCCCATAGACTAAAAATGTGTAGGTCCTCAACCTTACACTCAAAAATAGTATAATAGAGTATATCTAAAATCTATACTAAGGGCCTGCGCCCCCAGCCCGTGAGTCACTGCTATCACCCCTACCATACCTATGGCTCCTATGTGAGCTATCTCCATGTGTGCTAGAGGACCTATGTGTCCTCTTAGTATTGTGGGTCCTGTAGCTTGAACTCGTATAGGATTGCACTATCACCCTGGTTCTAGATCAACTTTGCTGAGAACTAAAAGCATGTGGATCCTTTAGGACCTACTTGCCAATAAACCTGATGTGGCCCTCTAGCTGGTCTATGCGAACTACCTTGCATGTGTGCCTCTCATTGCCCTCATCCACAAGGACTTGTAAGCACTAGATATCTAATATGAGGACTTAGCTACCTGGAAGTAATGAATATGGTGTGGCTAGAGGTCCCATGATGTCCTGGGAGGATGAAGGATCCCCCTTTGTACCTAAAGTAAATTCCTCTCTATAGTAGCCACACTCAATTGCACCTGTGCTAGATCACAATCACTTGTGAGATCCTAGACATGTCCCTCTACTAATGTATACTATTCTTGGAGAGCTAGCCTATCCTTGTGAACCTATTGTAGCTGCTTATCGCTATGAGCTAGCTTTACCTCTAGTACGGTGATAGAAGTATCCCACTACAATAGTTTGGTTTGTAGCCTCCCAACCTGAATTTAAATATCAACAACCTGAGCCAGTAGCTACCCCACCTCACTATCAAGAGGTGACTCACCCTCCTTTGATGCCTCCTCCTCAGTATCAACTTGTGGAGCATCCTTTGTGGTGCCCTATGTGCCCCATCTACCCTCGATCTGCTAACACACATTGAACCCCTCTGGACCAGCCTTGGCATCATCATCTATCCTATAAAGGGGCCCCTCTTCCTACCACTTTAGTAGGGACAACCAAGTATCATATGCTAGGGTGGTCCCAGCCCTAGCCACACCCGAATCTTGGAAGTTTTCAACCTTGTCTTCAAGCGGTGTCAACTGAATGTAGGGCAAATCCCTCTCTAGTACTAGGTGCCTATAAATGGTAGGTAGTGATGGAATATCCTATATGAGCCTAAATTTGTAGAGGATATGTTAATAGAATTAATACTCATGGATCTTGACCTTGTAGCTGAGTAACCACCTATCCATCCTCTCCTAGCGCAACCACTCATTAGCCTCTAAAAAATAAAGATAATCCATGTACGGACACCACTCTATGTTGTCCACCCATAGCTATACAAATCTAGCAATATAATTGTCCATGCCCCCAACATGGGACCTAATCTGGAATACCTCCTTCTCACAAGTCCAACATGTTGCATAGCACTAGCATACAGTAGGAATAGTAGTATAGTGAGAGGTAGGTCAATCAGACACTCGATCCTAATATGCTACTAGCCCCAAATCTAAAGTAATAGGCTACAATTAATACCAACCTAGATCCTACATGTAGCCTGGTACAAATCTCAGTACAAATGATATAATAGAGTGCTCCCCCAAGCTAAGAGCAGTAACCGCTACATGGAGCTCTGCGTAACTCTCTTGACAATGGCCAGGAGGTTCCAGGGGATCCTTACACTCGAGGATTCTAGAAGCACAATCTAAACAACCAAGTGCATGAAGACCACATCTTAAACTAAGAAGATGCTCTTCCCATACCAGTAACTGATATGGACGCCTTCGTGGTCGATCCTGCCCTGGGCATCCTCACTGCAGTCATCAACGATAGAGTCAAAGACGTTCTCCTTGTTTCGAAATGGAAAGGAGGTGATGGGCTCACCATCAATCAGGATCACAATCATTTCACCTAAATATCTGGTAGATGTCCTCCAAGATCACAATCATTTCACCTATAAGCAGGTGAAATGCGTTGGTTCGTGCATCCTAGCATCAAGAAAATGTAGTTATGTACACCAGATCTACCCTAATCGTAGGTAGATCCAACACATAGCCAAAGCCAACTACACAAAACCATGCTCTCTCCTAGTTAGTGAGCTATCCATGGAGCGTGCAGAAAATATCTAGCTCCATGGATCTAGAGGTCAATTTTTGTAGAGCATAAATGTATAAGGAAATGATGACTAATAAACAACTAAATATAGTTAAAAAAATGACCTAAAAATGTCAAACAAATCTAAAAAATTGCAAAAATAATATAAAAACATGCTAAAAGTGATAAAAAATTTAAAAAAAAATTAAAAATGCATCTCAAAAATGCAATAAATGGCATTAACTATCAAAAATCATTGAAAAAAATCAAAAATATTGAATTTTTTTCTAAAGTTGCGAACTGTGGGTCAAATCTATTGTCTGCATGCGATCAAAAATTAACCGTTGGGATTTGAATCCCATCGTGACTGATAGTTGTGGTTCCTAATATGTCAATTGGTAACTGCATCTACCTACTGTGCTCTAGGAATGTGACCTTTTATGGGTCACTTCCTAGCATGGAAAACCAAAAATTAAATCCTAATCTAGCCTAAAACTACTGTGAGGTTCTTTGCCAGCAATTTCGTGATGTTAGTTGAACTCATTTATTAATTTGGTTCATTTTAAAATGGAAAGGATTGCGAGGACTCAATTTTGAGTTACCTTTCCTACACCGATGCCTTGGTTGGATGAAGGTTGTGCAGGGTCTACCATCAAGATGTGTAGGAGGTCATAGGTAGCATTTTTGGTAGCGCTTCACATCAAGTTTTGCTTCCTCACCTCTTAGAGCTCTCCAGTTGCAATTGATTTCAAGGAATAATAATGAAATTTTTAAATGTAAAAAATTTATATAATTTTCCTAATTTCATTGGACTGCAGCTGACAATCATAATCCTAGAATTAGGGTTTGCCTATCGCAGATCTGAGCTACGGTTCCCAAAATTTGAAATTTCTAACTGCAACCCATGACCGCGGTTTGCAACTAGCATTAAATGCACCAAAATCCCACTGTGGGAAGGTTTTAACTAACAAATTAATGATTCCTAATAGATAAAAATCTCAATAAGAGCAATCATTTTATCAAATTGGGTGATTTCCAAGCACTAGGATCAATTAAAAATTCAAAAAAATATTAAAAAAATATTAAAAAACAAGTCTAAATCCAAATGCACCTCGTATTCAGTTATTTACCCTAGACACTCTGCGGTTGCAATGATTGATGCTCCATGCAATCCGACGAGATGAGTAAATAACCATAAGGACATTTGGGGCAAAATTATCATCATTGATTTGATATGCTTCTTTTCAATCCCGAAGGTCTTCAAGACTGGACCGCTCCACGGGAATGAAATATTTCATGTCATTTCCCCTATGACACCTTTTTAGTAGATCATTGACAAATTGATTCAACATAAATCTAATTAGACTTATATCATTTTGATTCCCTATGAAGGCTATTACAGCCTGACCACTCCATGGGATAGGAATGTGCAAATACTGTTAACATTTGCAATCATAAGCTGAACTAGGCCTAGCCAAGTAATCAAATGCTAAATTCTAAGTTTATTCAGATCATTTATAATGGTTAAGTGACCTCGTTGCTTAATTTATTATCATTACCCTCATCGACTCATCACTTGAGGGGGTATTCATGCTTTCAAATCATAATCAAAATTAACAAAAGATCCTTAAAATCGTAGATCCCTTGATCTTATCAAAATTGTGTTCATACTTGTGAATCATTACTAATAACTATAATAAGCTTACCCATTTTCTTGGGGAAAATAGCATATATGATAGTTAGTTTGTAGCTCTCCTCCTTTTGGATTGACAGGCGTGAAAGCCTACTTAGCATTGATGCTATCCAAATGTCTGATGATGAGTGCAAACCTTTTCAAATTTAAGCCTTTCATTGAGTTGGAAGCAATGATTCTAGGATGTGTGTCCTTTTGTAGGACCTGGGGCATCTAATGTTGATCAGATTAATGATCATCATGGAACCTTTGACATCATTTTAGGAGGTCTATTTTTACTTAGCATTGTTTGATCTCACAATGCATATCAAAAGAGGCATTTGTAGACACCTAAAATGCATCATGTCAATGGTGACTACTCATATGGGACATTCTACAAGACCATATGGAAGATCTTGGATAGATTCCAAGATAGAGCAATGGTTTTAACCACTCAATTTTGGCTCCTTGGCCTAATCAATTTTAATCGTATATGAGACCTACGGTCTACAGTTTGAACCGCAGCTGAGATCTACGATCTCCAGTCCAGTTTGCAGCTATCACCTGTAGTCTAAACTGAAGTTCAATTGGCCTTCATATGAGTCAAATTAGTTTGAATGACCATTTATTCTAGAAGAAGGTGGTTAAAGGAGAAAATATTCCAATCCAACTGTCCCAAACACCTCTTCTTGATCTTGGCTTCTCCATGAAGCCACCCCTAGCCCTTGGGTGATCCTATAAGTACCCCTTCTAAAATAGGGCAAAATATATAGAGCATATAGTGCATTTTGATAACAAAGTGTTGTCAAAATAATATCAAGTTAGCATTAGAGATTAGAGCAATGAAGCCCAGTTGAATTTTAGACTCATTTGAGTACATTTAGAGAGCCTAGTTACCATTTAATTTCCAATTAACCAAGCATCATGTCAATTTGTGCCATGGATTCCCTAAGGAGATAGAATGTCAAGAAACACTAATTTGGGCAAATGGAGGCCCAATTATGGAATTCAACCATCAATCCAGTCAGAGGATACCAAGGCAAACCTTGATCATCAATTGGACAAGGAATATCAAACCCACAACCCTTTATTTGGAGGGCAAAGCTACTTGATTGCTCACCACGGCTGATAGCCATGGTGTGTAGTGCAGATCGCTCATCTAAGATGCGGTTTGCAACCGGTGATAGATCTCCTTACTATTTCTTTTGCATTGTTCTTAATTAGGCTAGATTAGGCATTTCAGTAGTTTATTTATGTTTTAGAGATACTGATAAGTTTAATTAGGTTTTTATGTGAGTTCTTTCCATTTAAGCAACTTTGCACTAATCTCTTGTTTCCATGTATCATTTCATGCAATTAGTCTATTAGATAAGTAGCATTACTCTTAATTTCTATGTTTCAAGATATCTTTATGACTTTTGCATAATTCTAACATGATTTGTTCATTTTCTTGATTTCATTAGTGTTATGGCACTTTCATGTTTGTATCCTTTAATGGGCCTCATCATGAGAGTCTGCTTATGCTATTAATGTTTTCATGTTGTTTCTTGACCGTAGGAAAGCAAGTTTTAAGGAGATTCAATCATCTAATTCCTTCCTCAACATGAAGAAGAGGGTCAACTCCACCCTATAGAAGTTTGTGACTATTTAGAGAGCCTTAGTATTGTGCCTACCCCATTGGGGGCTTTGTAATTGTATCAATTGTATCAACATTTGGGTGACCCTAAGAGGGGCATGACTGTAACTGAGATTAATTTTTAATATTAATAAAAGAAACATCCATTTTATTGTTATATGTAATCTTGTTTATCATTTTATTCTTTAATGTTGATTCTGATTGATGTATTAGATAGGTGCATGCTTTTTGGATAGGTCAAAAAGACAAAAAGGAGCAAACAACACAAGTACCTTGGACTGTTAAGGCTTCACATTTTTGGTATTTTCATTGATGTTTTTTCTAAGCTTAGTTATCTCTATGATAACCATTATAGTGTTGTCCATGACTTCTACTTTTTTCAATGTAGTCTCCCAGCTCCTCACTTGCCAAGGATTTTTCTTCTTGGGTCTCTTTAAAGGCCAAATTCATGAAAATTCTTAGAGCATTATTTTTTGATATTTGTAAACAATGCTTTGCTATTTTCTTCTTCTTTTTGATTGGTAGGCTTTGATTTCAATAAATGAATAAACTCTACACTTTTTTGCACTTTAAAATGCTACTGCAAGTACACCTTCCACTATTAATGTGGCCGCTATGAGAACTATCTGTTTGCACACTTTTCAAATCAAAATCATGCATCTTGGTGGCTTGGAGACGTTACATCACTCACTAATTGGTTAAGGCATGAAGTGATTTACTGAGCCTATGGAACCTTTCATCGTATTTATTTCCTTTAGAGCGGTGTGGGAAACTTGCAAGGCAATTTGTGAATATTTCATTCTTCAAAAGTGGCGTGGCACAAGATTTAAGTTTTCACTCAAAAATAGTCACAAACTCTAGTGGATTGGAACACATGTCATGATTCGCTACCACCTTAGTCTCTTTAAGAGTTTTGAGCAACACATATGAAATTTCACTGTCATCTTAGTTCATTTGAGAGTAGATTGGGACCATGCTGCTTTCCATTTCCACTTAGCTTATTTTGTGACTCATCACTTTATTTTTTGAAGCAAAATTCTCTCTTTTTTTAGCATTTTATCAAAAATAAAAACTTTGAAATAAAATGGAAAAAAGGATATGATACAAAGTATGTACATATTTTACAATGAATTTATATATCAATCAAAATAGAGCTTAAGGTGATAACCATTGACCAATATTGGTTGTATGTTTCCTTCAATATCTTCAAGTTGGTAAACATTGGTTTCCTTCACCTCTGCTATTTTGAAAGGACCATCCCAGAAAGAGTCAAAATTTTTATGGTGCCCTGGTTTAGCTCTGTCCACATTCCACCTAAGTATAAAATCTCAAACTTGGAACTTTCTAAACCTATATTTCTTATCAAACCATGCCTTGATGTCAAATTAATGCTTTTGAAAATCCTCATATGCCTAAGATATATTATCCTCTAGTTGCAGCAAGTGTGTCAACCTTATTTCCACTATATTTTGGTTAGATTCATCCTCTGTATTTATCATAGTAAGGATTGGAATATCCAAATGAACAGGTAATATGAATTCCTTTCAATATACCAAGGCATAAGCGGAGGTCTTGATAGACATTTTGGTAGTGGTCCTATCTACCCATAAAGATTATTCCAACAGTAGGTGTCAACTTCTCTTGTTATGATCTCAAAATTCTTAGCAGATTCTTATTAGTTGATTATGCCAATCCATTCCCTTGGGGGTAGTAGTTAGAAGTATTTTTTATGATGATGTCATACTTGCTAGAAAACTCAATGTATTTAGCCCCTATGAATGCTGGTCCATTATCGCTCACTAAAGATTTTGGAATACCAAACCTTGTGACTAAGATTTCCTTAAAATCTATCACCACCTCTTGGTCTGATTTCTTTGTAGGAATGGCTTCTATCCATCTGGTGAGGTAGTTTTTAGTAGCCAGAATGTACTTATAGCTAGCTAAGGAATTTAGATTGATAACTCCTATGGAGTCCAACCCCTGTTATTTAAAGGGCTCTTCAAATTGAATTGAATTGGCTCAAGGGGGAATGATGCATTCCTTATTCTTCCCACATACCGTTGGTATTCATCACTGGCTCTAGTAACATTGAAGGTGTCAAAAAAAGTGGTAGGACCTGTAGCACCCTAAAATTGGCACAGTTAAACCTTAGTAAAAAGATAAAAATTCAAATTTTAACCTCAAACCGCCCGTTAACCGCCCGTTACCCGCTTTCCTTGTTTTTCGTGCCATTTTTAGGATTTGTTTTGACCGTTGGACGATATCATCGTAGATTAGATGAAATCATCCCAGATCTGATGAATTCGTCTGGAACAGAACGTCCAGACGATTTCATCCCAAAACCAAATTTTCATACTTAGCTTATGTTCCAACAACCTCTCTAACCTAGGCAAAAAGTGTGTCTACGCAGTTAGAGTCTCCCCCATTGGAGATCTCCCAAATTGGGATGATCTCCAACCTCCTAACCTCTCCCTAATCCTATATAAACTGAGATTTTCTCAGTTTATCCCCCTGAACCCCCTGACTCTCTGCCTGAAACTCTGCTTAAACCCCCTAAACTTCCACGCACCTCAGAGCATCCTCACACCATTATTTGCATTTTGTATTTCATGTTTTCTTGCAGGAACTTTACTATTTTTCAGTCGAAGCTAGCTCGGATCGTCGCAAGCGATTCCAGGCGATTTCGGATGATCCTATCGAGAAGCGCAGACGATCTCGTACGATTGGAGGCGATCCCGACTGTAGTCCAGATTGGGGGCAATCAGAGTCCAGAGTTTGCATCTTTTTATTGTTTTCTGCATTTCTTTATACATTATTTTAGTTATTATATTTATGCATCTTGGAGTTCACCTCATTTAGTATAACCGCATGATAAAGTTAAAATCAATCATTAAATCTATTGCATTTCTCTTATTTGTTATTTGAATCTATTATTTAGGCATGTTTGCTGTTATTTCTATCATTCTCCTTTGCTTTTGCAGTTGCATCTTTGGTATTTTGTATCTATTCCTGTGATTGCAGGTTTCTGATGAATTCGTCAGATTGACGATGATCTCGTCTGATCTCAGACGATTACGTACGAGTTGAGATGATCTGGACTGCTACAAAACTCAGAATCTTCATCAGACATCCGAAATCAGGTATGTACTGTTCTAGTTAGCATATTCTCTATGTTTAGCATTCATTCCTATTTTTTGTATTCATCTAAATCAGTATTGGCATATAGAATAGTTTAGATTCATCTTGGCCAAACCTAGGAATTGAATGATTAAAGTACAAAATGAACACATCAAACCTACTATCAACCTAGGTGTGGAAACTGCCACTCAAAATTTTCCTGGTGAACCCACCATCCATCGAAAATTCACCCTTATACCCCTCCCCCGAGAGGCGGGACCTTCAAAGGGCCTCTCAATCCGAGGTATTGTCCCATCCTTCTCGCATCCCCCTTCCGGGCGCGGATCCTATAGCCTGAAGGTAAGGATGCAAAAAATTTGGAGCGATACATTTTGGTGAACCCGACGTGAAAAACTAAAAACCTTTTGAAAACAATCCAAAAAAAAAACAAAACATAAATGCATTTAGAATCAAAGATTGCATATCATATTTAGATGGTAGATTATAATAAAAGATGAGTTGTCACCATTAATGTTGAGAATCAATTAGCAGCTATAGAGATTACTTCTGTGCTTAGAGTACCTCAAACAAATAGGGTTCAACCTTTGTGGGATGAACTTGATAGGAGATTGGGTATCATTGGATCTAGGGCAACAGAACTTAGGCAAATTAAGAGGTTTGTCCTAGATAGAATCCTGGATCCCGATCAAGTGACCTTATATCATGAACTTCAGAGAGCTTGCCATAGGTGGTTAGCAGATAAAAGAGCCCATGTGTCTTCAGAGTTGTACACCTTTGAGGAATACCTTGAGAATGCAGTTGTAGTACATAAATTTCTATCTCATATAGAGGATCAAGAGGTCGTTCTTATGGATAGAAAAATATGGAATAGAGTTCCTAGAGCTGTGTTATATCGAGAGTATTGCCATGAACTTTATTTCTACCAATCAAAGTCTAAAACAGATAATATCACTATAGCACACTTTATCAAGTTCTTGAAAAACCATTTCCAATTTGAAGAGGAGCATTTCATGACTCCCGATGAACTTGATCCTATCAATGACATCTATAAACTATTTATAGAAAACTAAGCTATTCCTTTATTATTGTTATTTCTTGCATTCAGTGTGTTGTTTGTTGTCTTTATAAGCATAAAACAAAAACAAAATAAATAAATAAATAAATAAAATAAAAACAAAACAAAATCATAACAAAAATCAAAACATTTTCTTTTAAGTATTATAGTAGGTATATAGTTAAAATATATACCTCCCAAATTTGTTGCAAATATATTAATATATATTTGCTAAAATCTAAATTTAGACATAATGACTAGACTCAGGAATGGAAAACAGATTGAAGTAGAAGAAGATTGGTTAAGAAAACCAGGAAATAACCCAGATGTCCTTCCTGAAGACCCAATTCAGGAAGAAGGAACCTTTGATCAACAAGAAGAAGAATTTGTTGTAGGAAATGAACAAAAAGAAAATGATAGAGAGGAAGGATCCTCATCCCCTAAAATATCTCTAGAAGGAGTTGTTACTTTTGAGAACATGGAACATTTCTGGAGGTTCCTCAATACTAATATGGGCACTCTTAATAGAGCAGTCCATATGGACAAAGATCAAATTAGTGACACTCAAGCAACCCTAGAAGACATATATCACACACGCACTAATCCCTTGTCCTTCGTTGATCAAGAAAGTGATCAAGCTGGACCATCCAATTTGGATATGGCCGCTATAATCCAGAACATGCAACAACAACAGGTTACCCAACCACCTAGAGTGCCTCGTTACCAAGCCTAGGGTTATTCCCACACAAAAGAAACCTTCATTCACTGCTCTATTTCGCCAAGCTATTGATCAATATACCTCAAATCAACAAAAGCCTAAAACAAAACCAAATACCAATTTCCAACAATCTGGGATACAACATAATGCTACAACAAATCTTCTTCATAATACTCTTCCTACCAACCATTTGCATAACAACAATATAGCATCTAATCCTTATGTCACGCCTTCCTACGCTCACAAATCCCATACTCATGTACCACCGAACCAATATGGTGGGCAAACTGGTAATCTGGAAGCCATGGTGAAACAGTTAGTCTCCCGCATGGACCAGATAGATCCCTACCATCCCTCGTACAATTATCGAGAGATGTGTAGTCAGCCTCTAGATCCTATAGTTGTAGCACAACCATATCCCAAACACTTTCCTATGCCTGTCCTACCTATATACAAAGGAACCGAAGATCCCATAGAGCATCTTCGTATGTTTAGGATAGCATGTCATGATATATCACATGATGACTTGTTATTACTAAAGATGTTCCCAAAAAGTTTAGGAGGGATGGCATTGGAGTGGTATTATCAACTACCCACTCATTCTTTGAGAAATTTTGAAGAGACCGCCGAGTCTTTTGTGCATCAATTTAGTGCCTATATTGAAAGGCATGTAACTATTAAAGATTTGTACAACCTAAAACAAGACAAAGATGAGTGTTTTGCTGACTTCTTAGCTCGATGGAGGCAGTTGATAGGAAAATTACACTTTGTGTTACCTTATCGAGAAATGTTGGATATCTTTATCAATAATTTACAAGAACAATTATCCTATGAGTTATCAACTGCTACCTTGACCACCTTCGATCAAGCTATAGATTTAGCCCGAAGAGTGGAAGATGCTCTTATTAGGAGAGGTCAGCTTAAAAAGAAAGATGATGAGAAAACATCCAGAAATCAATATAAAAATAAACAAGTTGTGGGTGATGGAGTCACTGATAGCAGAAATGTTGCTACTGTTAATGTTGCGAAAACAACAGAGAAATTTATACTAAAACCTCCTGATAAACCACCCCAAGAATTTACTAGGTTAAATCAACCCTTATCAACCATTCTCCCGCAACTATTAGCATGAGGTTTGATTCAATTACCAAATATCCGGGAACCTGATCCAACTATACCTGGATACAGAGCTGATTTACATTGTGATTTCCATAGAGGACCTGGACACGCTACCAATTCTTGTAAAAGATTAAAACATAAAATACAAGACCTGATTGATAACAATGAGATGGAGGTGCAAGCCTTTCAACCTAAACAAAATCCTTCTAATAATGCTCAAAAGAACATCCCTCAAAATCAGAATCAGAATGCCAATCAGTCATTGGACATATTTCAACATCCTTTACCAAAGCATGGTAAAGAGGTGGCTAATCAAATTGAGCATCATAATGTTCCCCCTCCTACCCGATATGTAGGAACTATTAGTGGACATTCACCTACTCATGATGTGGAAGTATTTGACACAACTTTATCCATGGTTACGACCAGACCTCTATATAATATTCGGACCCCTGATCTTAGTGATATCGAATATGAGACTGAAAGTGACATGGAAATCACCTCAAATCAATCGAATAGCTCTGAAGATGAATCAGATCCTATTCAACCTATCACAAGTTTTATGGTTCCAGAAGAACCATTTCCTAGAAGAGTCACTACTAGACCATCTTCTCACCAATTACTTTCTAATGAACAAGCCATAAATGCTAGACCAAGACCTATTCATCATCCTCAAAATAATATTGTAGGTACCATCGGAGCTGTTACTCGACAACAGGCTCAAAACTCTCAACAGGATCAAACTCAGAATGATGGATCAGCTCCATTTGTTTTGAAAAATCCCAATAAAGGGAATCATGCGCCTAATGTTCAACCTAAGCCTCCTTATAATATTAATGAACAATTATCAAATACTACAGCTAGAATTTCCCTTTTGGACCTTTTAAGATCTTCTCCTACCCATAGGGATGAATTAATGCTCACATTAAGCCAAATGATGGTACCACAAAATATTCAACCTGAAGCCATGTCCAATACTATCATAACTCGAGAAGTCGATTGTATTGACTTTCGGGATAGAGATATACCACAACATAGTTTACATAAGGATAACCCCTTATATATTACTGCCCTAATTGGGGATGTAGCCGTTAAACGAGTCTTGATTGATAATGGTTCATCTTTAAACATATGCACTTTTGACTTCTACCAAATATTTGGGTTTAGAAGTGACGAAATGAAAAGAACTGATATGATCATAAAAGCCTTCAATGACGAAACACAAGAAACGTGTGGAGTTATTACTATCCCCTTGCAAGTTGGTCCGAGAACCTTAGACACGACCGTGTTTATTGTACATTGCCCTGCATCGTACAATATACTTTTGGGTCACCCTTGGATCAACGCAATGCGAGTTGTTCCCTCAACTTTACATCAGTGTGTTAAATTCGAATTTAAAAATCAGTTGGTTACCATTCATGGTGATCCTAGACCCTTTGATATGTGTGCTTTGGCAGAACCTGTTGGAGTTCAATTTTGCCCTGCTCTGTCATCCACACATCCTAATTCTCATCAACCATCTAAACGTGTGAAACACACACCCATAACATCATCTACTCTTTCCCCATCAACTACACCTCTACATATAGCTCAACCATCTTCCGAACAAACCACATTAGGACCTCGAAAAGATCATAAAACTACAACCAATGCTTCTTGTTTTACTCCTATAACTTCCATACCTATAGACTCATCCATCGATATCTCTATAACATCTACATCCACTACAGGCATACTTTCCACATCCGACGATGTAGGAAATGTTCCTTCTACCTCTTATGCTCTTACTGATGAGCTCTTACCCGATTTATCTAAAATTCTTATATCAAAAAAAACAAACACTGCCATGCAAGATTCCCTTATTTTAAATAAACTCCCACCCTCTCCTCGTACCTTGGGCCTCCCACAGCCTATGGGAAGTATTTACCAAGTCGGGAGTTGTGCTTTTATTTATAAGGGATATGACTGGGAAGAATACCTAGAAACATCAAGACACATTGTGATGGATATGCTAGATGCTATTTTGCTAATGAGTATATTAAAGCTAAGCCCATAATGCTTAAATTGGGATATAAAGGGAAAGGTTTGGGACCTTTCCAGAATGGTATGAAAGAACCTTTTGAGGTAGAACCATGGCCTGCCCGATGTGGTGTGGGCCTATTTCCTAGTAAAGGTCAGCCCTTCCCATTCGAGGATGATGACCACCTCATATGTTACCAAGATTATCTGGATAAATGGGATGTCTTGCATTTTAAGCCTCTTACATGTAATATGTTATCCATAGCTTACCCTGAGATGATTGCTGAATCCGACGATGAGTTGGAGGGGGATATCTTTCATGATGTCTCCATTGAGGAATTGTTACATAACGGATTTTATTTCGATGGCTCTATACCTAGTATAGCCCAGCTTGAGGCCACGACTCCTCAAGATGAATTATCCAAGCTAACCTTGGAAGAATTACAAGAATTAGGCGTTTCACCCGCCCCACCTAATTTTGAGAGAGATCTACACATGGAAGTAGAAAACATCATAAAAATTAACATTGGAACCAAAGATAACCCTCACATAATCAACATTGGATCAGAATTGAGTCAAGAAAAACAAGATAAATACATTGCATTCCTTAAACAATATGAAGACGTCTTTGCTTGGACATATGAAGATATGCCAGGATTAGACCCTTCTGTAGTTATGCATCACCTAGTAGTCCATCCGGATGCTAAACCTCGTTAAAAAAAAACTTAGAAAAATGCATCCTAAAGTGGCCTTACTAGTCAAAGGAGAATTAGAAAAACTCTTAAATGTTATTTTTATACAAGCCATTGATTATGCTGAATGGATCTCGAATGTAGTTCCAGTAACTAAGAAAGAAGCCACTAAAGTTAGGGTTTGCATAGACTTCAGAGATATTAATGTTGCATGCCCTAAAGATGATTTTCCTCTTCCCAACATGGATCAGATCATTGAATTTACTTCTGGGAGTGGAATGATATCCCTAATGGATGGATTTTCTGGTTATAATCAGATCAGGATAGCTCCCGAAGATCAGGCTAAAACAACCTTTATTACCCCTTGGGGGACCTTTTGTTGGAAAGTGATGCCATTCGGTTTAAAGAATGCAGGTGCAACATATCAACGAGCCATGACTTATATCTTTCATGATATGATGCATGATATTCTACATGATTATGTAGATGATATTATAGCTCGTTCCATCAAAGAAGATGATCATTTAGATGACTTGAGAAAAGTATTTGATCGGTTAAGGGAGTATCTTATCCGATTGAATCCAGCTAAATGTATATTCGAAGTTAAGTCCGGTAAATTATTAGGGGTTATAGTTTCTTTACGTGGCATTGAAATTGACCCTCTCAAGATCGTGGCTATCACTGATATGCCCGCACCCACAAATATATCGAAATTACGAAGTCTACAAGGTAAGCTTCAAGCTATTCGCCGCTTTATTGATAAGTTGGCAGACAAAACCGGACCTTTTCTTAAGCTTCTTAAGAAAGATGTCTCTTTTCATTGGGACGACGAATGTCAGGAAGCATTCGAACTCCTCAAACAATATCTCCTTAAACCACCGGTGCTTTCACCACCTAGATCTGATCGTCCATTTATTTTGTACATTTTTGCTTTCGATTTTGCCTTAGGAGCTATGTTAGCTCAACTTGACGATGAGAAGAAAGAACGTGCTAATTATTACATTAGCAGAACCTTAATCAGTTATGAAACTCGCTATACCGTATTAGAGAAGTTATGTCTAGCAGTCATATTTTCTACACAAAAACTACGACATTATATGCTCAGCCAGAAAACGTATGTTATTGCTAAATTCGACCCTTTGCGATATCTCATGAGTCGACCGTACTTATCTGGTCGCACAACAAAGTGGGTTCTTGCGCTAAGCGAGTTTGAACTCACGTTTATAGGACAAAAGTCTGTTAAGGGTCAAATCATAGCAGATCAATTAGTCGCTGCACCCTTAGAGTCTACCCATCCCCTCATCATTGAGTTTCCTGATGAATGCCTTAAAATAGAGGCAGACCATCCAGAGCAATGGTCCCTATACTTTGACGGAGCCCGATGTATGAGTGGGGCTGGTGCAGGTATTATTTTAATATCTCCGCAGAAACATCTTATACCTCTGTCCTTCAAACTAACATTTGCTTGTACTAATAACACTGCTGAATATGAAGCTCTTATCCTTGGATTACGAGCTGCTTTAGCGCTACAAATTAAAAATCTATTGGTTTTTGGTGACTCTCAACTTGTCATAAATCAAATCAATGATGTTTATCAAACCCGAGATGATAAATTGCGTCCATACAAAGCATATGTCTTACAATTATTATCTTTGTTTGATCAAGTTACCTTGGAAGCTATTCCTCGAACTAACAACCGTGCGGCTGACGCTATGGCTGTAGCTGCATCTCTTTTGCCCTTGGAGTTAGATGACGAATATGCTACCATCATTATTCATCGACTCTAGGAACCCGCTTCAAGCAAATCATGCTTAGAACCTTTGGATGTGTTTCTAATCAACGAAACTACTCCTGAACATTGGTACACTGATCTATTTAATTTTCTTCAAAATGGGACCTTTCCCGAAGGTTGTAATAGCAACCAGCACAGGTTATTACGTAGACGAGCAAGTCGCTTCATGATTATTGGTAATACCTTGTATAGGAGATCTTTTGAAGGCATCCTATTGAGATGTTTGAATCTAGCAGAATCTAGATCAGCTTTGAGTGAAGCCCACAATGGATCTTGTGGGGGGCATTTTAGTGGTAGCGCCATTGCTAAAAAGCTCCTTAGGATAGGATATTTTTGGCCTACCATGGAGAATGATGCACATGCTTATGTGCATCATTGCGACAAGTTCCAGAAACATGCTGACCTTGTCCATGCGCCTGCACAAGAGCTGCAGGCTATTTCATCTCCTTGGCCCTTTTCAAAATGGGGCTTAGACATCATTGGAAAAATCAACCCCGTGTCATCTGATGGACACAAATTTATCATAACCGCCACTGAGTATTTCATGAAGTGGGTTGAAGCTATGCCATTAGCTTCTTGTACTGGAACCCAAGTTTCCAAGTTTATTTTTAATCAAATTATTTGTAGGTTCGGAATCCCTGCAAATCTCATTTCGGATAATGGAACTTGTTTTAAAAATAAAGATGTTAAGAAATTATGTCAAAAGTATAAAATTCAACATCGTTGGTCCACTCCCTATTATCCTCGGGGTAATGGCCAAGCAGAAGCATCTAATAAAACATTAATCAAAATCCTTAAAATACTGGTCAACAAATCTGCCGAGATTGGCATATTCAATTATATCCTGCTTTGTGGGCCTATCGAACTAGCGTTCGTACTCCCACAGGCACTTCCCCCTTTGTTTTGGTCTATGGCGCTGAAGCAGTTTTTCCCTTTGAATTAGAAGTTCCTTCTTTGGCTCTGCTACTTCAAGATACTGAAGTAGGAGATGAATATCATGCTGGCAGACTTAGTCAACTGGAACTCCTAGATGAAAAGCGCATCAATGCTTTGGAGCATCTTCGTGCCTACCAAAACAAGCTTAAACGAGCATACCTCAAGAAAGTTCATCAGCGATCCTTTGAGATCGACGACCTTGTCTTAAAAGAAAATCAAAAAAATACTAATGCAACTAAAGACCTTAAAGGTAAATTTGAGCCCAACTGGCTCGGACCATATGTCATCACTGCTAAATTTGGATCGGGAGCATATCGATTAGCTACCTTAGATGGTAAAGATCTTAAAGAACCTATGAACATTATGCATCTTAAGCGTTATTATGCATAACATTTGGTCCTTTTTCATCATTTATATATATTGTGTATTTTGCATATTGTTTCATTTTAGTAAAATTTCAAAAAAAAAAACAGTAATAGTATTTCTTCTTGCAATTCATCAATCAAAATCAAAATATAAAAACATCAAAATCATCAAAATCTTCAAAAACATATTTTATTTTCATACCTGTCAATTCTTGAAAGTATTGCAGTTATATTTTCAATTATTTTGGATAAATTAGCATTTATTTGGAATCCCGCACTTTCACATTCACATGAATAAATATCTTGATTTTATTTTGTATGATTATTAATCTCTCTTATATCAAAGTCCACAGTTGAATTAAATAAAGTTTTGAGCATAGAGAACTGATCTTGTTATTTACTTGAACCAAATATATCTTTTCACATTAAAATGATTTCATTGCAAATTCAATATCATGCTACATAGTAAAAGTGGTTTCTTGAGCGAAAAGTTTCCCCTGCTATCCTATCATGCACATGGTCTAGAATCTTTGAGAATTGACAAAAGGACAAGCTCACCCCTACCCAGAATAAAAATCCCTTGCTCTACAACTAATCCGAGCAAGTATCCCTAGCATAGGAAGAAAAAGAAAAGTCAAAGAAAATGAGAAAAAGAAAAATATCATTTTGTACCATCGCAACAATATTTCAGCATTATCTCAAGTTCCAAGCAAAATACAAAGAAAAAAAAAACAAAAGAGAAAAGGCAAAAGCAAAATGCAATAAATCCCTTTCCCTACCCCTTGAAAAGAAAAGAAGGGTGAATGAGCTTGAATCCCTGGAATTCTCAATTATTCAAAAACTATGAGGTAAGCCCCATAACAGGTGGTTTGTGCCCAACCCGCTTGGCCTTGGGTAATCCCTAGCGTGGTGATATGTCTGTCACATTAGCGACCTTCTTTTGTACAGACCTATGTCGGCTTATGGATTAGCTAGCTCTTGATAACCTAACTTACACAGTAGTCTGGTACGGTTACATGCATATAAATCATGGTCAACGAACATTCATTTGGTTAATTCAAATTACTTGTATCAAATTATCTTGCTCAAAATTGGTGAACGAACAATACAATTGCACACACATTTGTATTTGAGAGATTCTCTATCATTATGATAAATCAAGATCGGCAATGAACTCACATATGCACATGAGGGTTCCTTACAAATCTACATTTGTCTTTGAGATAATTTAAAATATTTCTGCAACTCTTTTGGAATAAATTTTATTCTTATTTCAGAACATCTGTTTAGTATAAAAACAATTACATACATTGTTTTCAAAAATCCAAAACTTCTTTCAAAACATGCAATAAAGTCACATTTCTTTATATATTCGACTTCCGCAATGATGGTATAGTTCCAAAACCTAAACTGGAATTTTATGCCTAGCGCAAGTCCTCATCTTATATATTTTCTATTTATCTCAAAATCAAAAATCAATCATGCAATAAAACTAAAAATATCAATTTCTTCTTTGGATTTCGTGATGATGGTATAAGTCTATACCTATAATTCTATGCCTAGCGCAAACCATTGCTCTAATTTTATTTTCCCATTCATTTTAATTTATAAAAACATATGGCTTACATCATTATGTTACACAATTGTGCTTTCAAAAGGAACGCACACTTATTCTATTTCATGTCATTATGTCAACATTCAATTTTGCAACCATGGTATAATTTCTAAGGAATTGTTCAAAATTTTATCACACTTAGGAATTTATGCCTAGAAAAATCATATTTCTTTTAGTATCTCACGCATAATATTTTTATGAAAATCTGAAAACAAATCATCATCCATCACAACACAAAGTCTTAAGACAGTCTCTTAAGCATTCTTTTACTTTTAGCAATATTTCTATACTGGGATTAGCTTGACGACCGAGCGAGCAGTGACTCCATGAAATGGTCTATAACAGTGACAATGTCCTTTGAAATTATTGTTAGAAGTCCCTTTTATTTTTCATCAAATCACACCAAAACAACCAATTGTTTACATCAGATTATTTCATTTAAATTTTACAACATGACATAAAATTATAATATTTCTAAAATGACATAATCACATGAATCATCAATAATCAATTGCAAAATTCAACATTAAAGCATCATACAACATATACACAAGTCATATCATCAAAAAGACCATATATATATATATATCAACAAATTATGTACATCATATCAAAACTAGACTGGTATGCCACAATCAATAGCCTGGCATACTCAATCCTCTCAAAAAATATATAATAAAAAATACAATCTCTGTGCAGTGAGCGTCTAGCCTCAAGAAGCCCTCGAGCTCTCAGCCTCGTCTCCTCTCCTGCCCTGAGGTGGAGGAGGAGGCCCCATCGGAGTCCGCCCTGTGTCGTGGGTCCTCGACATCGATCGTGATGATGTCCTCGACGACCCCATCCTAATCAGCCTCGCAATGTCGACTGGCAGCTATAACCTCTGGCTCTCTGGAACCATCTAGTAGTATGCTCCCCGATAGAATGCAATCTGAGCCATAGACCATGCCAACTCCTACATGCTCGCTCCTCCACCCCGAGCTCTGAGCCATGTAGCCTCATCCTGCAGTGTCTGCACCTGAGCCCGAAGGCGGGCAACCTCAGCCCGGAGAGCCATTGTCTCATTGCTCTCCCCTACCTCGACACCCTTGCCCTTATCGAGCGATGGTGGTCTCTCCCCCTACTAAGAAGGGACTCCCCTCTCCCTCCTCCCTATCTTCTATGGTCTTTATGGAGCCCATGCCATCCTCTGGCATCTCTCCTGTGGAGACCATCATTGCTCTCTCCCACCGTGACCCCGTGCTGCCTCAATAGCAGCTTGGCATCGCCTCCCCATCCATTGCATAATAGCGTGCATCGGACCCTATGCCCTCATCATCCGAGGAGGGTGGATGCCTATGTACCAGGCATCGTATTCATCGGTAACCCTAACATCATCACCATCCATTGGCTGGATGGGGGCATCATCCGTGTCCTAACTCTAGAACCACTGCATGTCTGGAGCCCCGCTCAATGTGGTACTATCCTGGATAGTCTGGGAGTACTCGTAATCCCTGAGAGAAGGGATCCCCTTTGTAGACCAAACTATCGTAGAACCCAGTCATAGCGATGGAGCTCTACCTCTCCCCACTCCATCCTCAACTAGCAGACTCGCCTGATGTGAGCCAGCTCTTGCCCACCTTAGGTGCTCTCGCCATGGCCTCTAGGTGATCTGGTCCGGGATGAGGTCGTCCAACAACCTCCATGACATCGACAGATCTATCCACCACTGTGACCCCCTCTGTAGCCACCAGTAGAAAACTTGGGGCCTCTCCCGGTCAACCCCTATCCATGGGAGCCCTACCGGCCTCCGCATCGTGATGTGCTCCCAACACCAAACCTGCAGCAACGATGTCAAAACCAGACATCGGCCTCCCTTGTATACGACCCCGTGCAGGATCCTATACAAGCGGCATAGTACAAAGCTGCCCCATGCAAACCTATACCCGTGGTCTCTCATGTCATAGACCACATCTGATAGGAGCCATGGTAGTCTACACCCACTCTGGTGGCACAACAATAAGCCACCTACCACCCCTACCAAAACTTGAGTCAGCCTAGATGCCCCAGGCATCTGCCTTAGAGACTCGATGTTCACTCCGCCCTTCTCCAGGGTGAAGCTCGGGTCTCCGATCAATCTCATCATCACCTAGCCCTGATTGGCCATAGGCGTCATCAACCGTCCTTGTATGGGGATCCTCATGATCCTCCATACGTCCTCTAGTGTGGGAGCCATCTCCCCTATCGATAACCGGAAGCAGGACGACCCCGAATACCACCTCTCTGCTAGGGCTGTCAGTAGCCCCATGTCCATCGGTACTTGTGGCATCTCTGCCACATGCTGCAAACCGACCTGTGCTAGTCGGTCACACTCTGCCTAGTCGAGCGCGGCTATGTCATCTCGTAGTCCCCCGTATTTCCATTCCTGACTCTTTAGTAATCCCCTCTGCAAAACAAACAATATAACAATAAAATTCATTAATCAACCAATCATTCAAATCAAATTAAATACATTTTAACCAAGCTTAATTTCATAAAATGATGATATCATCGACCATTGGATGATATCGTCCCAAATCGAGACAATTTTGTCCCGACATCGTCGATGGCCTAAAAATGGCTGCGATGCCCCAAACAATCAAAATTTAAAACAAAAAATTGCACAAATTAAATTCAAACCTAATTTACTAGGATTAGATCCTTACCTGTAGCCCGCGCCGGACCTCTGTCGATCGGTGTGCTATCTCCACCATTTTTTTGTCTGCAGAGCTCTAAAAACAATAACAATGAATAGTAACAATGAATTAGGGTTTTACCCTATTTTTCTTAATTTTATTTAAAAACAACATTTTTTTTTAATTTTTGCTTTTTCGCATTTTTACCTCAAACGTTCGATTTGGGTAAAAACACAGAGGGGGCACCATAGTCAGCAGTCGTATGATTCGACCAAGAATCGTCGTCTAAAAAATTGAGTACATTTTTGCTTTCTCGTAAAATGGTAAGAACTCGTCTTTAACGCATTTTCTTCGGAAAATTCGCTAAAGAGGGGGCAAAATGTAGCACCCTAAAATTGGCACAGTTAAACCTTAGTAAAAAGATAAAAATTCAAATTTTAACCTCAAACCACCCGTTAATCGCCCGTTACCCGCTTTCCTTGTTTTCTATGCCATTTTTAGGATTTGTTTTGACCGTTGGACTATATCGTCATAGATTAGATGAAATCGTCCCAGATATGATGAATTCATCTGGAACAGAACATCCAGACGATTTCATCCCAAAACCAAATTTTCATACTTAGCTTCTATTCCAACAGCTCCTCTAACCTGGGCAGAAAGCGTGTCTACGTAGTTAGAGTCTCCCCCAATGGAGATCTCCCAAATTGGGATGATCTCCAACCTCCTAACCTCTCCCTAATCCTATATAAACTGATATTTTCTCAGTTTATCCCCCTAAACCCCCTGACTCTCTACTTGAAACTCTACTTAAACCCCCTGAACTTCCACGCACCTCAGAGCATCCTCACACCATTATTTGCATTATGTATTTCATGTTTTCTTGTAGGAACTTTACTATTTTTCAGTCGAAGCTAGCTCGGATCATCGCAAGCGATTCCAGGCGATTTCGGATGATCCTGTCGAGGAGCGCAGATGATCTCGTATGATTGGAGGCGATCCCGACTGTAGTCCAGATTGGGGGCAATCAGAGCTCAGAGTTTGCATCTTTTTATTGTTTTCTGCATTTCTTTATACATTATTTTAGTTATTATATTTATGCATCTTGGAGTTCACCTCATTTAGTATAACCGCATGATAAAGTTAAAATCAATCATTAAATCTACTACATTTCTCTTATTTGTTATTTGAATCTATTATTTAGGCCTGTTTGTTGTTATTTCTATCATTCTCCTTTGCTTTTGCAGTTGCATCTTTGGTATTTTGTATCTATTCCTATGATTGTAGGTTTTTGACGAATTCGTCTGACGAATTCGTCAAATTGACGATGATCTCGTCTGATCTCAGATGATTACGTATGAGTTGAGACGATCTGGACTGCTACAAAACTCAGAATCTTCATCAGACATCCAGAATCAGGTATGTACTATTCTAGTTAGCATATTCTCTCGTGTTTAGCATTCATTCCCATTTTTTGTATTCATATAAATCAGCATTGGCATATAGAATAGTTTAGATTCATCTTGGCCAAACCTAGGAATTGAATGATTAAAGCACAAAATGAATACATCAAACTTACTATCAACCTAGGTGTGGAAACTGCCACTCAAAAGTTTCCTGGTGAACCCACCATCCATAAAAAATTCACCCTTATACCCCTCCCCCGAGATACGGGACCTTCAAAGGGCCTCTCAGTCCGAGGTATTGTCCCATCCTTCTCGCATCCCCCTTTCGGGCATGGATCCTATAGCCTGAAGGTAAGGATGCGAAAAATTTGGAGTGATACGGGCCAATAATAGCCCACCCTAATGATATTCAAAGCTATGACTCTTCCTGAGAAGTGTCCTTCGGATAGTCCCCCATGGAACTCCTCTATGATATTTTATTTTTGATCATCTTTTAAGCATCTAAGGAGGACTCCATCAAGGTTTCTCTTGTATAGACCTTCTAGAAATAGAACATATTTCAAATCTTGAAGCCTATATCTTCTTCTCTATGATGGATTGAGATTAGGAGGGCATACCCCAGTCTAAAAGTACTTAGTCATCTAATCCACCCAATATGATTCTCCTGATTGTAGATCTTTAGTCTGATATTCTATTGTTGATTGATAGGTTGTCACTTTTGCTAAAATTGCTACTTCTATCAAACCTTGGCATAGGGCTCTACCTCTAACCAGCTTGGTAGGATGGATTTCCACATCATATTCTTGGATCTTAGTAATCCAACCAACTCTCTTATCTCCTAGTTCACCTTGTAAAATGAAACTTCTCACATCCAGATGAACCACATAAACCAGGGTCTTGCTTTGAACCAAGTATTACCTAAATTTTTTCAATGATTTCATTACTGCAAATACTTGTTTCTCAATAAAATTATACTTGACCTAATATTCATGAAGAGTCTAGCTCCAAAATAATATGGGGTGTTCTTCTCCTTCATCATTCTTCTGGGTGAGCACTGATGCATAGCTCTCCTCAGCTCCATAAGCATAAAGAATGAAGTCTTTGTTGAAGTTTGGATTGACTAGTACTGGAGTTGTAGCAATGGATTGCTTGATGATTTCAAAGGCTTGCTTTCTCACCTTAGTCCATTTGAAATCTGCATTCTTCTTCAGTAGTTTTGATATAGGCTTCACCTTCTGAGCAAAGTCAGAGATGAATTTCCTGATAAAGTTTATCTAACCAAAGAAGGACTACAAGGCTTTCTTATTCATGGGTAGTGGAAGGGCAAGGATGGATTTGATTCTATCTAGATCAATGGCCATACCTTCTTTGGAGACCACATGGCCTAGAAAATTTCCCTCATGAACTAAAAAAAATGACTTCTTAGGATTAAGAGAGATTCCAAATTCTCTACACTTCTAAAATACTTGTTCTAGATGTACCAGGTGGTCTTGCTTGTCATGGGAGAAAATAATCATATCATCTAAGTAAATTAGAATGACCTTGTTGATTAGCTCTCCAAAGGCATAATCCATTACTCTTTGGAATGTGGCTCCTGCATTAGACAACCCAAAAGGTATTCTCTGATAGGCAAAAGTGCCCCATTTGGTGGTGAATGTTGTTTTAAAATGATCTTCATCCTTCACCCAAATTTGGTTGTAGCTAGAGAAGCCATCTAGTAGTGAGAACCTTTCTGCTCCTACCACAATATACAATATTTGATCAATCTATGGGAGGGGGTAGTGGTCCTTTAGTGATGCTTGATTGAGGTTTCTAAAATCTACACACAAGAGGATATCACCATTCTTCTTCCTTATAGGTACCAAGTTGGCTACCCAAGTTGAATGCTTGATTGGATAAATGATCTTAGCCTTTAGCAACTTCAATAGTTCCTCTCTCATTATGGATTCGATCCTAGGATTCATAGGCCTCTATTTCTTCCTGAATGGTTTTGCATTTGGCTCTAGCTCAATTGTGTGTTGGATGACCTTCTTGTCATATACTTTAAGATCTTCATATGACCAAGCTACAATGTCTTGGTACTTTAGGCATAAAGCTTTGATATCCTCCTCTTCTTTTGGAGAACATCAGACTCCAACTTTGAGCTTCTTTTCTCTTTCAATTTCAATTTCTTTATAGATCTTCTCATTGATTTCCATGGATTTGATATTTTTCCTATCTTCATTGTCAAACAAGCTTTCTAGAGTAACCAACCCTCTAGGTATATGATTGTTCTTGAGTTGGATGACATCCTGTTGGTTTATCTCTTCTAGATTTTCCTCTTGAATAGTAGATAAATAGGCTTCTCTCACCAAAAAATCAATGATTTGTTCATCACTTTCAAAGACCTGCCAAAAAATCTGCTTATCTGGAATTGCAAGCCTAAAAATAATTTTGATCCCTTTGTCTTTCATGACTCCTATGTCTACGAAGGGTTGAAATTAGCTCCCCTTACTGCTAAGGAATCCACCAAGGTATTCTTTCTTCTGGGAATAAAATTAATGTTTAGGGCATCAAAGGATTCCATCAAATCCCATACCCTATTTCTATATGCTTTCAGGTAATGGTGCTTACTACTGCACCTCTCCCTTACCTGATTGACAATCAATTCAGAGTCACCATATATATTCAAGATCTTGATGCCCATGCTTTCATCTTGCATTAGCCCAAGGTATAGAGCCTCATATTCTATAACATTGTTAGTGCATGACCATGTTAGCCTATATGTGAAACTCTTTGTCCCTTCTGATTGGGACTATAATACTACACCAACACCAACACCATTTCTGCATCTTGCACCATCAAAGTGCATGGTCCAGGTTTCTGTTTCTCTTAGGGACTGGTTAGATATAGCAGGAATTATCTTCTCTATTTCTGTGGAAATATTGTATGTACCCATACCTGTCCCAAATTGACTATAATCCTCTCTGAAAGGTAGTTCATCTTCAATCTCCAACTCTTCAAAGTTATCCACTAATTCAAATTCCTCTAGAGGAGTGAGATTGCACATGTCCTCTTCAATTTTTTCAATGTGGTAAGACACAAGATTCTCAGGTGTTATTCTTATCCTCTTTCCTTTGAAAGGAATCACCATGCTAGAATAGTCCATATACATGCATCCTCCCAATTTTGCAGTGAATTCTCTTGAAAGGCATAAGCCAAAATAAGGCTCTAGATCCACCACCACTATCTCTTGCACTATGGTTACCTCAGGTGCTCTATGTAGCCTCATCAAGACATCTTTTATCACTCCCACTATCTTCACTGGTGTCCCATCTAACTGTAAAACTCTAGGGTAGGATCTGGTATATTCCATACCCATCTCCTCATAAACTACTTTAGGCATAACTATGGTGGATGCCCCTGAGTCAATCATACAGTTGTGGACAATCCACCCCTCCATCCTTAGAGAAATGTAAAAAGGAGGGGGTTTATTATTTAAAGTGGTAGGGGAAATTTTATCCTTTTTAGAGGGGATGCTGAGGATTGTGGTGGCCTACTTTTCCTGTGGATATTTGTTCAGAGAAGCTTTTAGTAGGTCTATTTGGCCAGGAATGAAGAGAGTATCATATAGGCTAGCTTTGGATGGTATCTTCTTCATTTCCTCCATAATGTTATATTCAAACTTGGTAGAGGTGGGTCTCTTAGGCCTTCTCTCTAGCTCACCATACTTTCTTTTATACTATTGTGTGGCCTCAATTCTCTACCTCTTGGTAATAGAAGGGAATCTAAGCCTCTCTTGGGCTTCATTCTTGGATCTCATCCTATCTCCCTCAGTTTCTTTCTCAAATATCTTGGGAAAACTGACCACCTTTTCTTGGCCTCTAGGAACCATGTCTCTTTTTTCATTGGCCTAGGGGATAGGGAATGTATCACTGCTTTGGGAAGGTGGATCCTTCTTCTTTTGAGAGGGGACCTAAAATTGACCCATATTTTGTGGATCAACCTGCAGTGTTTTCTTGCCTGACCTAGTCATGATAGAAATGGGTCCATCCTCATCAAGATATTTTCCAACCATGATCTGATCTGGTTGCTAGAGCATGTTCACTCTTCCTTTATGATTTCTCTTTGCTTTCTCCATAGCCTATTGTACATGGTGTTGGTACATAACACAATATTGTGAATCATGGGGATCATTGCACACCAAACACCATACATTCACTAGACTTGTTTTAGAAGAACATTCAGGCTCTTCTTGGATTGCATTTACTCTAACCCTAGTGCTATTGCTAGGACTAGGTCTTTGATCCTTGTTAACATAAGGAAATATCCTTTGTTGATATCTCTCCATTTCTCTTTTTTCCATTGAATTCATCTTATTGCTGAGAGTTTTCAAGGTATTCTGAATATCAAGGAGCATGGAGGATTCTTGGGGTATTTGAGAAGGAAGGGGAGGGAAAGGAACTATGGTAGGTGATACTTTTGAATGAGGAATAGGAGTCATTTATGGAAATGGGGATGAAAAAGGAGGAGGGTCCATATAAGATGATGCAGTTGTCTGACCTTGGACATTAGGGGTTTCCAAATTGTAGGGCAACACAACTTTTGGGGGTAATCTTCCCACATTAATAAGGACATTCTCAGCATGAACAATTGCATTGTAAACCTATGGAAAGGTCTCCACCCTAGATTATTGGGTTTGTAGGCCTAAATCTGATCTGAGGGCTCTGATATAATACATGTAAGCGAGGCTTGAAGTTGGTCTAGTTGTAGGGGGAATCCTCTTCTAGGTCCTACTGAACCTCAAGTTGAAGTCTGAAATAGTTTCTTGTTGATGCTTTTGCATGGATGTGAATTGATTAAGGAGGGAAAAAGGATCAGTAGATTCATTAAATTCTTCCACAAAGGGCTCAACTAATGCTGCCCATGAGGTGATGGTATTGTCTTCTAAGGTCCTGAACCAATGTAAAATATTTCCTCTAAAGGATAGGGCTAGGATTCTGACAATAACATCTTTATTTTTTATATTGTGGATTATTGCCAGATTCAGAATATCTTGGTAGTGCTCATATGCAGTTTTACTAGATCCATCATAGGTGGGGATGGCCTTAGACACAACTTGGGGAATGTCATGCATATGGGCTAGTCTAAGGGGACCAATTGTATTCCAGCTAGGATACTTTTGTAAGGGCTGATTTGGAACTGCATTTTGGTTTTGAGCCATGTTGCCAGGTGTAGCTCCTATTGGAGGTGGCCTTGGGTGTATTGTAGGATTCTCCTCAGGAGGAGTTTCATCTGAATGAAAATCCTGATTCAAATCCCTTATGATAGTAGACCCTCTATAAGGTAGCTCATAGTAGAAAAAGGAGTCTAGGTTATTCCTCGCGGATGACCTAGTATTCATGAAAGAACTACAAGCTACAGGGATAACTTTTTTGGATTCATAGACCAGGGAGTCACCAGGTGAATTTGTTGCTCACCACTTAGCAAGGTCAAGACAATTCACCAAATATTGATTCCTTTGAGGAAATATAAAAACAATAAATAATATGATGGGTTTTAGTGTTTCTTGCAAATAGGTCCCACCGAGCATGCCAAAACTGTTGGGATCCAAATTGACATCAAGTAAACTTGATACTACAACTATCTATCTTCCATATTTTTGACTAGGCTTGCACCCGCTAGTCATAGCTCAGAACTCAACATTGGATGGACCAAAGATTGCTTCAGCCCAACCTCCAGAGTAGGTTGGTTCCTTGTCAACTGATAGAGTGTTGACTCAATTAAGCTCAATAATGGTTTTGAGAGATAGGGTTAGAAAAGGGTTTAGGGTTAAGAAATTATGAATTAATAGTGGCCAGATAGGGCTAACAACATAGGCATCCATAGGGAAAACCTTCAGCAAACTATTTCCAGTGTCCCACACTCAGGATTAGCAGCACCCAAAACAGAATAATCTTCATACAATAAAAGCAAAACAGAGATGTGCTTCAAGAAGTAATTTCAATATCTAAGATACTAACAATCCAATTTAGTAGAATATATTAGTATTTAGACTTAACAAAAATAAACTTCTTACCAACACAGATCTAACTATGAACAAATTTCAATTGCCTTACAACTAGTAATCCAATGTAGGTGGAATGAACTAACCATAACAACATTGATAGAAATGCAATTCACAGCTCAAACCTCTTAATGAAAGATATCGAAGATGACAAATATTGAGTCAAAAATCCGAGTAATGCTCCTTCCATTAATTTGCAAAAGATATTACATAGTAGGGCAAGCAAACACTCTAGAGCCAACCCTAAAAATCGAGGGTTCGACCTCTATATATAGTTTACAATGAAATAAAAATAGGGGAGACATTACAAGGATTTAGAATATGACAGATCAGTAGAAAGCTATGATGGCATCATTTCATTCATCTATAGGGTTCAAGAAATCTGCTCAATGCCACACGCCATGGAAGCTCAACTCTACAACTTGTTGGTTTAGCAATGGTAGTTAGACTCTAGGCCATTAGAAACCAGATCTAAACCACTCATCCTTCTTGAGGACTTCACACCACCATAGATCTACAACTACCCTGGTTCTTGGTTCTTGGTTCTTGGCACCATGGATGCTTCATCTACCTGCTCAAACTAATTGGTTCTCATTCACCAAGAATCCACCTTTGTATGCTCATGAAAATGTCAGCATAATATCCATCGTTGATGCACTTCGTGGACGGCTATGATTAAACTTCAATAATGCTCTATATTCGAATGACAGGTAGAACAAGTCACCAATCCACTCTAAAAATAATATTGACGTCAGCTTGGATGGCTTTGGCCAACGGATTGGAGACTTCATGGAAAATACACTGAATATTGAGCGGAATATAGCTCATCACCAATCCACTCACTTAAGTCTTCAAAATACTTTATTTCCTTCTCGCATCCACGATGTAGAACGTAAGTTGCAATCTGCTCCTCGATATCCACTCCTCCAGCTTTGACCTTGAGTTGACTACGGAATAGAGTATGTCACCAATCCACTCAAGAAGTAATGCAAAATGACTTTTGCGCTATTATGCTACCTTTTACTTCCTCTTGAGAACTTTGACCTTCTTACCCAACGGCGTGGAGCTTGTCGCCATTTCGCTCTAAAATAGACATGGAACTCAACGGAATGGGACACTTCTCGACACTTAGTCGCTTGAGCACGTGGGATGAAGTAATGTCGCTAATCCACACTTTGAAGGATGTTGATGTCAATTAAGACTTGATTTGACTATGGATTGGGACACTCATGCTAGCCCGCTACAAAATACACTAAGTATTGGGTGGGGTGGAACACTTTGCTCATGTTTGCAAAAAAGAACTAAGTGTTGAGCGGATTGGAGCATCTTGCACTGGGCTACTCTAAAATACACTATATCTTTAGTGGATTGGAGCCTCTTTCATGCCTTAGAATAAATTTTCAAATTTTTCTAAGGATGTGGCCATTTTGGGCCTACAGGTGGTAGGATCCTGATCTAAATTTGGTTGTGATAATGAAAGGTCCTAACCAATTAGGTTCAAATTTTACTTTAAGGTCAAAATTGGTGTTAGTATTCCTTTTATTTATTTGAGGACTAAATTCTCAACTTCAAAGGATCTATGATGCACCTTCTTGTTTTAGGTATGTCAAAGCTTGTTATGGTATATTCTAAGATATTCTAGGGCATTGATACATTTTTCTTCTAACAGTTCTAGTTGTTGTAAGAAAATTGAGAGGTATTCATTTCCTACCAAAGAATATTGCAATAATACTCTTAGGGAAGGTATTTCAATTTTGAAAGGAAATATTTCCTCAAAAAAATAGACCAAAGTATATGTTGTTGCACCCATGGGAGTACACACACTTGTGTGATATACCCATAAGGCATGATAGAGTTGTAAGTGCTAGTCTCAGCCATTCTTGTTGTCTAGTTTATTTAGAATTTTAATTAGCATTTTGTTGGAGGATTCAGTTTGTCTATTTCCTTGTAGGTAGTATGGTGTAGACCATATTTTTTGGATTTTGTATTTGTCACACATCTTGGTGATCTATTTATTTAGGTGCCATTATCTACAATTATGGTAGAAGGAATACCATATCGACTTATGATTTTATTTAGGATGAATTTTTATACTTGGATGCCTATGGTAGAAGATAGAGGTATTGCCTTGACTAATTTAGTGAAATATTTTGTAGCTATAATAATTAAATTTTGTTCATCAAATGATTGAGGGTTGATTTTACCTATGATATCCAATCCCCAAGAGGATAAAGGCCAAGGGTACATTATAGGTTGAAATTCTTGAGAAGGAGCGTGAACAATATTGTCATGTCATTGACATTTATCAAATTTCTTAACATAATTGTGAGTATCCTTCTCCATGGAGGACCAATAATAGCCCATATTAAGGAGTTTCTTGGATATAGTTGATCCACTAAAATGTTTGCCACATGATCCATCATGGGCTTCCTTGATGAGGTTTTGAGATTCATTTTCATTAATGCATCTGAGTATACCTTCAAAGGAGCATCGATATAATATATCTCCAATTATGAAATATTTGCATGCTTTTAGCCTAAATTATCTATGCTTTTGAGAGTTGAATCCTTCAGGAAATATTCCTTCCTTGAGGAATTTGAAGATGTCTTGATACCAATGTTCTTAAGGTATGGGCATTTCAATATTGTATATGTTGAGAGATTGTAAACATGACTCAAGTGTGGTAGATTCATTGATTGATCTTATGATAATAGTAGCTTCTTCATCTTCCAACTCTAAGGGTATGAGAGACACAACTATTGTCATACCATCAATGTGGTGATCTCTAGAATGTGGTATGGCTTCTATGGTTATTAGATAAAAATGATGTTTTAATGTGTCTACAATATATTTATATCTTCAATGTTTTATCCTTGGTTTATTAGGTATCGTTCACTTGATTGACTACCAATTGTGAATCATTGTATACTATTACTCTCTTGATATTTAGTTTTATTGCAGCCCTAAGATCTAGAATGAGTGCTTCATATTATGCTATATTATTGGTGCACGAGAAATAAAGTTTAAAGGATAGCAGGATGAGCTATTGTTGTGGGGTAACCTGGATAATCTCTATCCCTACACCTTTTGTGCATTTAGCTCCATCAAGATATAAGACCCAAGTTTTAGGCTCTTGGGCCTCTATCAAAAAGATTGTTTCACCTAGAAAAGATATTTTTAGGAGATGTTTTGATTCCAAAGGGGATTCAGCCAATTGATCTGCTATAACTTACCCATTTAATTATTTTTAATGTATGAATTCTATGTCAAATTCACTAAGGGATATGACCCATTTTTTAGTTCTTCTTGATAGATAAGGTTTTTATATGAGGTAGCATAATGGATCTACCCTTGATAATACATAAGTCTTTTGGCTAAGCATATAGTACCTTAGTTTGATAGAAGAGAATACCACTGCTATGCAAATATTATCTAATGGCATGTATCTAGTCTCGTAGTTTACTAGAGTTCTACTAATATAGTAGATTGATCTTTCTCTAAATTGTTCATCGTATTGGGCTAGTAAATCTCCAAGGGCATGTTCGGTTACTGCTATGTATAGCAATAATAGTTGATTTAGGTTTGGTAGCACCAAAACATCTTAAGATATAATTTTTTAGGGATTTGAAGGCTTCTTGACATCCTTCGTCCCATTTAAATTTGGCTCCTTTCTTCAATAATTTGGAGAAAGGTTGACACTTATCTGCAAGTTGCAATATGAATCTCTGTATAACCTATAATTTTTCTTGAAGGCTTTGTAACTTAGTCAAGTTATTAGGTGGTGACATGTTTTTTATGGCCATGATTTTGGAGGGATCAATTTCAATCCCATGATGAGATATGATGAAACCTAGTATATTTCCTAATTTTACCCCAAGAATACATTTTAGGGGTTTTATTTTGACTTTATAGTCTCATAATCTTTGGAATATGCATCTAAGATCTTGAGTATGGTCTTCCCTTTTTTGAGATCGACCTATGATGTCATCCACATAGTATTCTACTATTTTATGCATAAGGTCATAAAATATGTATGTCATGGCCCTCTGATATATTGCTCCTACATTTTTAAGGCCAAAAGGCATAACTTGATAGCAAAATGTCCCCCATGGGGTATGAAAGCTATTTTAGATTGATCTTCTATTATGATCTTAATTTGATTGTAGCCTAAGAATCCATCCATTAAGGATATCATCTCAGACCTTGTAATGAAGTCGACTATCATGTCTATGTTTGGTAAAGGGAAATCATGTTTTGGACAAGCATTGTTTATATCCCTAAAGTCAATATAATTTTGAATGTATCCTTCCTTCTTGGTGATAGGAATGATTTTGGAGATCCAATATGAATAATCTATGGCTTTTATGAAGACAATGTCTAATAGTATTTTAATCTCATGGTTTACTAGAAGAGCGACTCTCGGATGTATTTTTCTTAATTGTTTTCTTGACAGGTTTGGCCAGGGTGCACCACTAGATGGTGGACTACTAATGAGGGATTAAGTCCTAGCATATCATCATATCCCAAAGATAATATGTTATAAAACTCCTTTAATAGGTTTGTGTATTCTATTCATTCCTCTTGGGTTTCTACTTTACCTAGTTTGATTAGGTGAGGATCTTGTTTTGTTCCTATGTTGACCTTTATGGTCTCTTCAATTAAATATTATGACTCATATTAAAAATGAAGAGGGGCATCTAAAATCCATAGTTATTTAAGTTCTTATGGGTCTAGGGATGATTATTCCTAGTTAGGAGGTTGGGCTGAATCTAGATTGAACATATGTTCAAGGGATTATTCTATATGCCATTTATCCAAATATTCTTCAATATTTTTGTTAGTTGTTATAGCTTTTGAGTGGACTAACTCTAAAATATTAATGCTCCCAAATAGTATAATTTTGCAAGGTATTTTATTGAGGAGGGTCCATAATTCTTCTTCATCCTCATCACCTCATTGAGAGCCATGTATGGATTTAGAGTCATCATCCTTGTCATATTCTCTTGATATAGAAGAGAGCTCATTCTTGGTAGGGATAAATCCAATCCCACATTGTGTTGGCCAAGGTTCAGCCTCTAGAGGTTCTTTGATACCCTATTCATAGTGAAATAGGCCCTCACCTTGATAACCCCTATTAACAAGTATTTATTTAGCTATGGAATATGAAGATGACATATAACATGTGGTGTATGTTTATTTCCTAGGCATGAAGTTGCATCCTTGGATATTTTCATCAAAGAAAGTTCTTCCATGAATGAAAGTACAAGATCCTGTTTGGAATTTAAGTCCTTTTCTATTTGGTAAACCTATATCACGAGGAGATAGGAACATGATTCCTAGTTCCATGAAAGGATCTGGTTTTTGATGAATGAATTTGACTCGATCCTTGGAAGAGGATGATTTTGAAATATCCTCTAAATTTATAAGATGTTCCTTTGATATTTCCTTTCCTTTGTTTATTTTTAGTTGATTATTTGACTTAGCTACTTGTATAGTAGGTCAGAGATAAATTTCTTGTAAGTATATGGAATTGCACATGGTAAAAGGTTCCAGATATCTAGACACATGAATGATCCTTACTTGGTATTTGTATTTGAGGTATTGATGTAAGGTAGAGGAAACTATCCTCATGGCATTTATCCATGGTCTTCCAAGGAGCATGTTATATGTTACATCACATTATATGACATAAAAAAGAGTTTTTAGAACATGAGGCCCTTCATTTATGGCTACAGTGATGGTGCTTATCACCTCTCATTCTTAATTATTGAAATCTCTAATAATGAGGTCTAATTTTTGTAGATCACTTTTGTTTAAGTTAAAATTTTGTAAAAATTTTACATTACAAACATTCAAGACCGATCCATTGTCTACTAGGATCCTCTCGATATATTTATCACCTATTTGAGTTATGATATAGATAGGGGAGTCCCATGATATGGATTTGAGATGAGTGTCTTCCTCGTGAAATGTTAAGATAGCATTGTATATTCCAGTTAGCCCAACCATGTTGGCAATGTCACTTGGAGATAAGTCTTGAGGAATTCTTGTTAACTTAAAAGTTTCAATAGTATTTCCCTATGGGCGGGTGATGTTTTTAGGAGCTCTAAGAGGGATATATTTGCATATACTTCCTCTAGTTGTTGATGGAGATCAAATGCACGTAAGGTATTTTGAGAAGGTGTAATAACCAAAGGCTATTTATTAAGAATTTTGATATTTGCCTTTGGTGTAACCAAATGAGGTTGATCCAAAGACTAATTATTTGCTTGTAATCTTGTTATGGCATTGGAAGATCTTGATAGACGAATGGATCCTACAAATTTGGTTGATTTTTGATCACATGTTGGTAGCATATCTTGAAATATTCCCATGCCTTTTTTGGGTTTTTGTGGTTTATTAATAATTACTTTTCCTTTGTCTATAAGGTCCTAGATAATATTCTTTAAGGTCCTACACTTGTTGGTAGTATGTCCTTCTATTTGGTGAAATTTAGAGTATTTTTCTTGTCTATACCAAATGGGGGTTCCTATTGATAAGTATCGAGATTAGACAGGAGGAAGCTCTATCATTTTATATTTGAGAAGCATCTTTAGCATGGCCATTTGACTTTTCCCAATGTTGGTATATTGCCTTTGAGGTTTATCCTCCTTTTGGATAACCAACTTTTGAGGAGCATTTTGAATAGTGTTTACATTATTGTTTTGTTGGGAATCTATTACATCGTCTCCTACAACATTTTTGTTTTTGTATTACCCCTTGTTAGAGGGATTTTCATCTTCTTTCTTTTTATAGTTGATTTGGACCTATCTTATGAGGATGACCTCTACTCTTTTAGCCATGTTGACAGTTTCTTCAAAATAAGTTAAGTTTATCATTTCCAAAGGACACCATAATTGTTCATGAAGTTTTTATATGAAAAAATGCAAGATTTACTTAGGAGGAGGAATGTATTGGATTTTTCCTACAATACCTATCCATTTGGACAAGAATTATAAGAAATTTTCACTCTTACCTTGTTTAAGTTGATAAAGGTCATCTGTGGTAACCTTGTCTTCAATGTAGAATGCAAATTGTTTAACGAACGATTCCATAAGTTCTTTGATTTTTTGATGGAATGATAGGGTATTTGGAAGTACCATTCTAAGGCTAAAATTCTAAAACTTTAAGGAATAACCTAAGAAGTTCCTCATCATGATGGATGTCACTACAAGCTATTTGGAATAGCCTTAGACGATTGATGGGGTTGTTCTTTCTACTCTACATTTGAAACTTGGGGGTTTCAAAATTCTTTGGAAAGGGATGATTAAGGATTTTAGGATCTAGAGGTTCATTATAGAACTCTTAAAAATAGCATTTAATTTTAGATGTTCCTTTGAAGGGAGGCAATTTGACACTCAAGTTCTTTGAACTTGGCATCTCTCTTTTCTAATTCTAAAATCTTGGCATTGATATTTTGAATATCATTTGATGGAGTTTGAGTATGTGATTGAGTGAATGTTTGAATCATAAGAGGTATATTTGTAACATTTGAAGATTTTTTATTTGATGTTATGATGGAAGAGAATTGACTAGGTCCCATGCTAAGAGTGCAAAAAGGATTTGTATAATTAGTTGTCTCATTAGGGAATTCCAAAAATGGATTTCTTGAAGTGGGCATTCCTATGGACAAGGTAGGAGGTGTTGTAGAATCAGTAGGTTGCACCGTAGCCACATTGAGACTATCCAAGTCATGAATTTTATTGATTTGAGTAGCAGTTGATTGTTCATTAGAATATCCTATGTTATAGTGCATTGTAGTAGAATCCGCTTTCGCTTGTTCTCTAAGTTCATATTTAAGAACATCTAAAATGATAGCCTTGTTTCTTTTGATGTAATCTCTAACATGGTCCATAGTTTGATAAGGGATTTTTTCAACAAATAATTGTTCCTTAGGTGCTTATTATGACCAAGGGTTTATTTTTTATTCAATCTACCCTTGAGAGGATGATCCTTCTTGAGAAGTGATAGGTACACCCTTATTTTTGGTGTTGTAAGAATGTTGAGACATGGATTGAAAACTTAGCTTCAAAAAGGGGGTTAATTTGTTAAAGTTTTATTTCTAGAGTACTTATAGCAAATAAGAGAAGATGTTTGATATCCTTATGTCACCCAGATAAGCAACCCTCCTTGTGACTTCCACTAATCCATCGTAATATAATTGCCAAAGAAATTTTCTCCCCTAAGGTTTGTACTTTGATTTACTCAAGGGGTCGTTATCCTTCCCCCAGTAGTATTAGCAATTGGTTATGTTATTGTTATCTTAATGTGATGTAAAGCAGGAAAACAAATTATATGATCTTGTTTAAGTTTTATTTTTTTTATTTTTTTAAAGGTAAAAGGAGTGTTCACATCGGTTTCACCAATTTATGTATATGGGAAAAATTTCATTCTCCCTTTTAAGTCTAATTAAATGTCAAGTGTGCATAGGGGAGATTCACTATAATCTCTGCTTCCATACTTGAGGATATCTTTCCAAAGGAGATCCCAAGAATACGAGTATTCTCAACACAACTAGACTCCTATTGAATGTTTTTTCTATGGTTGTGTGTAATTTTATGTAATGCTTGTATTGTCATTGTTTTAGGAGTTTAATTTAAAAAAAAACACTTAAGGTTTTGGATCCCTATCTTATTCAACTTTTTTTTTAGCCTTAACGGTTATTTAAATCTAAATCATCAATGATCACCTAAATGCAATGCTAAGTATTTTATCACACAAAATGTAAGAATTCAATAGCTATCCTATATGCACTTCAATTTTGAATGAGCTAGACTAAGGAGGTTTCAATTTCAGGGTAATACAAGGAGAAATGCAATCAGACAATCTATTCTAATGCAACTAAACACTCTTCATTTCTTTGCCTAAGTACTTGAAAATGATCAAAATACTAAATTTCAGCCTAATTTTCCTTAATTGATTATTCCTTTAGTGTTTTGTATAAAAGTAGAATTTTTTATGAATAAATTGCAAAATTTTGTAAACGACTAAGGTTTTCTAGCTATAATTCCTTAATTGGCCAAAGTAGATGTGATTTTTTATTACAAAACAACAAAATATAGAAGTAGAACATAGAGGAAGTGAAATTATAGAGCTAAGGAAGGGCCAAGTAGCTATATTACCTCAACCTAAATATTTCTGTCAAATTTACTATTGAAAGTGCCAAATTTGCCACTGCTACCAAATTCACCACAAGGGTGGTGAATTTGGTAAATCTGCACAAAAACTAAAAAAAATAGGTTTTCTGATTTAAGGGGTCTTTTTGAGGGTTGGATAGGGTAGAATATTGTCTAAACAGCTGATCAAACCCATTTTTAACAATAAATTGAATATGCTTACCTCCTGGAGTGGAATTTGGTTTGTTGCCAAATTTGCCACTGGGCCTGCCAAATTTCGTCTAAGTGGAGAATTTGGTTTTGTGTGTATTGTTGCCAAATTCACCATAGGAGTGGTGCATTTGGTTTTGGACATGTTTTTTGGAATTTCAAAGGTTTATTTGGGTATAAATTGATGGAATTTTGATCTGAAACTACGAGGAAGTATCCCTAGTATGTTTTACAAGATCTATGGCTGATAAAAATAGAAATTTAAGCCCCTAAAATAGAGAATTTAAGGATTAATTTTGAGTATAATAGAGAAAGGAGCACAAATATTCAAAAGGACTATAAATTTGGTCAATCTAAGCTATGAGAGGATAGGGGATACAACCTATTGGATTAGGAATGCTATATAAATAATAATATAATCTTTAAGAATAACAAGTTAGCATTTAATAGAGTTAGATCAATGAATTTAATGAAACATGTAGAGTGTTGCCTATATTATGTAAGGAATTAAAATATTTGAACAAATGATTGAAATTAGATTTAAAACTAAGAATATAGAGGATAATAACATAAATTATGATGATAAAGGAGATAAAATAACTAATTCAATATTTAGAAAGAGTAGAATTCAAGATAGGAATTTAGTGAAAATGTAAGAGCATGTGAGAATGCTAATTAAAAACTAGCAAAGGCATACAACAAGAAGGAAATGGAAGGAAGTCTTTGAGGCTGGGCAAAGGGGCTGTGAGATACAAAGCAATAACAACCTTTTATTCTTCACACCTTGCCTTTGAGGGAAGGAAAGGAAAAGAGATATGTATATATATGTATATGCAATTTAAATCTATATACAATACATGGAAGGAAATAGAAGTAAATGAAGAAAGTTAGATCAAATGCCTATATATGAAAATAACATGAAAGGAAATGAACATGGAGGAAGGAAATAAGTTAATATGATAGATGAGTAAACAAGAAGACTAAGAATAAGTACACAACAAGTAAATAAGCATGAAGTATGCTAGAAGATGCCACAAAATTATGGTAAGAATATGAAGATAAAATTAATGCAAGTCCCTAAATAAACCTGTAATATAATTATTAGATATGTAAAAGAGACTGTAAAAACACTATTAGAAGTGCTACAAAAATAATTTTAGAGGCTGCCAAACACAAGGGTTAGGATCTTGCAAGAGGTTAGAGCATAATATGTAGTAAAATACACAAAATAATAAGAAGTTAGCAAGGCCACGACCTAGAGGATAAAATGCAATGAATATAAGGTGGGAGGAGAGAAGAAAGAAGCTAAGAGAGCTATCTTTCTTGCCTCAAATGGTGGCCTCTTTGCTCCAAAATCCTCCTAGACTTGGTTGAATTGCTCTAAAATGCTCACACAATGCTCCAAAGTGATTTATAACACAAGGATTCTTGAAGAGAACTTAAGAATAGATAATGCTATAAATATGACAGATTTTTGCTAGAGTGAAAAATCATGTTTAATGCTTGCCTCATGACCTCTTTAAATAGGATTTGGGAGGGGAATTGGATGGAGGAGAGGATAAGGCCAAATTCAAATAGATTAATATTAATCCTTCTTGAAGTATGCAAGATCAATGGTAGAGGTGAAATGGAGCTCAATCCATGCCCAACTTGTTCATGTGGAAGATTCTTTATCGTTTTTACCAAATTTGCCACTATTGACCAAATTCACCATACGGATGGTGAATTTGGTCTTGGATGGTGAATTTGGTAAGAAATCAAATATGATTTTGAGCAGTTTAAAATTTGAAAATTTTCCACTAGCCAAATTCACCACAGGAGTGGCGAATTCGGTCACTGGGGAATTTGGCACTAGTGTCAAATTTGGTGCTGGATAGCAATTTTTGTTTTGCAATTTTAGGAGTTGATATATGTGTAAATATAAGGATATTTATACTTAGATATTTTTGAGGGATATATAATGGTGGTGATTTTGTGAAATTTTGAGAAGATTTGATAGGTCAAAATTTATCACAAATATGACCTTAATTTTTAGGGTTATAAACACCCCAAATTTGGGTATGAAGATGATTGTTGAGGCTAACTTAGGCTTATTCACTTAAGCCTAAGTTAATATATTATTTATTATTATTCCTATTTCTTTCACTTTGTATTCACGTGAGCCATATTATGCCCATGTTAGAAATAGGTTGTTAGCATGTTGTTAGATGTTAGTTAACTGTTAGAGATCTTGTTTGTCTTCTAGCAGTTAGTGGACATCCATAGTTAGCATTTTGTTAACTAGTAATTAAGTGGTTGGCCATGTTTTGTAGATTGTTGTAACCACTTAACCTACATGATATTCCTATGTAATTCTATATATACTTGCATTATGATGAATAATATAGCTTCATACTATTGTTCCTACATCATTGGTATCAGTTAGCCTGAGGAAAAGTTGCAGGAAGGAGGATAGAACTGCCACTTCACTGCTAGATCCTAGGAAGGTGTTAAGTGGAGCTTGAAGTCTTCCACAACACCAAGTGAAGCTGAGGGCAGAGGGAAGCAATTACCCCTACACCATTTATTTGCCAAGAAAATTGTTGAAGAATAGTTTTTGTCAAAGTAAAATTGGAACTCAAGTTGAGTCCAATAGATCTTGTAGGTAAAATTGGAGTTCCTTCAGTTCAGGGCAATTATCTGCTTGGTCACTCCAAGAGAAAGGAAAATATAACTCATTTTTGCATGAGAATATTTTATTTTATCTTTGGAGGAAAAATATTATTTTTATAAAATATTAATATTTATATTAATATTTTATTAAAAAAAAAAAAATAGGGAGTCGTGCAAAATTATTTTTGTATAAGGCTTTTAAGCCTAACTTCAGTGGCACCTATTTTTTGGGCCACAAGGCCATCTGGAGGACACACTGGTAGCACCCAGCGGACACACCGACGGCATCCGGTCGGGTGGCCATCGACAACCACCGGAGCTCGAAAGCTCGATCGACAGGCCTTTTGTCGGTTGGCACTGGATACCGACCAGCGGGCTCGCATTTCAAGTTCGAGACTGACGGCAACCTCACGATAGCCTAGCCATAGGCGATGATGGGCATCCATTGCAGATGTCAACCCATAGTGAACCGTAGGCCACCGACCAAAGTACACCAACAGACACAACCGACGCCCGACCAACACCGGTCAGGCAACCCCTACTAGAATGTCATCGACATGGGCTGACATCGATCGACACAGAAGGGTAGGCAAAACTAGCGTACCACAAATATTTTTGATGTGTTCCTAGAGTCACAGATGCTGTAGACCCGTTACAGTGAGAAAACCAACACAGTCCTATACCCATTGAAATCTCGATGAGTTCTTTCCATCACATAATAGATCCTGATCCCAGACGGTTTCCGCATTTTTTGGCTAGCAGAGTTCCCAGCGACTTGCTAAAATTTTGGCAAGAAGTATTTTTTAAACTTCTAAGGTTTTTATTTTTATGACGCCAGAAATTTCTAGTCATCGCTGGCGACGGTGGAAGGTGGGAAGCGCCAGTTTCTTAGGTGCTTTATCCCACATTGGTCCCGCATTAGACCAACAAGTGCACGGAAGGAGAGTGTCTGGATTTTGCTAGACACTCTACCCCGCGTGGAGGTGCCAGTTGGAGGCACCAGCTGGACACTTGTTCAGCATTGTTGGCCTTCGGACGTGCCACGTGGCAGTGCTCTCGGATTTGCGCAATTGACTTCGCGCTCTGACCCAGTTGACCGGGTTATAATTCAAACAATTTTTTTGGCGCCACCGATCAGATTTTTGGCAGGAAAGGAGGGAATATTCCTAGAATTTGGAAATTTTGAAATTTCAAGTTCAAATATTGGCGCCAAAACCAGCAAAACAAGGAGAAGCAACTTCAAAAGGTGATAACTTCTCCGTTTCTGGTCCGTTTTTGACGAAATTTTTTGCGTTCTCTTGCAAATTTTTCGAAGATTGATAATTTTTACTCCTAAAAAAATTTTGGCATTGTAAAAGGTAAAAATTTCAGCATTTTCTTAGTGCACTTTGTAATTACAAAATTGAAATCCATTTTGTAAAAGCACTAAAATAGCCCTATTTTTTGAGAGCAAATTTTTTGTAAAATCTAGGCAATTGCTGCATTAGGAACATTATCAAATTCCTAAGCCTAGATTAGTTTTTGCAAGACCATTTTGTAATCCTCCTAGTCTGGCATATACTAGGAAAAATATGGCTCATGACCTCAGAACAAACATGGAAAACCTCACTAAAGCAGTAGACATTTTGGTAGAAAAAGTGAGAGACATTGTTGTGCAGTTTAATCCTGGTGAACTCAAAATCCACCATAATCATGCAAACAAATCCAAATGTGAGGTTAAAATGTATGATGGATCTAGGGATCCCGATGTATTATCTGCATGGATTTTGGATATGCAAACTTGGTTTGCTTATGCTGAAATTCCGGAGGATGAAAAAGCCACATTTGCTACACTAAAACTCACAGGTTTAGCAAAATTTCTCATTGTAGAAAGACAGAGCCATAATGCCACCATGACTTGGAAATAATTAACTTAAATTCTGAAAAAAATATTCTTTCCACCAAACTACCAAAGTGACCTCACTACCAAGTGGTATAGATTGAGGTAAACCTATGGAATGTCAGTTTCTGATTTCATTTTCCAATTTAATAGGTTGAGGGTATTGCTTGGTGTGAAAGATTCAGAAGATGATTTGATTAATAAATTCACTCGTGGCTTGCAAGATCATATTTTCAGGGAGATCAAATTCAATGTCTTCCTCACCTTGGATGTGGCATTCAATCATGCCATTCTTGCAAAGGAGAAAGTTGGTGCATATCAAAAGTCTCGTTCATCACAGGAGGGCTCTTCCAAAGGTGGGAATCAACATCAATAGAAGGTGAAGAACAATTCTCAATCTTCCCCTCATTCTTATTCTCCTCCCACTTCTCCTAAAGCACATTCTTCTTCCTTTCATGCTAAAGATTCTTCTTCTTCATTGTATTGTGACTTTTGTAAAAAGCATGGACATTTAAAATCCAAATGCTATACTTTTGAGAAGTTTAAGAAGAAGAAATCCCTAATTTTACAACCTACAAATGAGGAACCACAAGATGGTCCCATTTTGGCTATAGGGACAAAAGAATAATATCCTTATTTAAAGGGTAAACTGAACAAAGTTACCCTAATGTCCAATGTGTTTGCTCAAGGGGGGTGTGATCATTTGTTTGTCACTAGAGCCCACTTGATGCATGATTTCTATGTTGATTGTATCATTGATAACGGATCGCAAAAGAACCTCATTGCAAAGTCCATTATGGAGAAGTTGAAACTTCCCATCAAACCACATCACCAACCTTATGCACTTGGGTGGAAAGATGTAGACTCCACATCCAACATCACCCATACTTGCACCTTGAATTTTGATTTTGGTGACAAGTTTGTGGACAAAGTTAGGTGTGATGTCACAGATATGGATTGTTGTGGACTCTTTCTAGGTAAAACCTATCAATTTGATAGGAATGTTATTTATCATGATAAAAATAACACCTACATATTGGAGTTGCATGGTAAAAACTACTTGTTACAAAGCACTACACCTACTTCCAATTTGATGTTAAGTTGTAAGCAAGTAAGGAAGACATTGAGTTAAGCACTTATTTTAGATCCTACTAGCATTTTTCCCACACAAAATGAAGAAAAAGCACCACCTAAGAAACATGCAAAGGAAGAAGTTTCACTCCCACATGATGAACAGTCACAAGAGCAAGTGGTTAAGGAACCCACCATTCTCACTCATGAGAAAGATACCATTAATTCCATTGGTATAATTTTGGGTACACCTACAACTACTGAACCACTTGTTCCACAGAAGTTACCTTTGGTTTTGCCCACTCCCACCATTGCACACATGGAGGAGCAAGCTAAGGTTACTTCCCTTACTAAGCACCGACAGAGCCTTCTAGGCAAGATACCACAAGACTTGCAGGAGACTCCGTAGGGAGTGGTGCGAAAGCATCACAATCCTCACTCACCATAGGTTGGAGGCAGAGTTTGGGTTCCTTTGGATGAGCATCACTTTCTAGAGATACCATTTCAGGACCCTCTTTTGGTACCTGATCCTATTTTTAGTCCTACAGTAGCAGTGGCACCTGATCGTCAGCTTTCGCTTATTTCAGATAGAGTTTTCGAGATGAAGACTCATCACATGGGACAGGGTTCTTCCACTACTTACCTTGTCGCTTGTCATGGTCACTTTCCACACATGGCTCACTAGATTCCTCACCATGAGATGGCCCATGACTTTCCACATTTGTTGAGAGCATTGGGGTCCAATGCTTATATGGTTGGGAGGAGTGTTGAGGATAACTTAGGCTTATTCACTTAAGCCTAAGTTAATATATTATTTATTATTATTCCTATTTCTTGCACTTTGTATTCATGTGAGGCATAGTATGCCCATGTTATAAATAGGTTGTTAGCATGTTGTTAGATGTTAGTTAACTGTTAGAGATCTTGTTTGTCTTCTAGCAGTTAGTGGACATCCATAGTTAGCATTTTGTTAACTAGTAGTTAAGTGGTTGGCCATGTTTGGCAGATTGTTGCAACCACTGAACCTATGTGAGATTCCTATGTAATTCTATATATACTTGCAATATGATGAATAATATAGCTTCATACTATTGTTCCTACATCAATGATTGATTTTTATTTTTTTGATCAAGAGGCTTGTGAAGACAAGGCAATTGATGAGTTTTTATAGGATTTGAAATTGATAAATATGCCAAAATTTTATGCATAATTTGATAAGGTTAGGATACCTTGATGAGGATGATATTGGCTAGGTGTGTCAAAATTGGGTGTCTAAAATATTGTCCTTGGCTGGTGCCTTATTCAAATTAGCTACTTGATACATGGATGGAGATTCAATGCCTCTCATATAATTGGTTTTGGAGGTAAATTTACTTATATTTCCTTTGGGTCTAAGATCTATCCCACTATAGTGAAATTTTCACTATAGTTTGGTGAGTCATAGTGGAGTTTTGCATGTAGGAGTTAAAGAACCTTGCAAATGATAACCTTATCCTTTGGATGCAGAGTTTCTAGGGAATATTTTAGAAGCATGGAAACTTAGAAGATAAATTATTGGCTATTGGAAATATATCATGGATCTATCCTTTTATAGACTTTTTATTGATGAAGCATTGAAGGTCTTTGTATTATCTATTTCTCTTCTTAATCTTTCCCATGCAACTGAATCAATGATGGTGTAGTTATCTATTTTGCAATCACTTGTTGGCCATAGGAGATGCCCCTTCAAGGTTTTAATAGATTTTTATTATAACACATGGAATTATTACCTCATGCCACTCTTGTCAATTACTAGTCCTATTTCATGCAACCTACTCTTCACACATGTGACATGTTTCTAAAAATAGTTTGCATGGCTATTTTTTGGAATTAAAACTTTTGGATGGGAGGAGGAGTGAAGAAGGACCTAGAAGAAAATCTAGAGAACATGCAGTCAAAGGGGACTATAGGAAGAGGAGGGGAGGACGATGGAAAAAAAATACACAGTTAAACACTACAAAGGATAAGAGAAGAAAAAGGGAAAACAAGTGGAAAAAGCAATAAAAAACAACAAAATATATAAAACAGGGAAAGGAGAATAGCTAACCAAAGGGGCTAGCGATTACAAACAACGGGGGAACTTAGAGGAAGGAGAAGGATGAAAAAAAGTATAGAAACAAAATGGTATGCAACCATAGGGTTAGCTCAAGAGAAGACAAGGGGAGTTTGCCTACTCAATGGGTCACCCCCATAGATTACACCCCATTGTACACACTCTTCAAAGCCATAGCCTAGTTTCAAAATTGTGTAAGATGGTAGATGAAAATTGCCCACCCTATCATAGGCCTTTTTCTTGATGTAGTCCAACAATAACCTCTTTTGTTTGTCATAACTTGCCATAGGATATTTTTGGTCTATTTGCACTCTGGGACTTATTCTGCTCTACATTATTTAGCAACTATGCATGGAGGCCTATTTATAGAGTGTTTGCCCTCTCCTGGACATATTTAGTATGTTTTGGATTATAATGAGTTCTATATGATGCATTAGGGTGAGTCCTATTTTCAAGGGACTTCCTCTACCATTGATCCTATGTCTTGCTTACATGAATCCTAAATTCTTGTCTTCATGATCTTAGATTTCCAAAGATAATATGTAAAGCTTGTTGTACTTGCTAGGTGTTATCCATTGGTCTACGAAGTCACAATAATAAAAAAACAAAAAAGAAGAAAAAGAATGGAAAACATAGGAGAAAAGGGAGGATGGAAAATAAAGTGTTAAGATTACAAGGAGTGACCAAGGAAATCCACTTATGTTTTCAATACATATTTCCTAGTGCTTTGGCCAGCTGGCAATCCATTGGTTGAATTTTTTCCTGGCAAAATGTGAGTACCATGCCTCTACTACAAAATTTATCTATTTACCATATATTTACATAAAATTTTAGTGCACCTATAATGCCTAGGTAATATGGGCTACAGGTTAACCTATGAACCTACAATGATCAGACCATATGACATTGAACCTGAGTTGTTCTTCATGATGATATTGGTATTATCTACCATTATTCTTGAGTATCAAGGGGTACCATATGATTCTAGTACTATCCATTGGGATTAGTAAGTCTCGGTCATAACTAATAAGGAAATATGAACATCCACCCAATGGTCCTTAATGTCTAAATAAATTGAGGAAGGATACCATTGCTGCATCTCATCCAATATCATCAAGACTGAGGTCCATACTGTGTCTTGGTTAGTTCTCATCATGTTCTAACTTATCATCCAATCATTGATATTATCATGAATAAGTTACTAGGGGGCTGGAAAGTTAATAGTTGGATCTCCAAAGAGTGTCATGGTAGGGTATGTGTCATATGATGTGGGTTGGGAGACCCATGCTAATTATTCATAGTTTGTTATGAAATGGCCCTAGGGTTCAATCAGTAAAAATGAGGTCTTTTAAATATGTCACATAAATGTTATGGCCTTATTTCTTCTTGCTCAAAATAATCAACTGAGAATGATGGCCTAGTGCTCCCTATTGGCCTCAACTGACTGGTGGGAAAATTTGAAAGCATAGGGGGGCCACTAAGACACCAATCCCAAAGAATTCATGTTTTTTACTAGTGAGAATGTGATAGTGGTGCCAACATTCTATTGGAAAGGAAATGTGGCCTAACCATCTTCCTCTTTTGTGCTTGTGCAAGCTTGTACCACTTCCTATTTTTCTAGGAATTTATTTTAATAGGAATTGATGGGGGAAGTATTTTGCTTCATATGAGGAAAGCCTGGAGTAGATGCTCCCAAGGGTGGTTGTGATAATACTAGATATAAAGTAGGTACCTCTCTAGGAAGTAACCTTCCCACCTGTATTAAACATATTTTTGGCCTAAAAAACCTCTTTGTAAATCTATGGAAATTTTATTTCTTCGGATTTTTGAATAATAAGATTCATATCTAAATAGAAGTCCTGGGTGTAAAATAGGTATAATTGATTAGGATATGGCCATAATTTATAGGGAATCCTTTGCCAAGTTCTTTGTAAGTGGATGTTGAAGTTAAGGATATTTTATTGAGGGTCACATCTACTGAATAATCGATGATTAAGCACCAAGGAGGGGTCCCATGAATCATAAAACATCTCAATCAATGGATTTTCTAAATCAACCCATGTAGAAACACTCCCATCCATCAAGGTCTTGTACCAGAGCCGTGATTTTTCCTTAAGAGAGAGTATTAGGAGTCTGAGCACCACATCTTAATGTATAAAACCATGAAGTATTATAGATGATCAAACATCTTAATAATGTTAAAGCACAGTCTTATCAGTCTTAGAGGGCCTATGCAATTCCAAGGGGGAACCTCCAACTGAGCCATTGCAGCACCTAAATTTTTGAAATGACCATATGAACATAACATCTCTGCTAGTGAGGTCAAGGTTACCCATTAAACCTTGAGTTCTCCAAGAGATAGTTCTTTTAGAATGATGCAAAATGAAAATCGATCATGAACCTCAATGGATTTTTAGCTAAGTCACCTTGTTCTGATCATCAAAGTTAGGTTCAGTTTGTAGGGGAGTCGCTAGGTGATAGAGATTGTGGTACAAAATAGAATATCACTAGATTCTATTCATATATGAAAGGCAACTAGTATTATGACATAGATATTTATATTTGATTGGAGTCACCTAGTGATTTTGATGGGATTCAATAATACAAGAAATCACATATCCTTGTATTATCTAAGGGATATTCAGGTCCTATTAAGAATGCCAAAAAAATTTAGTCAAAGAATATATCTAATGGAAATGTTTGTGTACCCACAGACCTTGACCAACATTGAAAGACTTGACAATGTGTGCAAACTACGATGGTCAATCTCCGAAGGATATAGGTTCCTTGCAGTCCCAGCTAAGTATTCCTAAAAGTAGGGAGAAAAAGGGTGCTAAAATAAATATATTAGACTAATCAAAACTTAAAGTGGTACATGTTAAGCAACATCAAGACACATGCAATAACAAGAATACACAACTAAGCAACCAACTACCTAACAAACCAACTCATTGCACAAATAGTTATAGAGTATTCACTTATAATTTATTGTATGCTAATGAGACTGTGAATTCCATACAAGGGATGAGTATGATGAAAATAAAGGATTCAAAATTACCATCGTGAAACATCTAACATGCCTAAATTAGAAATATGCAAGCATCACAAAATACATAATTTAAACCTACTACATACATACCTTGAATTCCAGACAAGTGAATGAATGCTATGGAAATGTAGAATTCAGAATTATCACCCTAAACATCCAATATGCTCAAATTAGAAATAAAAGGGTTTACACACATACATACTATACAAATGAATTGAACCAGAGGACAGACAATAGTATGTTTACATTAAGGTGCAATATCCATCCTTACACATGAATTATAAAGACCTAAGAGTCAACCTATTTTATGTTTACATTATTATATTTATAGACTTCTTACAATTCCTTAGCAATAAAAAACATCATTGCCCAAGAAGTGGAAAAATATCATGTTAGATATTATACCAACCTATTGAACTGCTTCGAAGTATGTTTGCTACAATTATCCAGATACGTTAGCTGACGTGGCCCAAACCTGTATCATATCGAATCATGCTTCACTTGCTAGACACATTTAGGCTCTTGATTTATCCTCTATCCAACCTCCCAATCATCCACATGATGACCTAGTTCATTGGGATATTTTGACACAAGATCATGCTCAACATATGTCATGGGAGAGAGAGAGGTTTGTTTATTGGATAATGGTTATCGGGTCATTTACACATGTGTGAGATGCCCACTTTTTACTCTAATGGCTACAGGTCACACACTAATTTCCTAATGACCTTATCTCTTAATTGGACCTTATCTCTCATGTGTTGGATGCAACACTGCTAGTATCTCCTATATTCAGTCCACCTTCTACTTCTATGTACGTCGAGCCCCTAAGATATAATTATATTCCAATCAGACCTAAGTCTTTCGATATTCATATGGATTTTGGGCTTCATACCAGAACATTGAGAGTTGGCTATGCCTAGTAGGGAATAAATATTCTAGTCCTACAGTGATTGGGCTATTCCAATGACCAAGTAATTTGGTTTCTTATGGGCTTTAGTTGGGTCTAACTATTCTAACCTCTCTTGGACTTAGCCATTTTACTTAATCAGGTCTTGATGATGCCTCCAAGATCTAGTTAGGCCTAATTATTTTAGGCTTCAACAAGCTAGTCGATCTCCTGATTGGGTATTCTAGATACTACTAGGCTTTGGTTTGGAGTGATAGTTATGGTCTCTGGTAGCACTGACCATCCTTTGAACGGTTGAAGTGTGGGCTTCTAAGAAACCACCTTATTCTTATTGGGTACAAAAGTTTTGATCTTCCTCGAACTTGGTCACTTAATTCTCCTTCTCCTCCTATGGCCCAGGTGTAAATATTTTGGTCTGTACTTGAATTAGCTATTTCATATATATTTCTCTAGTCAAGTTCTTGGCTGGTGGATGGGAAATTGCCACCTATTGGAACTTTTGGTCAGGTTCATATCTTTAGACTACTAGGAGAGAGCAATTTTTATTAAATTTCATATCCTAGTATCCAGACCTGAGGTGCCTTCTTTGAATGCTTCGTCCAAGCACCATGATTTTGGTAGCTGCATATGAAGGTCATATTGACTTAGTCATCCCTTAGTGTGAAATAGGATTTTTGGTTCGTAGTTGTAGCTGGTTGATCCTTTGGATTTCCTCTAGACTTTGATCAAGCACAGGTACTTGTCTAATTCAAGGTACATCCTTCTCATCACCTTTTAACTTGGCTCTTCTTCTAGCATTGCTTCTAATATCAAGGGAAAAATTTGTTGGTGATCTATGGTTCTATATATAAAATAAACTTAATATGTGATTGCTAGCAGTTAGGCATGGGTAGGTGCAAAAATTACCCACATGTTCCCAATCCTTTTATGACCTATCCAACCGTAGTTGGTATAGTTTATCTCATTGGCTCGTGTCATGCCTAGGTATATGATTTATTTTATCAGTCATATAGGGTTGACAAGCCCTTATATTAATATGAGGGGATCTAGCTCATTATATGGGCCAAACAAGGTTGGCTACTAGTTTTCCATGATCAAAGGAAGTTGTGTTAACCTGGTGTTCAAGTTTAAAGGTGAGATCTACATACTAAGATGAAGCAGAGGCATGATGTGCTTTATGGAACACTCTCTATAGATAGGAATAGGGAAACCTAGGTATTCCTCTTCCTCATATTCAAAATAAGTGTGATCAGATGAGTATGCCCTTTGTATCACCTTCCCTTGCATATATTGTTGGCCCCGAGTACATTCCATTAATAGTGATGACAGGTTTTGAGTGGAATAAATAGGATACACTCATAAGTTGTACCTGTAATGAAGATACAAGAACATACGAAACAAATTATTGCTTAAACAAATGCTAAATTGAAAATACAATAACTATAATAATGTCATAGATGATTCCCAAGAGCTGCACATGCAAGCTTAAGAATCAAAAATAGATTTAAGGTAATTTTGTACATAGTTTGAATAGCCATTGTTGATCAGTAGTGAATAAAATTGGATAGATTATCTCTTCCTCCTCTTCTAATCAGTAGAAACACTCTTGTAATTCTACAAAAGTGCTAGAGAGATGGATGATTTTATAAAAATACATGCAAATTTTATAATTGTAGCTAGTTCCCTTAGCGTGCAATTTCTATAAGTAGACTCTATTTAGTATTTTATGTAGGTGTAATATCTGATGAATGATTTGATATCCAAAGAACTACTTGATGAAATTAAAATATATAAAATTTTAGTGGCAATGATAAGAGACATTTAATATATGGCAACTGGGAAGGGTGGCTTGTAACTAAATTGGTCATAAGAAATATTGTTTTTAATACAAGAGCTTGGATACAAGACTAATTGATTTGGTACAATGAAAGAGGTCTACCAAAAACTAGTATTAGATTTGAAGTAATAGATTGCACAGGACAAAAGAAGAGAAATGTCTAGGATTCTATGAGTGTTATTGAATATTTCTTTCTTGCATTAGGGAACCTGATAAATCTCAAATGTATATATATTGTTTGATTTCAATTGGTTTTGAGTCTTTTGTCATTTAAATATATGTGGAGACCAATGGATCTGGTGTGGTTTGCAAGCATGATATACATGCAAAGTGACTCGCTATCCCACTATTTGCACAATAGAGGGGTATGTTTGTAGGTCCAGTGGTGCATTTGGTCTACTTGGCATGGTGGCACTACTAGATAGGGTGTTGCTTTGGGAAGTGGGATCTAGGTCTACCCTCAAGAGTCCATGCACGGGGTAAGGATTTGCACTCAAGGGTTTAGGGTGTGTGGGGAGAGGGGTAGGGAGATTTTTGCTCTAGAGGGGGTGCATGAAAAAGACATGCAGAGGAGAGCAGGGCATTTGAGGGAATACCAGAAGAGCCAATTTTTTTTAATCATTTTTTTTTAAATTCTATTTCCTTTAAAAAATTGCACAATGGAACTTATGTAAAATTCCTAATACAAGGAATACTTCATGAGAATAATTATATGGTTGATTTAGCTCATTAGTTTCATAAGGCTCTCTCTATTTCTTGCATAGAAAATTTCTTATTTTTCAATGAAATGTAATCAAAATATTAAAATATTAGAGTGTTTTGAAACTATTGCTTCTATTACTCAAACTCTTTTTGAATAACACAATATTATACTAAGAGGGGGTGTGAATAGTATAATATTACTTTTTAATTTTCTTTCCCAATAAATATTATGTAATGCATCAATAGCAATATCAATAATAGTAATCAAAGCAATGCAAAAATCACCACACACAATAGAGACACCAATTTAATGTTGTTCACCCAATGTGGGCTACTCCATAGAGAAAATATTTCACTAATATTTTCTCAATAAATCTCTTGGGAATATTTTCTCTATTACAATATTTATGGAAATTTATCCAAAGGAGACACCAATCCCCTGATCAAGTTTGTGGATCTCTATCCATGGGAGAACTCCTTTCTCCTTAGCTCTGGCTGGTGATATTCTAGAAGAACTATTACCTCCACTATACTGGCTAATGGATCTCTATAGAATGAAGACTCCTATCCCCACTCAGAATACTTATCCTCACTACCCTGGCTAATGGATATCTATCCACTGGAGACTATCATCCTCTATACTTTTTCACCTCCAAAGCTTGCTCTCAACTCTATCTCAAATCTATACTAAACACAATCCTTTGGTCTAGCATAAATTTTCTCAATCTCTGTATCTGGTTTGGCATAAAATTGTCATCAAATTTGTACCAAAATCTATCCTCTAATCTACACTAAACATAGTCCTTAGGTTTAGCACAAATCTATCCTCAATATTTTTTCTCTGATCTACACTAAACACAATCCTTCGGTCTAGCACAAATCTTATCAATCTCTGTCCTCAAGCCTTAACACAAAGCTTGACTTAATCACAAATAAAATTTGCTATATTTGCCCCAAACCGCAACTCAAGGTTTGAATAAATCAATCAATCAAATCTGCTCACAAGTCTTCTCAAAGACTTATCTCAAATCTGCCTTGTAAGATTCCACAAAAACTCACACTAATATTTCCATAAGTCCTCTCTAGAACTTATCCAATATTCTCACATAAAAGCTCACACCAATCTATCCACAAGTCTTCTCTAATACTTGTCTCAAATCTACTCAATAAGTCCTCACTAGAACTTGTCCAATCTCACAGAAACATATAGATAATTGTTAGAGACTAAATATGCTTCACATTCACTACAATGCTCAAGCACTTTCATTCTCTCTTTTTACCACAAAAATATATAGAGAATTATGAGAGACTCAATATGTTTCACACTTACAAACACTCATTCTCTTTATCAAATAAATTTAGAATATGGAACAATTTGTTTCACATAACTTGAACTATCACTTCAACACATCCACTCAACCAATAACTTCAACAATAATGCTAATCAAACAATCCTCACATAACAATGATACTCATGATCTTTGCAAACCCTAGTTCAAGATAGTTCACCACTTCACATAAAAATGATACTCATGTTCTTTGCACAAACCCTAGCTCAAGCATATGAAAGCTTTACTCAATATTTCCAATAATGCTTCTCAAGCAAGGTTTCTAGAATCAACTTTCAATCCAAAAAAACCAAAATAAAAAATGTTTACAAAACAACCCTTTTCACTTCAACTTAGCATTCACAAAATTCAACAATCACTCACTAGGAAGATGTGCCCATACATTTTTGTTTGATGAATAAAATGACCTCAAAACTTGTCTTAAACACAATTTTCTTCTTTGCCAATTTCAATGGTTAGATGACAAAAATATCACATTAACTCTCTTCAAAAATATTTCTCAATCACAAAAATAATCAAACTCAAACACACCTTATTACTCCTTTGAAATTAGCAATCATCAAAGCATACAAAAATTAATTACTCAATTACTCCTTATAATATCCAATCTTTAATTAACAACCTCCAAAATCAAACCCTCAAAAATAATGTTTCCTATGCTTTTATCTCCCTCAAATTCTCAATAATCAAACTTTAAAAATAAAATTTATAACCCTAAAAAATATTTATTTTTATTCAACCTTTAGCGAATCCAAAAATAGCATTTAACCCTTGCAAATCATGAGCGCATACCTCTCTCTATGCAAAAGGGCCTTAGCGGGTTTCAAATACGGAATCTCTCCCAGTCGAGTACCTTAGAAAGGTGCTAGCCCACCACGTGGGGTACGTGCCTTCCCACAAAGAGGAAAGCTAATGCTTTCTCTTTGTACCTTCCTCGATGACACAGCGCACAAAAAACCAATCACTCATGCTTTACAAAAACTGAAGCCGACGGGTTTCAAACCTTGCACCACGAGCCTGCCAACCTTAGTGCCTCCCTCGATTTCCAGCTGTGATATGCAACATTGCACAATGAAGAAGGAGCTTTGCTCCTCTTTGTCTTATTGTCTACCACCAAAAACTTTAAAACATGAAATATCTTCTTCCCTTTGCGCATGATCGTCGAGACCATAGCACATGTGAATTATATGGATGGGTTTAGACAAAGTATTTCCCCCTTTTATATGCATAGACCAAGATTTGAAAATGTTTGCGGATAATTTGAATTTTCAAATTCAAATTATAAAATAAACTTTATAATCCTAAATTTAGGATTATTTATTTTAATTAACATAAATTAATTTTATAATTAATCTATAATTAACTTAATATATTTAGAAATTAATTAAATTAATTTATAATTAATCTAAATCTCCCCTTTTAATATTATAATAAAATATTATAATATTATTTTTGCTTAGGCTTCTTCATTGCTCTTTGAACCTCATCTGACCACCTGGAACCATATCTGACAAACTGGACATGGACTTTCCTTTGCACTAATTTTGGAACCACTTCTTCTTGCATTGCTCACTGAAACTAACTCTTGACATCAATGACAACTCAATTACTCAAAATGTCCAACACTTCTTTACTTAGATAACCTTAAATACAATCTCAAAACTCAGACTAAATAAGAAGCCTTCAAATAGAATTTTCTTTTCCTTTCCTCAATCACAGGATCAACTTAGAAAGTTAAGAGGATACTAGAGGAAATAAATTTTAATGCTAAAAAAAAAATCCACAAACCCTAAGGATAATATGGCTTTGATACCAAATACTATTTCTCTATTATACCCTAATATGATAAAACACAACTAGACACAAAATGCAAATAACATGCAACAACCTAACTTGATAGAATTCAAAAATCCTTAAAAATTATCATGGATTACAAAGTATATATAGCATAGGAGGAAGAGTGAAGTTGGTGACATATATCACCATGTGAAACCCAAATGACACATATTATGTGTAAAGTACACACATGTTAGGGTAAGCATGGGTAAAGTACACATTATTTTATTTCTAACATTTTACACTCAAACTAACACTGATAATGGATTACTATATAAATTATTTTAGTGGTAAGCTACTACCAACTATAGACTATTTTTTTTTGTTTGAAAAACTACTACCAACTACAAACTATTTATTTTCTACACTCACTCACAACTATATGTTTGACTGAAGTTGTAGGAATATTGTAGATTATAGAAACTATAGAGACTATTTTTAAAGTTATTGTTGATAGTTGTATGGCCTCGTGGCTTAAAAAAAATCTCACTGGCCACAAAATTTGTCTAACCAAGTACTAGTCTTTTATTACCAACAACATTTTCTTGGAAAATAATTGATGAGAAATTAGTCATAGTTTTACCTCCAAAAAAATAACTCTTTGTATACCCTAACAAGGTAAAAATACTACTGATAGGGTGTGGGGTTGTTGGCCCTTTTCATTGAGACCACACTCAAACCAATTACTTTGAAGTTCCTAGGGTACTCCTTAGAATGAGTTTTAGGAAAAATATTAGCTTAAGTACTTCCCCTAGTTAAGCAACTAGGACTTACACTCAATCTTGCAAGAGGTTATTAGCCTAATGTGTTATTAAGCACTTGATCCATATAATGAATAGATGGTCAAAACTTATGTAGTATAACATAACTAAAGAAAGTCCTTTGATACCACTTGTTATGAACCTCATTTACCTATTATAGAAAATCCATTCCACATTTACTAAAACAACAACATTCATCCACAAATATTAATCACAATAACAATTTTATAATGATACACAGATTTAAACAATTTACTGAGAATGTTTTTTAATCTATAAAGCAAACCCTTTAGGTAGGGCAACATTGTACAATGCTTCTTATTGGAAGGAAGCTACTCATTATATCTCAATATAATATATCAACAATACATTCTTCTCTTCATACACATGAGTGTTTTTACCACATTATATAATATGTTGGCAATTTGAGTTATTTTATGTTGTCATTGATGTCACATGGATCACATTGAGTTTTGGTGGCCAAATGATATTTTGGAAAGCATGGATAAATACAGGGTTTTTGTGAAAACCAAGGTAGGAAAAATAAAAGGTTTTATTTAAAACCATGGATGGCATATTTGAACTGGGTTTTTCTTAAAACCCAAGTTGGCCTTTCGTTTCATCGAAAAAGGTGCCTCGATGATGGAGATATTTAATTTTTAATATTTAGTTTAAATTTTAATTATTTAAAATTAAAATTTAAATTTAAAATTAAATATGCAAGATTTCCATCGACGTCATCGAAAATAATAAGGAGGCTATATAAAGGGGATACCTAAGGTTCATAAACTAATCCTTGCTCATGGTTAATAATCATTGGCTAAGCATCCAAATTGAGCTCGTGTGAAAATATTTTAGAAAGCAGAAGCAACGAATAAACGAAGGTTGGTCAAAGTCCAAAGTCATCGTGGGCAGAGTGGCGCATTGGCAATTGGATTTTGGCTAAGGTGTGTGGCAGCACAAACGTCAAGGTTTTGAATCCCTTTGACTGCGTTCGGAAGGCGTTGGAAGAAAAGCGCTCGAAGCACTTTTGATTTGCGGAAAGGGAGGAAAGGTTTTAAGGCACGTTGTGCCTTTCCCTTTCGAATGAGCGGCTAGCTCGTGTGGCAACCTTAGCCGTGGCTAAGGCGCTCATGGTGTGGGCAAGTCGGGGGTTCGAATCCCCTTGAGGAGGTAAATACATTTTTGCTCTAATTAATTTTGTTAAGCCCTAAGTTGGAGTTATAAGGTGGTTAGGAATAATTAAAGTTTTTAATTAAACTTTGTTTTTATAAGGGTTGTGATTATTATTTCAAAGGTGGATGAGTTGTTGATTTAATTTGATGTTCATGAAATTGAGAATTAAGATTTAGGAGAAATAAGGAGTTGTTATAAAATAATTTTTGAGAGGTTTATTGATTATTATTTTGATAAGGGTTTTTATTAAAAAGGACTTTGGTGGATGTGTTTATTAAGTTGGAGTAAAAAGGTGTAAATTGAGTTATGCTTTATCTTGTGATTATTATTTGAAGTCCACTAACCCTTATTGAGATTGGAAAGGAAAGTTGTGTTTAGTGTGGCAGATTTTGTGGACAACTTCTTGGCATCAAAAAGGTATGGGCACATTCTCCTATTGATTGTTTATGGTGGTTGATTTCTGAAATATCATTGGAGTGAAAAGGATTGATTGTGGTTTCCTTTTTGAAAGTGGTTGGTTGAATGCTTCAAGGTTTTCTGGTTTGAGAGTTGTGTTTAAACCTTGTTTTATAAGCATAGTTGTTGAAGCCCATTGGTTATGTAAAGAACTTGAAAAGAACATGAGTATCATTGTTATGTGAGATTTGTGGTTGAGCATTGTTGGAAACATTTGAGTTGGTTGATACATGCTTGGACTAGGGTTTTGTGAGAAAGAGTTGTCCCTTGTGGTGATTGGTTGAGTTGAGTTGATTGAGCCTAGTCAAGTGATTGTGTGAGGTGATTGTTCAAGTCCCATGAAACAAACTATTCTATAATTCTGATTTGAGTTGAGATTGAGCTTAGAACATATTGAGTCTCTAACAATTCTCTTTATGCTTCTATGAGTTGACTTGAGTTGAGATTGATTTGAGTTGAGTTGAGTTGAGATCATTGTGGATCATTGTTGTCATCCATTGTAGAGTGCATTGCCATTCATTGTTGAGTTCATATTTGAGCCTTGCCTTCATATATTTGTGGATGAGATTTGAGTACTACTTGAGCATGATTGATTGAGCCTTTGAGAAGGCCTTTGGGATAGATTTTTGGATATATTTGTGGTAGTTTGTGTATGATTGATTGAGCCTTTGAGAAGGCTTTGTGGATAGTTTTTGGGATAGATTTGTGGATAGTTTTAGATAGATTTGTGGATAGATTTGGGATAGATTTTGATGAGGTTCTGAGTGAGCCTATTGAAGAGTTGAGCAAGTTCTTGGTGAGCTTGCTAGAGAAAATTTGGATAAGTTCTTAGTGAGCTTGTTGGAGAGATTTGAGCAAGTTCTTGGTGAGCTTGCTAGAGAAGATTTGGACAAGTTCTTAGTGAGCTTGTTGGAGCATATTTGAGCAAGTTCTTGGTGAGCTTGCTAGAGATATTTGGACAAGTTCTTAGTGAGCTTGTTGAGTAGATTTGGATTGAGTTTTATTTGGACAGTTCTGTGAGCTTGTTAAGTAATTTGGACAAGTTCTATGTGAGCTTGTTGAGCAGTTTTGGACAAGTTCTATGTGAGCTTGTTATGCATATTTGGACAAGTTCTGTGTGAGCTTGTTATTGCCTAGCTTTGAGCAGATCAAAGAAATCATTGTATTGGATAAGGATCCTTATTTCTGTGTGAAATATTATAAGGATATTATCTTGTGGAGTACCCCACATTGGGGGAACCATGTTAAATCTTGTGTCTCAATTGTGTATGGTGACTTGTGCTCTTGCTTACTATTGCTATCTGAGTTATTAATGCACACTTCTATATTTGGTTATTGCAATTAAGGACATTAATTGATATTGGTTTGGAAAGAAAGTAAAAAGTGGTCTTATATTGTTCACCCCCTCTCTCAGTATAAGCTTGTGTTCTTCAATTGGTATCAGAGTGGGTTCCTTCGAAAAAGCTAATAGCTTGAGGGTAGATTCTACAAGAACATAGATGGCTTCATAGAATGGATCATCTACAAATAAGGCTCCACTATTTGATGGTAATAATTATGCTTTCTAGAGCATGAGGATGAAGAACTACTTGATATCACAAGGATATGAGGTATGGAAAATGGTTGAAAAAGAGTATAGGGTTGAAGGTGATCTCGAGGTAGATAAGACTATCAAGAAATTGGTTGAGATCAATGCAAGAGCAATGAATTGTATTTTGAGTGGGCTATGAGAGATAGATTTTGCAAAGGTTATGGTATGTAATTCAGCTAATGAGATGTGGACCAAGTTGTGGAATACTTATGAAGGAGATTCCAAGGTAAAGTTGGCAAAACTACAAACTCATAGAAAAATATTTGAGGAATTGAAAATGGAAGATTCTGAAGATATTGCAAGGTTTTTACTTCGAGTTGATGAGATTACTAACACCATGAGAGGTCTAGGATTTGAGATGAAAGAATCAGAAGTTACTCAAAAGGTTTTGAGATCACTTCCCATGAAATATGATGCTAAGGTTTCAGCAATAGAAGAAACAATGGATATCAACAAGCTAACAATGGAAGAATTGCAAGGAACTCTCACAGCTTATGAGATGAGGGTAAGTAAGCATCAGGTTCCAATAAAAGAGATTGCATTCAAGGCTTCAGAAAAAGAGAAAGGGAAAGTTCCAAAAATAGATAGAGTTGTAGATAATGATGAGGAAGCTAACTTCATCAAAAGGAATAAGGACTCAAGGAATTTCAGGGATATAAGGAAAGTCAGATGCTACAAGTGTGGTGATCTTGGTCACTATGCATACAAGTGTCCACATGAAGAAAATAGTGATGATGAAAAATAGGGTCATAGAAGAAAAGAAGATGGAAAGCATAAGCATGACAAAGATGATAGATACAAGCAAAACAGGTATGAGAAGAAGAAATTTTTTTGTAAGGCAAAGAAATCTTACTACATTGTAGATGCAAGCGATAGCTCAGATCACAGTGATAGAAACCAGTCAGATGAAGAAGAATGTACATTCTTTGGAATAAGTGAAGAAAGGCAAGAACACCTATTCCTAGGTATTGAAGTTAAAGAAGAGGATATATCTATTGAAGAAAGACATGAAGAGCTTGCCATAGCCATTGAGCAAGAAAATAGGTACAAGAAGGGTCTAAGGATACTAAAATGCTTCATATGCAGAGATTTTGGGCATATAGATGATGATTGCACATACTACAACAATTGCAACAAGGAAAGTTTATTTGTTGAAAAAGAAAGCAATAGTTCTAGTAATAGTTCTAGCAGCAGTTCTAGTGACAATTCCAGCAACAGTGATGATGAAGAAGAGGATTCCACAAAATAGGAAAATAAAATCAGGAGGTTGGAAAAGAAAATCAAGAGGCTTGAAAATAAGGTTCATGAAAATGAAAAGGTCAATATGATGCTTAATCAACACATTCAAGATTTGGAAAAAGAGCTTCAAGAAACAAAAGAGCTTGGCATCACTATTTCTGAGAAATTGAAGGAGAGAAAAGAAAGATGTAATCAGTTAGAAGAAGAAGATCAGAAAATTTTGGGGACCTACATAAATGAGTTAGCACGATTTCAAAGGAATTCAAAAACTCTGGATAATTTTTTGGATTTACAACGAGATCCATTTATAAATACAGGGCTTGGTTATGAAGAAGGGAAATAAAAAATAAGTACACAAGGACCTATATTTGTATCAGGAGGCTTTGTTTCAGAAATCTATAAGGAAGAACCGGTTCCTAAAGAAAAAGAAGCAGCATAAATGGATACTTGCATTTTAGAGGCTATAGAGATGTGTGCCAATTTGCTACTTGACACAAATAAAGAGAAAGAAGAGGAAGATTCCAAAGCACCGAAAGTCTCATATTTCAGGTTTGGGGAATCACACTCAAAAGGAAAGGAAGTTCTAAAATATGAAAGCAAGAAAGCACCTAAGATTTGTGAGGAAAGTTCCAAAGTTCCTATGGCTCCAAATATTCAGTTTGGTTCTTGTTTTGAGATAGGTGAATCAAGTTCAAAAGGAAAAGAAATACTTGAAGAGAAAAGCAAGGAAGAAACTAAGGAAGAGGATTTAGATACTACAAAGAAGGTTCAAGGATGCAATGCACAAGTTGAAAATGATCATAAGGATAATGGTCAAGAAAGGTATGAGGAACCAAGGCATGAACAAAGGGCTTTTCAAGGACATTGTTTTTCTTGTAATGGATTTGGACACAGGGCTATACACTGCAGGGTCTATGGATCAAAGAAGTTTGATTTTTCTAGAAGGAACATCAAAGGAAGAAGGTATGGTTTTTAGGGACATTGCTTCTCATGTAACAGGATTGGTCATAGAGCTTCTCAGTGCAAAGGAAATGAGCAACATGGTTTTGGTTTTAGAGCTACACAATTCAGAAGTCATGGTCATAATGGTCATGAAAATAGAACTTCACAATACAGGGTTCAGGAAAGGAATGGATATGGAAATTATTTCAAGAAATATTTTAGGATATGGGCACCATCCAAAGGCTACAATATCAAGTGTTTTAACTGCAATAACTTTGGACATATTGCAAAATGGTGTAGGACTCAATTCCAAACAAGTTCAAGGCAAGAAGGTCAAACAGGTTCAAGGCAAGAAGGTCAAAAGGTTCAAGGCAAGAATATCAAGAGAAGGATATCAGAAAAACATGGAAGGAAGTTGATAGAGGAAAGAAACAATGTAATATGGGAGTAAAAGTACTCCCACCCCAAAATTAATCACCTCAAGAGAGAAGGTGGTGAGGGGGCTATGCTTAAGAGTCATATATTTTAGCCCCATAGGTGTCCCTTTTGCCATTGATGTCAAAGGGGGAGAGATTTGAGTAAGGGGGAGAGCATTGAGTTAGGGGGAGCAGCCTCCAAAGAGAGCATTGAGTTAGGGGGAGCAGCCTCCATAGAGAGTATTGAGTCAGGGGAGCAACTTTGATTCTCGAGAGATGGTTTTTGTAGTGATTATGGTTTTTGCATTAGAGGTGTTGCCATCAATGACAAAGGGGGATATTGTTGGCAATTTGAGTTATTTTATGTTGTCATTGATGTCACATGGATCATTGATGTCACATGGATCACATTGAGTTTTGGTGGCCAAATGATATTTTGGAAAGCATGGATAAATACAGGGTTTTTGTGAAAACCAAGGCAGGCAAAATAAAAGGTTTTATTTAAAACCATGGATGGCATATTTGAACTGGGTTTTTCTTAAAACCCAAGTTGGCCTTTCGTTTCATCGAAAAATGTGCCCTGGTGATGGAGATATTTAATTTTTAATATTTAGTTTAAATTTTAATTATTTAAAATTTAAATTTAAATTTAAAATTAAATATGCAAGATTTCTGTCGACGTCATCAAAAATAATAAGGAGGCTATATAAAGGGGATACCTAAGGTTCATAAACTGATACTTGCTCATGGTTAATAATCATTGGCTAAGCATCCGAATTGAGCTCATGCAAAAATATTTTAGAAAGCAGAAGCAGTGAATAAATGAAGGTTGGTCGAAGTCCAAAGTCATCATGGGCAGAGTGGCGCATTGGCAATTGGATTTTGGCTAAGGTGTGTGGTAGCACAAACGTCAAGGTTTCGAATCCCCTTGACTGCGTTCGGAAGGCGTTGGAAGAAAAGTGCTCGAAGCACTTTTGATTTGCGAAAAGGGAGGAAAGGTTTTAAGGCACGTTGTGCCTTTCCCTTTCAAATGAGCGGCTAGCTCGTGTGGCAACCTTAGCCATGGCTAAGGCGCTCACGGTGTGGGCAAGTCGGGGGTTCGAATCCCCTTGAGGAGGTAAATACATTTTTGCTCTAATTAATTTTGTTAAGCCCTAAGTTGGAGTTATAAGGTGGTTAGGAATAATTAAAGTTTTTAATTAAACTTTGTTTTTATAAGGGTTGTGATTATTATTTCAAAGGTGGATGAGTTGTTGATTTAATTTGATGTTCATGAAATTGAGAATTAAGATTTAGGAGAAATAAGGAGTTGTTATAAAATAATTTTTGAGAGGTTTATTGATTATTATTTTGATAAGGGTTTTTATTAAAAAGGACTTTGGTGGATGTGTTTATTAAGTTGGAGTAAAAAGGTGTAAATTGAGTTATGCTTTATCTTGTGATTATTATTTGAAGTCCACTAACCCTTATTGAGATTGGAAAGGAAAGTTGTGTTTAGTGTGGCAGATTTTGTGGACAACTTCTTGGCATCAAAAAGGTATGGGCACATTCTCCTATTGATTGTTTATGGTGGTTGATTTCTGAAATATCATTGGAGTGAAAAGGATTGATTGTGGTTTCCTTTTCGAAAGTGGTTGGTTGAATGCTTCAAGGTTTTCTGGTTTGAGAGTTGTGTTTAAACCTTGTTTTATAAGCATAGTTGTTGAAGCCCATTGGTTATGTAAAGAACTTGAAAAGAACATGAGTATCATTGTTATGTGAGATTTGTGGTTGAGCATTGTTGGAAACATTTGAGTTGGTTGATACATGCTTGGACTAGGGTTTTGTGAGAAAGAGTTGTCCCTTGTGGTGATTGGTTGAGTTGAGTTGATTGAGCCTAGTCAAGTGATTGTGTGAGGTGATTGTTCAAGTCCCATGAAACAAACTATTCTATAATTCTGATTTGAGTTGAGATTGAGCTTAGAACATATTGAGTCTCTAACAATTCTCTTTATGCTTCTATGAGTTGACTTGAGTTTGAGATTGATTTGAGTTGAGTTGAGTTGAGATCATTGTGGATCATTGTTGTCATCCATTGTAGAGTGCATTGCCATTCATTGTTGAGTTCATCTTTGAGCCTTGCCTTCATAGATTTGTGGATGATATTTGAGTACTACTTGAGCATGATTGATTGAGCCTTTGAGAAGGCCTTTGGGATAGATTTTTGGATATATTTGTGGCAGTTTGTGTATGATTGATTGAGCCTTTGAGAAGGCTTTGTGGATAGTTTTTGGGATAGATTTGTGGATAGTTTTAGATAGATTTGTGGATAGATTTGGGATAGATTTTGATGAGGTTCTGAGTGAGCCTATTGAGGAGTTGAGCAAGTTCTTGGTGAGCTTATTGGACAAGTTTGAGTTTGAGTTGAGAGTTTGTAGAGTAGATTTGGACAAGTTCTTAGTGAGCTTGTTGGAGAATATTTGAGCAAGTTCTTGGTGAGCTTGCTAGAGCAGATTTGGACAAGTTCTTAGTGAGCTTGTTGGAGAGATTTGAGCAAGTTCTTGGTGAGCTTGTTAGAGCATATTTGGACAAGTTCTTAGTGAGTTGTTGGAGAGATTTGGTGAGCTTGTTGAGAATATTTGGACAAGTTCTTAGTGAGATTGTTGAGCAGATTTGGACAAGTTTTGTGTGAGCTTGTTGAGCAGTTTTGGACAAGTTCTGTGTGAGCTTGTTATGCAGATTTGGACAAGTTCTGTGTGAGCTTGTTATTGCCTAGCTTTGAGCAGATCAAAGAAATCATTGTATTGGATAAGGATCCTTATTTCTGTGTGAAATATTATAAGGATATTATCTTGTGGAGTACCCCACATTGGGGGAACCACGTTAAATCTTGTGTCTCAATTGTGTGTGGTGACTTGTGCTCTTGCTTACTATTGCTATCTGAGTTATTAATGCACACTTGCTATATTTGGTTATTGCAATTAAGGACATTAATTGATATTGGTTTGGAAAGAAAGTAAAAAGTGGTCTTATACTGTTCACCCCCCTCTCAGTATAAGCTTGTGTTCTTCATAATACTCAACTCCCTACCACTACCACATATCCACACATGTACATATAATAAAATATTATAATATATTTTTTTGAATTTACATGGTGGAATTAGTAGTTGCCACAAATTTTGGTAGGCTATTCAACTTTTATGGCCACCATAGTATTTTGTGTTGTCCATATTGGAAGCCACCATATAGATATTCACACAGTATACCCATATAACCACCATGCTACAATCATTTTAAACATTTTACACCACTGAAAGCACCAGGAAAGGGACAAGCATTCAGTCTGATGAGGCCCGAGATTTGAACCTTGGACCTCCACCTCCCTTATGAGGTTTTGCCAAACCAATTGGTCTACACCTCAGAACTAAAATATTACAATATATATTTTTTAACATGGTGGAATCGATAGCCGTCATGAATCTAGGCAGGCTATCTTGCTTTTATGGCTGCCATAGTATTCTGCGTTGTCCGCCTTGAAAGCCGCCACATAGATCTTCATGCAATTCACCCCTATAACCACCATGCCACAATAATTTTAAACCTTTTACGCCACTAAAATCACCAAGAAAGGGACAAGCATTTAGTCCGACGAGGCCCAATATTTGAACCTTGGACCTCTGCCCCCCTTATGGGGTTTGGATGAACCAATTGGTCTACACCTTGGACCTTAAAATATTAAAATATTAAGTATAATATTATAATATTGAATTCCTAACTTAGGTACTTAACATTTATAGTGTTATTGTATTTATTTTCAAGGAAAAAATAAGCTAGAGAAAGAAGGGACAAATTACATCACCATAATTTTTAGAATACATTTCCATTTACTTGGTTTATTAGGATGATAAAAGTGTTTTACCATTCACCTATGTTGAAGTAATCATTGTACCAATGGTCTCATAGTTACCTAAATGTTGAAGACTCATAAAAATAGATCAGATATTATGAAATACATTCTATAGTGAGGAGATGAAATTGTTTAAAATTGAAACTTGTGGATTTTGTTATCCATATTGCCATCATACTACAAATACTTATCATAAATTTTTGTTTCATGTACTTAGTACAACTCATCATCCTAGTTTATATTCTATTAGACATTATCCTATGACAAATTAAAGTTCAAGTACTTTTTGGTCATATTAGCTACATAAATGTAGTTCCCTATAGTATTATTCTCTTTATTGTTAAGGAAAAACATGATTTACAAAAAGGAGGTTGTAAGTATATCACCATTATTTTTGCAATAAATTTCCATGTACTTAGTTTACTAGGATGAGATTAAGTGTTTTACTATTTACCTATGTTGAGGTCATCATTAGATTTATGTTTTGTTAATGTTAAAGATTCATTGATATAGAATATAAGCTATACAACATCTCCATCAAATTTCTAGGAGGAAGTAAAATTTTCCATGCATGTGTTAGGTAGTGAACCACATTTATTATTAGTGTATTTGATGCATTAAATAAGGATATTTTAATTATCTAGGTTTCCTATCGTTACTTTAAGTAATCTACAAATAAAAGAGAAATTAGCATATATATTACTAATCTCATCATAGGTGGAGTTGTCAATAGCTACAAAAACACTAACATAGAGGATTCATATTTAGAAAACCACCTTATTTGTTTGTTTAAACATCCAAACATAGAAGATGAAGAGAGGTAGTTTTTGGAGTAGTAGCTATAAGAGAAACCACCAACCAATAGGGTTTTGTTAGTTATCATCCATAAGGAGGGTTTATTCTATAAGTATACATGATATAAGGTGTCTAATATCTAGGATAAAAATAGGCATTGTGAAGTTCAAGAGAGATATAGATATTAAGATACAAGTTATACCAACACAAATGTATTAATAGTTAGTTACCCACCATATGGTATATGTAGCACCCTAAAATTGGCGCAGTTAAACCCTTAGTAAAAGATAAAAGATAAAAATTTAAATTTTAACCCCAAAACCACCCCAAAACCGCTTGTTACCCGCTTCCCTTCTTTTTCGTGCCATTTTTAGGATTTGTTTTGACCGTTGGACGATATCGTCGCATATCAGACGAAATCATCCCCGATCTGACGAATTCGTCTGGAACAGAGCGTCCAGACGATTTCGTCCTAAAACTAAATGTTCATAATTAGCTTCTATTTCAATAGCCTCTCCAACTTGGGCAGAAGCGCGTCTACGCAGTTGGAGATTCCCCCATTGGAGATCTCCCAGATTGGGATGATCTCCAACCTCCTAACCTCCCCTAATCCTATATAAACTAGGATTTTTCTAGTTTATCCCCTGACTCCCCTGAACCCCCTTAGCTGATGGATTTCCCTGTAGATTTAGTTCCTTATACACTAGAGCATCCTCGCACTACTGTCTGCATTCTGTATTTCATGTTTTCTTGCAGGAACTCTACTATTTTTTAGTCGAAGCTAGCTCGGATCGTCGCAAGCGATCTCAGATGATTTTGGACGATCTTGTCGAGGAGCGTAGATGATCTCGTACGATTGGAGGCGATCCCGACTGTAGTCCAGATTGGGGGCAATCAGAGCCCAGAGTTTGCATTTTCTTAAACTATTTCTGTATTTTCCCATTGTAATTCTACATTATCTTAAGTTATTATGTTTATGCATCTTGGAGTTCACCTCATTTAGCATAACCGCATGATAAAGTTAAAATCAAACATTAAATCTATTGCATTTCTCTTGTTTGTTATTTGAATCCATTATTTAGGCACGTTTACTATTATTGCTATCATTCTCTATTGCTTCTGCAGTTGCATATTTGGTATTTTGTATCTATTTTTGTGATTGCAGGTTTTTGACAAATTTGTCTAATGAATTCATCAGATTTCAGATGATTTCGTCTGATCTCAGATGACCGACTATGATTTGAGATGATTATGTGAAATATCAGATGATTATGTGTAGTTTGAGATGATCTGGACTGCTACAAGACTCAGAATCTTCATCAGACATCCGAAATCAGGTATGATCTGTCCTAGTTAGCATATTCTCTGTGTTTAGCACTCATTTCTATTTTTTGTATCCATTTAAATCAGTATTGGCATATAGAATAGTTTAGATTCATCTTGGCCAAACCTAGGAGTTGAATGATTAAAGTACAAAATGAACACATCAAACCCATTCTCAACCTAGGCATGGAAACTGCCACTCAAAAGTTTCCTGGTGAACCCACCATCCATCAAAAATTCACCTTTATACTCCTCCCCGAGAGGCGGGACCTTCAAAGGGCCTCTCAGTCCGAGGTATTGTCCCATCCTTCTCGCATCCCCCTTCCGGGCGCGGATCCTATAGCCTGAGGGTAAGGATGCAAAAAATTTGGAGCGATACATTTTGGTGAACCCGACGTGAATAACATAGGCATATTTCTGATTCAAAAATATAAAAAAAAATATATATATATATATATATATATATGTATACAAGAAAAATAAAAACAAAAAAAATCATCATTTCAAGTTTGTATGTTTTAGATTCAATTCTAAATAGTAGATACTAAATATTACTTTTAGAAGTACTAAAGAAACCATGAGTTTTTACTCAAATCAATATGAGCCCATCAGTAATGTTGGAAGAATTCAGCCAAATACATTTGTTGATTATGACCAACCTCATCCCTATTCAACATCACCTCCATCACACTTTTCTCATTTTTCATCCTTACCCCAACAGGACAATCCCTTTTCCAATCCTCTTCATAACGATATTATCTATTCTCCCATATATCCATATTATGTCTATCAATCCACATACAATCCTCCTCCACCCTTTCAATATTCTTCTTTCAATACAACACATCCATTTCAACAAGAAAATACTTATTCTTCCAATCCTACCATGCACTCACATCATACTTCACAATCTTCCTATCATCATTCTACCCATAACAAAGAAAAGAGAGGTAAAAAACCATTAGGTCCTTTTATGACTGAACTCCTAAGGCACTTATCAAAAACCTCTCGAAAACCTTCATCACGTACATTTACAAAGCTCAATCAACCAATGGATATAATTCTCAAGCATTTACTTGATACAAATAAGATTGAACTCCCTTCCATAAGACAACTTGATACCACAACAGATTGGTTTAAACCTGAGCTACATTGTGAATATCATAGAGTAGATGGACATATGACACAAAATTGTAAAGATTTAAGATGTGCAATTCAAGATTTGATTGATGAGGGTCTTTTTAATATAAAGGAATTACAATCTACAACTGATTATAAATCTCCAGTAAACTATCAAACTCCTACACAACAAATACCAATAATCAATCAAGACATGGGGATCTCCCAAGAACCCCTATTCAATTATCAACAATAGGAAACCAATCAAATATTGCATGTTAATGTGTCCCATCATGATGATATTACTAATATTGTAACAAAAACTACAAATGAGCAACCTCAAGTTCAATCAACTCAATCTGATATTCAAGATATGGATTCCTCATTTGACCAACCTTCAAAACTATCTTTGGCTCTAGAGAATGATCCAAAATGGAATGTAAGCATAGAAAGCTCATCTTTAGAATCAAAATCTCAATCTGAAATCCACTTTGATAGCCAACAACAAGTGATTAATCCTCAAGCAAAGATATCCCTTTTAGAAGTATTACAAAGTTCTCATAAGGAAACTTTGTTCAAGATACCTAGCCAACAATTTGTTCCTCATGATATTTTCCCTAAGAACATAATTAATGGTGTAAGCCCTCTTGAGGTTAACCATATTTCATTCTATGATGAGGAGATTCCTTCCTCTACTCCACAAGAAGACTCCTCTCTTTACATTACAGGATCTAGTAAAGAAACACCTGTTAAAACTATCATGGTAGATAATGGCTCCTCTCTTAATTTATGCACTTATCAATTATTCCAAAAACTCAAATTAAAGGAAGAAGATCTTAATGAATCAAATGTTATTATAAAATATTTTAACAATGAAATTCAAGAAGCTCAAGGTACTATAATTCTTCCCCTTAATATTGGATCCAAGATCCTGGATACTTTGTTTTATGTAGCATATTGCCCTTCACCTTACAACCTACTTCTCAGAAGTCCTTGGATTCATACGATGAGGGTTGTCCCTTCCACTCTTCACCAATGTTTAAAGTTTGAACTTGCAAGTAAAATTGTTACCATACATAATGACCCAACACCATTTGAAGAATATTTAACGGTTGAAACATCAAGTTCTATACATTCTCCATTGTCACAATTATCTTCTATCCATCACTTTTCTTCATCCATATATGATCATCCTTGTTTACCAAATAACACCCATGCATATCTTTCACATATGCTCCCTCCATCTTATCAAGACTTGGAAGATAGTGATAAGAATGAAGAACCTTCTTATCCTTCTGACATTTTATTTTGTAACATGATCAATTTTACACATATAAAAGTAAAATCTTTTGCTACATTATTCTACATTATAACAAAGCTTTTGTTATCACTACCTTTTATTCATCACCTTTTGTTCTTACCTTCACCACAACCAAATTATCCTTCAAAACCTCCTTTGATTTTGAAGCAACCTTAGACATGCTATACTCAAATAACCTTGTATAGTGTATATAGATCATCTTGTATATACCACCAATTTCATAAATCAAAATCAAAATATAAAAACATCAAAATCATCAAAATCTTCAAAAACATATTTTATTTTCGTACCTGTCAATTCTTGAAGTATTGCAGTTATATTTTCAATTATTTTGGATAAATTAGCATTTATTTGGAATCCCGCACTTTCACACTCACATGAATAAATATCTTGATTTTATTTGGTATGATTATTAATCTCTCTTATATCAAAGTCCACATTGGAATTAAATAAAGTTTTGAGCATAGAGAATTGATCTTGTTATTTACTTGAACCAAGTATATCTTTTCACATTAAAATGATTTCATTGCAAATTCGATATGATGCTACATAGTAGAAGTGGTTTCTTGAGCGAAAAGTTTCCCCTGCTATCCTATCATGCACATGGTCTAGAATCTTTGAGAATTGACAAAAGGACAAGCTCACCCCTACCCGGAATAAAAATCCCTTGCTCTACAGCCAATCCGAGCAAGTATCCCTAGCATAGGAAGAAAAAGAAAAGTCAAAGAAAATGAGAAAAAGAAAAATATTATTTTGTACCATCGCAACAATATTTCAGCATTATCTCAATTCCAAGCAAAAATACAAAAAAAAAAAAAAGAAAGAAAAGCAAAAGTGAAAAGAAAAAGCAAAATGCAATAAAATCCCTTTCCCTACCCCTTGAAAAGAAAAGAAGGGTGAATGAGCTTGAATCCCTGGAATTCTCAATTATTCGAAAACTGTGAGGTAAGCCCCATAACAGGTGGTTTGTGCCCAACCCGCTTGGCCTTGGGTAATTCCTAGCGTGGTGATATGTCTGTCACATTAGCGACCTTCTTTTGTACAGACCTATGTCAGCTTATGGATTAGCTAGCTCTTGATAACCCGACTTACATAGTAGTCTGGTACGGTTACATGCATATAAATCATGGTTAAGGAACACTCATTTGGTTAAGGCAAATTACTTGTATCAAATTATCTTGCTCAAAATTGGTGAATGAACAATACAATCGCACACACATTTGTATTTGAGAGATTTTGTATCATTATGATAAATCAAGATCGGTAATGAACTCACATTTGCACATGAGGATCCCTTATAAACCTACATTTGTCTTTGAGATAATTTAAAATATTTCTGTAATTCTTTTCGGAATAGTTTTATCCTCTTATTTCAGAATTTTTGTTTTGTATAAAAACAATTATATACATTGTTTCACAAAATCACAAAATGATTTCAAACAACATGTTCATATTATTATTTTTCTGTTTATCAAAAGTCAAAAATTAATCTTGCAATAAAACTAAAATATCCATTTCTTCTTTGGATTTCGCGATGATGGTATAAGTCTATACCTATAAGTCTATGCCTAGCGCAAACCATTGTTCTAATTTTATTTTCCCATTCATTTTAATAAAAACACATATGGCTTACATCATTATGTTACATAACTAAGCTTTAAAATGAACGCACACTTATCTTATTTCAGGTCATTATGTCAACATTCAATTTTGCAATGATGGTATAGTTCCTAGGAACTTATGCACAATTTTTATCACACTTAGGAATTTATGCCTAGCAAAAATCATATTTCTTTTATATCTCATGCATAATATTTTTATGAAAATCTGAAAACAAATCATCACCATCATCATTTTCATCATCACAACACCAAGTCTTAAGACAGTCTCTTAAGCACTCTTTCACTTTTAACAATATTTCTATCCTGGGATTAGCTTGACGACCTAGTGAGCGGCGACTCCATGAAATGGTCTATAACAGCGACAATGTCCTTTGAAATTATTGTTAGAAGTCCCTTTTATTTTTTCAAATTACACCAAAACAACCAATTTATTTACATCAGATTATTTCATTTACAATTTTATGCCATGATATCAAAAATATAATATTTCAAAATGACATAATTACATGAATATTCAATCACAAATTAAAGCATCATACAACATATACACAAGTCATATCATCAAAAACAAGACCATATATATATATATATATATATCAAATTATGTACATCATATCAAAACTGGATTGGTATGCCACAATCTATACCCTGGCATACTCAATCCTCTCAAAAATCTATACAATCTCTATGCAGTCTATAGCCAGCTAGTCTCGAGAAGCCCTCGAGCTCTCAGCCTCATCTCCTCCCCCACCTTGATGTGGAGGAGGTGGTCCCATAGAGGTCCATGTTGTGTCTCGGGTCCTCGTTATCGATCGTGAGGATGTCCTCGTTGATCCCATCATGATCGGTTCCACAATGTTGGTCGGCAGTGGTACCCTCTGGTCCTCTAGAACCATGTGATAGTATACCCCCTGGTAGAATGTGGTCTAGCATCAATAGACCACACTAGCTCATCCCAGTGCTCGCCCCTCCACTTCGATGCCCTGAGCCGTGTAGCCTCATCCCCTACTGCGAGCTCGAAGGTGGGCAACCTCAGCCTAGAGAGCCATCGTCTCACTGCTCTCCCCTACATCGACACCCTTGCCCTTATCAGGTGATGGTGGTCTCTCCCCCTACTATGAAGGGAGTCTCTCCTCCCTCCGCCCTATCTCCTATGGCCTCTGTGGAGCCTGACCCATCCTCTGGCGTCTCTCCTATGGGGACCGTCATTGCTCTCTCCCATCGTGACCCCATGCTACCTCAATGGTAGCCTGGCACTGCCTCCCCATCCGTTGCACCACGGCATGCATCGGACCCTATGCCCTCATCATTCGAGGAGGGCGGATGCCTACGTACCAAGCATCATATCCATCTGCAACCCCAATGTCATCACCATCCACTGGCTGGATGGGGGCATCGTCCGTGTCCTGACTCTAGAATCACTACATGTCTGGAGCCCCGCTCAATGTAGTACTATCTCAAATAGTCTGGGAGTACTCATAATCCCTGAGAGAAGGGATCCCCTATTGTAGACCGAACTATCATAGTACCCGATCGTAGCGGTGGAGCTCTACCTCTCCCCACTCCATCCTCAACCAATAGACTCGCCTGATGCGAGCCAGCTCCTGCCCATCCTCTGCCCACCCGGGTGCTCTCGCCATGGCCTCTAGGTGATCTGGTCCGGGATGAGGTCATCTAGCAACCTCCATGACATCGATAGATCTATCCACCATTGTGACCCTCTCTGTAGCCACCAATAGTAAACCCGGGGCCTCTCTCGGTCAACCCCTATCAATGGGAGCCCTATCGGCCTCCGCACCATGATGTGCTCCCAGCACCAAACCTGTAGCAGCGATGTCAAGACCAGACATCGACCTCCCTTGTATACGACCCCATGCAGGATCCTATACAAGCGACATAGTACAAAGCTACCCCATGCAAATCTGTACCCGTGGTCTCTCATGTCGCAAACTATGTCTGAGAGCACCCACGGTAATCTACACCCACTCTGGTGGCACAACAGTAAGCCACCTACCACTCCTGCCAAAACTTGAGTCAACCTAGATGCCCCAGGCATCTGCCTTAGAGACTCAATGTTCACTCCACCCTTCTCTAGGGTGAAGCTCGGGTCTCCGATCAGTCTCATCATCGCCTGGCCCTGATTGGCCATAGGCATCATGAGCCATCCCTGTATGGGGATCCTCATGATCCTCCATACGTCCTCTAGTGTGGGAGCCATCTCCCCTATCGGTAACCAGAAGTAGGATGACCCCGGATACCATCTCTCTGCTAGGGCTGTCAAAAGCCCTATGTCCATCGGTACTTGTGGCATCTCTGCCACATGTCGTAGCTCGACCTATGCTAGTCGATCATGCTCTGCCTGGTCGAGAGTGGCCAAGTCATCTCTTAGCCCATCGTATTTCCATTCTCGGCTCTTTAGTAATCCCCTCTACAAAACAAACAATAAAACAACAAAAATTCATTAATCAACCAATCATTAAAATAAAATTAAAAACATTTTAATCAAGCTTTAAAGATGATATCGTCCACCATTGGATGATATCATCCCAAATTTGGCAAAATCATCCTTTTTAGGATGAAATCATCTCCGATTTTGCAACTTGGGGATCGCCCCTTGTTGCTATTCTGACGAAATCGATGATCTAGGGACGATTTTCATAAATCGAGACGATTTCGTCCCGACGTCGTCGACGGCCTAAAAATGGCCGCGATGCCCCAAATAATCAAAATTTAAAACAAAAAATTGCACAAAGTAAAATCAAACCTAATCTACTAGGATTAGATCCTTACCCGTAGCCCGCGTCGGACCTCTGTCGCTTTGTGCGCTGTCTCCACCATTGTTTCTCTCTGCAGAGCTCGGAGTGAAAAATGAATAGTAAAAAAATGAATTAGGGTTTTCCCTATTTTTCTTAATTTTATTCAAAACCAACAACATTTTAATTTTGCTTTTCTATGTTTTTACCTCAAACGTTCGATTTGGGTAAAAACACGGAGGGGGCACCATAGTCAGCAGTCGTACGATTCGACCAAGAATCGTCGTCTAAAAAATTGAGTAAATTTTTGCTTTCTCGTAAAACGGGAAAAACTCGTCTTTAACGCATTTTCTTCGGAAAATTCGCTAAAGAGGGGGCAAAATGTAGCACCCTAAAATTGGCGCAGTTAAACCCTTAGTAAAAGATAAAAGATAAAAATTTAAATTTTAAACCCAAAACCGCCCCAAAACCGCTTGTTACCCGCTTCCCTTCTTTTTCGCGCCATTTTTAGGATTTGTTTTGACCGTTGGACGATATCGTCGCATATCAGACGAAATCATCCCCGATCTGACGAATTCATCTGGAACAGAGCGTCCAGACGATTTCGTCCTAAAACTAAATGTTCATAATTAGCTTCTGTTTCAATAGCCTCTCCAACTTGGGCAGAAGCGCGTCTGCGCAGTTGGAGATTACCCCCGTTGGAGATCTCCCAGATTGGGATGATCTCCAACCTCCTAACCTCCCCTAATCCTATATAAACTAGGATTTTTCTAGTTTATCCCCCGAATCCCTTGAACCCCCTAGCTGATGGATTTCCCTACAGATTTAGTTCCTTATACACTAGAGCATCCTCGCACTACTGTCTGCATTCTGTATTTCGTGTTTTCTTGCAGGAACTCTACTATTTTTTAGTCGAAGCTAGCTCGGATCGTCGCAAGCGATCTCGGATGATTTCGGACGATCTTGTCGAGGAGCGCAGACGATCTCGTACGATTGGAGGCGATCCCGACTGTAGTCCAGATTGGGGGCAATCAGAGCCTAGAGTTTGCATTTTCTTAAATTGTTTTTGCATTTTCCCATTGTAATTCTGCATTATCTTAAGTTATTATGTTTATGCATCTTGGAGTTCACCTCATTTAGCATAACCGCATGATAAAGTTAAAATCAAACATTAAATCTATTGCATTTCTCTTGTTTGTTATTTGAATCCATTATTTAGGCATGTTTACTATTATTGCTATCATTCTCCATTGCTTCTACAGTTGCATATTTGGTATTTTGTATCTATTTTTGTGATTGCAGGTTTTTGACGAATTCATCAGATTTCAGATGATTTCGTCTGATCTCAGATGACCGACTATGATTTGAGATGATTATGTCTAATTTCAGATGATTACGTATGAGTTGAGATGATCTGGACTGCTACAAGACTCAGAACCTTCATCAGACATCCGAAATCAGGTATGATCTGTCCTAATTTGCATATTCTCTGTGTTTAGCACTCATTTCTATTTTTTGTATCCATTTAAATCAGTATTGGCATATAGAATAGTTTAGATTCATCTTGGCCAAACCTAGGAGTTGAATGATTAAAGTACAAAATGAACACATCAAACCCATTCTCAACCTAGGCGTGGAAACTGCCACTCAAAAGTTTCCTGGTGAACCCACCATCCATCGAAAATTCACCTTTATACTCCTCCCCCGAGAGGCGGGACCTTCAAAGGGCCTCTCAGTCCGAGGTATTGTCCCATCCTTCTCGCATCCCCCTTTCGGGCGCGGATCCTATAGCCTGAGGGTAAGGATGCAAAAAATTTGGAGCGATACAAGTATCTCAACATAATGTGTAGATATAGTGTTAAACACAATATAAATTATCAAAGGGATGATAGGAATAATATAAAACTGCACCATGAAACTTGATCATTGCTAACCTAAGCATAAAGAAGATTGAATATTCATATCATGATAATTTCTAGAGTTGGCATTGGATGCATTTTTTATGCTCTAGAAAAATTTGATCTACACAATAAATTAGATAAATAAGAATGGGAATCATTATGATAAATGAAAGTAAACAATAAATAGTAAGGTAAATTCAATTGCAAGTAAAAAATAAACTTAACAATACTACATAGGGCACACCATTGGGTACACAATATTATAATTGGTAAAAAATACAAATAAAAAACTATAAAATAAATAAGAAAATGGTTCCAACCTTAAACTATAAGCCATTATGGTTGTACATCATAATCGTGCTTCATGAATATGACTTATTTACCATGCACAAGATTCAATTTACACTTGCATATTTCATGTGTATTTTACAGATACCTAGCCCAAAGCATCGACATGTTAGAAGGTAGGATTTGACTAGAGGATATAGTAGGATTTCATCTAGAAGTATTATGATATTATATCTTTATTGGATGATGATATTAATAATATATTTTCACATGGTAACCAAGGTTAAATATGAATTCATAATATAATATAGAGTATGTGTGTTGTGATTTTCATCATAGAACATTTATTGGGAGAGTCATTGGGTTCAAAGATATTATATGGCTTGTACTAGACATACGAGGGATTATGGATGAGATGAAGTTTAATTGGTATTTGTAACTATTGGAGTGAATATATGTCTTCCTATATGGAGGAAATAATAAATTTATCCTCATATTTAATACCACCAAATTTATATGGGTCTGAGGGCTTGGTTCAACGGTCAAAACACTTTTGTAGGAGCATGAAGACTAGGGTTCCAATCCATAAGCCCCATAGTACCAGTGGGAATGTCATATTTGCATAGCCAACTATGTAAAAGGTTTACCCTATGCAATTGGAGGTTATATTGGTGACAAGAAGTGAGATTCAAACCCACAAAGAGGCATTGAAAATTGTAACAAGTTAATGATTCCTCTAGTATAATAAAAACAAAAACCACCAAATTTATATCAAACATGACATAATTTTATAATCTGTTAGTAGCAACAAGAAATCATTCACTTTCTATGAAGGATGAGAAACTAATTATTTTCTCCTAGTTTAGAGTTATACTAGCTATTTAATATCAATAGTAATATCTAAGTGGTGTGCATGCGTATTTATAAGAATTAAATAAGCTACATAGGGATAAATTTCTAGGATGAGAATCACCAATGAAATAGGTAGAGATATATAATGAGAAAATAAGTCCATAGTAGTAATCATAGTATCACAAATAATATGGTATCAATATGACACCATAATTAACTCCTTAGGCATATCATTACCTACTCTTCCATTTGTTGGTGGTAGTTATCTATATTTAAGTATAAAAAATCCATCATGAGATGGATAATAGAGTAAAAGTATATAATATAATCTATTTTACCATTTATTTGTTTATCCAACCAAACTCTAATTATTGTATCATGGTGTACAACCCTACCCTCTATTATATTTAAACCTTGGACCTCCTATTTGTAGTTCTAAATCCAAATAGTAGGCCCATAAAGTTATAAATATATCATTAAGAGCATCAATTATAATTTTTGGGTAGTTGCAATGGTTCATTGATTCTTTCATTTGAAAGTATCAACAAGATTTGCATGCTCTTTAATTTAGTTATAATTGGAAATGTAACAATGGTATGTCCATTTAAATTGATAATATGGTGAATGTATATGTCAATTGGATAGGGGAATGTGTTATCCACCAAAACATGTTGATAAAAATATACAAAATATAGTGGAATATTTTCTATAAATTTTTGTACCATTGAATGATATCGAATATGTAGATCAATGCTTAAAATTAAAATATGAGTAGGACGAGTAGATTTATTTATAAGTCCTCACCATGATACCAATTGAAGGAGTGAATTCCACATAAAAAAAGACTCTAATAGTTTTGAATGATAATGGGATTGTGACTTCTATAGATAGTGAGGATGCATGCATCGCTAAGTTCTTTGTCCGCCTATTAGATGTCATTAGGAATACATGAGAGGACTTACCATGGAGTCACATATTGGATGGAGGATGTAGGATATGTTTCTAGCCTATAAAATTAATAAGTTGTAAAGTTAGTCATAGTATGCATAACAACTCATTTAGATATATTTGTTAATATAAAATCATGGAAAGTACATACTAAAATTTTATTAACCATGGATACATCACTTAACATTGCACCATTTTATCCATATTCTCTAGTATTATACCATATGTATGTTCAATGCAACACTATATATGGGCTCTATATATTAGTATCATACCATTGAAATGGAGATTGAGTTATGATTTTTGTAGCTTAGTTTTCTCTATAAAATATAGTGTTATTTAGGAAGTCTTCATATAATTCTAGTTGATCATTTGATGGATGCAAGTATTTGTATTTATTTTATGACTTATCATTAATAAATATATGTTCTAGGTAATCAAATATTGAGTCAAGATAAACTTCTTATATTGTACAACAAGGACTATGCATAGCATATTATCCTTATGTTTTCCTATTTAGAATAACACAATCACCTTATGGACAATATCATACAATAGCTAACACATATATGCAATAATTTATGAAATAAGTGTTTAAGCCTAGGTAATACTTAGAGAATAGATGATAGAATTTGCATAAAGACAACAAGAAATGGTAATGAGATCATCAATATAGTAAGCATGTGTAGGATATCTATGATAAGGTCTACCAATATATAACTAATTGGAGTTTAGCCTTAATTCTTTGTCCACATAGCTAGATATTTCTATATCTATCCTAAAATTTGCTACAATAATATTGTTAGAAATGATGCTAACTATTTTACATAAGAAGATATATGTATACGAAATCCATGACATGATACCACATCAAATGTCATAGTATCAATAAATTTAATTGAGCTTATGTGATGCACATGGTTGTATTAGATGTTTTATATGCATGTTGTCACATAGGTTTTTATATGATTAAACATGACAACAAAACTACTTGTAATAAGTGTACATCAAAATATTATACGTTAATTATATTGTTACTAAAATAGACACACCAATTAAGAGTTGGTTAAACCATATATCAATAACTAACTTTCCTATATATTTTTATTATAATTTTTGGGATCATTTTATTGTATTATATGTTGTTATATGTTTGTGTATATGTGTAGATATGAAAAATTGACCCACCTAAGTGAGTCATTTTTCTTAGAGTCCTTTTAGAAGGCTTTCAGAATTTATAGGAATAAGTTTGACCATTTTTTCTTTAGTTTTTTCTTATTTTTTTACCTTGATCAAATCCACGCCCGATAAGTTATGGGGCACAAATTCAGAAAACTTAGGGTTTTTGTGAGAAAAAACTAAATTTTGGACTAAAATCTTAGGGTGTCAACTCAATCAAGGTTAAATATTTGATTTTCCCATATTTTTGCCCTCCAATTCCTCTATAAATAGAATATTGGATTCCCCTTTTGCAACTAGAAGCAACAAAAGTGAGCAATTGAAATATTCATTCGATATTAAGTGTCTTCTTATGAAATATTCTTCTAGTGATTGGTGTTCCTGTGGTGCTCTATTGTTGGTGTATCCCTTGTGATATTACAAGTGGAGAAAGCCTTGATGATAATTTGTCTTCTTGAGGAAGGAGAGGTCTTCCAACTTTGCTCTTACTTCTTCCATGAGACCATCAGGTTTATTCTTCACATTCACAAGTTTTTATATTAGTGTTGTGGTTCTATTTATGTTATTTTATACCTTAATTATTTTAGGTTTTAAAACCCTCTATGCAAATTAATACCCCTTATACTATAGTTCATGGATTTTGGGTGAGTTTTGGTTTCCCTTAATCCACTTTTTGGGTAAGATATTGGCAAGGTAGAGTGCCCAATTTTGAAGTATTAAGAAGGATGAACGGATAGGCAAGCAGGAAAGCATTGGAATCAAACCTCATAGTTATTCCTAGTTTTTGGATGGAAGACCTAGATCCCAAACTCCCATCCAAGATGGATAGAGAAATGGGAAAAGGACATAGCAATTCTTGTTCTCAAATTCTCATCCCAAGGATGGACAAAACTTTAGGAAGGTAATAGTCAAATTCCAAGTTGGGTTACTCATCTATGAGGTGGAGAATTGGGAAGGCAGTAAAATAGGGAACTATACCCAAATAGCCATCCAAGAATAAGGTCATAATTTACCAAGGGAGAAGCACTAGAGACTCCTAATAATAGGCATTAATGATCTGAGCTACCTCATACATCTGGTTGATGGGTGCGAAGGAGATAATTTAAAATACATGACTCTAGAGGTAATCAATTTTAGGCTTTTTTGTGACACGAAGGGGCAAGGTAAATTGATGGTCCAAAAAGAATGTTAGAATTATAAAAGGCCTAGATTGATGTAGAAGCACCTAACTCGCTTCAAACAACCACCATTCCTTCTGGAGTAGAGCCACAACATATCTTTTGACCATTTTAGAAAAATTCTCCTACCTAATGCTATTAATGTTGTAATTTGAAAAATATTCTATAAATATTGGAATGTTTACCATTCCAAAGGGTGGATCTGTGGCATTTACAATTCATATGTAATTTTTATGTCTTGTAAATAATAGTATATCACTATTTGGTCTCTCAATCTATCTTCACTTCTATTTTTTCTTGTGTATGGATGTTTATTTTTATGATGGCCATTTGAGATTGTTCACTTAATTCTACTATCTGGTTCTCATGGGTTTAATTCTACATCCATACCTAGGAATCGAGGTTTATTTTTACTAAATCCAATCGAGTGGGGGTGATCTAATTTTACCACATGGATTTCATCCACCCTCCCACTAGTTTTGGAATTTGCCCTTGCCCACTGCATTGAACAAGAAGTGAGGATAGGATGAGCTGATCTATTAGGTGGTCTACTGCTATTTGTGTTGGTGATATCGAATGAGTGTGTCTTGATGTGGCCATATCCCATTATTGTTAGTTCCAGCTATGACCTCCTTTTGCTTTCTTTCTCATTCTCTTTTCCCCTTTTACCTTTTGTGGTATAGGTACCTAAAACCAAAGGAGTCGGCCTTCTCTAGATATTAACCACCCCTTCATATCTTGAGCTAGATAGTTTTTAAATGTTGTTTGAGGGCTGCTAGGAATTCTCCTACTCGTCTGGTGATAGTTTTTGCATCAATAGTTTTTGGCGACTCTGTTGGAAAACTCATTGAGTTTTCATGTTTGAGGAAATAAAATTTTAGTGATACTCTAGTTTATCCACATCCATGAAAATCACCTAGAAACTTTGACTGTGTAGCATCTCTAGATCATAAGATCAATCACCTCTTCAAATTGAAATATTTTCACTTCTTAAAGGACTTAGGATTAGATGAGTAGCCCTGACCTTGCTAGCAAAGAAAGTATTCTTATCTTGTGACTCCAACCTTGCAATGTAATTCATAGGCTTTGAGGGACTGATGCTTTAATGGTACAACTAAAATATCTTAGATAGAATGATGCAAGACCCTTAAATATCTCAAGCCCACAATATATTCCTAAGGATACACTCAAAATTCTCCCTAATTATGATGGTATTGATGGCGATGCATATGAACATTATCAAGATGTAGCCTCACTTTCCTTAATTTGTGGTATTGCTTCTAAAAATGTGATGCTTAGGCTCCTTGATTTTTCTCTTAAAATAAGAGCATTATTATGGTTCAAAACTTTGGAGCATGGAAGCATTAGCAAATGGGATGACCTCATATAAGTACTTATCAATGCATTCAATGCTTCTGCAGATCCCTTCCTCCTACTCAAACAACTAAAATTCATCAAGAGGGCCTGTAATGAAGCCATGGTTGACTTCAATATTCTCTTTACCAAGACCTAGAGGAGGATATCTTATGAAGCCAAGTCATCTACTTCCCAAGCATACATATACTATGTCCGCACCTTTGAGCTTGACATAGGCATTCTAATGCAACAATCAGGAGAGGGATTTTTTTCATGTTTTTAAGGAAGAATCCCATGTAGAAAGGATGTTGGTTCAAGTAGGAAAACTCCTCGATAGGATTTCCTTTTAGCCTCTTATACCTATAACATCATTTGTTTAAAATTTATGGCCCATGGTCCAAGCCTTCCCTACATATTGGAGCACACAAAGTTCATGCAACCAATAAGAAGAAGGTGAGACATGGGAAGTAAGGCAACCCCCTGACTTATGCAATAGGAAAAACTATCCATTTATTGAATTGGAAAATATCATGGCTTGTTGTTCCTCATAGGAGGAGAAGGCTGAGCAACAATTTCACTTTATTAAGAAGGAGCAGCAACACAATGACATACCAACACTAATTCTTAGCCAAAAAGGGGTGGAATATATCCAGTACCCAAGAGTGAATCTAGGTTAAGAGTAAGCAAGATAGAAATAAATGAGTTGTACCATGATGATCCCTATTGTAGTCTCAATAATAGCTCCTAGATCTTGGAGTAGTCAAAGTATTAAGGGACTAATGGAGTATGGGTAACATTTCAAGTTGACCCATATGAAGTATAATTATGATACCCACCTCTAGAAAAAATTACAACCCAAACATGAGCTAAATTAGTAAAGGAAGCCTCTGCATGAGTGACCTAACTTTAGAGTACAAAGATACTAAAGCTAATAGTAGTATCTTGCTGACAAGGCCAAATTGAGCATGAGGAGGAGCTCAAATATGATGTTATTTGGTTTAAACATTGTAGGTTCATCAGATAAGTGGCAAAGAACTCCTACGATATGGTGTACCAGCAGCATAGCAATTTTATGCAAATAAGCCAATAGATAAATAAAGGGTGTGAATGGTATAAGGTCACATAGTTGCTAATATCATCTTATGGGATCTACTTCTAAGAATAAATATGATCATTTCTAGATGGTACCTCTTCCTTAAATATTCTTTGTCCTCTCATGACTCTATAGCCCAATGGACAACCCTTCTAAAAGATCATAAGCTAATATAGCAGTACACCTTGGCTTGTATGGTAAAGATATGCTTCAAGTTAAATTCTTCAAATAAAATGCAGAGCCCCAACAAAAATCACTCTATAAAAGATCTTATAGGTAACTCTGATAATTCACTAACCAATCAATTGAAGAGGATGACCAAAGTTTCTAATATGTTTTCTAATGAGCTGAGAATATTCTTGCTGAATTACATAAGAAAGAAGGGCTATATTAGCATAGACAAATATCTCTAGTATTCTATCTATTATTGAAAATACCTCAAGCTATAAAGGAGTATATCAATGGAGGCCTATTTTTAGAGGTTTTCCCTAGGGCTAATTTCTATTTTATTTCCTTTTTGCCCTATTTATCTCTCTCCCATTCCTCCTTGTGTGGTTGCCACTACTAGCCATCTTGGGTAGTAGCTCCTTCTTCTCTCCTCCCAGTCATTGTTTCTATTTCCTCAAAACTTTTCCTTATGCTTATTCTTCTCCTATATTGACTTCTTTTTGCTTCTATTCTCCATTGTATCCTACCTTGTTGTGCCCTACCTCTTCCCCTATTTTCATCTAGAAACCATACCTTGGATATCTATATTCCCAGTTTATTCTTTCTATTCTAATATTTGTCCTACTCTCATTTTATTGAAATTATTAAGGAACAATGTTATTTGGGTTTCTATTTCCATAAAATGGAAATATCCTGTGAGTCACCAAGAGTGTGGGTGAATTTTGGCACCCCTTCACCCACTCTTATTTTTAAGCAAGATGTTGGCAAGGTAGAGTGCCCAATTTTGAAGCATTAAGAAGGATGGATGGATAGGTAGGTAGGCAAGCATTGGAGTCGAACCTTAGAGTCTTTCCCAACTTCTAGATGGAAGACCTAGATCCCAAACTACCATCTAATATGGATAGAGAAATGGGAAAAGAGCATAGAAAATCTCATTCCCAAATTCCCATACCAAGGATGGATGAAACTTTGGGAAGGTAACAATAAAATTCCAAGCCGAACTACCCATTTATGAGGTGGAGAATTGGGAAGGTGATACAATAGGGAATTGTGCCCAAATAGCCTTCCAAGAACAAGGTCATCATTTACCAAGGTGTAAGCATTAGAGACTCCTAAGAATAGGTATTAATGATCTCAACTATCTTGTACATCTGGTTGATGGTTGGGAAGGAGATAATTTAAAATTCATGACTCCAGAGGTAATCAATTTTAGGGTTTCCTATGACAAAAAGGGGTAAGGTAAATTTAAGGGCCAATAGGAATGTTAGAACAATAAAAGGTTTGGATTTATTTAGAAGCTCCTAACTCCCTCTAGATAACCACCATTGCTTTTGGAGAAGAGCCACAATAGATCTTCTGACCATTCCAAAAAAATTCTCTCACCTAATGCTATTAATGCTTTAATTTGAAAAATATTCTATAAATATTGGAATTTTCACCATTCCAAAGAGTGTCTCTATGGCCTTTACAATTCATATGTATTTCTTATTTTCCTTGTAAAAAATAGTATATCATTGTTTTGTCTCTTGATCTATCTTCACTTCTATTTTTGCTTGTGTATGGATGTTTATTTCTACAATGGTTGTCTGAGCTTATTCACTTGATTCTGCTATCTATATTTCATGGGTTTCATTGGTTGGTTCTAGAATTTGCATCCATCCCTAGGCATTAGTGTTTATTTCTACTAGAGCCATCCATATGGGAGCACTCTAATTATATTGCCTAGATTTCATGCACCCTCTTACTGGTTCTAGAATTTGCCCTTGCCCACTACACCAAATGAGAAGTGAGGATAGGATGAGCTGATCTGTTAGGTGGTCTACTATTGTTTGCATTGGTGACATTGAATGAGTGTTTCTTGGTGCAACCATATCCTATCCTTTTTAGTTCTAGATATGACCTCCCTTTACTTTATTTTTCATTCCATTTTCTCCTTTCCCTTTTTTTGGTGTAGGTAGTTGAAACTGAAGGAGTTGGACTTCTTTAGAGACCAACCACACCTACCTCTCCTAGGCTAGACAACCATTCAATGTTGGCTGAGGACCATTGGACATGCTTCTGCTCATTCAATGAAAGTTTTTGCACCAACATGGATTTGGTGAAGATCCTATCATGGGGGCATTTTGTACCTACTTTTTTCTTTGTTACCGAATTCATGCTTGATAAATGATAGGGTATGGATTCAATCTATGTAGAATTTGGGATGATTGCTTATCCAAAAACCCTAGGGTTTTGGTTTACATTTATTTTTTATATGTTGCATGTCTATTTCTATGATGTTTTTTCTACCATAATTCTATTTTATTTGCATTTTATTTCATATTAGTTTGGGAAAACTATCCATGTCTAAATCCTAGCCTAGAGATTGCATTTTTGTTTAATTTTTGTTTCATGATATCATATTCTACTATGTTTTTTCTAAAATTAAAAGCTCATTTTATTATGAATAATCAACTAAAAGGATAAAGGGGTCCTAGCTGCCATACCTCCAAGCTTAGTCTAAGTAGGCCACCAAATGTTGACCATATTCTCTAGAGTTTTTGTGAAGCTATTTTGTATATTCAAAGCTATGGGATATTCTCGACACAAGGCAAAGCCTGGATAAAAAAATAGATTAGATAAGTACCCTAAGTAAAACTATTAGGTTGTGTGCTATTTGCTTTTATATTTTCTATCCACACCTAGGCTCATAAGTTAAAAAATATATTTGATTGTTTTCTAGGCATTGAAAGAAAAAATAGCATATAGTGTGCATCTAGGGTTTAGCCTTGTTTGTGCATTTCACTTGTGCCCTTGCTTAAATAGAAAAAAAAGTAATTTTATTTTTTGCAACCTAGGGTTAGGGATCATTGAATCTAAGAATCATACTAGGGTTAGACATTGTCCTCTTGCATCTTGTTTATTTTGCACCATTATTTAGTTTCCATAGTTTAGCATAGAAATGCCAAACATAGGTGGTTGCTTAATTGAAAAAATTAAACATATCCACCCTAAAATTGGAGTGAGTCCTTAAAAAATTCATGGTGAACCCATTCCTTTATGTCCCTGAGAGTAGATAATATAATACACCCCCGTAGTTCACCTCGATTTTGTAATGCATGGACACTTGTGTGAGCACTTGTAACTCCATGAGTTTTCTTGGACATTAAGAAATGGGATGATGCCTTAGAGAATTTATGCCAAGTGGCTTTCAAACTTTCTACATGGTTTTCTTTTGTTGTAATGCTTCCAAGGAGAGTATAACTCCTTTTTGTATACCTCTTCTTTTCTTGCTACATTTCTTGGAGTGAAAGAAACCTCCTCTTGTTGGTCAATCATTGAGGCAATTTTGGAACTTCAAATGGCATTGTAGGTGAATCTTTTGGTGTAAAATATTCACCAAGATAGAAACCTCTGAATATATCACCTAATATCCTTATTCTTTATTCCCTTTAATGTGCTCCTTTTACACTATTTTTCCATGTTGATTGAGGTAGAATATACCACATTTTTGCTTGTAAAAGAGAGTTCCCTTTCTATCTATGTAAATGTAGGTTGATGATCGACTGATTACCTTTTGCAAATTTATCCATCCAAGATGTGAAGTGTGAGCCCCTTCAAATGGTTCCTTGTGCTTTGAATTAGGATTAATTTATGTTCGACCTTTCTTTCTTGATGTTCAACCTTTCTTGGCTGAATTTCCTATAGTTTTTATGCCTTTAGTGGCACCTTCAATCTACCCTTTTCCTACAAACAATATAGTTTAATACCTTGTAATATTCTATGAGAATAATATGTTCCTATTACACCCTTTTTGCACTCCTTCTTGCAGGTATTGTAGTCTGATTTTGTAGAAGATTTTGAATGAACAAATGATGGTTTTGAGGACATCCATTTGGATAGACTCCTTGTACCATTTTCTTGGATATTTTGATAGATCCAAGCTTTACAAATGTTGTATATAGAAGCTTTTTTCTGCTGCATTTAACCTTGTAGTACTTTAGATTTTAGACTCAACAAATCTCAATATTTGAAGCTTCTTTTGGTTAGTTTTTATTCACTTGTACTAACCAATTTTGGTGGCTTCTATTGGCCACTATGAGTTGCATATTTTTGTGCACTAATAGTGTCTTTAGACACTTTGAAAATTTATATTTTGTGCCCTTCTCATGAACACAACAATAATATTTTTGAGAGCAATATAATAGTGCAAATGAATCTAATAATATTTTAATTTTAATGCACTAAAAATTTCACCTTATCACTCCAATAAAATCTAAAAAATAATGCACTTAATCAATTTACTGCAACTAATCAAGAATAATCTGAAATGAATCTTCAAGAATTATTCTACAATTCTCTTATAAGCAAGGTAGTAGGAGCTAGTATTTTTTTTCTTTCCAAAGTAGATGATAGGTAGTTGATAGATAATTTGAAATTCTGAAATCTAATCAACTCATAAAGTGTAAATGAACCTTGAATAAACCTTTCTCTTTTTGCACTTTTGAAGACTGTAATTCAATTCTCCTTATTACAACTTTAATCCAAATTAAGGTGCTTAAACAAATATGATAAGTAATCCACTTTAATGAATATACTTGCACCAATAGTTGCTTACTTTTTATTGAAACCCTTTTCATTGCTTCTGTAGAGGATGTAGATCTTGGTGTCTAAGATCACCAAGTTGCTTCCTTGAGTAAGATCTTGTAGCTCTTTGTAGGCTACCCTAAATAGCTTCATCTTCACCAAAATATGATGTCAAACTCTCTTTCACAAGCCTAGATTTTTGGTGGATTTTTCTCCTCTTGTAGTATCCTTTTATTGTATATTTGAAGGGATATTTGTTTCTAAAGTAGTGCCTTCTTGTTGTGAGAGGTAATCTCTAAATCTCCTAAATTTTGTAGGCTTCTTCTGTTTGAATATTCCTTCAATATTCTTGTCAAATTCTAACTTCAAAATAGGATCTTCATCTCAAGCTTCTGAATGTCTTGAAGTCTTATGATATTTAGCACTCCTTGTCAAATTCATCTTCTTGGTCTTGTTGTTAGATGGTGATAATTATCCCAAATATTTCACTATCTCTAATTGTGAATTTCTCCAATGATTTCTCCTTGGAACTCCTTTGATGATATCTTCAGTAATGTTCTCCAAGCCTTTTACTAGATGGTCATATAGACCTCTCCAAGGCCTTTGATATTACATCTTCTTTTGATCTTTCTTGATACCTTATCTTCAACCTTCTACTTATTGAAGTTTTGGTGGTAAGATCTTCTCATGGATCTATGATTCTACTACTTTTGGATTCAAGAAAAAATCTCCTAGTCCTTCTTCTTCTTCCAAGTTTATAAGTTCTTCAATGAGATCTTCTCCTGATCTCTTTTGCTTCAGGTGTTGGATTGATTCTAAATAAGATACTCTTCCTATCCTTTTTGTAGGAAGCTTTTCCAACTCACTGAATCTCCTTGTTCCTACAACAAAGTATTAGTACTAAAATCTACTTCTAAATTAGATACTCTCTTTTGGAGTCTTCTTTAGGATCAAGGCTTATGTGGCATTTTTAGTGTCAAGGATTGTGTGTTTTTTTCTTCATTATCAAGGCTTCTATGGAATTTTCTTCTAGATCAAGGCTACAATGGTCTTTTCTTCTAGATCAAGGATTATATGGCCTTTTTTTTTGGTAAATTAATAATTTTATTAAAAATAGGGCATTTGAAAGGTGCCCCAATGCCTTGTACATCAAAGGAGCATAAAGGAGCAGACAAAAAGGAACCACAGAACTGCTTGCTGAAACAAAAAATTACATCCTCAGACTAAAAGGAGCAAAAATAAGCAGCCTTTGACAAAAAGGAACAGAGAGAAATAGGCAAAAAGATGATAGAACCCAAAAAGAAGTGATCCTCCGCCATAGAGGAACTCAAAAAGAAGTGATCCTCCACCACAAAGGAACCCAAAAATAGAGGAAAAGCCATCAGCCATCAAGGGGAATGTCCATCTGCATGAGAGACGAAGCAACACCTTCCAGGCCAACGTCTTTTGCATCTATTTTTAAAATCTCTTTAGTACTATCCTTAAGAATAGTGGTACAGGCATCCTTAGCGATCTCCATTACATCTTCATCATTGAAAACATATTTGACGTCAATTTTGGTATCAAAGGATACCTCAACACCGGCCAAGACTGGAACATTATCAAAATTATCATAGAAAAACAAGAGGCTTAGTGCATGGCGCTGTTCTTTGAGAGTTGATATCGCCTTTCCAATGGCCAAATGAGCAGTTTCAAGATGATCAATGGTGGCTGAAGTTGCATGCACAACCAACTTGTGAAGGTACCTTTCAACTAGGTCAAGAGAATTAGACTTATCCTTTGGAGTTTTTATAGAGGTGGACGGAGGGGTTTTGGCAATTTCTTTGTGTTTCAGCCTCTGGGAACTATGGACAGGGGTCATTTCAACTTTGGCCTTCTTCCTGGCAGAAAAATTAGAAAAGGATTTACCCCCTTTGTCTTTTCTTTTGGATCTGGTAGTTTTTAGACTCGGGGTTGAGGAAGAATTCTCTTCCTCAGACTCAGGGGTAGGGAGGTTACCTGAAGGGAAATGCAGAAGGAGGAACTTGTACAGGACTTTAAAAAGACCCTGGTGACAAGGTTTGGCCTCATATTTCTTGGAACGATTGGTAGTGATAGTATAGTCCATGGACCAGAATAAGGTGGTAGGAATGTTCATCATTTTTGAGTCCCGAAAGTGATTTACAAAGGCTAGATGATAACAACATAGTTGGGACTCGGGGTTGTCACAAGTAAAATATTGCATTATTGGCTTTAAAATTTCTTTCTAGGGCGTTGACAAGTGATGACGAAACAAACCTTTTTTTACCTTCTTGTGGATAGGTGAATTTTTTTCTAAGTGTGTCAACTCCGCCTCCCAGTTGTGCTTGTTTCTTCTGATTACTTTTCTATCCAAATCTTGCCCCGTCAGGTCCGCCAGCAACTCGAAGGAAATATGGAACTGGATGCCATGGATGGAAACAAAGTCGTTGTCCCAAGTTGTCATGAAATCCTTAGTAACCTCCTCGTCCACACCGTAGAACATCTTGAAGAAATCAATGATTCCTTTTTTATCTTTAAACATATCAATGGAAATAGAATCCAGTTCAAGAGTCTCAGGCTCAATGAAAACAACTTTCCCTTCCTTCATGGTTGCAAAAGGAATTAAGGAAGGAAAGAAATTGAAGGTAAAAAAACATATGCCCAAAGGAAAAGAGACATAAATATGCATCCACTGATAAAGCCACAACAGGAATAAATAGAAAGTAATGCTTGGCCAAAAAGGAAAAAACTACCAGAAAGGATAAGATTGGTTAGGGCAGTAGGCATGACACAAAATAGGGTGATAAAGGCGGGTAGGAGCAATAGGGAAAAACACCATCCCATGGAAAATGGAGCTTCTTGTAATACTCATGCAACGAAGCCAATGACAAAAGTAGGCACGATAACCAAAAAGGATTGGGATGCTCATCCTAGGAGGCCTCGGGAGAATGCGAAAGACAAAGCGTTGAGAGAGGGTTCTCAAAAAGGCAAAAGGACAAACATCATTCCACATGAGAAAGAGATGATTTAAAAATAAGGTGGACCTAACATCGGGATTCCTCATGGAAACAATTATCAAAAAAGAAGGGGCATATATGAGAGGCGGCGAAGAACTTGGAAATATAAACACAGAACCCCTTTTCAAAGAAAGATAATGCAAATGATGAATAAAATCTCCATTTTGGATTTTTTTTGGACTTTGGACATGGACCCAATGAATCACGAAAAAAAGGAGTCTTGGGCAATGGAATAATCAAGGATTTTGAGATTCATCATGATTGATAGTATTTTGATCACATTTGACCAGCTCGACAACTTCATTGGGGAGGACATCCATCCAAGTCATCAATCCTTGTACATTAATGCCAATGTTGGCCAATTTGTCAGCCATAGAATTGCCCTCCCTGAAAGTGTGTTGAACCACAACATTGACTTGTTGGCGAAGAATTTGCTTGCTTTCTTCAACAAGATTCCTGATCCTCCAGCTACTGGGTTTGGAGGTTTTTAGGTAATTAATGATATTAAGAGAATCTCCTTCAACAATAAATTTTCTTGGAATATATTTTAAGAACTGAAGACCTCTCCACACCGCTTTAGCTTTAGAAAAATGATTGGAAAGGATTCCTAATGGTTCGAAAAAGGTAAAAATGGAGTTGCCAAGATGATCACGGAGGATTCCTCCAGCTCCTACGATGCCAGGATTACCTTTTGTAGCACCATAAAAATTAAGCTTAACCCACCCCACTGGAGGAGGCTGCCATTTAATATTGGCCCTAGATGAGGAATGATTAGCAGGGCTTGGGATATCAATGAAAATATTACAGGAATTCAGGATAACCTTCTCAAAAGGTGAACAAGGAAAAGGATCAAAAGGAGCAGCAAGGGCATTCTCCTTAGCATAAAGGATAATTTTACTAGCAATAATGTTGGCATCCAAGGCTTTCATGTCAAAAATTCTTTTATTGCGTTCTAGCCATATTTTCCAAAGGAAATGTTGCAAACAAAACTTCCAAAGTCCTCTGAGCATAGGATTTTTGAAAGGATTTGGCCACTGTTGGAACAAGTCGACAATGGAAGGAGGACAGGCCCAAGCGATCTTGAAAGTGAGGAAAATTTTGTTAATCACCATTCTTGAGAAGGAACAAAATAAGAAAAGGTGAGAGGTAGATTCCCAATCAGAGAGGCAAATATGGCATCTGTTAGGCAAAATAATACCCCTTTTTATGAGGTTTTCCATAGTTAGGATGTGATCTTGGATGCATAACCAGGAAAAGGAGGCAATCTTGGGGATCAAATATTTGGTCCAAACAAGCTTGAACGGGATAGGATTTTCAATAATGTTGAGAGAGAGAAAATAGGCTGACTTGACAGTAAAATCTCTAGAATCAGTAGGTTCCCAAATAGGACAATTAGGCTGGTCATTTAAAGGAATTCTGACAAAGGAAAGTTGATTATACAAACAAGATATTTCATTATCATGATCAGGGACAACAATCCTTCTCCATATCTTATGACCATTGATACAAGAAATGAAATTTACCACTAAAGGTCCAACCAACTGATTAGTAATGTTCCTCAACCTTTGAAACATAGGATTCTGATTAAGAGGCTGGTCCCCAATCCATTTGTCATCCCAGAAAGAAATAGATATGCCATTACCAAGTTGCCACATTAGACCTTTGATCAAGAGGGAATGAGCTTCACAAATAGACTTCCAGAAAGTAGACCCGAAATAAGGGACCTCTCCATGAAGGAAATGAGAGTCCTAAAGGTATTTCCTCTTTATGATCTTGACCCAATGAACATTCTCGTTAGAGACCAAACACCAGGCTTGTTTGGCAAGAAGAGAAATATTGAGAGGAGAAATTCTTCTGAGCCCTAAACCTCCCTGATATTTAGGCTTACACACTTTATCCCAAGCAACCAGATGAAATCTATGTTTATTTTCAGATCCTGTCCAGAGGAAATGTTTTTGGATTTTTTCTATTTTTTTGTAAACACTCATAGGAGCTTTGAACAGAGAAAGGAAGTAAACAAGAATACTCTGAAGGCAAGCCATGGTGAGAGTAATTTTCCCCGCTTGAGATAAAATATTACTCCTCCAAGTGGTGAGTTTTTTTTGTAGCCTCTCAATGACATTGTCCCATAAACTATCTTTGACATTCCCAGTGAAGAGTGGTAAACCTAGATAAGTTGAAGGCAAAGGAGCTATGGAGCAATTAAGGATGTCAGCAATGATGTTTTGTCTTCTTGGAGGAGTGTTAAGGAAGTAAATTTTACTCTTTTGAAAATTTATCCTTTGACCTACAACATGCTCATATAGGAAGAGTATTCGCTTGATGATCTTTGCTTCATTGATAGATGCAATCGTAGACAACAGAGTATCATCAACAAATTATTGATGTGTGATAGGATCGCATTGAGAAGTCATCTGGATTCCAGAAAGGAGACCAACATTTTTTGCTGCAATTATTGATCTTCCTAAAGCCTCAGCAGCAATTATAAATAAGAGAGGAGATAAAGGGTCTCCTTGCCTTAGACCTCGGTTGCTTTGAAAATATCCTATAGAAGAACCATTGATGAGGACAAAAAACCAAGTAGAAGAAATACATCCTTTAATTAGATAAATCCATTCAGGATGGAAACCAAACTTGCTCAAGATAGAAAAAAGGAAATCCCAGTTTAGTCTATCATAGGCCTTGTTCATATCAAGTTTGAGAAGGAAGGTAACTTTTTTGTTGATTGAGACTGAGTGAATTACTTCATGCACTGAAATGATGCCATCCAGGATTGATCTACCTTTGATAGAACTTCCTTGGCTCTGATTAATAATCAAAGGCATGACTTCCCTCATGCAAATGGTGATGGCTTTTGTTAGAATCTTGTAAATGACATTGCAGAGACTAATTGGCCTGAAATCATTGAAATTACTTGCATTAGGATTTTTTGGTATGAGCGCAATGAATGTGGAATTGAAACCCCTTGGAATGATTTTGGAGTGTTGGATATCTCTTATGGCTTTGCAAACATCCCTATTGACAAGATCCCAAAAGGCTTGGAAGAACCTAGGGGAAAATCCATCCGGGCCAGGAGCCTTGTCAGGATCCATGGAAAACAAAGCATCTTTAATTTCCTCATCAGAAAGGGTAGCAATAAGTCTGCTATTAATATTATCAGAAATAATATGAGGAATGAATTGAAGGAAGAATTCCTTTGCCACCTGGGAATTTGGTCTGTTCTCTGCCTAAAGTAGTTGCATGAAATGGGAAACACCTTCATTCCTGATTTCTTTGATATCATTGATGATCTCTCCATCCTGGATACGGATTTATTTAATTCTATTATTGCTTCGATGTCTCATGGTAGAAGTATGGAAGAATTTGGTGTTAGAATCTCCTTTTTGGAGCCATAAGTCACGGGATTTTTGTCTCCAAAATATTTCTTCACATTGGAGAATATTGTGATACTTGGCTAACAATTCCTTCTCTTCTTTTTTTATCTCAGCAGTATAATCACCATTCTCCTGATTATTTTTTTCAATCAAAGATAACCTCAACATTAAATCCTGCTTATTGTGGAAAAGGTTGCCAAATATATCTTTGTTCCATACTTTGATATTCTCTTTAAGATAATCAAATAAGGTCATAGTAATGCCCCTTTCATCAAATATCCTGATGATAAGGGGAAAAATATTTCTTTGGCAAATGCGTCTAATGAGGTTAGTCTCTTTGCTCACCCTTATCAATTTCAAATTCTTGCAGATCTAGACACTGAGGATGTCTTTGATAAGAATAATGATCCAAATTCCAACTCCAATCCTCCCTTGGACCCAAAGGAAATTATTCAAGAACCATCTTCTGAGCCCTTGATTGAGGACCCTGAACCCTTGACCGAGGACCCTTTCTTATCAACTACTCTAAAGGATGAATGACCTATGATTGAATATGCTTCTATTCCATCATCCTTTCTTGAACCCATGAGTCCTATGATTCAGAGAATATCCACTTCTACCTTCAGTCCCAAAATCCTTCGGAGTCAAAATAAGTCTCCCATAGATTGTGGAATAAAAAAAAAGATAGGAAGACCTTCCCACTCTGATCAAAGGAACCAAGATGCAAATGAGGACATTGCTAATGGTGTACAGAAAACCCTATTTTCTACTGGAATTAATATCTCTAAGGAAGAAATAAAGTGTACCAAACCTCCCCAACCACAAGGAAATGGAGGCAAAAGAATCTCCAAATCCTCCAAATGAAGATCCTCTCATGGAATGTGAGAGGCCTTAATGGCATAGCTAAGAAGCAACTAGCTAAATCATTAAGGAAATAAATCAGACTAATTATTTTTATGATTCAAGAATCCAAGGTTAGTGAACCTCTTGATAAAAATATCTGCAATTTTATTTGGAAAATTTGTGATTTCTACGCTTGCAATGCCAGGGGTGCATCTGGAGGTCTTTTATGCCTATGGAATCCTTCTCTTGTGGAAGGAAATCTCATCCATTCCAATGATGAGATTTTGAGCATTAATTTTTTTGATAAATATAGCAATTTTTCATGGGTTATGACTAACATCTATGCTCCCAATTCCATTTTTGGGAGATTTCATATGTGGAATACTTTATCTTCAATCAGAAGTGCTTTTTCTACCCTTCCCTAGATTCTCGTTGGTGACTTCAACACCCCTCTATTTCCTTCTGATAAAATGGGAGGAGTTGGTTCTTTTTCTAAGAGTATGGAGGACTTCCAAGATTTTATCAATGCACAAAATTTGATGGATGTTAATTTAAAAGGCAATCAGTTCACATGGTCAAATAGAAGGTGTGGATCCCAACTAATTCAAGTTAAATTAGATAGGGTGTTGTTCTCTCAGGAAGTTTTCGACAATTAGGGAGATTCCACTCTTAAATAACTCCTTAAAATTGGATCTGACCATAGTCCCATTCTTTTAGACATAAAAAATAAAAAAATCTACAAAACCCCTTTCAGGTTTGAAGCAATGTGGATGCAACATCCTGATTTCAAGGAAAGAATCAATAATTGTTGGCAAACTTATGTTCAAGGAAAACCTTCCTTTATTTTGGCTCATATTCTATGGCCTTTTTTGATTAAGGCTTCCATGGCATTTTTTCCTTGTGAAGTTTCCAATCTAGCAATGGATATCTCTTGTCTTCCAACTTCACCATGTTTCTTCTCCAGAAGTCTCTTCTATAGTATTTTTCTCTTGCAACAACTAATCTCTATACTATGAAGGCACTCTGACCTTCAGGAAACAAAGTTGAAATCTCTTAGATTTCTATTTTAGGAGGTGACCCAATCATCTGAGAATTAATTTCTTTCAATAAAATAAAATTTAGGTAAATATCGAGTCCTAGTATCGAGATCTCTTAGATGAGCTTCACTAGTTGATTCATCAAACTAGTGGATCAAATACCAACTCCTAGTCTTCACGAGTTTTCCATTGTAAATCTATGGAAAGACTCTAGCCATATTCAATCTCAATATTTTAGAAACTAAGATTTATTTCAGTCGTTACTTGTGACTCTCCCTAATTCTACCACCTAGACTCTTCTGAGAATTTTTGACAGTGACTAGTCCAATGGTGCGTCAGGTTGATAAAAACTTAGGGTCAATGATAATGGTGGTTTTCCTATTGATCTACCATAGATCTGATACCACTTTTAGATTTTGATATAACAAGTAATGGGAGATATAAATCACAAGATGCATAATAATATGAAATAAATTAAATCTATGAGATGACTGAAAATATACTATAAATAGAAATGATGGAAATATATACAAAGTAGCTATGGAGAAAATGAACACTCTATGAATAAAGCTACTTCTTAATAATGAGCTTTGAGCATATCACACTCCATAACATTACATCACACTCTACTACATCACACCACACTATTCTACACTACTTCCCATTGCTATATCATACTCTGTCTATGGACCTTTATATAGGAAAATATGTTCCTTGGCCAACACTCTACCTAGTTTTGCAAGGGATAACTTACACATTGAAACTTGTGCATTTATTTATTTTTGAATTTAAATGGTGGAATCGGTAGTCGCCATGAATCCGGGTAGGCTATCCAACTTTTATGGCTGCCACAGTATTCTGCATTGTCCACCCCAGAAGCCGCCACACAGATCTTCGCGTATTCCGCCCCTATAACCACCATGCCACAATAATTTTAAACTTTTTATGCCATTGAAAGCACTAGGAAAGGGACAAGAATTCAGTCTGACAATTTATTTTAAACTGGTTTTATGAGGGGTCCTGGTCCCCTCATACCGGGGTTTGAACTTGGATCTCCTGGATGAAAACACTTGTGCATTTATTACATTGCATGAAGTAACTAGATAAATTCCCCCTAAAGTAATATAATGTCCTAAGTATGTACCAAGAAAGGTAATTTACATGATCCAAATAATATAATATAATCTATTTCTAACAAATCTATGCTCGATAAGTTACGAGGCACAAATTTAGCAAATTTAGGGTTTTCATGAGAAAAACCTAATTTTTTTTAACCTAAATTTTAAACTGACCTCTTAGGAAATCAACTCGATCAAGGTTAAATATTTGTTTTTCCAACATTTTTTCCCTTCAATTACTCTATAAATTTAGGATTGGATTCTCCTTTTGCAACTAGAAGCAACATAAGTGAGCACTTAAAATATTCATGTAATATTAAATATCTTCTTATGTAATCTTATTTTGGTGCTTTTGGTGTTCCTGTGGTTCTCTATTGTTGGTGTGTCCATTGTGATATTGCAAGTGGAGAAAGCCTTAATTATAATTTATCATCTTAAGGGAAAATAGATCTTCCACCTTTGCTCTTACTTTTCCCACAAGATCACTAGGTTGTTTCTTTCCATTTACAAGTTTCATATTAGTGTTGTGGTTCTATTTGTGTCATTTTTCTACCTTTTATTTTGGGTTTTAAAACCCTCTGTGTGAGTCTATATCCCATCTACTATAGGGTGTGGATTCAATGAAAACCCTATTTTTTCCTCATGGAGATATTCTACACTTATTTTTTCCTTTGTTACTCAATCTACGCTCGGTAAATTACAGGGTATGAATTTAGTCTATGTAGAATTTGGGATGATTGCTCATCCCAAAACCCTAGGGTTTTTATTAAAATTTTTGTTGTGATCTACCACATGTATTTTTGTATTTTATTTTATCTATCAACATTCTATTTTATTTGCATTTCATTTCATATTGTCTTAGGGACAACTATTCATCTCCAAACCCTAGCCTAGAGATTGCATTCTTGTTCAAGTTTTGTATCAATTCTATTTCGCATATTATCCATTATTTCATGCTATCATATTCTACTATGTTTGTTCCAAATTTCAAAGCTCATTTTATTATAAGGACCAAGGGAGCTTGATTGTTGCGCCTCCAAGCTCAGTTTGATAGTGGCCTAAGCAAGCCCCCAAACATTGACCATATTGTGTAGAGTTTTTGTGAAGCTATGTTATAGATTTGAAGTTGTGGGATATTATGGATGTAAAGAAAATCTTGGATAAAACATTATATCAGATAATTTCCCTAATTAAAACTGTTATGTTGTGTGCTATTTGTTTTTATCTTTTCTATTCACTTTTAGGATCATAAGTTAAAAATAAAATATTTAATTGCTTTCTAGGTATTTGAAATAAAAAGAACATATAGTGTGCATCTAGGGTTTATCCTTGTTTGTGCATTTCACTTGTACCATTTCTTAAATAGAAAATATCATTTCGTGCAACCTAGCGTTAGGGATCATTATCCTCTTACATCTTGTGTGTTTTATACCATTATTTTATTTCCATAGTATAGCATAGAAATGCCAAATATAGGTGGTTTCTTAATTGAACAAATTAAACATCTCCACCCAGACTTAAAGCGAGTCCTTAAACCATTCCTGGTGAACCCATTCTTTTGTGTCCTTGAGTGTAGAGAATATAACACACACCACATTTCACCTTGGCTCCTAGCGGATCTAGCCGACAATCATACATTATAGGGTAGTTTTCCCCCTCTAGAATGTGTGTGCAATTGATAATATCATCTTATATGAGTCTATATCATAGATGCAATAATTTTGTTAAGGTAATATATGCATTGGATGTTGAGTTATATTGAAGTCACTATTATATTTGTTTTTTGCATAAATTCTATCATGTTGGAACTTATTGTCTTCTCTATGTGAATAGAAACTCCAAATTAATACTACATTAAAATATCCAATATATATAGATTAAGTACTTACAAAGCATTTGAAGTGTAGTTTCATATCGAAGATGAGTTATCCTAGTGCTACTGTGTTTAAAATTATAATTCATGTTGTATTTTATTGAATGGATGCACTCATTCAACAATGTCTAATTTAATCTATGCTTTTTATACTTGGTCAAGGCTAGTTTATTGATTTTTCAAGAAATAAAGTACAAATGTCATTTCTACTAGCAAATATAATTATACAATTATCTTATCATTACACAAGAACTCTTGTATATTTGAGACCTTCTTGAAGACACATGAATAAACTAGGAGGTAACTACCATTCATGTTTATTATGGCATGAGAACCAAAAACTTGAAAATGAACCCTAGCACACATATTTAAATAAAGTATATTAAGATATGATTATAAATTACAAGATAAAATGAATCAAAGGTCATTTTATTTATTTATTTCTAGACACAAGATCACATGAACATATTTTTTATTAAAAAATTGATTCAATATTAGCTTAAGAATTTTTGACACATGGTGGGTCTCAAATAGGTTTTTGAATAATGGAGTATTGACATCTCATTGATATTAAAACAATGTATTCTTTGTGTTTTTTTTTTAACTTATCATAGTAATTGTCTGATGACTATCATTTATTAACATCATTAGGATTATATTATTTAAAATGTATTATAATTGAAAATAGACTTCTAAGGATTTTATCACCTCTTATAATTAGCCAATTATAACCATCTTGAGCTTGTCTAATCTTATATAATGCCATCTTATTTTATTACTTTTCTTTTTCATTTTCTTAGTTTTATTTCTTCAAAAATTTCCTATGTGCTTCAATAGGTTATATATATATATATATATATAGAGAGAGAGAGAGAAACATGCCATGCACACATTTTATCTTCATTAATTTATTATCATTTGTTTATTGTTGTCCAATATATCAACTCTCATAAATCAATATGACTAATATATCATTAAATCCTATTTGTAATTTTTATTAATATAGACCATTCTCATTATTTCAAGTATGTTTGAAGTAAATATTAATAGATACTCCTATTTTATTAAATTGGATAGTTTTATATGTTATTAAATACAAAGTTGCCATACATGTCTATAATGATATTAGCGCCACAAGGAGACAATGTACCATATTATACACAATCAAATAAATCATATTGAAGTCCAAAATCATTTGTTGCAAGATAAAATACAATAGGTTCAACTAACTTATATATCACTAGAATAAAGATCGTGTATCTATCATTCTAATAAAAATATTAATTGAAGAAATTTTCAGGAAGTTTTCGCACAATTTGTATTAAATAGGTTCTCATTAGAACAATGGTAAAGGACTAACATAAGATCATTCTTTAAATCATTGTTTAATAACTAAAATATTTTTTAGTAGATTTTATTTCATGTAAATTGAATAGTAACTATAATTTATAAGTGTACTTGAGATTATATTATTTTATCTCAATTATAGTTGATAATAGAATTAAGATTTTAGTGAATTTTATCTATTTAAGGGAACACCATTTAGTTAAATTGACCTTTTTAATCATATAAGCTTGTATAATACCATGTTACTTCATTACTCTTCTTTTTCATATTTTTTGTTTTATTTCTTCCAAATAAACACATGTGCCTTAGTATGTGTAATAGATGTTAATACTTATCATTTACACATTAGTTGATATGTAAATTATCATCACCTATCTAATATTAGTTTATATGTATTAATTCCTAACTAATGAATGTAACCAATGCATTACATGATTTATAATGATATTAAGACATATTTAAAAAAATTGACAATGGAAGATATTATAATTTTTTAGTAATGGTAGACACTTCCAATTTCTTGAATTGGATGATTGTATATTTTAGAAATATGAAATATGTAATAAAATTCATCAACATATGCTATTATATATTTTATTTTTAATATAATGAAACTCAATTAAATATGACTAAAGTTTTTAATTAGGAGATATAATTACTACATATTACATACTTCATGTTTAGATCTTAGGAGAATTTTAAAAACTAAAGGACCCATATGAATAAAATATAGGTAATATGGGAAGAAAGACATTTTTTAAAGTCCTTACTGAAAGTAAGGTAACCCTATTTGGAGGTAAGGATTACTTAGTTGGAAGTATAGATACCCTAATTAGAAATAATAGGAAGAATTAATCTATGGAAAAATTTATCCTCCTAGTAAATATTACACCAAAAGTGATTATCAATGATGGCATGATTGAGCATGATATAATGGTTCTTAAACCTAGAGGGTTAATATGTAACTTCCATGGATATTGGTCATGTTTTTATGAGATTCAAAAATTGGATCAAGTGGAAGAGGGGATTGAATTCAAATTACTCCATGAGTTTTCTTCCAAAAGGATTTTCCTCATAATCTTCTCTAGTGTAGAAATAAGGGATAAAATAATGTATGTAGGCCCTTGGTTTAGAAGTAAAAATACATTATCTTTTAGACCATGGGTGAGAATTTTTTTATGGATACATATACTATTAAAAGTCTTCTAGTATGGATTAGGCTTTTCAAACTTCCTTTTCAACTCATCGATAAGGAGATTTTGAAGAATATTGATAATACTCTAGGTGGGTTCATCCAAGAGGGACCAACTACTAAGGAGAGAAGGCATGTTGTATACTCTTGAATATGTGTTGCCATGGATATTTCAAAGGACTAAATCTAAATCAAGAGAATTGTATCAACAAAATAATTATGAAAATATTGCATTTCAATATCACAAATATCATGAAATTGGACACATGGTAAGAGACACAAAGTGAAAACTATGGAGAAAGAGATGGAAAATTTTGAACATATGGGTAACATAAATATGAAACAAAGAGATAATATAATAGGATAAATTAGGTCAAATTAAGGATTTTCCACTCCTATTAAAGTGGTAAGAAACACATCTCTACATCATTAGATGATAAAGGCCATTAAGAGTCACTCAAATTAATCATTAGAAGAAAAAAATGATATATGAGATGAAGAATTAATTTACACAAGTTCAAATATAGGAGCTAAAGGTGCAAAGGAAGATGGAAAATTAAATTTTAAGGCAAAGGTATATGGGGAGGCAAATTTTAAAGTTAATGAGGTGAAGGAGGCCAAGCTTAATCTAGGTAAATCATCTTCATTTTTCTCAAGTAACATAAAATTTTCTCCTTAAATTAAAAATGAAAGTATTATAGAGTGAATTAATTGCACTTTAAGGTTTCAAAAGCATAACAATAAATAAAATTGCATGGAGGATATACAAGAAAATTTAGGGTTTCTAGGACAACATAAGAAAGTAATGATTACAAAGGATCATTTATGAACTTTAGAGTTTTTAGGGAAACATAAATAAGAAAGTGTTAATGAGGATATTCATTGCATTTTAGATTCTTTAGGAAAACATAAATCTCATTATGAAAAATATGAAAAAATAGAAGAGACTGATGAAGATGAGATTGATTGTGGGAATGAAAAAAGTATGAACAAAGAGGAAAAAAACTCAAAGTGATATCAATTTAGAAATCCAAATAAAAATATCATACGTATTAACAAGAAGTGGGGCTAAGCCCAATAAGAAAATTAAAAAGTGATGATGATGAAAATGATATCATGGAATATTAGGGGTATGAATAAAACCCCTAAAAGAGGATTTATTAAGGAAATAATTGGTTTTTATAGTCACAATTTTATTTTAATATAATAAATAAATTGAGTAATGAATGTAAGGATGATTTTTAGAAGATTTGGAAGATGGGTGATTGTCTAGAAATTTCTTCTAAGGATCTTCAAGAAGTATCACAATAATATGGGATAAATGCAAATGAGATGGGAATATTAGAATAAAAATGTAATTGGCTTGCTAGACTATTTTATAGGAAAGAGGAAAGCATTGAAGTTGGGGTTAAAAATGTATATGCTCCAACTATAGTTACTCTCTGTGAAAGATGTTAAAAATATCTTGGAATGTTTTTTTTCAAACGCATTGATGATTCATTGTGATATATGGGTTCTTGAGGGTGATTTAAATACTGTTCTATTCCATTAGAAAATAAACATGGTATTCCAAGATGGACTAAACCAATGCAAGGTTTTGCTTCATTTATCAATTCAAATGACCTTTGGGATGTTAGTCCTTTAAGTTTTGAATATACATGGGATGCATTGGGTAAGTTGATATACTAGAATGATTAAATATATTTGTATTTTCCAATAAATGGTTGGAAATAAAGTATACAATATCTTTATTATTGATAATAGGATTATATTACAAACCTATTTTTTTACTTGTGATTTACCTAATAATGGCCTCCAAATCCATTTGCTTCTAGTCTATGTGGCCCCAATATCCTATTATGTTCCAAATTACTATGTTGTGATGGGATGAATAAACATTTGAAGGATAATATATGTATAGGTTTATTCAAAAGTTGTAATATTTAAAGGATAAATTGAAGATTTAAAATGTCAAATATTTTGGTAACATTTTTAAAGAAAGGATGAAATTGAATCAAAGCTCAAAAATTTACAAGAGGTAGTAGAAACTAATTTAATGGATAAGGATTCATATATGAAATAAAAACAATTACTTTATTATTATCATAATGCATTAAAAAAGGAGCAGTCATATTGTTTCCAAAAATATAGGGAGAAATGACTCAAGGAAAGAGATAGAAATACAAAAAAATCATGTTACAACAAAAACAAATTTTTATTTTTGTCATATAAAAAATATTTTAGCTCTAGATGGAAGAAATATTGAGGAAGAAGAAGATATAAGGAAGGAAGCACTTAATTATTTCAAAAATATTTTTCAAATTCTAGGAAATATAAGGATGCACAAGATAATCTTTTGTAAAAAATTCCATCAATTATCACACATTTGATGAAGAATATATCAATGCAAGAGATACATGAAGTAGTTTTATCTTTTCATCCTAACAAAGCACTTGGTCCTAATGGATTTCCTACAATTTTCTTTAATTTTTTTTTGGGAATTATTGAAAAGTGATATGTTAGTTGCAACTAAAGAGGCTTAAAAAAGGAAGTGTATAATAAGTGAGATCAATGCTACTTTTATTATGTTGGTTCTCGAGAAAGATGAACCAAAATATTTTGATAATTTTTTTTCCAATAAGCCTTTGTAATTTAATATATAATATCATTTCAAACGTTATGACAAATAGGTTGAAAGGTATTCTAGGTTGAGTTATCTTGGAGGAAAAAGGTGGTTTTCTCTAAGGTAAACAAATTTTTGATGGTATAAGCATTGTACATAAAGACATTCATTCTATTAATTCGAATAAAAAAATAGTTTTTCTTATGAAATTAGATATCAAAAAATATATAATAGGGTTTCCTAGAATTTTCTATATGATATTCTTAAAAAGTTTTGTTTTGATTATAGTTGATGTATATGGATTAAATGTTGTTATAACACTGTCAAACATTCTACTTTGATCAATGGTTCTTTTGTTGGTTATTTCAAATCATCTTGTAGACTTTATCAAGGTTATCCACTATATCCTTATCTATTCATTATTCTTGCAAAAGCATTGGGGAGAGCTTTCTCAAAGGAAAAAAGGAAGAGAAAATTAAAGATATTCAATTTGTAAATGGTCCCTTTGAATCTCATATCTTCTTTGTTGATTATAATTTTCTTTTGGTCCATCTCTCAATCCATGAGGCTATGGAGTTAAAGTCAAAATTATGATGTTGTGAAAAGGTTACTAGATAGTTCATTAATACTATAAAATCTAATATTTTTTCATTAACATTGCCAAAATTTATAGAAAACTATTGTGAATGTTTTAGGGTTTAAAACAAAAAAAAAATCCATCAACCTACTTTAGTATTCCTTTGTCCCATAAAGGTAATAAATAAAAAATTGGGTCTCTTTTTTGGATAGAATGAAATCTTGTTTCGTAGGTTGGAAAGGTAAGTTCTTAACCATGGTTGGAAGGCTATAACTCATAAGGACTACATTGCAATCCATATCTATTTGTAAGATGTAACTTTCAAGGTTTCCAATAGGTATAGCATTAGAAGGTGATAAAATTCAAAGAGAATTTATTTGGAAAGGTTGTGAGGAAAATTTCTAGTTTTCTTTTTGTAAGTGGGATAGGTATTTCAAAGGAAACAATATTGGAGGAGCAAGTTTATGGAATTGCAAAATTATTAGTTTAACATTAGGGGAAAATATTGGGTGGAGTTATTCAAAGATCAAGGAAAGAACTAGAAAAAAAAATATTACTTTAAAAATATATAGGTCCTCCTGACAAAATTAAATTATTTAGGAAAAGAACCCTATCCAAAGGATTTTCAACATGGTACTTCATATCATATAGTTTATAATTAGTAAAGAAATATATTAGATGGTCAATCAATGAGGGAATTATGATTTTTTTTGGTTTTATGCTTGGTTGAAGAAATATTATCTTATCTCTTATTGAAAATAGAAACCGTTGGATCAATAATACCTAGTTTATAAAGGTGAAAAGGTCAACGACTATATTAATGTGAGCAAAAACTACAGATCATGGGTTTCTTTTAGTAACTTGGTTGAAGGAGATGAATTAAAACAAATTGTATATGAATTTTTAAATATGCTTCAAGAGTTTTATTTGCCCATTTTTACGCAAAAGGATGAGTTGGTTTATACTATATCAAAGGATGGTGGATACTTAGTCAACTAGGAATATGAGAATTTAGGGCAATAATTTTTTTCTACTCTCAAATATTTTCCTTGGAAGAATGTTTGGTCATTAGAGGTCCTCTCTAAGACCTTAATATTTTAGGTTAGCTATTCAAAGTAAGATTATTATAGGAGAGTCTACAAAGAATATGATATCATGGATATTTTAGATGTGCCTTGTGTGAGGACTTTGGGATATCAAACCATATACTTCTTAATTTTCCCTTTGCTCATACCATTTGGGTTATGTTTTTTATCAAAATATATTGGGCATCTTCATCAACATTGAATTTTAGGATCTTCCATCCTAACATTATTAATTAGTATTATTAATCATTTAATTATTATATTATTAACTCATAAAGTGAACCATCACATCTCTTCATAACGTGAACCATCACGTCTCTTCACCAACGTATCTTTAGGGTAGATATATATATATTAGGTTGGCCATTCACACAAATAATCCAAGAAGAAGAATATATATTTGTTTAAACCCATTGGAAGGATTACCTATTCCAGTGCAACAATGATTTGACCCTAAAAGTGATTCTTTTTAATGTTATTTTTATTTATTCATTTATTAAATATTAGCTAGAACCTTCAGGTTTCTACCATTTAGTATCAAAGCATTGATAAATCTTGCAAGTAATGAATAAATGAAAAGATGATTTTGAAACAAAAATAGCAAGAAAAATAGCAGAGTTAACCCTAAAAAAGAATGACCTTGCAAATAAAATTATTACAAAGGAGGATTTTTTCTAGTGGAAGGAGCCAATTACAAAACCACCTATATGGGAATCACAAAATATGTACACCACCCCAAAACTTACCCGACTCTTACCCATTAAATGTATCAACCCTACAAAAATGAAGGCACGACATGAAAAGGGCATTTATTTTCATTGCAATGAGAAATTTATTCACAATCATCAATGTATTACACCTACACTATATATTTCGGATGCAACTATTCCTTGTAGTTATCCCAATGATGAAAATGCGATTGAGGTAGAAGTAGTGATGGATACACTTGAAGATAGTACTAAATATGGGGATGATGAGGGAGGTAAGAAATATGATGAAGCCATGGAATATAATAAAGAGGAAGAAGATGTATAAAATAATAACAATGAACAAGAAATACCCCAAGCACCTGATCACAACGAGGAAGGCAATACAGTCGATATGCCAAAAATGATCAATGCATTAGGTAAGGATGAGGTAGAGATTCCTAAAGTGACCCATTATGGCCAAACATGCATTCTACAAGAACTACACTCAATTTCCTCTCCAATAGTGAGTTATAACCATAGGGTCAAATCTATTAAAAACAAGGCAGAAAGGTGACTACACACTCCTCCATTCCCTCTCCCAAGGAACAATAGGAGAATGTAGAAGTTTTACCACCTATTTTTAAGCATCCTTCTAAAGTGTTTGAGGAACCCTAAGGCTTTTCCTCCCATCATCATCACAATTCTCCTAAGGAAGATTCTACTATTGTTATTGGAAACCCCCCACTAACACTCCGACCTTCAAGATATCCCTACCTTCAAAAAAGTGATATTAAAATAGTACAAGAACTTGCAAAAAATATTCTTGGAAAACAAAATACAAAGCTCCTCACTTTGATATTTGAGGACAAAGCTCTTTTTAAGGAGGGTGGCATGTTAGGATCTTCCATCCTAACATTATTAGTTAGTATTATTAATCATTTAATTATTATATTACTAACTCATAAAGTGAACCATCACATCTCTTCATAACGTAAACCATCACGTCTCTTCATAACATGAACCATAATGTCTCTTCACCAACGTAGCTTTAGGATAGATATATATATTAGGTTGGCAATTCACACAAATAATCCAAGAAGAATAATATATATATTTTTAAACCCATTGGAGGGATTCTTCATTCCAGTGCAACAGTGATTCAACCCTAAAACAATTCTTTTTAATGTTATTTTATTTATTCATTTATTAAACATTAGCTAGAACCTTCAGGGTTCTACCATTGAAATAGTTGATGAAATATTGGATTAATTAATTCCAAGCTTAAGAATTATGTTTTATATGGAGGATTGGCCTTGTCATTATTTGTTGGAATTTATGGGTTGTAAGGAATAATAGAAATTTTTATACTAAATATTTAAATTATGCCTAAGTTTAAAACCATGTTATTACCTCTATTGTAGGATATCTACAAATATGGTGCTCATCATGAGAAGTCTCAAGTGTAGAACAAAATGTGGTAACAACTTGGTTATAGGACTTTAACAAACATAGAAGAGTCATATGTGATAATAGAATTAAAACAAAGGATCTAGTTCTATCTAGGGTAAAATAGAAATGTATAGAAATTGGATTTATTAAAATTAAATTTTTTATGGTTCTTCTAAAGGAATATGGAAAAAACTAGTGGAGGTGGTGTTTTTAGAAAAAATTAAGGCAAAAATCGCATCACTTACTCAAAATAATATGGAAATTCAACTAACAACTATGCAAAGGCTACAATACTTCTTAAATTTATTAAAAACACAATATAAAAAGGATGAAAATATATTTCAATTGAGGGGGATTCACAAATTATTATCAATGCTATCAACAAAAATGGATGTGGAGATTGGATGAATAATAATATTATTGTTGATTTTCATCACATATTAGTGGAGAAAATATCTTGGAAATATGAGCATATTTGTAAGAAAATTGGGTAGCATATAATTTAGCCAATTGTAGTGTTGATAATCATCTTGAAAAAATTCTAATTTTAAAAGGTAATTAGATGCCAAGAAGTTGATTATGGAAACATAGCACTTTGATAAAGTTGAAGAATATATTTATTAGAAAAAAGGGTGGGGGACCCTTTTAAAACATTTTTTTAACAATAAAAGAGAATATATTTATTAGAAAAAGAAATGATAAAAAAGTATGCTAGATATGATTTAATGGACCTAACAACAAATGTAATATTTTGGTATTTTGATGGAAGTGGCCTTTAGTAGGAGTCAAATATATATATATATATATATATATATATATATATATATATATATATTTAATACATATTACATTTCAAGATGCAACCATTTATTTAGATCCTTCTATACCTCATTAGTAAAATTTAAAGCAATCTTCAAATTACGTGGATGTGTAGATACCAAAAGAAGCACATTTAATACTAATTAATTAATTAAGATTAATTACTATACATCCATTTAACACTAATTAATTAATTAAAAATTAGTTATTAATCACCTAACTAAGTGTTAAATAAATAAATAATTAAATAATTATACCTAGGCTACCCATTTCCACCCCATCCACTCACCGTCCTATGTCTAGCCCATAGATATTGTGAGAAAATTTCCTATCCCTAGCCTACTCTAGTTCCAACTCACTTTCCCCATCCTAATTATGTATGGGTGAAGATTGCTCTTATCTAAAAATAAACTCAAGTCCACTCTAGTTTTAGTTTATCCTTATCTAGATGGATGAGGATTAACCTCACTAAAAAACAATCTCTAGTTAACTTCAGTTACAACCTCATCACATCTCATGCAAGTAAATTGGCACTTAAAATATAAGGAATTCATAAAAAAAAAAATTAAAAATAAAAGGATAATGCCCTTTACTTCAGTTCCACATTTCATGCAAATTATTTGCCATTTAAATGGATGAAATTTTATTTATTTTAAAATAAATAATAATAATAAAATGCATGCTATCATTTAACAAGTTTAACTCATGTTTAGCATGTTCATGATTGGTTGTTCACTTGAGTGGAGGAAATTCCTAAATATTATTCCATATTTGCATGCATAAAACTTGCATGCTATCACCCTCCATCATTCCAAGCTTATAAATATACCCCCTCTTCCTCCATTGAGCACGAGGATAGTATACACACACAAGCGATGTCAAAACTCTAAGCAAAACTTCCATTATGTATCTTAAGCTATCATTTGTAGTCATCCTCGTCCCATGCCCGACTTCAACATGAAAATTCATGAAAGCCTTTTCCACACTCGCATTCCATTTCTAAAGTTGCATGTGAACCAAACAATATTTCAACACCAAATTGAGACCAAATACCGATTCCATTTTTCTACATGTCTAGATACTAACTTCAACAAAGTTAGGATAACACAGGTCTCAACTATTTGACCTTAAATAATCATCGATCATACTCATCCTACCCTAGATAGCCCATAGAGATAATCATCAACCCCTCGGATTATTGAAAACTAGAAGCATTTTGCACATGAATCTCAATGACAAATTGAAGCATCTCAATGATAGCAAGATAAGCAAGGAAAGGTATTGTTTTTATTTACAATTTAACATTTATTTTTACATATTTATTTTTTGCATAATATTTTATTACACTTTTAGATCTAGGCTTCATATCAAGAAGCCTCCTAGGTGTTATGAACTATTGTCCAGTTTGCCTATGTGCAAGCATTTCACAATGGTGAAAGACAACAAAAGATAACTAAAGACTAGAGATATCTAGTAGTGGTCATGAAAAACTCACATCAACACAGATCTAGCACAAGCAAACAGTGGTCACTAAAACCCATCCATCGAAGATTCTGGCACAAGAATATAATTTGCACCATAGTTACTTTACATTGTAAAATGGAGTGATCCCCTTACTTTTGATGTATCACTTGTAAAATCCCTATGCTAGTTTTATTTGTACCGCAAGATTCAAGATGAGGTTCAATAAGTGTATTTATTATTTCTAGTTTCTTTCAGTATTTCTATTTCATTGCATGGTTTTGTCTTTCTTCTATCTACAAAATGGTGGTCACGGTGGGACAATTCCTTTGACCTCACTTTGGCATTTGTTTTTGTAGATTATTTTGTGCAATAGTTTAACATTTTTTTTTATCAATTTTAGTTTTAATATTTCTATTTCATGTTTTAGTATTTCTATTTCAATTTTAGTATTTACGCTTTAGTTTTAGTATTTTTGTTTCAGTTTTAATATTTCTATTTTAGTTTTAGTATTTATGTTTCAATTTTAGCATTTCTATTTTAATTTTAGTATTTTTCCAGTTTCTTTCTTGAAATAGTTTAAATTCATAATTTTTCTATTTTTTTATGCTTCATGTAGAATTTTTTTTTTTGCATTTTAACAATTTTAATCATTTTATTATTTCTGGTTTTTGCATAGGTTTCAAAAATCGCACATAGGAAAATTTTTTTGACTAAGGATATCTTCAAAGTGCAATAATATAACCTAGGATGACCACCAATCATCAGCTGTTAGACCTAGGATGACCCTAGAGCACAATCACCACCAACCTTTGGTCTTCAACATAGAGTAGTACCACGGGTACGAGGTTCTTATCTTTCTATTTTAAATTTGAATCAGTGTTTTTCTATTGCCAATCACATCAAAAAACTATATTTTTTATTTATATATAGTTAGTCATTATCTTCATTTGTTAAGCATGTGGTAGATGTTATATTCTTTTTGACATAAGCTAGAGTAGCTAGTAGTTTTTCTTTCTTTTAATTTGTGGGTTTTCTTTCCCTAGTTTAGAAATATATTTTTTCCCTTAGATAGGTGCTTTTATTTTCATTAGCTTATATTTTCCTCTATTCTAGTCCCCTTAATATCCTTAGATTATATAGTATTTCATTTATTTTCCTTTTTTTTTCATAGGTGTTTAAAAATGTATCTTTCCCATCCATAGATTAGCTTTTTTTCTTGTCAAATTTTCTAGAGTAGTGTAAAACACAATATTATACTGAGAGGGGGGTTAATAGTATAAGATAAAACTTTTCTCTATTTTTTTAAAGCATAACTTCAAATAATATCAATGCAATAATGAAATAATGGACAAATCACCACACACATGAGAGACAAATATTTTTACATGGAAACACCCTCTCAGGAGAAAACCATGGCAAAATATTGCTTACATATTTTTTCAACAAATTTCATGGGCACCAACCCACAGGAGACACCAATCCCCTATAAAATTTCATGGACATAAATCCCCTATACTCAAGTTCATGGGCACCAACCCATAGGAGACACCAGTCCCCTATACAAGTTATGCTCCAAAACTGATCACTAACATTGCTCAATTTTACTCCCAAACCTGCTCTCAAACACTACTCAAATGTGCTCAACAATTTGATCCAAAACCTTGCTCTTACTCTTTAAATTCTTCCTTTTTCTTGAGTTTGCTTTCTTCAAACCAAAATATGTTCTACCTAGAATTTGTTTAACCTATTGTTTTCATCCTTCTACAACCTAGCCATGCCCTTACCAAATGATACATGAATAATATCCAAGCTTTGTTGCTATTAATTAATCTATAAAGCTATAGATTAATTAAATCTAACCCTAATAGATATCAGTGCTCCTTATTCCTCCTAATGAATTAATATTTTATGTACCACCTTATTTCTCCAAAATAGAATGAAGAAATTTACTCTATAGCAAACTCTTAATTTATTTCATACTTATCTTATTGCTTCTTGTCATGACATCCACATATTAACAAAAACTTCTCCTTACAGTACGCTTTTCACGACATCCAACCTTTCACAGTTAACAATGGTTTTCTACTCACAATAAGCTTTCCAACGATATCTTTCTATGTGTACTTGGCGTTGTTAGCTCTATTCTTGGTATTCCTTGTACCTCAACCTTTGTTGCTTTTCTTCTCAGTCTAGAATCAAGATGTCAATGTCTTTCAAGCATTTCTCAGATTTAAAAATACTCATTGCTCACACTGCATCAATGTCTTCCAAGTCTTTCTCAAACTCAACCTATGATATAATGCTCATTTTATTACACTATGTCAATGTCCTTCACTCAAGGTGCTTTAATATTTTTAACATCTATATTTTAAACTGCTTCTTGTACCTTTGAAAAATATCTCCAAATTTGAGCACACCAAATATGGTTTTCCTTGTTGTGATAACAAGAAATCCTTTTTTATTCTATGTTGGTGAATGAATCAACGATGCTTCACTGTTTATCTTGTGATTTTCCTTATCCCTTCCTTACTGTGTCCACTTGATGTTAGGAGATTCAAATTCATTGCTTTCCCACTATCTTGTGCTTGTCTCACACCCTTGTACAATTCATATCCAAAATCACCGTGAATACTCAAGGAAAAACTAGTGGCAATATTTTTATGTGTATCTTCCACTTGTATGATGCTAGTGTCCTCTCATGGAAATGAGATCCGATCTACAAATATGTCTCATAGCCACCTATACATAATGATCATAAGCACAAAAGAATTTTGGATGTTGCATACCTCAAGGAACTCAAATTCCAGAGTCCCCTACTCATGTATCTTTAAGACCTTCAATCAAATCCCCATTTGAATTGAATCTTGCCCTTTTGCTACTGCAAGACTAAACCTCCACCATGTATTTCACTGCCACACTAAAATCTTGATGTACACTATCGAAGATGTTTCACATCATCATCACATTTACAAATAAATTATTGCCATGTATATATATATATGCAAACTTCTACCTTAGCGCTCAAAAGGGTTGGCTCACTTTTTTAAATTTAAATTTGAAACATCACTTTATTAACTTATAAGTTCAGCTCATTTTATCATAAAATTTGATATTAAAATCATTAATTTAAATATTTCAACCCAACCTTTGGTCTTTTCAACATTAACATTAATATAAAAATTTTCAAACTTGCCCTTGACTAATATGCACAACCACACATCGTTGCTATTAATCAAATCAACCTTTGACATCAATGACAATTATGCATTGTTTGATATCAACATTTGACATAAATGACAACTCAATACTTCTAAAAAACTCCCCCTTTGTCATTTATGGCAACCGTGCAATGAAAATTTTCTCTACTGCAATTGGATTTACAATCTGCCCCCTCTGACAAGCTGCTCCTTCTTACTAAAACTCCAAATTGATCCTCCTTACTAAAATTCTCCCTCTTTGACATCAATGGAAAAGGCTCCTCAGGGCTAAATGATAAGACACTTGACTATGCCCCCTTACTACCTACTCTAATTGAAATTTTCAATGATGATATGGGAGTGAAATTACTCCTAACTTTCCTCTAAGATACTCAAAAGTCTCCTTTGGAAGTGGCTTGGTAAAGATGTCAGAAATCCATTCCTTTGTAGCAACATATTCCAACTTAACTTGTTGATCAGTCACTTTCTCTCTCAAATAATGATATTTTATCAAAATGTGCTTGGTCCTTGAATGCATCACTAGATTCTTAAAAATATTTATGGCACTTGTATTATCACAAAGTATGGAGATAGGATGATCATGCTCTACTTTGAAATCACTTAAAGTTTATTTCATCCATAAAACCTATGTGCAAAAAGAAACTACTGCAATGTATTTCATCTCTGCAGTAGATAAGGATATGGATGCTTGTTTCTTACTTAGCCAAGAGACCAAACAATCTCCAATAAAAAATGCTCCTCCACTTATACTTTTCCTATAATCAACATTGTCTTCCCAATGCGCATATGTATATGTAGTGAGAGTGAAATTATCGCATCTGGGATACGATAGTACAAAATCCATAGTTCCTCTCAAATACTTAAATATTCTCTTTACTACCTATACATGTGTTTCCTTTAGTGTAGCTTGAAATCTTGCCACCAATCCAACTGCCTACATTATATCTAGCATTGTAGCTGTGACATACAGTAAAATTCCAGTCATGGATCTATACAATGTTTGATTTACCTCAAGAGACTCATCACTTTACTTAACTTACATCCTGTAATCATGGGGGTCTTCACAGGATTGCAATCCTCCATCCTAAATTTCTTCAAAATTTCTTTTACATACTTGGTTTGAGAGAGAAATATACCTTTATCTGACTATGAAATTTGCAAACTAAGAAATAAGGACAACTCACCAAGCATTGACATCTCAAAATTATTTTGCATACATTTTTTAAGTTTCTGACACATCTTGCCATTACTACCTCCAAAAATTATGTCGTCCACATAGACTACTATAATTAACAAGTCATTTCCTTCATTCTTAATGCACAGGTTGCTATTAGATATACCTTTTTTGAAAACCTATTCTTGGATATATTTATCCAAACTTGAGTACCAAGCCTTAGGGACTTGCTTTAGTCCATAGAGAGCCTTTTTCAATTTGCATACATAGTCTGGCTTGTCTATCAGGTTGAAACCATCTGGTTGCTCAATGTAGACCTCTTCCTCTAAGTAACCATTAAGAAATGTTGATTTTACATCCATTTGGTACAATTTGAAGTTTTTGAAACTTGAAAAGGCCAAGAATATTCTTATGACCTCAAGATGAGCAGTAGGAGTGAATGTCTCTTCAAAATCAATTCCCTCAACTTGTGCATAGCATTTGCATGCAAGTCTTGCTTTGTTTCTGACAACCTGACCATCTTTGTTCAAATTATTTCTATAGACCCATTTGGTGCCAATTACATTCTTGTCGTTTGGATGTGGGATAAGTTCCCAAGTCTCACTTCTATCTACTTGATATAACTCATCTTACATTGCCTTAATCCAATATTTATCTTCAATTGCTTCATTAAAATTCTTTGGCTCAACTTTATATGGTAAAGAGAGGTTGGCATGTTCACTTGTACCTGTTATTTTCCTCCTTGTTTGTCTTTCATATAGATTCCTAATAATAAAATCTTCCAAATGGTTCTTCTGCACATATCTATATGGTGTTTTAGATGGCATATTGGGGGTGTTCTTGAGGGTGTCCTTTGATTCTCATCTTCTTTAGTTTCTTCATCTTTGCAACTTTCTCCTTCTTGATACACAATTTCTTGAGTTGGTTCTCTTAGATCTATTTCTTCATCAACTCTTACATTTGCACTTTCTAAATTTTATGTGATATTTTATTGTAGCATCTATAGGCTTTGCTCTTTGAAGAGTATCCAAGGAAGATACCCTCATCACACCTAGAATCAAACTTACCCAAATCTTTTTCTTCTCATCTAATTTAGAATTTGCTTCCAAATATTTTGAAGTACTTCATAGTAGCTGGTCTTCCATTCCAAAGCTTATATAGAGTTTTTTGGTGATTTACTCTTACTTGAGTTCTATTAATGATATAAATATTTGTATGAATTACCTATCTCCAAAAAGTATTAGAAAGCTTGGAATCATTTAGAATGGCCTTGGAAATGACTTGAATAGTTATGTTCTTCCTTTCAACTAATCCATTCTATTGTGGAGTTCTTGCTGCTGAGTATTATCTCTTGATTCCATGTTGTTTATAAAATTCTACAAATTCATGTGAAGTGAATTCATCTCCTCTATCTGATCTTAGATACTTGATATTTTTGCCTGTTTCATTTTCTACAAGTGCCTTGAATGCCTTGAAATTTTCAAAATATTATGATTTTATTTCAATAATGTGACCCAATTCATTCTAGAAAAAAAATCAATAAATAACATGAAATAATTCTCACCTTGTAAAATATTTGTCCTTTTAGGGCCACATAGATCGGTGTGAATTAGCTCCAAAGGCTTGAATGAAAATAATTCTTTTGGTTTGAAGCTTTATATTGTTTTCTTACCATGCTGGCACTATGCACAAATTGTGCTTGGGGGTTTTGCTATCTTGGGTAAATCTCTAACTGCTTATTTGTTGTTTATTTTTACTATGTTGTAAAATTTTAGGTGGGGCCCATTCTCCTATTCCATAACCAGCTCTCACATTCTTGTGATAGAAAACATTTTTCTCCCTTAATTTTTCTCAACATGTAGAGATTGTTTGCAATTCTACTAGAATCTACAATAAGCTTTCCTATCTTGGATTTCTTGATCTCACATCCATTTGGGTGATATGTGAGTGTGTTCCCTTGATCACATAGTTGAATTACACTTAGTAGATTATTATTCAACCCTTCAACATATAACACATTTTTTTTCTTGATTTTCCATTATCCAGGCTCAAGGTTCCCTTTCCAATAATTTTGGCAGAAGCATTATCACCAAATTTCATTGTACCTCCATTTATTTCCTTAAGAGAGAGAAATTTGGTTTTTTCACCTATCATATGGCTTGAACAACCACTATCAATTTACCACTAATTTTATTCATTTTGCACATGAAGATTTGTTTTTACCAACATTGACTTCTCATTTTCTTGTTCCATTTTGTTTCTCAACACTTTGGAGGTCATATCCTTTTGAACAGTTTGACCTTCTTCCTTCTTGCTTGATTTTGGAAGTTCAGGGAACATTGTTCTATACCATTTAGCTTTACCTAAAATTATAACATTTATAACAAATGATAATGTAATCCATGAGAGGTGCAAATGAATTGAAATTTATCTTGGTGAAGCCAAAAATAATTTTAGCACAGACAATGCAAAGTACAAATTTATGACCAAATTTGTTACATGAAAAACAATAACCATGGAAGAAATATTGAAACCTGTTTGATTGCCTTGGAGGATATGGTTGCATGGTTATCTCATTGTTATTTTTGTGATTGACTTTAGTCCATGATGATTCTTCCTTCTTGATGCTTCCACTTCTCAATACATCAGCATAGGTCTTGGGATCTTCTTTACTTATTTTTTTTAATACCTCTATTTCTTTTGAGCTTGACTCCCCTTTTTGTTTATTTTGACCTTATTTAAAACCAAGTCTAGTATTTATAACCAAATATCTCTATGCTTTGATAATTTCACCCATGATTTTTGTGCTTTTCTCAAACCTATGTAGCTTATCATTAGATTTTTCCTCTTCCTTCCTCAGAGAAACAATCTCAAGTTCTAGTTTTTCACATTCCAACTCCTTTGCCTTTAACTCTCAGTAATAACTTATTTTTTTTTTGGTAGATAAGATACTATAGCATTAATATCGGGTTTTATAGGTTGACCCAAAACCTTTTACAAAAATCAGCCCAGGGTTGTTGATGAACATGTCCTTACTAAGGATCCTATATATGTAAAATCTACATGTTGCCAAAGCCATTACATCCGGTAAGGCACATAGCCTGTTATCAAAAAGAAACTTCCCATACAACATTTTGGGTATACCCCGAGAAAACACACCTGCATCATAATTACAAAAAAGAAACAGACATGGATCCCTTCCTTGAAACAGTGGAGAAACAAAAAGTTGTAGACACACATAGCAGAGTACTAAAAAAACTCCCACAAGCTCTGTATTGATAGTTACTCTTAATAATTATTTGGTAATTGCTTTCTTCCATATATGATATGCTTTGGGACCACATCCCATCTTGGCCAATCAACCTTGGAGAAGTGAACCTGCTGGCTAGATTTATGGCGGTGGCTATCTGGTGGTCCACGTGGCTCTGGTTCAAAGTCTTATATTGTCATTTCTTTCTTGCCCTGTGATTATCAACCAACCTAAAATTACTAATATGACTAGGAGCCATGTTATCTGACATGTGACTATCCCCATTAGTCTTTGTGGTATTTCCAAGCAGCATCCATGAAGACTAACATCTCAGATAATTTTTATTATGAGTCCATTTCAAAAAAGAGGTGGGAATACTCATAGCCTTCGAACTTACAATGCCTTCCCTATTGGTAAATTTGACTATCATTTTTGGAATTCTTGTTGAATAAGCTCCTCTACTTCACTCGGGACACCATGTTCCCATTTGAAAAGTCTATCACCATCGACACCCAAATTTGCCAACTTATCAGCAATTTTGTTAGCTTCTCGAAAGACATGTTGGGTTTTTCTGTCTTGTATTCCCTGGAAAAGGATCTTAGCCTCTTCAAAAAAAATTTTAATCCTCCAAGGAGGTGTTTTCCAATTATTGAGGAGATTTATAACATGCATAGAGTCTCCTTCTATGATCAAATTTCCTTCTAAATATTGAGTCATTTGAAGGCCTCTCCACATAGCTCTAGCTTCAGCTTCATTGTTCGTCCTTATTCCAAAATATTCAAAAAATGAAAGCATCATATTACCATTATGATCTTGCATAATGCTACCAGTTCCTGCTCTTCCAGGATTTTCCTTAGCCGCTCCATCAAAATTAAGATTAAACCAACCCGTAGGACGTGGGGACCACTTAACATTGGCTCTAGGGTTGACTACCCTAGGCACAGACTCATCTAACAAGGTTAAGCTTAAATTTTGAGTAATCGTGATCTCATGAAGGTGAGGTTTATGGCTATCAAAAGGGATAAGGTTCAAATTCTCCTTGGCAAAGGATAGGATCCTGGCAATGATAGTTTGATGATCATGGATAGACTCATTAAAGACTCTATGGTTCCTTTCTAACCACACTTGCCAAAGATAGTGATTGAGATAAATTTTCCACATGTATCTAAGTCTTTGGATTGAAAAGGGGTAAGGCCACTGGACAAACAAATCAAGTACGATGGCTGGTTTAACCCAAGAAATATTGAAGGCCTGAAAAACCCCACTTAGGACAGTCAAGGAAAAAGGGCACTCAAGGAAAATGTGATAAATGGTATCCCAATTAGCCCTACACAGATAATAGCGATTAGTGATACAAATACCTTTATGCATCATATTATCAATGGTTAGAATTCTTCCTTGGATAACCAACCATGAAAAGACTACAATTTTTGGAATTAAATTTTTTATCCAAACTAAGTCCTTTTGGAGGAAAAATCCTCGTCATCAAGCAGAATCTTGTAAGCTGATTTAACAATGAATTGCCCATTTTTCGTAGGAGCCTAGGTCACTTGATCTTCCTTGGGTCTCATGGGGATAAATTGTTTCTTGAGAATGTTACAAATATCATTTGATTCCACTTGAAATCCCTGAATCCTTATTTGTTTCCACTTCATTCTGCCTCTATCCTCAACCATATAATTGGAGACTTTTATGCCAATGAGTTCTTCCATGATATCTCTAATTCGAGTTAAGTTAGGATATTGCATTAGTGGTTCGTCCTTAGCCCACCTATCATTCTAGTAATTTATCCTCTCACCATTGCCTAAAACCCATATTAAACCTTTTTTGATGATTTCCTTACAATTGAGAATTGCTTTCCAAAAAGCAGAACCTCTGATTGGAACTGAGTCACTTAGAAATTCCACATTTTGAAGATACTTTTGTTTGATGATAGCTATTCATTAATTTTCTTCACCAGAAATGAGGTGCCACTCATGCTTAGCTAGTAAAGCTAAATTAATATGAGCAATTCTCCTCAGAACTAAGTCCCCATTTTCCCTGGATCTGCACCCTTTGGTCCATCCTACAAGGTGTATCTTTTTTTCTCCTCTGATCTAGTCCATAAATTTCTTTTTTTGGAGTTTCTCAATTTTTTGGAAAACCTTCTAGGGGCTTTGAAAATGGAGAGGAAATATACTGGAATGCTCTAAAGAGAGGCCTTAGTGAGGGTCAGATTTCCTTCTTGAGATAGAATATGACCTTTCCATCCAACAAGTTTTTTTGAATTCTTTCAATAACCCTGTCCCACATTGACTCTCTCGGAGAACCAATGAAAAGAGGGAGACCAAGATACGAAGTGGGGAGGTTTGCTATATCACACCCTAAAATTTCCACAATTCTCCCTTACCTCTGAATGGGGGTGTTCAAGAAATATAATTTTCTTTTACTAAAATTAAATTTTGGACTAGCAGCATCCTTGTAGAGTTGTAGGATGTATTTAATTCTTTTGGCCTCAACCACCGATGCCTTAGTCAATAGAAGGGTATCATCGACAAATTGTTGGTGAGAAACAACCCTAGTGAGAGATGTTGCCTTGATTCCTAAAATTAGCCTTGAATTGCAAGTATTTTTTATGGTTCTTCCTAAAGCTTCTACCATAATGATGAATAACATGGGGCTGATAGGGCCCCCTGTCGAATTCCTCTATGACTTTGAAAGTAACCAGTAGTTTTTCCATTAACCAAAATTGAGAACCATGCTTTAGAAATGCATTATTTGATCAAATTAACCCATTGGTGGTGGAAACCAAACTTAAGGAGGACAACAATTAGAAATTCCTAATTTAGCTTGTCAAATTCTTTGTTCATATCAAGGTTGAGGGCAAAAACAGACCTGTTAGTCTTATGAACAGAATGCAGAGCTTCATGAACTATGATAACTCCATCCAAGATTGACCTACCCTGGAAAAAGCTTTCCTGGCATGGATTTATGATGCGGGGCATAACATCTCTCATTATATTTGCAATGGCTTTAGTTAGCATCTTCTAAGAAACATTGCACAGACTGATTGGCCTGAAGTCAGCCATAGATTAAGGGGTTTGCTTCTTAGTAATTAGAGAAATAAAATTAGATTTGAGACCTTTTGGGATATGATTGCTTGCTTGGAATTATTTGATAGCAAAAATTACATCCTCACTTACATTGTATCAAAAATATTGATAGAAATGAGGGGGAAATTCGTCGAGTCCCAAGGCTTTGTCTGGCTCCATGCTAAATAGGGCTTCCTTAATTTCCTCATCAGAAAAGGGAGCTAGAAGCTTAAGGTTTATATCCTCATTTATTATCCTAGGAATTTATTGCAAGAGAATATCTTTGGCATCCTCACTACACTGTGATTCCTGACCAAGGATAGAATTTAAATAAGTTACTGCCTCCTTTATGATTTTTGTTAAGTCCTGAGTAATAGAACCATCTAATTTTTTTTAAATTTTTATCTTGTTATTGCTTCTGTTTCTAAGCGTGGTGATGTGAAAAAACTTGGAATTTGAATCTCCATATTTCAACCAAAGAGCCCTTGATTTTTTCCTCCAATAGATTTCCTCACAGGCCAAAATGTTATGAAACTATGCTAGTTTTATCTGTTCCTCCTGCCTAGTAGTTTCATCAACATCACCATGTTGAATCCTTTGATCAATTATATTAAAAATTTCAAAAACCTATTTTTTATTTTCAAAGAGGTTCCCAAAGACCTATTTTTTCCAATTTTGAATATTTTCCTTAACAAAATTTAATTTTACAGCAAGTTTAATAGCTGCACTACCCCTGACAGGCTACTGCCACCATTGAATTAAGTTATCTCTAAAACTGGAATGTTTGATCCACATAGATTGAAATCTGAAAGGTTTCTTGAAGGAAAAAGAGTTAGGGATCTTCAACAAAATGATATTATTATCAGAGGTAATTTTAGGAAGGGCTTGCAGGGTAGAATCACCGAAAAAAGTTGTAGTATCCTTTGATAGAAAAACCTGTTAAGCCTTTCTTGAATGATATGACACCCTATCCACCGATTGCTCCAAGTATAATTCACTCCTCTAAGTTCTACATCCATCAACATATTGGAGTTCACAAAGTCATTGAACTCATCCATGCTCCTGATAGGTGGTCCATTTCCACCCATTTTTTCTAAAGGGTAAATAGGAGTGTTAAAATCGCCAGCCAAAATCTAGGGAACATTATGGAAGATTTTACTTAGATTGCCTAAGTACTCCCACAGTAGAGCTCTCCCTTGAATTGAAGTCGGGGCATAAATATTTGAAAGTATCCATGACCTGTTGTTGTTTATTTCCTTAAATAAAACACTAAGAACCCTACCATATTTTTGAATAATGGTGCCTTCTACTATCTGGGGATCCCACAAAGTCATAAGGCCTCTAGACGCTCCTCTAGCTAATTTGCAAACCATCTCCCCTTGATTCTAGATTTTTTTTGCTACTTTTTTTGACTGAATCTCATCAATTTTTATTTCTTGCAACATGATAATAGTTGGATTCACTTGATTTCTTATTGCATTGACTTCCTTGTGTTTGGGCAGTCCATTGAGGCCTCTCACGTTCCATGAGAGGAACTTCATTTAGATTGTTTGGGATTTCTTCCTCTCCCTCTCCCTTGATGGGGTTTTCCTAATTTGTTGTCTTTAGAACCCGGAATAACCTATTGAAACAAGGTTCTCTATTTTCCATTGGCAATGTCATTATCAGTTTTAATTTTTTGATGCTTAGCATTTGATATTTTTCCTCTTCTTTTTTCACTGCCAAAATCTATAGGTGCTTTTGGTTTGTTTATAACTAAATTGGGGGGAGGGAATTTGTTGCATAACTGGACTGCCATATTCCTCAATTTGAAGAGTTTCACATATCTCCACCCCTACATCCAAATATTCTCCTATTTTCTTGAATTTCCTTGGTCTGCAGGACGACCCCTCAGTAGGATTTACCTGGCTCCTAGTGATGATGTTAGGGAGATGAGATTTTTAATTTTCCAATACCTCAAATTTCTTCCTAAGTTCTTCAACATTAGGGTTTGGATTTGGAATGTCCACTGGGCTTGAAGTATTTTTAGCATTGGGGTTTAAGGATCCCGACTTGGATGGGGATTCTAGATATCGGGCATTAGGGTTTGGCTTTGTGATGCCCATGGGGCTTACAGTAATTTTAGCATTAGGGTTTGAGTATACTGACTTGGATGGGGATTCTAGAGAGTCAGAAAGGTTAGCCTGAAGGTTCTGGGATTCCATATCTTCAAATAATCCTCCTAATCTCATATTGGATAGTGTTGGTTCGGCTTTCATACACACCCCATGAAGAATGAGCATAAAATACCAATAACACTTATACGGGATAAATCCCACTCACTTTAGGATCTTGCTGGTTATCCAAGGTGTGAGTTACAGAGTTGGGTCGAATGTCTATTCACTCTTTTTCGCTTCTGGAATAGTTTCAAGTGGACTCATCTGTTACCTTACAATGGGCTCGACCTTCGTTCAATAATGTTTAGAAGTTGTTATCTTTGTTGACTATCGGATTTACGATGAGTTCTTTGATATAGCTCTTTATGTTTTAGCAGATTAAATAAAAGACAAATTTGAAAGAAAATAAAAATGGATCATTTAATAGTAGAACAGAGAGAGTAGGGTAGGGCAGAAAAGAGAAGCTTATCTAAGTTAGTTGCAAAATCAAAACTATCAATTTCAATTACACTATTAAACTTCACAATGGAACCAATCAAAGAGGAAGATGTCCAGCTTTCTAAGATCACCTTCTACTAAGAGCATAAGATGGAGATAACATAGATTTGAAAGAAAATCATAAATAAAATGGAAGTCGGTGTTAACTGGTATCTCTCACAAGCAGTCTAGCTCATGCAGTGAGGATAGAGCAATTAGGATAGACTAGAACCTTAAATCTTTAATTTTTCCTAGCATATAACAAACAGAGTGAAGCCTAGCAGCATATTCAATCTTGATAACATAGATTTACAACTAAAATAAATAGAACTTTAGTGAGACAAAAATAGAAGAAGGTGCACTTATCGAAATCCGAAAGAGATTAGGCTCCTAGCCACGCTATCATAGAAGAACAATTTCACACAATCCCCAGGTCCAAAACAAAGCATTCAAACAAGATTTGCAAGAAATTGCTAGAATGTCTTTTATTCCAAGTTTTCGCATCCTGACTTTACATTCAAGAGAAGTATATATAGACTCAGGATAGACCCTGATCTTTTCAAAATATCTTCTTCCAAATATCTAAATCTTATCATAAAAATCCCACCGTCGAAGCTTTACAATATAAGGTATTTTTATATAGAGTTTCGATAAACCCTAATCACTCTAAAATCTTCGTGTGGATCTTGCCATAAATGGAGAAGATAAGATTTGATTTTATCCTCGTCAAATGGGCACTGCGTGTAAATGTATCTTTATCTTTTGGCAAGCTATCAGAGCATCTCATTAATTCTTTTGCAAAATTCGGATGAGTCACTGACTTTCGAGGCCTTCCATCCTTGCACAACCGCCTTTGTTTGGTTCGAGTTGAGATTTTCGGCCCGTCATTACTTTTGCCATAAATTTTTTGGGCAAATGGATCCACCGAAAAATTCCTTGAAGCTTGTATTTGTGGTCGGATCTGCAAAATCTGGATGAGTCACTGACTTCCCGGCATCTCTTATCTTTATCTTTCGGCAAACCGTCAGAGCATCTCATTAATTCCTCGCTTGATTTGTGCCGAAATTCAGGTTTGTCTATCTTTCTCGCCATTACTTCTGCCATGAATGTAACTGTCGAATTACTTTCTGCAAAAGAAAAACAAAGATTAGAATTAATTAATTTTCCCATTTAAATATTTCTAGGGTTTGGACGTGTCGAAAAGCTTTCACTTCCTTTGGATGGGTGATGAAAAATTTAAAGAAAATGGCCAAATTTTGCAAAAATGAATATAAATCCAAACATGTCGCGATATCGCGACATTTTCTTCAAGTTACTTCTTCCTTGCTTGTGCCTTCATGAAAATGGAACATGTCACGATATCGCGACATTTCCTTCACTTCATGCCTTTTAAGCTTTTTGCTCTCCGAAATGGAACGTGGACATGAATCTCTTTATTTTTTAAAATGGAACATGTCACGAAAGACATTTCCTTCTGTCCTTAGCTTCCCAAAATAAAAGGAAATATGTCGCGATATCGTGACATCGGACTTCAAAAGATTTTAGGATACAATTAAATTTTAGCGCAAAGTTCGAAAGTCCGAAAATGGAACATGTCCACATCGTGACATTTCCTTCACTTAGTCTCTTAGTTCCTCAAAATGGAACATGTGAATCGGACTCTTATTTCCAAAATGGAACATGTCGCGATATCGTGACATTTCCTTCAGCTTAAATGGAACATGTCCTAAAATGGAACATGTCGCGATATCGCGACATCGGACTTTAAAATTTTAGGATACAATTAATTTTGAGCGAAAGTCTGACAAGTCCAAAAATGGAACATGTCACGATATCGTGACATTTCCCTCAAGCTTTTCTTCTAAGCTTTTCCTCTCGCGAAAATGAGACAGGTCCGAAAATGGAACATGTCGCGATATCGCGACATTTCCTTCAAGCTTTTCTTCTACTCTGCAAACTCTCCAAAAATTGTGGGTTGACTCCAGCGACTTTGTCCACCTGTATTTGGCATTTTTACATATTGGTGAAGGATCTTCCTTACTCAGAAATAAATTTAACATTTGAAAAATGAATTTTAAATTGCTCAAGAATGATCAGCTTCACATGGTGTAGAAAAAAATGATGAAAAACTCAAAGTGCCCAGAATTTGATGAAACTTTACAAGCATCTAAAAAGGCCCAAAGGGTATCCAAATCTACAAACGGAGCTTAAAAATTCATCACGGTTGAAGGGAAAATGCATTTAGAAGTTTGTTGGCCAAAAATAGAAACTGCTATTGAAATCAATGCCATATGCAAGTATACTTGGACACTTTGATGTAGGCGAAGCTTGAAAAAGGGTGCAAGCAAAATTTGGAATTAAAACCCGAAAACTCAAGAGGGTCCCTACGAAAAAATGAAAATTAAATATTTTCAAAGGGATGGAATTTCATTTTTTTAGTGGGGGTGTGTTGCTTCTCAACAAATGGCGATATCTACGGGGAAAATAGTAGCACTATTTAGAATCCAAAACTCTAGTTTCAAAACAATTTAGACTATGTACCATGCTTTGCCACAAATATTTTCTAAAATGACTTAACTACTATCTGCTAGCTGTTAAAGTTTCCCAAGGACATACTAGGTTGAACCACTTAAGGAAGATTCTGATGTGCGATTACAAGTGTATAAACCTTCTTCCAAGGATGACCGGGGCTTCAAATGCTTGCTATGGATCGAACAACTATTTAGATTGTGTAGGGGAAACCGAGTAGAGCTCTGTTTACTAGTTTAGCCTTTCACAGCCCCGACAGAGTTACTCTTTAGATTTTCATGACCCTGATCACAACTATGAGGTGGCATCTATAGCTTGGTGAACATGTTTGAGATGTATCCTTCGGGAGCCCTGGCTATGTGCAGGAAAGAGTGCCAGTTTTATGTTGGCTTGTCCAACTTTCACCATCTCTCTCTTTTCTTTTGAAAGATACCGATTACTGGAGTGCCTTGCTGCTTCTTTTTTTTTTTTTTATTCATCGAGCAATTGATCAACTAACTGTTTCAGCTCAGGTACCAACAACCTCCTTGGATGCTTTGATGTAATTTTGTGAATCGGATTCCCCTCTCATGACCAACTTTTCTTGGATTCCCCGGGAGTTCTTCAACCAAACAAGTATAGTAATTTCTTCATAATCAAAATAATTGTGGCAAGCAAAATACAAAATCCAATTATCTTTCTACTGTTGTTCTAGATAACAAGTAGTCCCACTTTTTAATCCTAGCAGACTATCTCTTAAAACAGAATGAAACAAAATGAAAACACACTAGGCCAATTTTCAATGTTGATTTGTGTTTTTCTTTGTTTAGGCAAACTCAAAAAAATAGGATTAAAGAGTTAAAAGGGAGGAAAAAGGCCACCAGTTAAAGACAAAATTGCATAGACCTCAAAAGATAAAACACAGTAAAAACACACTACTTCAAACTTAAAAAAAAACAAAATAAAAACACACTACTTCGAACTTTATATACAATATATACATATGCACAAAGTCCCTTCAATCACTCAAAAAATGTTGCAGATGGAAAAGCAGAGAAATAGTGCCTTAAAAAAAATTGACCATTTGCAGGTAAATTTAGAAAAATACCTTTCAAGTCCTGTTGACGAAATGCACTCCAGATTATGCTTCCCAAAATTTTTGCTACCTGGGAAAGACTTGGTGTGTTTACTGTCTTCCCCCTTTTTTAAAAAAAAAACCCCAGGATCAAATACCTTAAAGCCTTTATATACCCAGATCATCACATCTTCAGATTTATGTAACAACTCAAAGAGATCATATTTTATTTGTACGTCATAGCTCTTAATAACTTGAACATTTTGTGGTTGCTCTACTGCTCCAATATCCAAGATTTCAATTTTTATCCCTCTAGTAGAATTTTCATAATTTGCTCTTTCACCTGAGCCTTGCTTAGATTTAACCCCATCAATGTGTAATGTCCAAATATCATTGTTGTGATTGGTTAGAGATGTAACTGGTCTCACCCTCTCAGTTGTCAAATTATAAACTTCAATATCTGCATCAACACGATTTACAACCTCTTTTTTGATATTATGTTCAGTGATCACATGCTTATACTGAGACTCTTTGTCTATTCTGAGTTGGTTGACCACATTCACATTTACTATTTTCTTCTCCTTTTCTTGAAATTCAATAGGTGGTCCAGAGTAAGTTTCAATCAAGTTATCTTTTTGTTCAACAATCTGAGCCAGCTCATGGAGGGTGATGTTAGCCTTAATTTTCTTCATATCCTCAATGATGTTATACTCCTTCCTAGTTACTTATGTATAGTGATATTGAATCTTATTTTCATTACCCTTTGGTGAGGGAGGATCATTATTAGGAGTAGGTTTTGGATTCTCACATCTCAAATTATAACTGTCCCTTTGGAACTGTTGAAAAGCTTGTACTTCATCCATAGGTATCTCCACGACATTCTCTGACTCATCGAGAAAAGTGAATGAATTTGAAACCATAGTCGTACTATTTTTGGATGAACCAGAACTATCAATATTTCTCTGATTTTTAGGAAAATTTAACTCACCAGGAAAAGCTTCAAAGTTGGGTAATGCTAGGTCACAAATGTTTACTTTAGGCACTTCCACCTTGAACTTGTCAGAATCTTTCTCTATATTTTGCACATGCTGAGTGTGTGTCACAGTCAATGGAGTTTCCTTGGGTAGAGCGTGACATGTTGGCACTAACTCATGATGTGGAATGGGATTCAAAATAGGCATGTTCTATGTAACATAGGATATCAAAGGACTGCTCAAAATTTGAGGTCCTAACTATCTTTCAAGAATTAAAGCTTCCTTATAAGCTCCTGCCAGGGTTGTGATATTGATGTCTCTCTTGAGGAAAATAGAGGTCACCGAATCCAATGCATTCTTATAGATTTCTAAGGCTAGATTTGCACTTGGGATGTAATGACCAATCATTCTACCATAAGATTTTTGGAACCTCATATTGAAAGACCTGATATCTTCACCAGACTCTCTCTTAATGTTAGAAAAGTGTTGATATAACACACTGGGGTCAATCACTTCACCAAATTGTGATACAAAAACTTTCTCCAGGTCATTCCAACTAGTAATAGAGTCATTAGTAAGATCCAAAAACCAGTCGTATGCTTCCCCTTGGAGAGTGAATGGGAATAACCTACAAGCCACATCTTCATGCTGCACATTCAACAACTTTAGAGCATTTTTATATGCCACCAGGTGTTCTTCTATTGTTCTGATTCCATCATGTTTGTAGGTAGGAAGATACTTCTCAGGATCTCTGGGTAAATCATGCGCTACACTAGGGATATTCAAAGCAGTGGAACCCAACCAGCTTGCCATCACTACTTGATTAACGATGATATTTTGAGTTGTAGTTGGAGGAACTACAAGGGGTGACAAAACTATGTTAGACAAAGACTTGGCTCTTCTGAGGCTGCTTCTCCTTGGGGTTTCTAACTCAGGCACTAGGAGCTCTCCAGCTCTGGAGTGGGACCTGGTTACTCTGTAGGTAGAATCCAGCTTTTCACAAACAACCTACAATCCTTAACAAATACTGAACGGAGTTCAGTAGGCCCTCCTTCTAGCACCAATTTTAAATGTTGGTTCGGCTTTCATACACACCCCGTGAAGAATGAGCATAAAATACCAATAACACTTATACGGGATAAATCCCACTCACTTTAGGATCTTTCTGGTTATCCAAGGTGTGAGTTACAGAGTTGGGTCGAATGTCTATTCACTCTTTTCCGCTTTTGGAATAGTTTCAAGTGGATTGTCTGTTACCTTACAATGGGCTCGACCTTCGTTCAATAATGTTTAGAAGTTGTTATCTTTGTTGACTATCGGATTTACGATGAGTTCTTTGATATAGCTCTTTATGTTTTAGCAGATTAAATAAAAGACAAATTTGAAAGAAAATAAAAATGGATCATTTAACAGTAGAACAAAGAGAGTAGGGTAGGGCAAAAAAGAGAAGCTTATCTAAGTTAGTTGCAAAATCAAAACTATCAATTTCAATTACACTATTAAACTTCACAATGGAACCAATCAAAGAGGAAGATGTCCAGCTTTCTAAGATCACCTTCTACTAAGAGCATAAGATGGAGATAACATAGATTTGAAAGAAAATCATAAATAAAAGGGAAGTCGGTGTTAACTGGTATCTCTCACAGCATTCTAGCTCACGCAATGAGGACAGAGCAATTAGGACAGACCAGAACCTTAAATCTTTAATTTTTCCTAGCATATAACAAACAGAGTGAAGCCTAGCAGCATATTCAATCTTGATAACACAGATTTACAACTAAAATAAATAGAACTTTAGTGAGACAAAAACATAAGAAGGTGCACTTATCGAAATTCAAAAGAGATTAGGCTCCTGGCCATGCTATCACAGAAGAACAGATTTCACACAATCCCTAGGTCCAGAACAAAGCATTCAAACAAGATTTGCAGGAAATTGCTAGAATGTCTTTTATTCCAAGTTTTCGCATCCTGACTTTACATTCAAGAGAAGTATATATAGACTCAGGATAGACCCTGATCTTTTTTTAAAATATCTTCTTCTAAATATCTAAATCTTATCATAAAAATCCCACCGCCGAAGCTTTACAATATAAGGTATTTTAATATAGAGTTTTGATAAACCCTAATCACTCTAAAATCTTCGTGTGGATCTCGCCATAAATGGAGAAGATAAGATTTGATTTTATCCTCGTCAAATGGGCACTACGTGTAAATGTATCTTTATCTTTCGGTAAGCTGTCAGAGCATCTCATTAATTCTTCTACAAAATTCGGATGAGTCACTGACTTCCGAGGCCTTCCATCCTTGCACAGCCGCCTTTGTTTGGTTCGAGTTGAGATTTTTGGCCCATCATTACTTTTGCCATAAATTTTTTGGGCAAATGGATCCACCAGAAAATTCCTTGAAGCCTGTATTTGTGGCCGGATCTGCAAAATCTGGATGAGTCACTGACTTCCCGGCATCTCTTATCTTTATCTTTCGGCAAACCGTTAGAGCATCTCATTAATTCCTCGCTTGATTTGTGCCGAAATTCAGATTTGTCTGTCTTTCTCGCCATTACTTCTGCCATGAATGTAACTACCGAATTACTTTCTGCAAAAGAAAAACAAAGATTAGAATTAATTAATTTTCCCATTTAAATATTTCTAGGGTTTGGACTGTGTCGAAAAGCTTTCACTTCCTTTGGATGGGTGATGAAAAATTTAAAGAAAATGGCCAAATTTTGCAAAAATGAATATAAATCCAAACATGTCACGATATCGCGACATTTTCTTCAAGTTACTTCTTCCTTGCTTGTGCCTTCACGAAAATGGAACATGTCGCGATATCGCGACATTTCTTCACTTCATGCCTTTTAAGCTTTTGCTCTCCGAAAATGGAACATGTCGCGATATCGCGACATCAATTTAAAAGATTTTAGGATACAATTAAATTTGAGCGAAAGTCCGACAAGTCCGAAAATGGAACATGTCACGATATCGCGACATTTCCTTCACTTAGTCTTTCCAGCTTTGCCTCATGAAAATGGAACATGTCGAATGCTTGGAAGATTGACATCGGAACTTCAAAAGTTTTAGGATACAATTAATTTGAGTGAAAGTCCGACAAGTCCGAAAATGGAACATGTCATGAATATCGTGACATTTCCTTCACTTAGTCTTTTCCAGCTTTGCCCTCATGAAAATGGAACATGTTGCAAATGTGACATCTATTTTTTTTTTTTGCCTCCGAAAATGGAACATGTCGCGAATCGTGACATTTCCTTCACTTAGTCTTTTCATATTTCCTCAGAAAATGGAACATGTCGTGATATCGCGACATTTCCTTCACTTAGTCTTTTAAGCTTTTGCTCTCCGAAAATGGAACATGTCGCGAAATCGTGACATCGGACTTCAAAAGATTTTAAGATCCAATTAATTTCGAGCGAAAGTCCGACAAGTCCAAAAATGGAACATGTCGTGATATCATGACATTTCCTTCAAGCTTTTCCTCTCGCGAAAATGAGACATGTCCGAAAATGGAACATGTCGCGATATCGCGACATTTCCTTCAAAGCAAACTCTCCAAAAATTGTGGGTTGACTCCAGTGACTTTGTCCACCTGTATTTGGCATTTTTACATATTGGTGAAGGATCTTCCTTACTCAGAAATAAATTTAACATTTGAAAAATGAATTTTAAATTGCTCAAGAATGATCAGCTTCACATGGTGTAGAAAAAATGATGAAAAACTCAAAGTGCCCAGAATTTGATGAAACTTTACAAGCATCTAAAAAGGCCCAAAGGGTATCCAAATCTGCAAACGGAGCTTAAAAAATTCATCACGGTTGAAGGGAAAATGCATTTAGAAGTTTGCTGGCCAAAAATAGAAACTGCTATTGAAATCAATGCCATATGCAAGTATACTTGGACACTTTGATGTAGGCGAAGCTTAAAAAAGGGTGCAAGCAAAATTTGGAATTAAAACCCAAAAACTCAAGAGGGTCCCTATGAAAAAATGAAAATTAAATATTTTCAAAGGGATGGAATTTCATTTTTTTAGTGGGGGTGTGTTGCTTCTCAATAGATAGAATTGAAAATTTATTTGAAACTAGAGGATTGGAACTTACCTGAGTATTTTTGTTGCCAACAACCTGTTGTTTTCCTTTGTCTTTCTAGGACCCTGCACCCTCTCTTTTATTTTTTTGGTAGACATAGTTTGCCTGATTGAAATCACCTCTTCTAGGAAAACTCCTCAAATTTCCTCTGTCTAGCATTTCCTGCTTCTGATTTTCTCTATTCATTGCCAAGTTAGGGCACTGATTGCATAGATGTCTTTAATTTTTACATTCTACACATAATTCTAGTTTATTCTCATATTCTACCAGCTATTTTCAATAGTATTCTCCATACTCTAGCTCCATAAACCTTGGAAATTCATTATCCAAATTAGCATTTACATAGATTCATGCATGAGTCATCCTTGTCCTGGCCAAGGTCACATGGTCAATGGATATTAGGTACCCTATAGTTTTGGCTATGCCCTATAGCCAATATTCATTTAAAAACTGGGCAGGTAGACTCAGAAGATGAACCCAAATAGAGGCAATGTTAATATTTTGCTTTTTAGGGTCGAAATATTTACCCCATCATCTAAGAAAAAGGCTCATTTTGCCCAGAAACCAAGGACCTCTTGTTAAAATATGGTTAGCATCCTCCATATTGTTAAAAAATATAATGAAGAACCCTCTAGTTAGAGCTACCAACTCCAAGCTACCTACCGGTCATAATTTACTCGTTGCCCAAGCCTTTATAGTCTCCATGTCTAGCCTACTAAGATATTGTTGGAGAGAATAAAGGAGAGGAGGAAATTTTTTAATAAAATTAGAAAATCACTTTCGTCGACCACTTACCGACCACTTTTGTCATCTTCCTTGAATTCCACCTTGCCATCCACATAGATGGGTTAAATGTCAACAGTCTCCCCCTTAAAGTTGAGAGGTTTGACAATACAGTCTCTCAGCTTTATATATTGAGATTTAGCCATGCCTTTAGTGAAGATGTCTGCAATGTTGTCCAAAGTTTTGTAGTGTTTAAGCTCAACAATCTGGTGCTCCACCATGTCTCGGATGAACTGATACTTCATATCAAAATGTTTTGATCTGCTATGGTGGATAGGATTATATACCAACTGAATGGCACTCATGTTATCACAATACAATCTGGTAGGACCACTTTACCTTTCTCCAATATCTTCAAGGACTTTTCTCAACCATAGAGCTTGAGTACTAGCATATGTGATGGTTATATACTCAGCCTCATTAGATGACAATTCTACAATAATCTATTTTTTTTAACTCCATGTAATTATTCCTGACCCTAGAATAAAATAGTTCCCTGATGTAGATTTACTATCATATATATTGCTACCCCAATCACTATCACTAAAGCTAACTAACTTGAAAAAATTACATTTGTGGTAATGGATTCCAAAATACAATGTACCCTTTACATATCTCAAAATTCTTTTAGTTTCTTGTAATTGCAGCTCATATGGATTAGCCATAAACCTTAAAACAAGAGAAACAACATACTGAATATCAGGCCTTGTGTTGGTGAGAAACATCAAACTCCCAACCATACTCCTGTAAGTGGTCATGTCAACCTTCGATACTCCTGAAATAGCCATCAATGCGAGAGTACCATGCTCTTGGTGCTTTCTTGAGGCCATATAAGGATTTTTTTAGTTTGTAAACAAGGTTCTCCTTACATTGTTCTTGAAATCCTTGAGTTTGTTGAACATAAACCTCCTCAGTTAAGTACTATTGGCATTTTTGCCACATTGATTCTCATTGATTAATGCATTAGTGTATTGTTGAAAATCTGACCTTTGATACCAGCTTTGATGCAGCTTTGGAGGAAAAGGAGAAAAAATGAGTAGAAATTGACTAAGTTCAAAAACTACAGTGATTCGCTGACATGTCGCGAAATCGCGGTCAACGTGGTCAACACAGGCAGGTTGGGCGGAACCGTCGCGATATCGCGACGTGTTTCATTTTCATGAATTTCAATGAGCAAAAGGGGAGCAGCGACAAAATGTCACGAAATCGCGACAAAAAGTCCAGCCGAAGACACAAAGCAAAAGTTGCAGCGCATCGCTGACATGTTCCAGAATCGCGACGTCGGGAGCTTCGAAGAGTCAAGTGGTAAAAGTGCAGCGATTCGCTGCATGTTGGTTGAGCAGAAGCCTTAAGTTAAAAGTGGCAGCGATTCGCTGCACATTCGTTGCAAGGGCTTAAGAGCTTGAAAGTTGCAGCGACGCGCTGCGTGTTTCAAAATCGTGGGTGGCATGGTCAAAAAGAGTCTAAGTTAAAAAAGTGCAGCGATGCGCTTCATGTGGCATTTTCGCGATGCTGACGGCTTCCAAAGCTTAAGTGCCGAAACGTGCAGCGATTCGCTGCACGTCCCAAAATCATGAGGCATTTTGTTTCAAGGACTTAAGTGCTGAAGGTTGCAGCGATGCGCTGCAGGTTTGCTTCAAAGGAAGTCCAAGGTCAAGGTTGCAGCGATGCGCTGCACATTGGTTGCAAGGGGAGTTGAAGTTAAAAGTGCAGCGATGCGCTGCACGTTTTGCAGGGAAGTCTAAATGCTCGAAGGTTGCAGCGATGCACTGCATGTTTCGAAGGCACGGTCATTTTTGTTGCAAAGAGTTCAAGGAGTACGAATGGCAGCGATGCGCTGCAATTGTTTTGAAAGAATCCTACAAAGAAAAAAGTTGTCACATTTTCACGACGTGGGTGGCTTCGAAGAGCAAAGTGCAAAAAGTGCAGCGATTCACTGCATGTTTCATTTTCGTGGGTCTTCAGCAGTGAAGCGTACGGCATTAGAATATGTCACGATTTCGCGACCCGTCGCGTTTTCGCGACCTGCGACTGTTTACCGCCAAAACGCAATATGAACGGCCGAGAAGGGTTTTTGGGTTTCCGATGATTAGATGCTGCCCCGAATTAAATGATTCATGGATTTCCAAGGCAGTCAAGGTCGAAGAAGCGCCCAGGCCACCAAAATTAAAGGGTTTATTGGTTCGAAGTTGCTGTTCGTGGATTGATTTAACAATTGCATGCACATGTTTGAAAAATGAATTTAATGAATGTGACTGCGATTGTCTCATTGCATTTAATTTTTGCTCCCTTAACGCTGCAATTAAGGGGATCGTGTGCATAATTTCCAAAGCATAATTGTAGATCACAAGAAAGTTGGTTTCAAATATTAAATGCTGCAAAGAGGACGGCCCTCTATAAAAACCAATGTAAACTTCATTGCAAAAGGGTTGGAAAAACTTGCTGCTAGAGACTGGAATTGTATTTGCGGGAATAAAAGGATCAACTTCTAATATTTCAAGCATTGCATGGATGAATTTATTTTCTATTTTTTCTACATTTCTAATCGCATTCATACTCCTGCATTGCTGTTACATTTAAATTCTGCTTTTGGATTTAAATATTGCTGTCAGGGTATGATTTCTGGAATGTGGGTTTGGAGGGATCTGCTGCATGCGATTGTGCGAAGATTAAGTTAATTACTTATGTTACTTGCTGTTGTTATGTTTGTAGTTTCCTACTGTTGTTTTTCTGATCCCATAACTTCGGCCTGTGGCCATATTTCCCATTTCTTTCTGCAACTTTTAAATCTCTTTCCTATAGCCCTTATCTTAAAACCAGATTTTAGAGTAGTGAGGGGAACCAGCCCACTCTGGAGATTGGTGCTGGAAGCTATTTCTTGCTTCCGACCTTTCAATGTTGGCCGGGTCTAGGGCGCACTTGTAAAATCCTTTCTGTGGCAGATTTTGGACCAACGAGTTTTGGCACGCCGGTGGGACAGACAAATTTTGTCTCCAAGAATTCATAATCGGTGGGATAAGCATAATTTTCCAAAGTGATAAACCCACCGGTGCCAACAGTTTTTGGCACGCCCGGTGGGACAGACTTCTTCTGTCTCAAAAGATCCATAAGTTTTTTAAACACCCGGAGGTCTCAAGATTTGATGAGCTGTCTTGGCCTCACAGCGGAGATTTGTAAGTTCATCTGGCGACTTTGCTGAGTTGAAGATCTGTTCGTGGACGCCTTTTTTTTTTTTAAATTCAAAGAATGTTCATTTGGAGACTCTGACTTAATGGCGATGGCTATGATTCCGCAGACCACTACCACAAAGGCGAGGGCTTTTCCTAGATGGGATGATCCTGGCCCTCTGAATCTCCAAGTTCGGCATGAAATTCCCGAAGGTGCCCTGAAGAACCTGGAAAAATATGATGGTACCAAAGGCATGGCTCTGGCACATGTTGAAGACATTGCTACTCTGTCCATGATCCATGTCATAGAACATGAATATGTCATGATCCGACTTCTGGTTCAGTCTTTGGAAGGAAGAGCATTGCAATGGTACAGATTGCTCAAGCGTCAAAGCATCAGCTCATGGGATGATCTAGCGGGGGCACTGATCAAAAGATTTGACGAAGATCCTTTCTATAGTTCTTTGGATCTCTACCAATTTTTCATGTACATCAAGAGAGCACCTCAAGAAAGCATCATGGACTTCAATGTCCGATTCTTGATAAGTTGGAAGAGAATTCCAGAGAAGATCCGTCCATCACCCACCCAAGCCCACCTCTTTTATGTTCGAGCTTTTAATTCTAACATAGGTCTCTTTTTGCTGCAGTCAGGTGAACAACGGTTCCCACAAATCTTTGAGGAAGCAGTGCGAGCGGAACAACTTTTGCTCTTATCGAGAAAGTTACCATGGGGAGAAACTCCATTACCTTCTCCGATGGTTGCTGCTCCTGTCTACCCTGCACAGTACTTTTCATGCCAGATCCCTTATACTGAGCAGAAACCTGAGATGCAGTCATGTGGAGTTCAAGGGACAGATCTCGTCCAAATTCAAGGATTGGAACATGCAAGAACTTTTCCAGCAATGAACAATATGGTTGCTTGCAGTTTTCATCAAGAGATGGGCCAAGTAGAAGAACAAGTTCAAATTCTAGAACCTGAGGAGATCCTAGAATCAGATTTCTCACTTGAAGATCCCTGTGATCACATCAAGGAGTTAGAGGAGCCTGTACTCAGCCCACAGCCAGTAAAGTTTGCAAAGTGGTGGTGTTGGTTCCAGCCACTACATCCAGTACCTGAAGAAGTCCTCCATGTGGGTACTAGTAAGAAGGATAATCTGTCGCATTGCATCCTATTCGCACCATGGAGAACTTCAGGAAGGAGCCAGCCCAATTTCAAGAATCGACTCAAGTATGATTGGATCTGGTCAGGACATTGCAGATTTACTGGATAACTCCTGAGACTAGGTTTCTGGTGGCGACATGCCAATCATGTCGTGAACTATTGTATATAGTATTTTGAAAAAAAAAAAAAAAACAAAAAAAAAAAAAATATATATATATATATATATTTTGTTATTACTTGTTCATCTCAGCTCTTTTGTTGCCTGCGAGCTGTAGGTGCTTATTTTTTTCCTTTTGTCTCTTCCTTTCCTGGTAGTTGATGGCTTTCAAAAAATTCTTCTTTTCCCTTCCCCGTTTCCTCTCTTTCCTTTCTTTATCTTCTTCCTCCTTCTTTTTCTTCTGCATTAAAAAAAAAATAAGCCACGGCTGTTGTTTCTTTTCCATTTTTCTATTTTTCCCCGTCCCTTCTTATCCCTTTCCTCTAAGTTCAGTCTTTTATGCATTTATTTCATAGTCTAGTTCATTTCATTTCACAGCTTTCTTAGTTCCATTACCATTCCATAAATTCGTTCACTTACTTCCACATCACTCCATTGCAGTCACCGCCTGCGCAATCACAGGGTCTCACTCCATCCTACCACTCCATTTGTTTCATAACCCATTATATGCAAGTACTTTCAGTTTCAGATTTGCAGCAGTAGTTTTTTTTGCAGTAGACCCCTATGATGGTTCACAACATCCAGCTTCCTGTTCTAATATGGCTCTGTGCCCAATGGACTAAGGCCTGGATTCTTGCATACAGTGAGCTGTATACCCCGCGAGCCGCCAAGAATGTTGGCATTTTTGCCACATTGATTCTCATTGATTAATGCATTAGTGTATTGTTGAAAATCTGACCTTTGATACCAGCTTTGATGCAGCTTTGGAGGAAAAGGAGAAAAAATGAGTAGAAATTGACTAAGTTCAAAAACTGCAGCGATTCGCTGACATGTCGCGAAATCGTGGTCAACGTGGTCAACGCAGGCAGGTTGGGCGGAACCGTCGCGATATCACGACGTGTTTCATTTTCATGACTTTCAGGGGGCAAAATGGGAGCAGTGACAAAATGTCGTGAAATCACGACAAAAAGTCCAGCCGAAGACACAAAGCAAAAGTTGCAGCGCATCGCTGACATGTTCCAGAATCGCGACGTCGGGAGCTTCGAAGAGTCAAGTGGTAAAAGTGCAGCGATTCGCTGCATGTTGGTTGAGCAGAAGCCTTAAGTTAAAAGTGGCAGCGATTCGCTGCACATTCGTTGCAAGGGCTTAAGAGCTTGAAAGTTGCAGCGACGCGCTGCGTGTTTCAAAATCGCGGGTGGCGTGGTCAAAAAGAGTCTAAGTTAAGAAAGTGCAGCGATGCGCTTCATGTGGCGTTTTCGTGACGCTGACGGCTTCCAAAGCTTAAGTGCCGAAACGTGCAGCGATTCGCTACACGTCCCAAAATCATGAGGCGTTTTGTTTCAAGGACTTAAGTGCTGAAGGTTGCAGCGATGCGCTGCAGGTTTGCTTCAAAGGAAGTCCAAGGTCAAGGTTGCAGCGATGCGCTGCACATTGGTTGCAAGGGGAGTTGAAGTTAAAAGTGCAGCGATGCGCTGCACATTTTGCAGGGAAGTCTAAATGCTCGAAGGTTGCAGCGATGCGCTGCATGTTTCGAAGGCGCGGTCATTTTTGTTGCAAAGAGTTCAAGGAGTACGAATGGCAACGATGCGCTGCAATTGTTTTGAAAGAATCCTACAAAGCAAAAAGTTGTCACATTTTTGCGACGTGGGTGGCTTCGAAGAGCAAAGTGCAAAAAGTGCAGTGATTCGCTGCACGTTTCATTTTTGTGGGTCTTTAGCAGCGAAGCGTACGGCATTAGAATATGTCGCGATTTCGTGACCCGTCGCGATTTCGCGACCCGTCACGTTTTCGCGACCTGCGACTGTTTCCCGCCAAAACACAATATGAATGGCCGAGAAGGGTTTTTGGGTTTCCGATGATTAGATGCTACCCCGAATTAAATGATTCACGGATTTCCAAGGCATTCAAGGTCGAAGAAGTGCCCAGGCCACCAAAATTAAAGGGTTTATTGGTTCGAAGTTGTTGTTCGTGGATTGATTTAACAATTGCATGCACATGTTTGAAAAACGAATTTAATGAATGTGACTGTGATTGTCTCATTGCATTTAATTTTTGCTTCTTTAACACTGCAATTAAGGGGATCGTGTGCATAATTTCCAAGGCATAATTGTAGATCACAAGAAAGTTGGTTTCAAATATTAAATGCTGCAAAGAGGACGGCCCTCTATAAAAACCAATGTAAACTTCATTGCAAAAGGGTTGGAAAAACTTGCTGCTAGAGACTGGAATTGTATTTGTGGGAATAAAAGGATCAACTTCTAATTTTTCAAGTGTTGCATGGATGAATTTATTTTCTATTTTTTCTACATTTCTAATAGCATTCATACTCCTGCATTGCTGTTACATTTAAATTCTGCTTTTGGATTTAAATATTGCTGTCAGGGTACGATTTTTGGAATGTGGGTTTGGAGGGATCTGCTGCATGCGATTGTGCGAAGATTAAGTTAATTCCTTATGTTACTTGTTGTTGTTACGTTTGTAGTTTCCTGCTGTTGTTTTTCTGATCCCATCACTTCGGCCTGTGGCCATATTTCCCATTTCTTTCTGCAACTTTTAAATCTTTTTCCTGTAGCCCTTATCTTAAAACCAGATTTTAGAGTAGTGAGGGGAACCAGCCCACTCTGGAGATTGGTCTGGAAGCTATTTCTTGCTTCCAGCCTTTCAATGTTGGCCGGGTCTAGGGCGCACTTGTAAAATCCTTTCCTGTGGCAGATTTTGGACCAACAAGTACCTATTGATAAAGGCACCTTTTACATCCATGTGATGAATATTCCATCCTTTGTGGGTAGCTAAGGAAAGTACTGATCTGATTGTTTCCTGTATAGCAACAAGAGCAAAGGTTTCCTCATAGTCAATGCCATATTTTTGAGTGAAACCTTTTGCTACAAGTTTTGCCTTGTGCATTTCAATACTGCCATCAGCATTGAATTCGGTCTTGTAGAACCATTTACATCCAACACATTTTTTCCTTTAGAAAGCTTTACTAGCTCCCAAGTATCATTATTTTTTATAGAGGTTATTTCCTCTTTCATGGCTTCCTGCCCTACATTATGAGTACATGCCTTATCATAGCTAGATGGTTCTAGTTATGCACTAGTCAATAAAGAATAATTGACTACATCTCCCTTAGGGTCTTGGGAGTCATCATCTCCATACATATGCAGATATTAAAGTTTTTGCAAAACTAAATTCATTTCACTAGCTTGGCTTCTAGTGTATATTTTCTAGAAATTTTGATCCAAATTTTGAAAAGATGGATGATGTTGTAATGTTCTTCTACCTCTTGATGGAGAATCAATATCCATAGGTGAAGAACTTACTGATATGTGTGGAGAAGGACTTGGATTATCTGTTGATGTACTCGAAGTAGTACTCATGCTTGGGATTGGAGGAGGTGTGTCTTTGCTCTTATTAGGTGTTACTTGCTATATTTGAGAAGAACTTGCATCATGGGATTCATCATCAACAAAAAAATTTGATGACCCCATTCTCCCCCTTCATCAAAAATCACATCCCTGGAAAGTACAATTTTATGCGTCTTTGGATTGTAGAGTTTATATGCTTTGGTAGAATCACAATATACTACAAACATACATGCTTGAATTTTGGGATCGAGCTTCTTTCTTTTTCATCAGGAATGTGTGCATATGTTAAAGAGCCAAAAACTTTGAAATGTTTTACATTCAGCTTCTTGCCATACCACCCCTCGTAAGGAGTGATTCCATGCAAATTAGAAGTAGGACTCCTATTTAGAATGTAAACACTAGTTCTAACAGCATCGACCCAATACATGTTACTAAGATGCTTAGTTTGAAGCATCGATCTGGCCATTTCTACTATGGTGTGGTTCTTTTTTTCTACCATCCATTCTTTTGTGGATTATAGGTAGTGGTGAATTGCCTCTTTATCCCACATGCTTTACAATATTTCAAAAATACCTTTTAAGAGTACTCTCCTCCTCGATCTGTCCTTAGAAATTTTACAATGAACTCACTTTGTTTCTCTAGATTATTCTTGAAATATGTGAAGCAATCAAAAGCTTCATCTTTGGTCTTCAAGAAATAGATCCGACACATCCTAGAGAAATCATCTATAAAAGTGAGAAAATAGGAATTATTACCTATGTTTTTTGTCTGCATTGGACCACAAATGTCCAAATGCACTAATTGAAGTGGATTATTGGCCCTCCACACTTGTCCTTTTGGAAATTTGGACCTAGAGTGCTTTCCCAAAACACACCCTTTATAGACCTCCTTGTGTTCATTAATTTTAGGAAGTCCTATCACCATAGCTTGAGAAGTTAAAAATTTCAAGCTAGCAAAATTTAGGTGACCATATCTCAAGTTCCAAAGCACACTTGGATTTACAATAGCAATATTTGCAAGTTGAGCACCCCCTAGTTCTCCAAACTTAAGGGGAAATAACCTATTTTTGGTCATAGGTACCTGTGTGATGACTCGATTACAATTGTTTTTATCAAAAATGAAACATTTTCCTTCATCAAAAATAAGTTTGTAATTTTTCTCCATCATTTGTCCAACACTTAGCAGATTATGTTAGATATTTGGAGTATAGTAGATGTCATTCACCTTATTTATGCCTTCTTTCGTTGGAACCTCCATGGCTCCAATGCCTTCAAATTGCAAAGCTTTATCACCCCCTAACTTGATTCAGGATTTATAGGTGGAATCCAATGTAGCAAAGAGTTATTATTTGCCACTCATATGGTTGGAACAACCAGTATCCAAAATCCAAGTGTCATTCAGATTTTGATCTGATTTTCCATAAGAAAGAAATAGATTAGATGTTCCATATTCTTCACCATAATTGCCATATTGACTGTTGCCTCACTGAGAAGTCTTGGACCAATAGTCGTGAGAAAAGTGACTTGGTTTACCACAATTAAAAGAAGCCTTTTTGGATTTTTCACCTCCTCGTCCTTGATTGCCATTTTGGCCTTGATTTCCACCTATGTTTTGATTTTCACCTCTATTCTGATTTCCACCTCTATTAGGATTTCCTCCTCTGTAGCTACTTATACCTCTACCTCTTCTTTGTCCTCTACCTTGAACTCTTCCTTGTCCTCTTTTGGCACCCTCATTGGATGTGAAGGCTTTATAATCACCTCCATAGCTTGTTGAAGGAGATCCCTATAATCTCTCTTCATGAGACACTAATGAACCGATTTATGCATCAAAAGTTAGAGTGGAAAGATCTTTTAATTCTTCAATGATTATAGCTATGTGATTCCATTTTTTAATAAGTATTCTCAAAAAATTCTTTACAAATATTTAAGGTTTTATTTGTTCACCAAGTGTTACCATCTTGTTGACAACTGCTTTGACTCTTACGTAATAGTCACCAAATTTTTCATCTTCATTCATTTTGAGACTCTCAAAACCTTGTTTTAGGGTTTGAAGACTTACTTGCTTCACCTGATCACTTCCATAGAAACCTTATTTCAAGGCTTTACATGCATCTTGTGTAGTTAAGCAAGAGATAATTCTAGGGAAAATACTTTTCTCCAATTTTTCTTGGAGATGATAAAGAGTAGAGGAGTTACTATTTTGTGCATCTTTCTTTGTCTTATTATCTGTTGCACTCAATGTAGCCCAATCTGTAGGTTCTATGTAAAATTATTATATTATGTCCCATAGTTCCTTGCCTATGGGTAAGGTCCTCATTTTGATGGACCAGTACTCATAATCATACCCATTAAATTCTGGAATAGGTAGATTATTATTGGAGGTCATAGTTTTTTGAAATAAACTAGAAACACACTTTTATTTCTCTATTACAATCAAAGCACTCTACTTTTCAAAAGGAAAGAAAAAAATAGTTACAAATTTAGATCAAATCTAGCTTGATTCACTCTCTCGCTGATGGTCTGTTCTTCTTGTTGAGGTTCTTCTATCACTGGATTCACAAAAGTTGTCTACAAATAAATCTTCATCGTCACTTATGAGAATTATTTCTTGTGAATATGGTTTTGGCTCTAGCATTTCAACTGAGTCACTGTTACTGATATGTGAATTCTTTGACTCCTGTGGTGTAACTCCTACAAATTCTGATTCTTCAAATCTATTGTCAAATGAATTGTCTTCTGAATCTGCTTCATATCCTAAATTTGGATTTCTTTGATGAGCTATTACTGGATTTTGCAATTGACTAAATACATTATGCAATCCATATGTGCAAAATTTTTCATCAAAATATTTGGGGTTTTCTCTTACTAAAAGAGAACAAAGGGCTTGATAGCAACCTGAATATCATATCATGAATGATTACACAATTCTACCCTTCGATGCAAAAATAATCCCCCCTTAAAGCCTCTTAGGCTATTCCATAATTTTTTAGTCTTCAAGTCTCTCAGACTATTACTAAGAATTTCACCCTTCAAGCCTCTTAGGCTTTTACAATAATTTTCTCTTAGGAAATGTTTGTCTCTATGCCTTCCTTTCTTTTAAATGTTTGCAAAAAACAAAAAAAAAATTATTAACTATATTAATTAATAATGAAATAAAATATTAATTAAAACATTTAAAAAAATGTATTTTAATTAATATTTTCATTAAATTATTAACTAATTTTAACAAAATTATTTTATTATTTGTGATAAATAAAAACAAAATCAACTTTAAAGCATATAATTTTTTTTAAAGCATATTAGTGTCGTCGGGTTTCAAATCCATGATCGGGTGAAGGACAAAGGCCCTAAGACTGGATCCTCGAGCCAGTCAGGCTACAGCACCTGAATTGAAGTCATTATAGAATGAATTCTATGTAAAGCAAAGGGCTCGTCCCTTTTTAAAAAAAAAAATGGATTTCATTTATCCCACATTTGTTGTAGCATGGGAGTATGAGGCATTTAAGATCCTCGACATGCCAACTATCAATTGATTACCTTTGGGTAATACACCTTGCCCCTTTTACCACATCCTCATCCAATTTAAACTCACCATGTTGTCCTCCTTGCCACGTTGCCTTACTACCACATCAGTGTTCTCTGGTCTGCTATGTCAGCCCTAGTCTGCCACATCAATGCTCTCTGGTTTGCTACATCAGCCTTGGTCTACCACGTCAGCCCTAGTCCACCCACAACATTAGCTCTCTACCAAAAAAGTGTCTGGATCTACTTGCTATGTCAGCCTGGGTCCACCTACCATGTGTCTGGTTCCACCTATGTCAGCCTGGGTCTACCTGCCATGTGTCTGGTTCTTCTTGCCATGTCATCCTAGGTCCACTTGGTCTACGGGCCTTCTCACCTCAAGTTTTGCACTACTCTATGAGCCTCCTCACCTCACCTAGGATTTTGTGATCTAGAGGTCTCCTTGCCTCACCTCAAGATGCATGCTCGCTCTACAGATCACTCTCATCCTCACCTTGAGATTCGGGTCACACCTCAGAATTTGCATGCCTGCTATGGGCCCTCGACCTCCTCGACCTGCTCTGACTCTGATACCAAGTATGAAATCAAATTTCTCATTAATAAAATAATTAAAAATACAAAGCTTATATACTTAGGGAAATAACCGCTAAGCTATTGTTGGAGAGAATAAAGGAGAGGAGGAGAAGTTTTAATCAAATTGGAAAATCACTTTCACCGACCACTTCTGTCGTATTCCTTGTCGTCCACCTTGCCATCCACATAGGTGGGTTAAATGCCAACATTTTGCTACTACACGACTAAACCTCCACGGTGTCTTTTGTTGCCACACCAAAATCCCAATGCACACTATCGAAGATGTTTCACACAATCATCGCATTTCCAAATGAATTATTGCCTTGTATATATATGTAAAATTCTACCTTGGTGCTCAAAAGGGTTGACTTACTTTTTTAAATTCAAATTTGAAACATCACTTTATTCACTTATAAGGTCAACTCCTTTTATCATAAACTTTGATATTCAAATCATTAATTTAAATATTTCAACCCAACCTTTGGTCTTTTCAACATTAACATTAATATTAAATATTAATGTTAAATATTTCAAACTTGCCCTTGAGTAATTTTCCCAACCACACATCATTTCTATTAATCAAATCAACCTTTGACATCAATGACAATTATGCACCATTTGCTATCAACCTTTGACATCAATGACAACTCAATACTTCTAACAAGTAGTTCATTTCCAATCTCCAATATTATTTTATTTCCTTTAACTAATAGGATAATTTTAAATATTTAGATCCATTTGTATTTTCATTTTAATAGAAATTTGTGTCTTCTTATTTTAATAGAATAGCTTGATTTTCTTACTTCTCTGGCATAGTTGTCTACTTTTTTTTTAGCAACTCTGTACTTTTTGATATTCTATTCTATTTAGCCTTGAGGTTACTATTTTTGGATGTCATAGATAGATACAATTGTGACCGTTTGACCCATATGATTTTAGATCTATTATTGTTTGATCCTAAATGGTTATTTTGAATGTTATCTACCTATATTTCTTCTTTGAGTGATAGATTTTTTGTCTATTTGTTGCCTAGTATTTTTGCCTAAAATAGGTTTTTCAGCTTTAGGATTCATTTCTTTCCCAATTAAAGTCTTCTTTATTTTTGTAAGTTGCATAATTCATTAGAACTTCATTCTCAATGGCATAGTTACATTTTCATATTTAATAGTGAAAAAATATTCTTAGAACTAGCATTTGATTTTTTATAGATTTAAATTTAATAAACATTACATTTAGATAACACTACATATTGCATTTAGCCATTCTAAAAAACATAAAACAAAAACAAAACTATAAAAATCTAAAAAATAAAATAAAATTAAAGAATTAAATCACACACACTTGCATGATTTTCACACATCGACGAAGTTGGATTTCATCATCAACCATCGATTGTAATAAGTGATGTTGGCTTTCATCTCTAAACATTGATTAGACCCATAGAAACCATAGTAGTACCCATGAGTGATTTTTGAACTTCATCACTGAGTAATACCCCACTCTTGATATTACCTTAGAGTGTGTTAGTATTAGATACCCCTTTTTTCATGAGGTTTAAAAGTCAGTGGACTTGCAACTATCGTTATTGTCCAAGCTTGCCTGATGGTGAATCGAAAGTTTAGATATACCGATAGCATAACTTAGATAGCATGACCTATTTTAAGAGGATAATTTGCCCCCTTAGGATATCCTCAAGACACAACCACCATCCTAGGAAGCCTCTTCAACCATTTTTGTACCACTTCTCGTAATAGAAGAGGGTATAAACACACCCTTTTAGATTGCATTGCACCATCATATTTGTAGTTCTTGTATTTAGACCCATCAAACACAAAAAAAATAGAAATTTTAAAAAATAAAAAATCATTTCAAAACATCTCATAAAAAATCAACCAAATGTTAGCACATTAAAATAGAAACATCAAAACCACTATTATTTGCTTGATTGATTATTTATGTAGATAGAAAAGTTCACCTCCCCACACACCATTGCCACAAAATCATCAATCTATATCCCATCCCATTCCTTCTAGGCCTATGATTTTAATTTAAATTCCAAGATCAAGCCCAAGCCTTGATGGACCAATTAGGTCACACCTCCCACCCATAAACCACTCTCTTCCTTATCATCACTAACTAACTACACATATCAATACACCCTCCATCATAGAACCCCAAGCCACTTCTTACTCCATGCAACCTACCCCACCACCTCCAAATTTATCCAACATAGGCCCATTTATTCTAGGCACCAAACATTCTTCATCTACAACATTATCCCATTCTAAGGAAGGTGTTGGAACATTTCCTACATCCTTTTCTCAATCTATGCAAGTGAGAGTACACATGACCAATCCTAATATAGAAAAGTATTTAGTGTATAACATCACATTCATACCTCCAAATATAGAAACAATTAGGGATTTTGGCCTCCCATGCATAGTTCCATTATTCCTATGGGTATTACCTCCAATTCTACCAGTTTTATATATGATAGAGTCGATACCTCCTTCGATGTACCTCCTGATAAAAGGCTTGAATTACCTTTTGTTGGTGATACCAATTTCTTGTAAATTCCCTCCTTTGCTATGAGATATTTCTAATGCTTCTATTGGAGAGGATTTGGCCTTGGCCATTATGATCAAGGAGCTTACAACATCATAGAACATCACTATCATCCCCCTAAAAATAAATTTGTACTATGGTATGATAATTATTCTTCACTTGCCCTCCTCGGGGATGATCTTCAACATATCACCTTTGATATTGAAGAGGATAGAGATGATGAGTACACTGATCCTGAGTATGCTCATCCATCACCTGAAGGCTCTTTCCAATTTGCCTTTATACATAGCTCATAACTAGCCCAGTACATACATAAATAAAAAATAAAAAACAAAAATCATAAAAAAATAAAATTAAAAAAAATCAAAATCATCATAAATTAAAAAAAAATCAAAATCATCAAAAATCCAAAACAAATCAAAATCATCAAAAACAACAATAATAAAATTTTAATTGTTATACAATCATTTTTAACACCTTCCAAAATGTGATCCACAAATATCTTACAACAAAATTATCATACAAAAATATGCGAAGAATGGTTGGATAAAAATGAATACTATCTTCTTGCATACACAAAAAAAATCACACACCACTACAAAACACACTGCATTCACACACATCTAATAATTCCATATCACATCACTTTTATAACCAATAATACTTTGGTTATCATTTAGCTCATGTTTTTATATATTTTTCTAGGATTAATTTTGTCACATTAGTTAAGGGCATCTTCCTTATGGCATCTATCTTGAATTATTCTTCCATATACACAATTCTTCCACATTCACCATCCACCATCTTTATGTCCACTCAATTCATCCATAATTCATCTTATATTTTTGGACTCTTTGGTTTGGAGAATCTTTGGGTTCTTTCAATTGTTCAGCCATACCTAGTGTCTTAGTCAGCCTCCATTGAATACCATTATCCCTTGAGTGCTATAGGTCTTCCTAGTTACATCAAGTTTTCTCTAGGACCACGCACATGCATCACATATTAATTAAATTTTGGTGCCTAGGAAAGACAAACTCATGAGTTGCTATCACCATAAAGTGAATGGTTTCCCATGTTCATCCTATCATGCACATGATCTAACCCTAAGTTTGGAAAAATGACAAGTGTAAAGCACCAAGAAAAAAGTGCAAATATAAAGCTAGACTCCTTGGAATTCTTAGGTCCTTAGATCATGTGGTAAACCTCCATCAGGGCTATAAACACCTTATTGGAAGTGGATTACACCCATCACATGGAAACATATCTGTAACATTAGTGACCTTCTTTAGTACATACCTATGTATACTCCTAGGTGAGCTAGATTATTGGCATAAGTCACAAGTGATTAGTCCAACCTCACTCAAAATTAGAAATAAATATTCACTTCACACACTATTAGTCCTTGCAAGGCTTGATTTCCTAGGCTAGTATTAGTATATTAAAATGTCTATTTGATTAGTAGATGATTTTGATCAATGTAACTAGGGTGTTTGAGCTTCTTGAAAGCACTTTCAAATTATTTCTCCCTAAAACTATAGGGATGGATTGCAATGTAGTCTTTAATCGATGTAACTAGGGTGTTTGAGATTTTTTATTGTAGGTCACTATAGTGTACCCATGTTTTTACATCCATTGTATTCCATCCACTCTACTTCCATCCATTTTACATGTATGATAGTACCATTGTGTTCACACACTTGATTAATTAATTAAAATCTTGAGTAGTGATACATGTCTAAGCATTTATCAAATAATAGTCAAATATGCATGTATACATCGATTCCATTATATCTATCACATTCGATATCATCCATTTTGATCTATTCATACTTCAATAATTTCATGCATTTATCAATTATAATTCATAAATTAATCAATCAAGCACAAGGCTCAATCAATCACTCAATCAAATCAAACATCTCAATCAATAAATCAATAAATCAAATCAATAATCAACTAACATGGGGAAAATAAAGGTATCACACCTTCCCTATTAGTCAATCAATTAAAAAAATCATCAACCAAATTAGGGATAATCAAGGTATCACACCTTCCCCATAAATCAATAATTCAAAAAATAAAACTTGTGGATGGTCAAGGTATCATACCTTACCTACTAATCAATCAAATCAAATCAAACATCTTAATCAATCAATCAAGCATGCACAAGGCTCAATCAATCAATAAAACAAAAAATAATCAACCAATTTGACACCAATCAAGGTATCACACCTTCCCCATCAGTCACATCAAAAGATTCAACAACTTGGGGGAAATCAAGGTATCACACCTTCCCTATAAATCAATCAATCAAACTATCATCAATCAACTTGGAGGTAATCAAGGTATCACACTTTTCCTCACCAATCACATCAAATTATTCAATAACTTAGAAATAATCAAGGTATCACACCTTCATCATTAGTCACATCAAATGATTCAACAACTTGGGGGTAATAAAGGTATTACACCTTCCCCATAAATCAATCTATAAAACAATCATCAGCCAACTTGGAGGTAGTCAAGGTATCACGCCTTTCCCATCAATCAACCAATTAGAAACCATCAAATCAATCAAATACATTTAATCAATCATTTAGTTAATCATAAGGCTCAATAAATCAATTAATCACATAATACATCAACTATCTTGGGGATAATCAAGGTATCACACCTTCCCTATTAATCAATCAATCAAAAAATACTCAACCAACTTGAGGGTAATTAATGTATCACACCTTCCTTATCAATCATTCAATCAAATAATCATAAAACAACTTGGGGGTAATCAAGGTATCACACCTTCCCCATTAGTCCCATAAAAATGAGGGTAGGTAAATCGTACATCAATAATTAAATAAATATAGTAGTATATATAACTAAAATACAATGATAAAACAATGAAATATGGAGTCATCTTTATATTAAAAATTTTACCTTTCCAATGTGTTACAATCAATTTACCTATGAGGGGATGCTACCTATGATATAATGAATACAAATAAAATATCTAGGTGCATTTTAAATGATCTTATTGCAATAATAAATCATTTGGGGTAGGTTTTCTATGATCACCATAGTGATTTTGATGTGGATCTTGTGATTCTTTATCGTACGTTGATATTGTAATCTGCACATAAACAAACTAGAAATGAATCAAAATCATATACATAATAAACAAAATAAAATGCGATAAAAGAAGATAAAATAGACCAAAGCATATGCAATATAAAATTTATCTAAATATAGGAATGATAAAAATGCTAATATAGACTATGCTAAAAGAAAATAGTCAAAATCAGGTCTCTTCCAAAGACCATCTCAAGGTTAGATGGCCTTGCCTACGGGCCATCTTGGGTCAAGATGGTTGCTATCCCAAGAATGTATTTCTTCGTGGCTAAGTTAGTGTGGTGTTTGGGATCAACCTAGGTTTTTGTCAATGGATTGTTTCACTATGAAAGCCAATTGACGTGATAGATCAATCACCAAGGCAAGAGTATTTGATTACATAAAATATGGGAGCACAACTTCCAATCATTTTTAGTAGGCTGGCAACATGGTCTCAGTAGTGGACTTTGATGATAAAAATGGTAGCACTTCACTACACAAAATCTTGAACTTCGTGTATTAAATTTGGAAGCACTTCATTGTACAAAATTCAAATATTTAGAATTTTTAAATCTCTGCACAAGAACTTAGAAATCAAGTTCACAAGGTTTTTAAATTGGAGGGTGAGTTCCAATTTACAGAATTCTTATATAGAGCTAAAAATGGTGAAAGCACCCTACATAAAAAAGCAAAGAGGGTAGTTTGCATTAAGAAAAGGGAATGCTTATCTATGAAATCTCATGTGATTGATTATTACATGCATTTTTCCTATTTTGGCCCATGTTGGGTGCTTAATATTTTCTTATGAGATCATGTGTGGGATTAACTAGTAGTTTCAGTTTCTAGTTATGCACCTTTCTATTTTTAAGTATCGCTTTTGGTTGTCATCTTAGGTTGATATGACCACGATTTGGAAGTTGTCTCAGGGTGAGGTAGCCATGGTTTGGCAACCATCTCAAGGTGATATGACCATGATTTATGGGAAATTATATCCATTTAAAGAGTGAAAACCACTATTTTATCCCTAAGGCTACCCAAGGTGGGTTAGGTGGTCTAAAAGGAGTCCATTCAGGTAGTCTCCTCAAAATTATGTGTTTTAGGTGTCTATAGATACCCCTTTTTGGGATGCTTTGTGTGACCACACAATGTAGAGCAAAAATAGAGAACCTAAAATGGTCAATTTGAAGTTTAATGATATTCATTAAAAAATCAACATAAGATGCCCCAATGGAGCATGCATTTTTGAATCATTGCTTTTTACAAGTTGAAGAACTTGATTTTGGTAAATATTTTGGCCATGGGTAGACTAGCTCAAGTGACAAGTTGGGAGTCTATGAATGCATGACTTAAGCATACCAAATTTTGTTTTGTTTGAACTTATTTTTTATTGTTATTTACCCCAAGCAAAAAGGACATATGATTGTATTTGGCAATGATTCTTGAACAAACTTAGTTTGCATTAGTGAGTATTTGATTATTGATTTTATTATGAATTTTCTAATTATATGACTACCCCCTTAAGAAACGAGTCAAGAGAGGAGATGGAAAATAATGAAAGCAATAAGTTGCTTAACCAAGATAACCTAATTTGAGTGTTTCTGAGATAATGTGATGTTAAAGGGCTTTTGAACCCATGACAAGCTTTATTTTGACCCATTTTAACTTTTTATAATTTTTGTGAATTTTATAATTTATTTATTTATATTTTAATTTTTGTAAAAATTGTGGTTGTCTCACCCTCAAACGGTCATGTTGTGCTACATGTCCATTTGATACATGCATAAATTTGTAAAAATTTAAATAAAAAATTAGGATTTTTTGACATCATTTTCATTGTTTACGATGGGAGAAGAGAGATATGGGGAGGAGGAGAGTGAATTTTTGATGTGAAGTGTTGTCAGAAAGTATACCAAACCTGACCATGGACCAAATTGAGACTTCTTCAAGTAGAGGAGATGGAGCTAGGAGGGTAAGTACCTCAGTCTCATTATCTCATTGATTTTAAGGATAAAATGAACCTCATTAAAAAAATGGTTAAGGAACATCACATTAATGAATTAAGGCAATGAACCTCACCTTAGTTGAATTTAGATTAGAGGTTTTTATTTTATCCTTTTTTTTTATTTTCCAATTAATTTTTATTTTGTACAAATTTACTCTTTTTATTTTGAATTTGATGGTCGTCTCAAGGTGAGATGACCCCTCTTTTTGAATTTTATGACCGTTGAGTCCAATGATAAAAAAATTTGACCATTAAGGTAGCCATATCAACCTAATATGGCCTCACCTAGAGGTCATATCAACCTGAGATGACCTCACTTAGTGGCCATATCAGGACAAGATAGCCTCTATAGCTATGTATTCTTTTTATTATTTTTATTTTTTTTATTGATTGTAAATTTTGTAATTGTGCTTTTAGCTTCTTAGAGCACATCACAGGTTTATCCATATTTTTAAGAGGGCATGTGAGGCTCTCTTTAATTATGATTGGGAGTGGCTGAAGACCCTTGGCCTTATGCGTATTACTTATTTAGAGTTATTATATGCATACCAAGCCTATCTGATAGCCTTAAAAAACTAATGGGATAGCCACACAAAAACTTTCCACCTGATTGGTAAGATGACCATCACATCAAAGAATGGCTATAGAATTATCTACGTTCCTATAAAGGGAGAGCCTATTGTGTTTTCACCTACTAGTTAGCAAGTGAGAGTACTATAGAGAGTGTATCAAAAATATTCATAGATGATAGAGCACGATGTGGAGAGTTGTGGGGTCAGGGTGGAGGGTTATGAATCACAGCTCCTAACCTATGGGCTTGTAGTGCTTATGTTACTCGTGTAATATTCTTTTTCTTGATTCTTTGGGTGTAAGGTTTCCATAGAATCTCCTTGATCTTATTCAACACTTGGTGGAGTGCATAGTAGAGAAACCGTATATTATGGCTTGGAGTACTACCTTACTAGTATAGCTCTATGATGAGATATTTGAGGTCTAGCATCATGGCCAACTTGGTATAGGGTGCAACTTCCTATGATAGATATAGGGTTGGGAGTATATTCATGTGTATAGACCGAATGGGATACCATGGTCAACATGGTGCTAGATGGTGGGTAGGAAGATAGGATATGTTATCCTCTAGAGATAGGATCATGAGGAGGGTTAGAGTCACCCCTACTCATGCATGATTGATCACTATAATGACTCCCTAGAGAGGTTGAGGTTCAAGAATGTGGTATGGTAGATGTGGAGGGATTGTCCATATTGGGAAAAGGTATATCAGTAGTTGAGATGAGTTATATGTAATCGATGTTTAATCATCCATCATGGTAGGGAGTGTGAGTACTTCTAGTACTTTCATGTGACCCACCAGCTAGATATTCACCAAGATATACTAAATGAGGTGGTCATTTATAGGCAATGGATAGATGAGATAGATCTAACTTAGCCTTGATTCAAGCCATTGGAGGATGATATAGATGAGGTATTGGTTGATCCTGCTATAGAGAACCTAGGGACTACTCTAGAGTATGATGATTGGTGGATGACTTAGTTATGGTAGGGAGGCAGAGTAGATAGTGGTGGATCCTACATAGTAGTAAGTGCATCACCCTATTGAGGAGTGGGCTAAGACCTCTAAGGGACGTGTAGGTGTGGATGGGTAAGATGATGAGGAGTTTGAGGAGGAGGATCCTCATGAGTAGATTGATAGACTTAGGTAGTAGATCCATAGTCTCTAGAGATAGTTTACTGATTGATATATAGTGTAAGCATCAGCACAGAGTCAGTTGGATGATGAGAGGCATAGATGGAGGGGATTTGGCAAGGAGAGGAATACCATTCAAGCTTATATTTAGAGCTTTAAGGATGAGGTTGGGAGGTTTATGATAGAGTAAGATGCTCTACGGGTTTATGTGGTTGATGTCACAACAAAGTGATATGCCCTACAAATGTAGCTATCGAGTGTTAAAATAGTGTGATGCTCTATAGCTTTAGTTGATAAGTATGGAAACTAGACAAGATTAGGTAGGGTAGATCATACATGATGTGGCTAGGTTATAGGTATAGGTTACACATCTATAGGGGATGTTTTCTTGTTATACATATCATCATTGATTAGATCAAGATTATATTTCTTAGTTAGAGGATGAGGTAAAGTGACTAGGTTGTAGGCTACCATAACAAGGTTTAGTAGGGCCATCACAAAAAAGAAACTATAGCAAGTCTATATAGCCTTCAATGAGACCATGAGTTCCTAGGTTTCCAAATACTCCATAGACATCAAGGGCCAATGGATTAGGGTAGCCTCATCAAGATGAGGTCAAGGGCAATGGTGAGACTGGTGGTGTAGGGCCAACTTAATTTTTTATGTATATGCTTCTCTTTTGAATGTGAGGTCTAAGTACCCACTTCATTGTAGTTGTAGACACAAAAATCTAGCCATTTTTCATCCATCTATATCCTTCAATCTCAACCATTCATTGTTTATATATATATATATATATGTATTTATTTAATATATACATAAATATTAATATTTTATATATTATATTTATATATATTTAATAAATATATATGTATTTATATGAATAAATCCTAGTCATCCACCATGTTTTAATCTTAGCCATCCATCCATCTCAATCCATATCACTTACCTAAACTTAATCTCCATCGTTCCTCATGTTTTAATTTCAGCCACCCATTTTGGGTCATCAAAACCTTAACATGTTCAAAGGAAGATTATAAAATATGATTCATTTTGATGAATCAAGGTATTAGAAGGTCCATGAAAATTTTCCATGAAAATTCTTAGGAGGTCCAGATTCTTGATATTTCATCATCATTTTTCTACCATTGCATCACCCATTTCCACTACCACAAAACCTTCATGAACAAGATCTGGTTCTGCCTCACCTCCATCAACCCTCAAATGCCCCCTAGAGTTCACAAAATACCTTTGGGTATTTATATGAATATTTTGGGTGTTTTTAGCCATTCTCAAATGCATTTGGGTATTTATTGCAATAGATTTTGAAGTCTACAACCCTCGAATTTTCTTTAGTGTCCACATGACCATCAAATACGAAAGCATGAGCATACATCAACATTGACAAGGTAAGATATTCTCTCGTATTTATTTATGTTTTTTGCATATTTATTTTTAGTATTACATTGCAACATTTAGGGTTTAGTGATTTTATCTATTTAGAGGGCCTCACATAGTGGAGCCCTCATAGATGCTTTTAATATCTTTTATGTTGTTTGCTATTTCTAGGTACAAGAATCACATTTTTGGAATATATTATAGCTAGGGTGGTCCTATATAGATACACAAACCCACATGCACATTTGTTTGGATAAAAGACAAACTAGAAGAAACCAACTGTTCATTAAAATAGGGTTTTGAAACCCTAATTGTCTATGATATCTATATCAAAAGCATTGTAATACCATAGTGGGACACACATTCATTGTAGAACTCAAAGATCTACCTATATCAATAAATATTATTCATTTTGTGCATTTCATATTGTTGTTATGTTTTTTTACCTTTTACTTTGTATTGGTGTTGTTCATTTTTGGTTTAAAAAATGGCGATCACAGTGGGACCACAAAATGGTTCCTCATTTTGATTTATCTTATCACTAATATATGTTTTATATTTCCATATTGCAAGGTTTCTAGAAGTTTGATCATGCAAAATTTGTAAAAATGAGGGTTTTTGGGAGTTGCAGAATTTAATCAGAGATCACACGGATACCCTACAACATTTGAGGTATGCCTTACAACATTTAGTGAATTCCTCATAGCATTTAGAAGATGCAGGTCAACATTTGAAAGAGTGAGGAAGAAATACGTAGGCTTCTGTAAGCCTAGTTCAAACCTTAGCTCTATTTTTTCTTCATATTCTTGATTTTTTTATAGTAAAATAAATAAGAAAACATTTATATTCTATATTAAACCAATTACATTTGTATTTTAATTTTAACTTATTTGTATCTTGCATATAGCTTGCATACAAAATAAAATTACATTTAGGTATTTGCTGCAGTTGCGTTATCACATTTAATATATATTTCTATTGTTTCATGGTAGTTCATTTACTATTCTATATGCTATTTGAATTTGAAATTACAAAGGCATAATCAATTACATAGTAGGGTTGAAGGCCTCCATTTTTACTTGTCTAATTTGGAAAAATATCATAATACTTAAGTATACTCCTATTGTTGGAATAACTTGATGATTCAGGGTGGAAGAACTGGGTGAACCCTCCACTGTTGGAATCACTTGATGATTTAGGGTGGAATTTAAGCAGTGTACCCTAAGTTATTTTGAGGAACTTGGTGTTACTATTCTTGGCTTCTAGCTTAGACAAATAAAATATGGTCTTTTTAACATTGATTGAACATAGTAGATAACACAAATATTAAAAAATGAATCACACACTTTGCACATCACTCATTAAACAATAGTGAGTTGGATTTCATAATCAACCATTATTCAAGATTGGCGATGGTGGGATTCATCTCCATCCGTCATCTTATCTCTTAGAATCCATAGTCACCCATGAGCAAGATTTTTCGATTTCATCACTAGAAAGAATCTCATTTTTTATCTAACCTAAGAATTCACCTTACATAATAGTTTAGATTATCACATCTACAACACAGAAAACCTACATAAAAAAAAATATGTTGTAAAATATAGGATTGAATTACTTGTTTTATTTTATGTGATTTCTATTTTCATTTTCTTTCTACACATTCCACATCCACACACTCACCACCCTTGACTCATTAGCTTATAGTTTCAACTTGAAGCTAAGAAAAAAAATTGAGTCAAACCTTCTCTACCCAAACTACTTCATCCATGGAGTGTTACACATATTTCCTCACCACTTATGTGGTTAACCCCTATAAGTGTGATATAGGTAAGTTTTTATGGTTTACCTATGGGACCCTCACACACTGTGTATACCTCAAATGCTAATGTGATGCATAGATCTATCCACACTTCCATTCCAAAAGCCAAGCCATCTAAACCTAAGTCCTCCAGGCAACATCAAACTAAGTCCAATAAAAATCATACTAAGTCATTCAAGAAAAATCATACATAAGTCCTCTAGGCAACACTAACTAAGTCCTCTAGGCAACATCATATATAAGTACTTCAAAAAACACTAACTAGGTCCTTCGAGAAAGCTAACTAAGTCCTTTGGGAACACTAATTAAGTCCTCTGAGCAACATCATACATAAGTCCTCCGAGCAACACTAATTAAGTCCTCCAGGTAATGCTAAATAAGTCCTATAGGGAACACCATACATAAGTCCTCTATAAACACTAACTAAGTCCTCCATGCAACACTAACTAGGTCCTCCAAGCAAGCTAACTAAGTCCTCCAGGCAACACTAACTAAGTCCTCTAGGAAACATCATACATAAGTTCTCTGAGAAACACTACATAAGTCCTCTGGACAATGCTAACTAAGTCCTTCGAGAAATGCTAACTAAGTCCTCCTGAAAATACTAACTAAATCCTCCGAGCAATATCATACATAATTTATTCGAGAAACACTAAGTAAGTCCTCTAGGAAACACTAACTAAGTCCTCGGGGTAATCTAATTAAGTCCTTCGAGCAGCACCCAACACTCCATTCATAAAACAACATGAGTATTACCTCATAATGTTCCCCATCCATCATCCCATATTTCATTTTCTTCTCCCTAGGGAGCGAGTTGAACCAACTGGTGAACCACATCCACTTCATTGATCCACCTCACTAGCCAATTTTGTAACATATGTACATAAAAAAAACACACAAAAATAAAAAAAAAATCAAAATTAAAAAAAATCACCATTGCATTACATGTACATGGTTTTTTCCTATATAATTTATTTATGTTGCTTTCTATTATTCAGGTTCTCGGAGTCCTTGCATCGATTCTAGCATATAGGATCTATTCATATTTTACTTTTTCTATCCATCATTTTCCCCTTTAAGTTAACATGAATCTTGTTGACATATTCACCCCACTTCATAATCCATATGATTTGGCAAAGCCAATTTCAATTGACATAAGTCTCATTAATATGGATTGGATTTTATCACCTCTATCCTTTTCCAAATTCATCCTTTCTAAAAAATTATTAAGGGCTTCACCAACTGCATTCATCCATCACCTCCACCTTCATCTTCACCTTTGCCTTTAGATCCTAAGGTTTTCTAGGCAAACATAGAAGAGACTAAGTCAAAAGAGTTTGATAACATCATAGACAACATTCATTTGATCCCAATGCCCCATCAGCTTGAGGAAGGTTATGACACTTCCATTGAATATACCATAAATTTTAAACTTAGTTTAGAAATATACAATCCTCAAATCATTAAAATTGAAAAAAATTTATCCACAGATGAACGAGAGCAATTTATTGATCTCGGTATTTTTGTATGGTCTTACAAAGACATGCCTAGTCTTGAACCTAAATTGGTTATCTACAATATCACCTTGCACTATGATGCTAAGTCAGTCAAACAAAAATTGAGAAATATGCATTCTACCATTGCCCTCATGATAAAAGAAGATCTTCAAAAGCTATTAGATGTGGGTTTCATTGTCCCCATTGATTATCTTGAGTGATTTTAAAACATGGTACCTATTTGCAAGCCTAACAGGATGATACACATTTGCATTGAATTTTAAGACCTTAACAAAGCATGTCCTAAGGATGACTTTCCTCTACCAAACATCGATACTCTTGTTGACACTTGTGCTGACAATGAAATGCTTTCTTTAATGGATGATTTTTCAAGATACAAGCAGATTCGAATTAATCCTGATGACCAACACAAAATAACATTCACTACACCTTGGGTACTTTTTGTTCCAAGGTGATGTCATTTGGCCTTAAAAATATAGGTGCCACTTAACAACATGCCATGACATACATCTTCCATGATTACATGCACAATATCATAAAATATTATGTGGATGATATCTTGGTAAAATCTAAAACTTGACAAGAGCACATTGGTGTCTTGGAAAAAGTCTTTGATTGAATTCTAGAGCATAATGTAAGGTTGAACCCCAAAAAGTGTGTCTTTGGTGTCACCTCAGGAAAACTACTAGGATTCATTATCTCCAAAAGAGGCATTGAGGTGGACCTAAACAAAGTCAAGGTCATCATGGAGATGCCTCCCCCAACAAACTTGAATGAATTATATAGTTTACAAGGAAATATCCAATCAATCTATCATTTCATTATGCAAATTTTTGACAAATACAAGCCATTCAATAACTTGCTATAAAAGGGGTGATATTTTCATGGATATATTAGTGCCAAAAATATTTTGATAACATCAGGAAATACCTAGATTCTCCACTAGTCTTAACTCCTCCCTGTGCAAGGGTCCGCTTCCATATTTATGTTTTAGCAACAAACTTTGCATTAGGGACAATGCTTGCACAAAAGAATAAAAACAATCAAGAGCAAGCTATCTATTACATTAGTTGAACATTGGTAAGCTATGAAACTAGATATGCTTACATGGAAAAATTGTGCTTAGTAGTGGTTTTTACCACTAAGAAAATCATACATTATATGCTTAGTCACACCACATATATCATAGCTCACAAAAATCCTATGCGTTATATAATATCTCGCGCTTATAATAACACCCGCACTACTAAATTGATAATACTTCTTATTAAATTTGATCTTGAGTTCATAAAAAAAAAATCCCTTAAAGGTTAGGTTATAGTCGATCAGCTTGTGGAAGCTCCACTTCCTAGTGATCAACCCTTGATTATTGAGATCCTAGATGATTCGATATTTACTATCACTAAAAAATAAGAAGATTTCATTTCAAAGGAAGATATCAATATCACACTATTATTTTATGGTTCTAAGTGTAAAAAAGGTTAAGGTATTGGAGTCATGTTTCATACACCATAGGGAGTACCTAGTCCCTTATCTTTCAAACTTGACTTCCAATGCACAAACAACAATGTTGAGTATGAAGCCTTAATATTATGTCTTCAAGAAGCCATAATTATGGGCATATAGCATATCATGATATTTTGTGACTCCCAACTTGTTGTTCATCAAATAAATGGAGAATACGAATGCAAGGAACCAACAATAAAGATTTACCATGAAGTAGCAATGACATTGCTCGTTAAATTTGACTGGTTTGAAATCGATAGTTTGTCATGTTTGACTAATAGATTTGTAGATACAATGGCCTCTCTAGAAAATTTGAAACACTCCCTCAAACATATCATGGACTTCTAAACATACTTTCAAGCAAAAGTTAGCTCATTTTACTCTCTTGGAGGATGTGTTGTATAAATGTGGTTATGATGGAACCCTCCTTTATTATCCTGAGCTTGCAGAAGCACAAAGACCCATAGTTGAAGCTCATAATGGTACTTTTGGTGGTTATTTTAGTGTAATGGTCATTGTAAAGTGTATTTTATGCATGGGTTACTATTGGACAACCATGGAATGTGATTGTTGCACTTATGTCAAGCATTGTTAGAAATATCAACAACATGCTAATTTAAATCATGTACCATCACAAGCATTACAACCTATTCAAAGCCTTTGGATTTTTTACAATGGGGCCTTTATTTTATTGGCAAAATTTTACCTCTTTCCTCGAGACAACATACATTCATCATCACAGCCACTAAATACTTCACAAAGTGGGTTGAGGCAATTCCTCTAAACAACATGATATGACCTCGAATTGTGGAGTTTATACTTCATCATATCATCTGTCATTTTGGTATTCCCTCAAAAATCATCTATGATAATGACAAGTCTTTTAAAAACAAGTATGTTCAATCACTTTATGAGAAATATAATATTCAACATAGTTTCTTGACTCCTTACTACCCATAGACAAATGGAAGTTGAGGCTACCAAAAAGACCTTAATTGCTATTCTCAAGAAACTAGTCAAAGAAAATCATTGAGATTGGTATACTAAAATCCCCTTGGAATTATAATATTATCAAAAAAGCATCCACATGCCTACTAGGGAAACACCATTTTCATTGGTCTACGCAGCTGAAGCAATTATACCTCTTAAGCTTGAGATCCCTTCATTGCAAATTTCATTGCAAGAATTTATAAATGATACTACTAGACAAGCACGTTTTGACAAAATCATGCTTATTTATGAAATATGGGTCAATGATTTAGAGAATTTATGAGTTTATCAGGATCGCCTAAAGTGTGCTTACAATGCCAAATTTCATCTACATGAATTCCAAGTAGGATATCTTGTTCTTAAGGAGAATCAACAAAACACCAATGCATTGTCACACCTTCATGATAAATTCATGGCTAATTGGCTAGGTCCATACATTATCACTCAAAAAGTGGGTCAAGGAACTTATAGGCTTGCTAGTATAGAGGAAGTTGAGGAGCTCAAACCACTTAACATCATCCACTTGAGATAATTCTATGCTTAATATGATATATATATATATATATATATATATATGGATAATACACAAAAACAACATTGCATTTTACACATTACATTTCACACATTACATTTTACATTTTGTATTTCACACATTGCACTGCAAACATTATGTGAAGACAAAAATGAAACACCAGATACAACTAACTAAAAATGAATAAACCACATAACACAAGAAATTGCACAATGAAATAGATCTGATATTATTATTGCTGGGGGATATGAGTATAATCAAATGTGATCCCAAATTGGGGTTTTACATAGTTTATTCAAATACAATAAATACAATAATGCTAGGGTTCTTTGAAACCCTATACAACAATGCTTGTGGTATCTGTAAAACTTGTTCTTGCTCCCAACATAGTTGAGTGGGCTTAAAATATCCTTTGATCCAGGCCACTCTAGCTTAAACAACTATCCAATGCTTATGAATCTCCAAATCTGCACACACAAAGATAATAACAAGGAGTTAGTAATAACTGTGAGGGCTCCACTACGTGAGACCCTCAAATATCAATAAAACCCTAGCTATTGATAAATGAAATTGCATGCAAATCTAAAGATATGAAATAAAATAACAAAAATATGTGATTTACCTTACTTCTTACTATTTATCTATGGATGAATGGATCGGCTATAGTTTTATGGGAATACGTGCCCTAGCATCTCTCGAATATAGGAGGCTTTCAAAAGGGCTTATGTAAAACACCTGTAAGCACCTGGAAGCTATAGAAAATTCTATGGGCACTTGGGACTGGTAAAGAGGTGCCTAGAGGTGCCTAGAGGTGCCTGGTGTTGATAGAAAGTGCTCGGAGGTACCTAGAAAATGAGGGAGGATTCTACAGAAGCAGATCAGGTGAGGGTGCAAGATGCGTTGGTGGTGATGGCAAGTGAGGGGTAGGGAATATGGTGGATGTAATGGGATTAGGGCACAAAAGGCTAATTTTGAAGCTTAGGGCATCCAAAAACTTAGGAAATTCAAAAACTTAGGGACTTAGGGAAATCAAGGAAAAATCAGTAGTTGAGCCATCAAAATGGCTCCTATTTATAATATAACTTAGGGCATGCTAGATTTTCAATGACACTAATCGTGTGGTTGAGATTAAAGTACATTCAAGGGTAGATATTAAATTTAGGGTGTGGCATGGATTGATGCATATGGACGAATAGGATTAAATGAAATTGGATGGTTGGGATTTATTTATTTATATAAATATATAATATAATATATAAAATATTATTATTTAATATATATATAATAAATATACATATATATATAAATAATAGGCAGAAATGGTAGGAAAGCTAGGATGGAGGGTAAATGACTATATTTTGGTGGTGGAAATGGTGGGAAAGCTAGGATGGAGGACAAGTGGCTAGATTTTGGTGTCTATAGATGCCCCTTTTTGTACTACATTGTGTGAAACACAATGTAGTGCAAAAACACAAGACACCTATTTTGGCCAAGTGCAGAAGCAACTTCTCTTGGGATGCGGAACATGAGCTTGAAGATAAAAGAATAAAATAATTTGATTTCTATGTAGCTTACCCCCTCAATTGGTGAATGAGGTTGTGGATGAATCTCATGAGCCAATTGAAAAATCTTCCAAATGTGCAAATGTAATGTGGACGATATGAATGATGTAAAATGTGATACCATTTTTGCCCCAATGGTAGGAAGGGGATTGGTGATGATGTAATATGATGCATCTATTTTTACCCCAACAAAGGAAGGGATGTGTGAAAAATGTGTGTCTATTTATGCCCCAATAGATGAAGGGATGTGTGAAAAATATGTGTTTGTTTATGCCCCAATAGATGAAGGGATGTGTGAAAAATGTGCATCTATTTATGCCCCAACATATGAAGGGATGTGTGAAAAATGTGCATCTATTTATGCCCCAATAGATGAAGGGATTTTTACCAAGTGTAGATTCCATGATCATGTAAGATGTATCCCATTGCAAGAAATTCAAAAATAAATGTGGTTACCCCAAATTTTTTGGTGAATCGATGTTGTTGAATCATTTTGCTTTCCGACGTCATTGATATGCAAAGATGAGTATGCAATAAAAAGAGTCAACCTTGGAGGTACTACTAGTGACTGTTTAATAATTTTGATGATTGGAACCAATCATCCTATCTAGTGCCTATCTCTATGATGACTATTATGGAAATATGTAATGATAAAATTTGATTTTATCCATGTTTTAAGCCCCATGAACTAGGCCATCAATGAAAATGTTTATGCAAATAGCTCTTGGTAAGGTTTCACTATAAATGTGAAGTATCAAATATGATTGTGATATCGAGAAATGATATAAGTGATGAATATCATGTGAAATTGTCCTTATGGTAGGCTATTCATATTACCAAATTGCATGGATGCAAATCACTACAATCACCAAGGAGATAGAATAGAACACTAGATACGAGGTTCACTTGAATTTGTATATGAACTTGGGAAAATATGCAAATGATGATGTGAAATGAAGTGAAGATGATGTGTGAATGATGAAAATGATGCTGAATTTCATTTTTATGAATATTCAAACGATTTTGGGGTGTTTTTTTGTAATTGGTTTTTTGAATTTTGCGATATGTGGTCGTAAACAAAAATTATGCATCCAAATTAGTTGAAATCTTCACAAAACCTGATAAAATGATGAAATGTATGGATGGATGAAATTTTGATTGGTTTGGTTGGTAGAAGCTACTATTTTGTGCTAGTTTTACCTTTTATTAATATTGACATGATATGCATGTGGGCGATTTTTGTCTACAAAAATGTTCGCCGGTGCTTCAGTGAGCTAGGAAATGACCATGGGCACCCCAAAGTACCTGAAGGAGCTATAAATAGCTTGCTAGGTGAGATTGAAGCTCATTTGTGCATTTGGGAGTTCAAGAAGCTGAATCTAAGGAGAGAGGGGAAGTAAGGAGTGAAGTGAGCTATTGAATCTTGGGAACGAAAGCTATGGCAGAGGAGGGAGCTAGTGCAGGGTCCAGGGCTACGGATGTGGCACGAGCTATGGAGGTAACATTATGATCATTGGATTGTGTAAAGTTTTTTTTTAATTATTAACAAATATTTTGTCTTGTGTTGTATCTTAGGATTTTCACCTTACATCCTTGGGATGAGGAAGGCGATTACGGATGAGGAGTGGGAGTTGCTTGGAGGATGTAGGGCTAGTGAAGGTAGCCCAATTGGATGTGGTGAGGGCCAATGAGGTGTATCTCTCGGTATTGTAAGAGAGGTGGATGTGGATACAGGGAATTTTTAGCTCCCCATGGGTGAGGTGATAGTTACCTTGGAGGATGTATATTGCATCTTCAAGGTACTGGTGGAGGGGATCTGGGTTGAGGTTAGGCTCAATCGAAATATATAGATGATGAGGATGTTTAGGGATGCATGGTAGGGGGTAAAGGTAGAGAGTGGTGGCATATATTATTTGTCCATGTATGTTGAAAAGGAGTTAGACCCCCTCCGTGCTTTGGTGACATTCGTGTTGGTCAACATTGTGGCATCGAACAATACTAGGTGTAGGTTCCCTTGGAACTTGATAGGGGTAGTGAATGATATTCTCACTAAGATATAGGTGTACACATGGGATCCCACCTTATTGGCATAGGTATATTAGGAGTTATATGATGTGACGAGGAAGGGGTGGAAGGGATTAGGTTGTAGCTTATTGCTGCAATGTTGGGGATGGGAGCATTTTAGGGTTGCTCGATCAAAGGGCTTGCCTATGGAGGAGTTTGATATGGATCAGTCCTATTATATATGATGGGCATTGGTTGATGACGTGCAACTAAGTCATCTAGTGAGGACTAGCTAGTGGTATAGATATTTGTGTGCTAGATTGACATCCACCCAAGTGGTGTGGAGGTCGTAGTTGGGTGCCTAGTGGACTAGGGATGGAGAGCACCTACGGTGGGTGTGGTAGGGTAGGTGGGTGGTTGGGAGGCATAGGAGTGAGATGGAGTACTTCCAATTATCATGAGTGCTCCAATTTGGGCTAAGGTAAGATGTCATTGATGAGTTAGTTCGATATAGGAGACATCAAGAGGAGACCAATCTACCATGCATAGGGCCATAGAGGGTGGTATTAGAGTATGATGAGGAGATGGATATCCTGAATGTGGAGGATGCGGGGATGACCATAAAGTATGATTCATGGTTCATGGCTCAACCACCATGGGTACCACCTTAAGGACCGGCTTATGGAGATGGATGTGGAGAGGCAAGGGATGAGGGTACTCAAGAGGCCCAAGATGAGGGGACCCAAAAGGCCCCCAATCAGTAGTGGCATATTTTATTAGATAGTCGAAGGTGTAGGGATAAGAGTACAGTGCAGCAGGCTCCCAAGTTTGGGAGACATGGGAAGGATGTAGAGGAGGTTCTAGATGTACTCCTAGGAAATATCAAGGAGGAGTGGGTATAACTAGAGTAGTAGGTGGTGAAGCAGGATGCAAGGATCATGAGGCTCTAGGTAGAACTAGAAAAGAGAGAGCATCAACATAGTATCGATATAGCACATATTTAGTCCTAGCATAGTTATATCGAGGCATTGGAGGATAGGTTGATGGAGCATCATATTCCACTTCCTGATCCTCCAACCTCATCTATGTTTGGGGTTACGAGGCGTAGCAAGTCTAGGCATAGTTTTAAGTCTAGAGCTCCTACTAGGTTAGAGGCTTCTGCTAGGTCACAAAGGTATTCTTGGAGGATGTAGCTAGTGCTTAGATGCACTTCTGTATATGATCCTTGCTGCTCCATTGTATGTAGCCTTTTGGCACTCATTGTCCATGCGATATTTATATATATATATATACATGGATTTTACCTTTTATATTATATTTTTGTGTGAATGATTTTTGTGGAATGTATGTTTATGATTAATACATATGATAGGTTATGGATGATTAATGCAATATAGCATGTTATAATGATCATTTATAGTTTAGATCTTTTCTTGGTCATTTTGCTAGCATTGTTGTTTAATCAGGGGCCCCAAAATTGGTGGCAAATGGGATGGATGAATTATGAATTGACATGGATGTTGGCATGGAAGAAGATATGGATGTTGATATGGGAGAAGACATGGATGTTGATATGGAAGAAGATATGAATATTGATATAGAAGAAGATATGGCTGTTGATATGGAAGTGACTTAATCATGGAGCATGCACCTAGCTACTGTATTGATCTATACCATCATGAAAGCACAAATATTGACACAAGTACATAAATTGAACAAAAAAAGTAAGGTTTCTTGTATTAATCTTTGAATGAGCTTTGATTACAAAAATGCCCTCTTAGGGTCACTTGAAAGATGATACTGATATTACAATTGCCAATGCCCTCAATAGGGTAGGCGCACTTATAGTGCTCTATTGATTAGTCACAAACTGCCTTGGGGTGGAGTTGACCCCCTTCTTCGCGATGTGGAAGGATTATGACGTAAGCTCCTCTTGCACCTGTCTCCCTATGAACAAGAAACAACAACACACGATTAAAAATATTGATAGCCTCTCGTGATGAGGCCCTTTAAGGAAATATGTATGCAAATGCCATTAAACTAGTAAAACAAGAAATCATAAAGAAAGACTTTAAACTATTCTAATTAGATCAAGAATTATACTATAACATGACGGACATGAATAAGCAAATGATGCATGGATCAAATATCAAGTTAGGAGCAATAAAGTGCATAAAAGATCCAATATAATCCTACTTAATACAATGCATGAAATAACTAATTCCTACGGTCAGAGTTTCTCTAAAGTGCAATTAAACCTATAAAAAGACTAATATAACTAATCTATGCGGTCAAAAGCAAAGCAAGTAAGGTGATCAGTCACCTATTGCAAACCATAGCTATGGTGGGTGGTCTGCACTATGAACCATGGCTGACAACCATGGTTTGACCTCTGATAGGTTTACCCTTAGAATTAGGGGTAGTGGGCTTGACCTCCTTGTCCAAATTGATGTTCAAGGGTCACCTTTGTTGTCCTCTGATAGATTTGGTGGTCAAATCGCTATGACGGGCCTTCGTTTGCCCAGATTTGTGCTTCTTGAATCTCCTAGGCACCTAGGGCATCCATGGCTAATTGGTCTTTAGGTGAATAGCAAAGGGGCTCTCAAATGCACAGATTCAGTATGCAATTTGATAGGGCTTCGCTGCTCTCTTGATCAATTAACTCTCTCTCTCTTCACCCCATTTGGAGGGGGTATTTATAGCATGTCCCTAGGGCTAGGGGTAGCTTCATGGAGAAGCCAAGACCAAGAAGGTTGGTTAGGATAGTTGGGATGGAAGCCTCTGGAATCTTTCATCCTTCAACTGCCTGCTTCTAGATCTTTTGGCCATTCCAACCAATTTGGCTCGGATGGAAGGCCTAACTGAACTTCAGTTAAGACCGTAGGTCACAGTTGTGGTCCAGACTACAGACCGTAGGTATCAGCCATGGTTTAGAATGGAGACCATAGATCTTGGCTGCGGTTCAACCTGATTAGGCCAAAATGCCTAAATTGAGTGGTTAGAACCATTGCTCTATCTTGGAGTCTATCCAAGATCCTCCATATGGTTTTGTAGCATGTCCATATGAGTAGTCGCCCTCGACATGACACATTTTAGGTGTCTACAGATGCCCCTTTTGAGATGCATTGTGAGATCGAACAACGCTGAGCAAAAATATACATCCTAAAATGATGTCGAAGGTTCTATGATGATCATTAGTCTGATCAACATTAGATGCCCCAGGTCCAGCAAAAGGACGTGCATCCTGGAATCATTGCTTCCAACTTGGAAAGGCTTACATTTGAAAAGTCTGCACTCACCATCAGACGTTCGGGTAGCTTTGGTGCTACAATAGGAGTTAGGCCTATATAACCGAAGGATGAGAGTTACAAATAAAATTTCATATTTGCTATTTGCCCCAAGCAAAGGGGGAAGCTTATGATAGTTGTTAGCAATGATTCACAAGAACGAACACAATTTTGACAAGATCAAGGGATCTACGATCTCCGGGATCTTCTGTTGACTTTGATTATGACATGAAATTATGACTACCCCCTCAAGCGATGAGTCGATGAGGGTAATGACAATGTATGAAGCGACGAAATCGCTTGACCATAATGAATGATCCTGAACAACTTTAGATTCGAGCCTTTTAATGCCTTGGCTAGGCCTAGTTCAGCTTATGATTGCAACTCTTAGTAGTATTTGCACATCTCTATCCCATGGAGCAGTCAAGCTACGATAGCCATCTTAGGGAATCAAAATAATACAAATGCAATTAGACTTGTGTTGAATCATATTGTCGATGATTTGCTGAAAGATGTCATAAAAGAAATGACAATTTTACCCCAAATGTCCTTATGGTGATTTACTCATCTTGCCGGATTGCATGGATCGCAAGTCACTGCAACCACCAATTTTATAGGATAAATCACTGAATACGAGGCGCATTTGGTTTTTCATTATTTGATTTTTTTTTGTTTAATTTTGCATTTATTTGATTGATCCTGGTGCTTTTAACATCACCAAATTTACAATTTTGATCATTGATTTTGAATTTTTATCCAATGGGAGTCATTAATTTATCTTTTTAGACCTTCCCACGGTGGGTTTTGAGTGCATTTATTGCTAGCTATGGACCGCGGGTACGGCATGCGGTTTAATATTTCAAATTTTTTGAACCACGGGTCAGACCTACGAGCGGGAAACCCTAGTTTCGAAACCGCAGGTGTCAGCTACGGTCCTCGGAGACTAGGAGGACCTATAAAATGTATTCCCATTTGAAATTTTTCATTATTTTCTTGCAACTACTAGCAATTTGAGAGCTCTGAGAGAGAGAGAACATTCCTTGATCCGGAACACTGCCAAACTCTATCGCAATTACACTCATCTACCTCGATGGCGGATCTTGATCAGCCATCTACTAGCCGAGGTCGGGGTGCAGGCAAGGTAACTCGAAACCGAGACCTCACACTCAATACTAGTAAAATGAACCACACTAAGAAATGCAGAAAATTAACCTCACTAAACTGCTGGTAATGAACCCCACTAGTCTAGGTTAGCTTAGTTTTTAATTTTTTTGCTTTTAGTGGATTAGGAGGGTACCCAAAATGGGTGCCTCTCCTAAACCGTAGCTGGTAGCCATGGTTCCCAATTGGAAAATTGGGGACCATAGGTTTCATCTATGGTTAGGATTCAAAATCCTAATGGTCATATTTTACCACCTTCAAACCGTAGGGTTGACCCGCGGTTTGTAAACCTTAGAAATTTTTGCAAAATTTTTCAATTTTTTTTTTGTCATTTAATTAGGCATTTAATGTTATCTCATTAAGCTCTAGGTTGTCTAATTAAAATTTTTAATTTTCTTTAGCTCTGCTTAGCCAGATTTAGCTTACATTATGCTTTTTGTTTTTAGAAGTTAACTTCTAGAGCGCGGGAGCCTGACCTTATGAAGACTCTCTATGAGGCTTTATCTGATGATGACCGAGCTTGGTTCCGAGCTATCGGGTTTGGTTACATCATGGATCTACCCACCATTAGGGTAGATCAAGCCTATCTTACTGCATTGGCCTGACGCTGGAATGCATGGACCAACACATTCCACCTTCCTCCCGGTGAGATGACTATCACTCTGGAGGATGTCTACAGGATCTTCAGGATCCCCATCGATGGTGAGGCTATCATCTCCTCTACCTCCATGACAAAGGATGTTGTCTTTGATGCTATCTTCGATGACCAGAGTATAGATGCATAGGATGATGCTGACCATGGAGGGGTGCACATCGATGACTGGTACCGTGATGATGTCTTTTCTACATGAGAGGCCCTCTTCATGCATCTCATTATGCATATTGTCCTTCCAGACTCCTCGAGCATGAGGATTCCTTGGAACATGTTAGCCACTGCTTGGAGGGTGCTTCAGAGCTCTATAGAGGAGCCACTATGATTAGCTTGGGGGAGCACCCTATTATGCCAGCTCTATAGGGAGCTATACCAGATTATAGAGCATAGTCGTAAGGGCATCAGCTATAGTATTTTGTTACAGATCTGGGGGTGGTAGCACATCTAGATCGAGCATCCTATGGAGCTTCCACTATGCATCACCACCATAGATGTCGACCATCAGTGTTACACCACATGCTGGCCTCATGTTGAGGAGGGTACCCATAGTAGGGCTCATGCTGGGAACACTGAGCACTATATCATTAGATTTGCATCACTTGGGTCAGGGGACATTGTCTGGCACCCCTACATGGATTGCCCTACATGGCCTGAGGTGGATGAGTGGCTACGATGGGCCCATTGAGATAGATGGCTTATCTGGCATAAGCTAGAGGTCAGAGAGTATCAGTTCTTTTCTCATGTCCTATGATAGTTTGACATGGTGTAGGACATGCCAGAGATCCCATTCAGATATAGGTGCTTGGCTTTGGAGAGGGATCTCCCATTGATAGTTCCTCCATCACTAGGAGATGCACTCGATGACTTCTAAGAGTTAAGGGTTGAGATAGTTGGGACCACTCTAGACTATGATGGGTGGTGGTCCTTGTTCATATGGTATGGGATAGGGCCTCTAGGTTGAGAGCTCAGGTAGAGGTAGAGGTAGATCTTGATGGGCGTAGGGTGCACCAATGTATAGAGGGTGGTTGGGGTGTAGAGGCCACCATCGAGGATATACCTAAGATTGACCTTAAGGAGGATATTCTAGAGGAGGGTGAGGTCCCTCTTGATAGTGTAGAGGGATGACTGCTAGCTTAGGTGGCTGACTTGTAGAGTCAGCTCGAATGGTTTCACACATAACAGCTCGAGAGAGACACTACCATCGCCACTCTAGAGGTGAAAGTGGCTGACAGGGAGTGATGCCTGACTGAGGTGCAGGACCAGATATAGGAGCTTACGACTCGGGCCATAGATGTAGAGGCCTAGGTTTAGAGACTACAGACTACCCTGGAGTTAGCATAGGCATAATGGACTATAGTAGAGGTAGAGTGAGATCTTGCTCGGGCATCGAGGGGGGCTATGCCACCTCCTCAGGCTACTATGGGGCCTCTTGTAGCACCAATAGTAGGTACAATAGTTGCTCAAGATCCTATGGCTGAGATAGAGTGATTATGTAGCATGGTCATGGTGACCAAGGAGATGCATGCAGCCCGACTCGCTCGAGTTGATCAACTAGTCGGTTACATTGAGATGCATGGGCTATAGGTTCCAGAGGATCCTTTCACACCAGAGTCTCAGAGGACCTAGACTAGGACTACTGGATAGTCTACAATGAGCTCGAGTCATAGGACTCATAGGACTGAGAGGATGCACAGGTCCTCTAGCACACACACAATGAGATCATAGGCTAGGACTAGAGATCTAGGGTAGACATCAGGGGCCACCAGTCAGAGGACTAGCCTACTGTAGTTACCAGTTTCTCATGTGTTGGGTGCTTTAGGCTTTGGAGGTAGGCAGGATCCATAGCAGGATCCACCATAGGTGCCAGGTCAGCCAGGAGAGCAGGCTCTAGAGCACAGTGTTGAGGGAGGCGGTGAGAGCTCTAGTACAGGGGGAGCAACCTAGATCTGAGTTATAGCAGCTATCGACTACATTTTTGATATATCATTTTGTGTGTAAGGTCGAGGACCTACACAGTTGTAGCCTACGGGCATTTTGTACTCCCTATGTACTCTTTTGGACACATATATATATATGATATGATCTTTTATGGCTCATTATGTGTACATGTTTATTTATTTTTTGATTTTATGTTTATTTGATGCACATGGATGCAAGGCTTATGTAAATGCTATGTTTATATGATGCGATGTATGGATGACATGCACTAGATAGCTATTTTACTTTATGATGATGATATGCAGTGATCTAGATGATTAGATGTGCGATATATGATGTATGCATATGGATGCGATGTTTATTTTTAAATGCATATTTATTTTTGCTTTGTGGGCATGCATTTATTTTTATGCAGTTTATGGTATGCTATGCAATGTATGGTAATGCATTATGTACATAATCATAATCTAATGGAAATGAACCTGTATGCTTTAATCACTTAAAACATAAGGAATGAATGTAAACTATGTATATCAATTTTTAAAATATGACACCACAGAATGTATAACAATCATGCAAAATAATTGATCATTCTCATTACAAGATCTTAATCAATTAATCACCCATATATGAAATGAGATGAGATGGATTGGTATAATGTAAATGATTTGATATGTCATTCGATATTCATTCCTTGCACTATATAGTCAGTGGTCGTCTAAACATCATTTTTGATATTCATCCGGTATCTATCCTATATCTTTGATTGTGCTCAATATAATAATGTATCATGGATAGATACTTTGTAGTTTGATTGATTGAATGACTTTATTATTTTTGATGGCTTGCGGTTTCTGCCATCCTGTTGCTATTTTGGGAACTTTTGAGGTTTTCCATGAGACTCAAATACCCTAGTTGTCTAATCAAAAGTTGTATACTCACCATGTTAGACTTTTGAACCATGAGGCTTTTGTTAAGATAGGCCAAAACTATTCATTACCTCTATGTGTGCAAGTGCATAACTTTGGTAAGACATAAGCATACCCCGATGTCAGGGGAGATTCTTTCAGCCCATTGCTAAGATAGGGGATCCGCAAATGTCTTACCCAATCTTAGTTTTAGATTTCAGTTGGACTCATACCGCTAAGCGATGTAGGACACCTAAAGCTAGCTCATCCACATTCAAACATTGGTCTATACATAAGCAAAATGCTAATGCATCAGACATATCATCGTGTGTAAGGTACAGTAGTGCGAGCAATTCTAGGGATTCAGGCCCACTCCTTCCTTCTCTGTGTATGATCGGGATACTTGCTTGTACAAACTGATAAGAATCACTAATGTTAGCTTTACGCTATTCTACTTCTAATTCTTAAGCAAGGGGTTTGTCTTCATCTTCATTTTTGCACATATCTTGTGATCTTCATTTGACCTTGTCGTGCATTTGATTTTTGATCTTCATTTGATCTTTATATCTGATCTTCATTTGATCTCTGAATTTTTTCTTTTATTCTCGATCTTGATTTGATCTTTGTTTCTAGGATTTATGAGCTTCAAAAGTCCTTTGTGGATTTAACTTTGAGGGGACTACTTTTGTAATATCGATTCTAGAGTATCGATATGTGACATCAATCTGAGGACATCAATCTGAGTGTCGATCTGTGATATCGATCGTATGATATCAATGTAGGATATCAATATGGGATGTCGATTTATGATATCGATGAAGGGTATCAATCTTGAGGATTGATGTGGGATATCACTTAGGGGATATTGCTCATTTTATCATAAGCAAGGGATTTATGGGTAGGAAATGAACCTATCCTTTTGCCAATTACCCACATTTCTCGTATCGTCCACACAGAGGGATAAGCAAGAATAATTCTTTTCACTTTAGGATACCTGGTCCTGCTTTGCGGCTTCATCTTCCCCTAGTCCTTATTAAGACTCTTTTTAATTTGTTCATTAGTGACAAGATTCTGATATGCTAAGGGCTATACTAACTCGACCTCAACTATCAAAAGCAAAACAAGATTTCTTACCAACTCCTGAGAAGACCACTAGGTATGTTTGAATGACCGAAAAACTCTAGCATATTCTTCATAGCAACAGGATGGGTTGTGTTGAAAAACACATTTACTCACTATGATAGATGATAGATGATATAATGCAAGGGTGCATGATTGAAACACAAACGTGGTGTCATTTGTAAGATTTTGACACACACTATCCATTCTTGTATGGAATGCAATGGATGACAAATGCCTATATGCAATGCATGTGAATGCAAATGAAAATGCGAAATGCAAAAGCAAATGTTTTTGAATTTTAAGCTTTTCCAATTTTTTTTTTTGAATTTTATATATTTTTCTTGATTTTTATGGATTTTGAGCTTCCATATTTGACCAAATGATGAGTACATGTCCTTGGAGCTTTTAAGGATGACCAAATGATGAGGAACTACCTTTGGAGCTTTTACTTGACCAAGCTACTCAATAGAGAGCTTGGGGCATTTTGGGATGACCGAGCGGTTGAGACAAAACCCTCGGAGCTTTTGGGTTGACCAAAGGGCTTACAGATGCCTTTGGTGCATTTACTTGACCAAGCTTCTCAATTCGAGAACTCGAAGCCTTTTGGGATGACCGAGCGGTTGTGGACAAACCCTCAGAGCTTTTGGGTTGACCAAAGGGCTTACAGATGCCTTTGGTGCCTTTACTACACTCTCAAGCATAGAACGCCTTAATATGGATGATATTGAGAGGCTCAAGCTCTTCCACACCCTCTAGCGATGTTAGGCGATAGGTACCTAGACCAATATTTTTAGATATGATGTAAGGCCCTAGCCAATTAGCCATGAATTTGTCTCGCATATCAGTGGTAAATTTGAGTTCTGTTGGTTCTCTTTCAGCATAAGATCCCCAACTTCAAAGTCTCTCTGGTGGACTTTGACATTGTAAGCTCATTTTAATCACTCTTGATAAATATGGAGATGCTCGAGGGCATTCACGTGATGTTCATCGAGCAACGTCAATTGATCGAGGTGAGCTTGCCGCACGGTGTCATCATCGATGAACTCTTTCAATGCGATGCACAACATTGGAATTTCCAACTCTAAGGGCATAATGGCCTCAGTGCCATATACTAGTGAAAATGGCGTTGCCCCAATGGGCATCCGAATGCTAGTCCTATAAGCCCATAATGCAAGGGGTAGTTGTATATGCCAATCCTTGTGGTGTTCTTGCACTATCTTTTTCAAGATGGCTACCATAGTCTTGTTTGAGGCCTCAGCTTGCCCGTTTTCTTGCGGATAGTATGGAGTTGCAAAACTATGTTTAATGCGGTATTTAGACGTTAAAGCCCACATAGTTTTGTTCTTAAAAGAAGTTCCATTATCCAAAATTATTTTGGATGGTATCCCAAAATGACATATGATATGCTCGAGAATAAATTCTACGATGCGAGCTCCAGTGGTCATTGTAAGGGGAATGGCTTCCACCCACTTTGTAAAATACTCAGTAGCCATGATAATGAATGTATGTCAGCCTGATGATGGAGGAGAAATCTTGCCAATAAGATCTAGTCCCCACTGAGCAAATGGCCAAGCCGCCTGAATGGGCTGTAAGGCCTATGATGGCAAGTGCGTAAGATTAGCATGATGCTGACATTTAACGCATTTCTTGACATACACATTGCAATCCTTCTCCATAGTGGGCCAATAATAACCCATGCGAAGGATGCATTTGATGATAGCCATGCCACTAAAATGGCCACCACACGTACCATCGTGAGCTTCTAAAATTGCCCAAGATGACTCTTGGGGCTCAAGACATCGAAGGAGAACTCCTTCATAGCTACGTCGGTACAAAATGTCTCCTATCAAGACATACTTAGTCACTTTCTATTTGAATGTGCATCTTGCGGCACATGACAATCCCTCTGGGATCATACCAAGTTTTAAGAAGTCTTGGATTTGCAACATCCAGCTTTGACAAGCCTCAGCTTTGACTGCTAAGATGACTTGCTCCCCCTACGTATTTAACTTTGTAAATGTAGACTAGGAAACAACCTTATGGTGAATGGTAGTACCACTCCCCGTAGGACTCTAAGAAGTCAATGACTCCTAGGGTGCCTACTTAAGAAAGTCTTCCACTCTATGAAACCAATCAGCTTGTTGGTTCCACAACAATCATGTTGACTGACTCTTTGTTATCAAAGGTTGCACGCTCCTGCTAGGTGTGAGAGCATTCTAACATGGATGGTAGTAAAATCGGTAGATGGATTCTGAGGGATCAAGGACCCCAAAGATGCCATGGTGTCTATGAACCTATTTGATGAATGAGGGATTGCCTCGATGTCATACCATTCAAATTTAGCTAGATAAGTGGCAACAAGATCTTTGTAGGCTTTCAGTATGGGACATCGACACTGAAAGAGCCCCTTAACTTGGTTAACTATGAGCAGAGAATCACCAAAAATGTTCAATATTTTAATACCCATGGTGATGGCTGTGTGGAGGCCCAAAAGTAGGGCTTCGTACTCAACATTATTGTTGGTGCATGAAAAGTCTAACTTGAATGACAAGGGCATTGGAGCTCCTTGTGGCATGAAAAACACTATTCCTGCACCACCCCCTTGCTCACACTTTGAACCATCGAAGAACAATGTCATATCAACATTATTCTCTGGTTCTTCGGGTTTGGGAGCTTCAGATATTATGAAGACCACATCATCTGGAAGCTCAATGGTTAGAGGCCTACTGTTGGATAGTGGTGCCTCAGCTAGTTGATCAGCTATGACTTGTCCCTTGATGGAATTTTGGCTGATGAATTCCAAATCAAATTCTATCAATAGCATGATCCACTTTGCAGTACGTGTGTTATGATATGTCTTGCTCATCATATACTACAAAGGATTCTATTTTGATATAACATATGTCGTATGAATTAGCATGTAATGTCATAATTTCTTGGTAGCGAACACCACTGCTAAACAAAGCTTCTCCACATATGCATATCCTGACTCATAACTCACCAAGGTGCGACTGATGTAATATATGGCTTGCTCTTTGCCTTGCACATTCTTTTGGGCTAACATGGTCCCTAATGCAAAGTTGGTTGTCGATATATATAGCAAAAAAGGCACATCTGGCCTTGGTGGAGCTAGTACTGGCGACGTTGCTAGGTATTGCTTAATCTCAGCAAAGGCTGCTTGGCAGTCCTCATCCCAATCAAATGGGACCCCCTTGTGTAGCAATCGATTCATGGGTCGACATTTATCCGATAATTGAGCGATGAATCACTTTATGGATGCTACTTTGCCCTGAAGGCTTCTTAGTTCTTTGATATTAGTGGGAGGATGCATCTCTAGAATAGCCTTGACCTTTTTTGGGTCTACTTCGATGCCTCATTTAGAAATGATGAATCCCAAGAGTTTACCTGAAGTTACGCCAAATACGCACTTCTTAGGATTCAACCTGACATTATGCTCTATCATGCGATCGAAGACCTTCCTTAAGACCTCTGCATGCTCTGCTTGCAGCAACGACTTAGCTAGTAAGTCATCGATATAATCTTCTAAGATTTTATGCATGTAGTCATGAAAGATATATGTCATAGCCCACTGATATGTGGCACCAACATTTTTAAGACCGAATGGCATAACTTTGTAGCAAAATGTCCCCCATGGCATTATAAACATGGTTTTATGCTGATCTTCGGGTTTAATCCAAATCTGATTGTATCCAAAAAAACCATCCATAAGGGAGAGCATTTCGTGACCTATAGTAGCGTCTACCAGAGCATCGATATTTGGCAATGGAAATGAATCTTTGGGTGTTGCCTTATTGAGATCTCTAAAATCTGTACAAATACGGATCCTTCCATCTGGCTTTCCTACGGGCACCATATTGGACACCCATTCTGGATAGTCGATGGAGATGACAAACTCTACGTCCAACAACTTTTGCAACTCGTCTTTCACCATTAAGGCTACTGTTGGATGCATTTTTTTGAGTTTTTGCTTGATTGGCTTCTTCGACAGATCTAGCGAAAGGTTATGAGTAACCAATTTTGGATCTAGACCCGACATGTCTTTGTAAGTCCAAGCAAAGAGATCAGGTCTCTCTTTCAGTAGAGGGATGATGCTATCATGCTCATCCAGAGTGAGACTCTCTCCAAATCTAACCTTCTTTGGATTGGTGGGATCTTTACTGATATCCACATCGAAGGTTTTCTCTATTGACATATGTGATCCCTCCTCAAGCTGGTGAGGCATAGGAATCAGATGGATGTCATCATCTGGGTTCACATGTTCCTCATGGGAAGCACCCTCAGCATGATAAACATCATAAGCATAGCCTGGCACAAAATGAAATGGTTGCAACATTTCTTCATTAGGGAAGAAATCTTCAGGCTGGACCGATGAGTCAACGTGATCCCAATCGATAGCATCCATGTTTAGATGTAGTGGTTTGGATGGATCTACTAGATTGTGGAGTGGAGTGGTCAAATCAATGGAGACCATATTGATGGAATGGAATTGATCTCCAAAACCACATGGACAAAACTCTATATCTAAAGTGTAGCTTCTGTACCCAAGATCTGGCTCGGATGGTACGGGCACAAATGGATCCTCTCTATGGGATGCCCGTATAATTGGATCCTCTCGGTGCACTAGCTACAAAATGGGATCTCTCAGCTCAAGGAGCTCTACGTATGTAGGTAGATGGGGAAAGAGTTCTTGATACCTCTCTTCGAGCTCTCTTCTTTCCCTCAGGCTACGATGGAGATTAATCTCTCGATGCAAACCTATAGTTGTAATAGGTGGGGGACCTCGAGGTGGAGGCCTATTACGTAGGTGATGAGGTCCCAAATAGGCCATCTCCAATGAATCCTCATCATCACTATACAAATACAATCCATCACTTCCCCCCTCTTCTAAGGGGTGATCTGCCAGATGTGGCCCCATGTATCTGATTCTGCGGTCACTATCATCACTATCCGGATAAATCTGATAGAATGATCGTATATATGATACTGCCATGTAAACTGGCACTGCTTCTTCCTCAGAGCGCTCAGTGTTGGGAGGGACTTCCTCCATAACATGCTCTGATTCCCTAGGCAATAGATATTGTGGATACACAAGCCTGGAATCGGTCCTCTCATCTACATCACTATGGTCACTACCATGGATGGACCACTCTATTGTGTCTATGAATAGTGGGAGATTAGCTGGGTGAGGCCTTAAGTAGGCCTCCTCTATCTCATCTTCATAATCACTATCGACTATGAAGCACTCATTCATCTCTTCCACTTGTTCCATAGGTAGCAGATGGCGTATAAATGTCGGACCTGGAAAGGTCGACTCGATTTCCTCCTTAGATTGATCATCATTTGAGGACTCATCATCTGCATCATAACTAGGTCCACTTATTTTGGAGGTGGACTCCTCTCCATCATCATCACAAAGATCTCCTAACTCGAGATCACCTATAGTAGTGGGGTTATGCCCCTGCATACCAGTGTCATCGGTAGCATTACGGATTTGGTTACCTAGGTTGCCTCTAGGGTTGTCCTCTAAGGGCCCATCATGATATGAATTGGGTGGCCCTATGGTAACAAATGATACCATCTAGTGAGTCCTCCAAAATTTGGAAGGATTAGGGTGATATGGATTAAAATCCACATCATCCCCTAGACTCAGGTACATGCGATCTAAGGATGCAGCAAGCAAATCATCATGATCCTATACCTATAACCCTAACCCGAACCTATCAGTAGCTAACTGATAATGAGGTTCGAGCGGAGTCCTACATCCTTGTTCAAAAAGACCAAGGTCATGTCCATGCCAATGATACGACTCAAAAATGTGCATGGCATATTCTGGGTTGGATAGATAGCACACATTCATAGTGAATGGCTCATCATCATCCTCATCTATGGACATTCTGGTGGGTGCTTGATCTAGCCCTATGTAGATGAAGTTTGTTTGGTTGGGTGGCTCACCCAATGACACTATAGATCCAATCAAAAATTGATGGGCGTGTGGTCGGCCCATCTCTTGTGCAGTCTTCAGGATAGGTCCGAAAGTAACATTTTGCACAAGATACTCACCTAACCCTATGCTAGCTAGATGAATGGTCACCTACGGTGCAGATGACCCTGCTGAAGATGCAGGTGAAGCAGGTTGAGGTGCCTCCTCGGCTTTGTCTTGAGGTTCTTCCACATCCATGGGAGTGGGAGTCTCATTGGTGACTGGTCCGGGCATATGATCTTCTACTTTCTCACCCAATTTTACCTTTAGCTTCTCGTCTTGCCGATGCATTGTCGATGCAGTCGATTTTAGAGAAGTTGTAGTCGTATGCTCAGATCTGTGTGACACAGATGTCGATGGTTGAGCATGAGCTACTGGTTTACCTCTTGGAATCTTAACCGATGAAGCAGGCCGGATATCCAAGTGCATCGATGGGAGTACAAAACCCCCAGGAAAATCTGCTAGGTTCATGAACTTGAATGGTTCTTCATCCGAGGACACTACGTGAACCTGTCCCTCATGAATGTACTTCATGCATTGATGCAAGATCGAGGGGATGCAACGCATTTCATGAATCCAAGGCCTTTCGAGCAGAATGTTGTACTGCATGGCACCCTCTATCACGTGACACATCATAGAGATGGTCTTGAGTCCCACCTAAATAGGTAGAACAATTGTACCAACCATCGAGCATAGTGCATCGTTAAACGCTCTCAACGTAAAGGTGGTAGGCACAATGTGTGATTTGGGCAACTTGAGATGGCTCAGTGCCTTGGTCATAATTATATTGATCGAGGACCCAGTGTCGATCAAGACCCTTTTGAAAGGCATGTGGTTAACACACGTGATAATATGCAGCGACGGGTCAGCCATAATAGTAGGAACCATCTTCACTTCATGATCGTAAAATTGTATCATGGGTTCCTGACACTATTGTACATGTCCCACAAAATTTGTAAATGCATGCGCATCTTGGGACTGTACCTCAATGGACCTTAGAATGTCCATAAGAGTCTCCTTGTGTCTAGGGGACTACTGAATAAGCTCATATATTGACAACTTCGTAGGAGTTGTCTGTAGGTTCTAAACTAACTTGCTCCTTATGGTCACCACCGGTCTAGTTGGTGGGCCTAGAATGTTCTGAGCTGGTCATTGATCCGACGTAGCTTGTATTCTAATGGGAGCACGAGGTTGATTCGGTTGATCGTACCTCCCATGTCTAGTAACAACATTGACCATACCTATGAACCCTTGGGTAGGTGGTTCGACTCTCACTTGATTGACCTGGCCGACATTGTTACGAGGCACCTCATGATTAGGTAGTGGATTCTTGAAAATCCCCATGTTTCTATTGTCGAGCGCCTATGGATTACCTGGTACTACAAGCTCTCCTTTTTCTATCATGTTCTACACAATGTGTTTGAAGGACCAACATGTCTCGATGTCGTGGCCCTTCACTCTATGGAATATGTAGAATAGATCGTCTTGATGCCACTTCGACTTTGGCACATTCGGATCTACTAATTTGACCTCGGGCAATCGTATGGCCTTGGCCTCGCACAGTTGATGGAAAATCGAAGTCATCGATTTCGTCAGAGGTGTGAACTGGCGAGGTGGGCGCTCTTCTCTATTTTTGCCCTTATAATTGTTTTTGTGCATCTCATAATGTGTAGGAGGAGGTTGGGCCTGATAATTAGGCTTTTGTTGTCCCTTGTCCTCTCCTCCAAGATTTAGTACTACTTGATTCACGTGGGCCTGCTTGCCCTGTTGCTTTGTAGTACTCTTTTTAAACCCCTCTTTCTTGGTCTTGAGCTTCAAGTTGCCTTCTTGCAACTTGATGTCCTCGATCACCTTGGCTTGCGCCAAAGCTTCCTCGAATGTAGCACTATAGCAATAGTGAGATGTGCTTGGCACAACTCTTTGTAAACATTCGGGTCAGTTCTACTGTAGGAATAGGGAATGGCAGCTTTGCCATTATTCTATGCCATCTCTTTTTGTATTGCTCGATGGGCTCATCGTCGCACTGAGCTAGCATAGCCAAATCAGAAAGGTTGGCCTATTTCTTGATGCCAAATGAATAGCATTCAAGAAATGCATCAGCTAACTACTCAAAACTAGTAATACTATGTTTCTTCAGCTGGTTGAACCACTCTCGGGCTGGGTCGAAGAGTGTCATAATGAAGGTGCACAACAACAAGGCATCATGACTCTCTATCTGGAAACAAGCATCCAAAAAACTCGTAACATGCTCTTGGGCATCCTCATCACCCTTGAATTTTTCTAACCTGGGCATATCAAAATGCTCAGGATATGGAGGCGTAGGCACCGAGGGGTCTAGAGGTTCATTGTGTATCTTCCTCAGTGTCAGATTTTGAATAGCCATGCCTTGCCTCTCTATTGCTTTGACCTTATCGACCAAAACCTTGTACGCCTCAGAAGATAAAAAGTCCTCCTCCCTAAGCTGACATGGAGGTGGTCTAGGAGGTAATGTCTTCTTTGGGGGAGGTGGAGGAAGTGGCTCTTCCTCCTCCTCAACTCGGTAACTCTCAGGATACTCCTGATCGTATCCATCTACATCTACATGCTCATGCTACCTCTGTCTAAGATCATTGAGCGATGATAGTCACTCCCTCTATTGGGCACTGACATGAGTACGAGCATCTCTGTGCTCCTCATGCATATCGGCTAGGGACACAACCCTCCTATGCACATGCTCTCTATGCTCCTCGGGAGGGTATAGGCCAGCCCTGGCTAGCCGATCCTCCTACTCTATGCGCTCCTTCTGAGCTAGAATACGCTCCTCGCGCATGCGCTGCTCATATAACCTCTATCGTAGGAGCCTTTGCGCTTGAATATTTTCATCTTCAATATGTTGCCTCTCTAGGCGAGCATCCTCCAATTGATCTTGGAGGAGTTGACATCTTTGCTCAGACACCAGTCTATGTGATCTATCGATCTGGTCGACCGTGGGAGGCCTCTGGTGTGTATGCTCTATGCGAGCTACCTTATGGGTTCTGTACCCATCAGACAAATGTGTTGCACCTTTACCTCTATCTATGAAGATGGCATCGATGTCCTGCTATGCTCTAAACTATGAACCACCATGTGTGGATGGCGGACGTGTGACATGAGGGCGCTTAGAAGCCTCTCCATGCTCTCTAGTGATCTTGATACAACTACCGCTATGCTCACTCGGAGCATGAGTGGGTGGAGCTGTAGGCTTGCAGCCTAGCTACTCAAGAACACTACCTAGACCATCTAACTATCTAGACCTCCACCGCTCATGCGGTGGTGTTCCATTAGCTCCCACCTTTGATATATCAATGGTGATCTTGCATGGTGGGCCACGCATGGGAGTATGGGTAGACTTATGCTCAAAAGGGAGCCTATCCTCTTGCCCCTGAATGGGTGGATCTCTAGTCCTTCTATACTCTGACTGTGGAGGGTATAGAACCTCCTATGGACCTAGTACATATGGGAACCAACTTGGTCCCCTACACAACATATTCTTCGGTCGATCTCATGGATGCACATGCACTGCGGTCTCGGTAATGGCTTTGGAGTAGAGCACCCTCATGTTGAGAAGCTCCATGCTCTAATCTATGCCTAGAGGAGTGTACTGAAACTCCTCTATCTGGGGTCCACTCAATGGGATCTCCCCATGTCGAGTTGTCTCCTCTAATGCTCATCGAACGTCATTCGGTTTGCTCATGTGGGTGAGGACTCGACACATGCTATTGTGAATCAGTTGGGGGTTGATCATGGGCATCGGTCCTAGACCTTTGCCGATCACCCCGTGTGTTCACCATTTGTGTACCTAACGTCTAGATGTATTTTATTATGCAAACAAGGTATACAAATGATGATTATCTTCTTTTAAATTTTTATTGTGAGCCCTAAACTATTTGATGTTGTTACAAGATGTGTTGTATCAGTATGAGAAACTCTCACGTGTTTTGCAAAATCATTGGATTTTATTCTCAGTTTAATTGGCTTTCACCTATATACTCGCACAAGCCGAATATGGTAATGAAGTCCATACTCAATGAAGTAGCATAGGTACTACCAACCCTCACCCAACACACCGTGCGCAACGATACACCCTTTCGAAGAAGAGTGCATGCTATTTTGCATGGATAGGACAGTTCTTGGGTCGGCCTTGGCAACGAGCGGGTCCCGATAATACAATTTCAAATGAGCCAACCAAGCGGTAATGACATCCACTATTGGTCTCAATCAAATGGGTTGGATGTGAGAGCCCAACGCCACTGATGTTTACAATGAAACATGGTGTGTGTGGTTCATTTTACTTTGCATAAAGACAAATGCATAAAAGAGCATTCATATGATCATTCCTACATGATATGCATAAGAAGGAACATTTCAAAATTCACAAAGGTATGCATGCTATGTCCTACATGATGTTATGATAATGCAATTATGATGACATGGCCTCTAATTGGGCCTCACGCATGCAAATGACCACACAATTTTTATCAAGGTCACTGTATTCTAGGGTGGACTGCAATCAGAGGTCCGTTGTTCCTAGCAACGCCTTTCTAATGGAAAGAATGCGAAAGCAAATTAGGACTTGTTCATTGATCCTTTTTCCTTTAATGTTCCTAATTTGCCATCGATTTGCCACCTACTATAAGAATACAGAGGAGAAACTACAGAATAGAGGATGGAAATAGAACCTACCTCAACTCCTGCTCTGCTTCCAAGTGGTTTCTCTATTGTCTATTGCTTCTATTATAAACCGTAGCTCTGGTCTACGGGCTGTAGTAAACTATAGGTGACAACCGTGGGCCAAAAAATAATCGTAGCTGTTAGCTGCGGTTAGCACCTGAGATGAAAAAACCAAAAATGTCAGTACTCAGGGGCTAGAAATGTGGAGTTCCATCGTGATCACCATCTGACTTAATCATGGAGCATGCACCTAGCTACTGTATTGATCTATACCATCATGAAAGCACAAATATTGACACAAGTACATAAATTGAACAAAAAAAGTAAGGTTTCTTGTATTAATATTTGAATGAGCTTTGATTACAAAAATGCCCTCTTAGGGTCACTTGAAAGATGATACTGATATTACAATTGCCAATGCCCTCAATAGGGTAGGCACACTTATAGTGCTCTATTGATTAGTCACAAACTGCCTTGGGGTGGAGTTGACCCCCTTCTTCGTGATGTGGAAGGATTATGATGTAAGCTCCTCTTGCACTTGTCTCCCTACGAACAAGAAACAACAACACATGATTAAAAATATTGATAGCCTCTCATGATGAGGCCCTTTAAGGAAATATGTATGCAAATGCCATTAAACTAGTAAAACAAGAAATCATAAAGAAAGACTTTAAACTATTCTAATTAGATCAAGAATTATACTATAACATGATGGACATGAATAAGCAAATGATGCATGGATCAAATATCAAGTTAGGAGCAATAAAGTGCATAAAAGATCCAATATAATCCTACTTAATACAATGCATGAAATAACTAATTCCTACGGTCATAGTTTCTCTAAAGTGCAATTAAACCTATAAAAAGACTAATATAACTAATCTATGCGGTCAAAAGCAAAGCAAGTAAGGTGATCAGTCACCTATTGCAAACCATAGCTATGGTGGGCGGTCTACACTGTGAACCATGGTTGACAACCATGGTTTGACCTCTGATAGGTTTACCCTCAGAATTAGGGGTAGTGGGCTTGACCTCCTTGTCCAAATTGATGTTCAAGGGTCACCTTTGTTGTCCTCTGATATATTTGGTGGTCAAATCACTATGACGGGCCTTCGTTTTCCCAGATTTGTGCTTCTTGAATCTCCTAGGCACCTAGGGCATCCATGGCTAATTGGTCTTTAGGTGAATAGCAAAGGGGCTCTCAAATGCATAGATTTAGTATGCAATTTGATAGGGCTTCGCTGCTCTCTTGATCAATTAACTCTCTCTCTCTTCACCCCATTTGGAGGGGGTATTTATAGCATGTCCCTAGGGCTAGGGGTAGCTTCATGGAGAAGCCAAGACCAAGAAGGTTGGTTAGGACAGTTGGGATGGAAGCCTCTGGAATATTTCATCCTTCAACTGCCTACTTCTAGATATTTTGGTCATTCCAACCAATTTGGCTCGGATGGAAGGCCTAACTAAACTTTAGTTAAGACCGTAGGTCATAGTTGTGGTCTAGACTATAGACCGTAGGTATCAGCCATGGTTTAGAATGGAGACCATAGATCTTGGTTGTGGTTCAACCTGATTAGGCCAAAATGCCTAAATTGAGTGGTTAGAACCACTGCTCTATCTTGGAGTCTATCCAAGATCCTCCATATGGTTTTGTAGCATGTCCATATGAGTAGTCACCCTCGACATGACGCGTTTTAGGTGTCTATAGGAAGACTATCTATTTTGCAAAGAATCAAACTATATCACCCAAATTTTTTGCACCCTTACCTTCAGGCTAAAGGATCCATGCCCGAAAGGGGGATGCGAGAAGGATGGGACAATACCTCGGATGGAGAGGCCCTTTGAAGGTCGCGCCTCTCGGGGAGGGGTATAAGGGTGAATTTTTGATGGATGGTGGGGTTCACCAGGAAACTTTGAGTGGCAGCTTTCCATGCCTAGGTTGAGAATGGGTTTGATGTGTTCATTTTATGTTCAATCATTCAGATTCCTAGGTTGGCCAAAATGAATCTAAGCTATTCTATATGAAATTTCTGGTTTATATGAAGACAACAAACATAAATGAATCCTAAATATAGAAAATATCTAAAATGGAGAAGAGTGCACCTGATTTCTGATGTCTGATGAAGATTCTGAAGCTTGTAGGAGTCCAGATCATCCCGGATATGATAGGATCATCTGTAATTGTATAGAATCATCCAGATCATAGGAGATCATCTGAGATCAGCCAAGATCATCAATGACCTGACGAATTCGTCAGAAACCTGCAATCATGAAAATAGACACCAAAAACCAAAAATACAATTGCAAGAATGATACAAAATGATAGAAATAAGAATATAAATGCTTAAATGATAAATCCAGATATCAAATCAAATGGGATGCAATGTTTTAATAATTTATTTTGAATTTTATCATGCAAATATGCTAAATGAGGTGAACTCCAAGATGCAGAATAGAAGTGAATTAATCTAATGCACAATTAAATAAGAAAAAGAGATAGAGAATGCAAACTCAGGGCTTTGATTGCCCCCAATCTGAACTGTAATCAAAATCATCTACAATCGTATGAGATCATCACCGATCTCGATAGGATCATCCAAAATTGTGGTTGAATCACCTGCGATGATCCGAGCTTCCTCCGGCTGAAACATAATGAGATCCTGCAATAAAACTTGAAAACACAAGTGCAAATGATGGGGGATAGGATGTTCTAACACAACAAAAACTAAAGTTGTAGGGAAATGATCAGCTAGGGGGATAAACTAGGAAAATCCCAAGTTTATATAGGATTAGGGGGAGGTTAGGAGGTTGGGGATCATCCCAATCTGGGAGATCTCCAACGTAGGAATCTCCAACCGCGCAGACACGCTTCTGCCCGAGTTGGAGAGGTTGTTGAAATAGAAGCTAATTATGAAAATTTGGTTTTGGGATGAAATCGTCTGGACGTTCTGTTCCAGATGAATTCATCCGATTTGGGATGATATCGTCAGATCGACGATGATATCGTCCAACGGTCAAAACAACTTCTAAAAATGGCATGAAAAATGAGGTGAGCGGTTAATGGGCGGTTTTGGGGTTAAAATTCAATTTTTTTATCTTTTATTGATGGTTTAACTACGCCAATTTTAGGGTGCTACATTTTGCCCCCTCTTTAGCATATTTTCTGAAGAAAATGCGTTAAAGATGAGTTCTTCATGCTTTATGAGAAAGCAAAAATTTATTCCATTTTTTAGATGATGATTCTAGGTCGAATCGTACAACTGTTTGCTATGGTGCCCCCTCCGAGTTTTTACCCAAATCGAACGTTTGAGGTAAAAGCGTAAAAAAAAAAAATTAAAAAAATGTTGTTTTTAAATAAAAATAAGAAAAATAGGGTAAAACCCTAATTCATTTTTACTGTTCACTTTCGTTGTTTCAGAGCTCTATAGGTGAAATGGTGGAAATGACACACAGATCGATAGAGGTCCGACATGGGTTGTGGGTAAGGATCTAAACCTAGTGTACTATGTTTTTAGCTTGATTTGTTTAATTTTTTACTTGAATTTTAATTGTTTTTGGGCATCACGGCCATTTTTAGGCCGTTGATGATGTCGGGATGAAATCGTCCCAATTTCTGAAATCGTCCCTATATCACCGATTTCGTCTGAGGACGAAATCGAAGAAATAGGGGCGATCCCGTCCAATAAGGGGTGATCCCCAAATTGAAGAATCGGAGATGATTTCATCCTATTAAGGATGATTTAACTAAATTTGGTATGATATCATCCAATAATGGGCGATATCATTTTTTTATGAGATGAAATTGATTTTAATTGATTTTAATGATTATGTATTAATGATTTTTGTTGTTTTATTGTTTATTTTGTAGAGGGGATTGCTAAAGAGTCGAGAGTGGAAATACGGGGGTCTCAGGGATGACTTAGCCATGCTCGATCAGGCTGAGCGAGATAGACTAGCAGAGGTCGGACTGCAGCATGTGGCAGAGATGCCACAAATTCCTATAGACATGGGGCTACTGATAGCCCTAGCAGAGAGATGGTATCCGGAGTCATCCTGCTTTTGACTATCGATAGGGGAGATGACTCCCACTCTAGAGGATGTATGGAGGATCTTGAGGATCCCCATACATGGGCGGTTCATGACTCCTTCGGCCAATCATGGCCATGCCATGATGAGATTGTGCAGTGACCCAAGCTTCACCCTGGAGAAGGGTGGAGTGAACATCGAGGCTTTGAGGCAGATGCCTAGGGCATCTCGATTGACCCAAGTTTTGGTAGGGGTGGTGGGTGGCCTTCTTCTATGCCACCAGAGTGGATGCAGGTTATCGTGGCTCCTCTCAGATGTGGTCTACGACATGAGAGACCATGGATATAGGTTTGCTTGGGGTAGCTTTGTATTATGCCACTTGTATAGGATCCTTTATGGGGTCGTATACAAGGGAGGTCGATGTCTGGTGCTGACATCACTGCTACAGGTTTGGTGCTGGGAGCACATTGTGGTGCGGAGGCCGGTAGGGCTTCCACTGATAGGAGTTGATCGAGAGAGACCCTGAGTTTTCTATTGGTGGCTCTAGAGAGGGTCACAATGGTGGATAGATCTATCGATGTCCCGAAGGTTGCTAGATGACCTCACCCTAGATCAGATCACCTGGAGACCATGGAGAGAGCATCCAGGGTGGGTAGAGGATGGACAGGAGTTGGCTCACATCAGGTGAGTCATCTGGTTGAGGATAGAGTAGGGAGAGGTAGAGCTCCATCGCTATGACCAAGTTTTGAGGTAGTTCGGTCTACAATAGGGGATCCCTTCTCTTAGGGATTATGAGTACTCCTAGACTATGTGGGATAATACCACATTGAGCGGGGCTCTAGACATGCAACGGTTCTAGAGTCAGGATGTTGATGATGCCCCCATTCAGCTAGTGGATGGGGATGATAGGGGTAGATGGGTATGATGCCTGGTATGTAGGCATCCACCCTCCTTGAATGATGAGGGCATAGGGTCCGATGCACGCTGTAGTGCAATGGATGGAGAGGCGGTGCCAGGCTACCATCGATGCAACGAGGGGTCATAGAGGGAGGGATCAATGATGGCCTCCTCAGGAGAGATGCCAAAGAGTACCATAGGCTCTAGAGAGATAGCAGAAGAGAGGAGGGAGAGACTCCCTTCTCAGTAGAGGGATAGGCCACCATCACCCGATAAGGGCAAGGGTGTCGAGGTGGGGGAGAGCAACGAGATGGTGGCTCTCCGGTAGAGAATGCCCACCTACGAGCTCAGGTGCAGACTCTTTAGGATGAGGCTACATGGCTCAGGGCTCAGAGTGGAGGGGCGAGCATTCTAGAGCTGGCATGGGCTGTTGCATAGACCATGTTCTACCAGGGGTTGTACTATCATGTGGTTCTAGAGGAGCAGAGGATACCGCTACCAAAATTATAGAGCCGATCAAGATGGGGTCATCGAGGACATCATCATGATCGACATCGAGGACCCATGATACAACATGGACTCTGATGGGACCACCTCCTCCACCTCAGGGTGGGAGAGGAGATGAGGTTGAGAGCTCGAGGGCTTCTCGAGACTAGCTGCTCATTGTACATAGACCATATATTTTTGAGAGGATTGAGTATGCCAGGGTATAGATTGTGGCATACCAATCCATTTTGATATGATGTATAGACTTCTTGATATATATATATGTTCTTTTTGTGATATGACTTGTGCATATGTTTTATGATGCTTTAATATTTTAATGGTTGATTGACTATTCATGTAATTATGTCATTGAAAATATTATAATTTTATGTCATGCTATAAAATTAAATGAAATAATCTGATGTAAACAAATTGGTTGTTGTGGTATGATTTGATGAAAAATAAAGTGACTTCTAACAATAATTTCAAAGGACATTGTCATTGTTACATGACCATTTCATGGAGTCACCGCTCGCTAGGTCATCAAGCTAATCCCGGTATGAGAGAAATATTGCTAAAAGTAAAAGGGTGCTTAAGAGACTTTCTTAAGACTTTGTGTTGTGATGATGAAAAATGATGATGGTGATGATTTGTTTTCAGATTTCCATGAAAATATTATGCATGAAATATTAAAAATATGATTTTTTCTAGGCATAAAATTCCTAAGTGTGATAGAAATTTGAACAATTGCCTAGGAATTATACCATCGTCGTAAAACTGAATGTTGACATAATGAAATGAAATAGAAAAGTTTTCATTCTTTTTAAAGCACAATTGTGTAACATAATGATTTAAGCCATATGCTTTTATGGATTAAATAAATGGGAGATAAAATTAGAATGATGGCTTGCGCTAGGCATAGAATTTTAGGTATAGACTTATACCATCATCACGAAATCCAAAGAAGAAATTGATGTAATAGTTTTATTGCATAGTTGATTTTTGATTTTGAGATAAAAAATATAAAAATGAGGACTTGCACTAGGCATAAATTCCAATTTAGGTTTAGGAACTATACCATCGTTGCGAAAGTCGAAAATATATAAATGTGACTTTATTGCTAGATTTTTGAACATGCTTTGAAAGAAATTTTGGATTTTTGAAAAAAATGTATTTAATTGTTTTTACGCTAAGCCAATATTCTCAAGTAAGAAAATCAAATTATTCCAGAAGATTTGCATAAATATTTTAAATTATCTCAAAGACAAAATTTAGATTTATAAGGAACCCCATGTGCATATGTGAGTTCATTGCCGATCTTGATCTATCATAATGATACAAAATCTCTCAAACACAAATGTGTGTGCAATTGTATTGTTCATTTACCAATTTTGAGCAAGATAATTTGATACAAGTAATTTGAATTAACCAAATGAGTGTTCGTTGACCATGATTTATATGCATGTAACCATACTAATACTACTATGTAAGTCGGGTCATCAAGAGCTAGCTGATCCATGAGCGGACATAGGTCTATACAAAAGAAGGTCACTAATGTGATAGACATATCACCATGCTAGGAGTTACCCAAGGCCAAGCAGGTTGGGCACAAACCACCTATTATGGGGCTTACCTCACAGTTTTTGAATAATTGAGAATTCCAGGGATTCAAGCTCATTCACCCTTCTTTTCTTTCAAAGGGTAGGGGAAGGGATTTATTGCTTTTTGCTTTTTCTTTTCTTTTTCTTTTTTTTTTTGTATTTTTGCTTGACACTGAGATAATGCTGAAATATTGTTGAGATGGTACAAAATGATACTGAAATAATGCTTCTTTTTCTCATGATTTTTCTTGACTTTCCTTTTTTTTTTTCTTTCTATACTAGGGATACTTGCTCGGATTGGCTATAGAGCAAGGGATTTTTATTCTGGGTAGGGGTGAGCTTGTCCTTTTGTCAATTCTCAAAGATTCTAGACCATGTGCATGATAGGATAGCAGGGGAAACTTTTCGCTCAAGAGACCACTTCTACTGTGTAGCATCACTTTGAATTTGCAATGAAATCATTTTAATGTGAAAAGGTGTACTTGGTTCAAGTAAATAACAAGATCAGTTCTCTATGCTCAAAACTTTATTTAATTCAACTATGGACTTTGATATAAGAGAGATTAATAATCATACCAAATAAGATCAAGATATTTATTCTTGTGAGTGTGAAAGTGAGGGATTCCAAATAAATGCTAATTTATCCAAAATAATTGAAAATATAACTGCAATACTTCAAGAATTGACAGTGCAAAAATAGAAGATGTTTTTGAGGATTTTGATGATTTTGATTTTTTTATATTTTGATTTTAATTTATGAATTAAGATAATACATAATATTACTATTTTTGAAATTTTTATATGAATTACTAAAATAAGACAATATGTATAATATATACAAGTGATGGAAATTACTATATTTATGCATAATAGCGCTTAAGATGCATAATGTTCATAGGTTCTTTAAGATATTTACCATCTAAGGTAGCTAATCTGTATGCTCCCGATCCAAATTTAGCAGTGATAATATATGGCCCAAGCTAGTTAGGCTCAAATTTACCTTTAAGGTCTTTAGTTGCATTAGTATTTTTTTTATTTTCTTTTAAGATGAGGTCACCGATCTCAAAGGATCGATTATGAACTTTCTTGAGATATGCTCGTTTGAGCTTGTTCTTGTAGGCACGAAGATGCTCCAAAGCATTAATGCACTTCTCATCTAGGAGTTCCAACTGACTAAATCTGCCAGCATGATATTCATCTCCTACTTCAGTATCTTGAAGTAGCAGAGCCAAAGAAGGAACTTCTAATTCAAAGGGAAAAATAGCTTCAACGCCATAAACCAAAACAAAAGGTGAAGTGCCCGTGGGAGTACGAATGCTAGTTCGATAAGCCCACAAAGCAGGATATAATTGAATGTGCCAATCACGGCCAGATTTATTGACCAATATTTTGAGGATTTTAATTAATGTTTTATTAGATGCTTCTGCTTGGCCATTACCCCGAGGATAATAGGGAGTGGACCAACGATGTTGAATTTTATATTTTTGACATAGTTTCTTTACATATTTATTTTTGAAACAAGTTCCATTATCTGAGATGAGATTTGCAAGAATTCCGAACCTACAAATAATTTGATTAAAAATAAATTTGGAAACTTGAGTTCTAGTGCAAGAAGCTAAGGGCATAGCTTCAACCCACTTCGTAAAATACTCGATGGCGGTTATGATGAATTTGTGTCCATCAGATGACACAGGATTGATTTTTTTGATGATGTCTAAGCCCCATTTTGAAAAGGGCCAAGGAGATGAAATAGCCTGTAGTTCTTGTGTAGGCGCATGGACAAGGTCAGCGTGTTTCTGGCACTTGTCACAATGGCGCACGTAATCATGTGCATCATTCTCCATGGTAGGCCAAAAATATCCTATCCTAAGGAGCTTCTTAGCAATGGCGCTACCACTAAAGTGTCCCCCACAAGATCCATCGTGGGCTTCACTCAAAGCTGATCTAGACTCTTCTAGATTCAAACATCTCAGTAGGATACCTTCAAAAGATCTCCTATATAAGGTATTTCCAATTATGACGAAGCGACTTGCTTGTCTACGTAATAACCGATGCTGGTTTCTATTAAAACCTTCAGGGAAGGTCCCATTTTGAAGAAAATTGAGGATATCAGTGTACCAAAGTTCAGGAGTAGTTTCATTGATTAGAAACACGTCCAAAGGTTCCAAGCATGATTTAATTGAAGCGGGTTCCTGGAGTCGATGAATAATGATGGTAGCATATTCGTCATCTAACTCCAAGGGTAAAAGAGATGCAACTACGACCATGGCGTCAGCCACACGATTGCTAGTTCTAGGAATAGCTTCCAAGGTAATTTGATCAAATAAAGATATTAATTGTAATACATATGCTTTATATGGGCACAATTTATCATCTCTAGTCTGATAAACATCATTAATTTGATTTATAACAAGTTGAGAATCATCAAAAACTAATAGATTTTTAATTTTTAGTGCCAGGGCTACTCGTAATCCAAGGATGAGAGCCTCATATTCAACAGTGTTATTAGTATAGGCAAACATTAATTTAAAGGATAGAGGTATGAGATGTTTCTATGGAGATATCAAAATAATACCTGCACCAGCCCCACTCATGCATCGAGCTCCATCAAAGTATAAGGACCATTGCTTTGAATGATCTACCTCTAGTTTAAGGCATTCGTCAAGAAACTCAATGATGAGGGGATGGGTGGATTCTAAGGGTGCAACAACTAATTGATCTGCTATGATTTGACCCTTAACATACTTCTGTCCTATAAACGTGAGTTCAAACTCGCTTAGCACAAGAACCCACTTTGTTGTGCGACCAGATAAATAAGGTCGACTCATGAGATACCGTAAGGGATCAGATTTAGCAATAACGTATGTTTTCTGACTGAGCATATAATGGCATAGTTTCTGTGTAGAAAATATGACTGCTAGACATAACTTCTCTAATGTTGTGTAGCGGGTTTCATAACTAATTAATGTTCTGCTAATGTAATAATTAGCACGCTCTCTTTTCTCATCATCAAGTTGAGCTAACATAGCTCCTAAAGCAAAATCTGAAGCAAAAATATACAAGATAAATGGGCGATCAGGTTTAGGTGGTGAAAGTATAGGTGGGTTAAGAAGATATTGTTTGAGGAGTTCAAATGCTTCCTGACATTCATCATCCCAATGGAAAGAGACATCCTTCTTAAGAAGCTTAAGAAAGGGTCCAGTTTTATCCACCAGCTTATCGATGAAGCGACGGATAGCTTGAAGCTTACCTTGTAGACTCCGTAATTCAGATATATTTGTAGGTGCGGGCATATCAGTGATAGCCGTAATCTTGAGAGGGTCAATTTTGATGCCACGTAAAGAAACTATAACCCCCAATAATTTACCCGACTTAACTCCGAATATACATTTGGCTGGATTCAATCGGATAAGATATTCCCTTAACCGATCAAATACTTTTCTCAAGTCATCTAAATGGTCATCTTCTTCAGTAGAACGAGCTATAATGTCATCTACATAATCATGTAGTATATCATGCATCATATCATGAAAGATATAAGTCATGGCTCGTTGATAGGTTGCACCTGCATTCTTCAACCCGAATGGCATCACTTTCCAATAGAAAGTCCCCCAAGGGGTAATAAAGGTTGTTTTAGCCTGATCTTCAGGAGCTATCCTGATCTGATTATAACCAAAAAATCCATCCATTAAGGATATCATTCCACTCCCAGCAGTAAAATCAATGATCTGATCCATATTGGGAAGGGGAAAATCATCTTTAGGGCATGCAACATTAATATCTCTAAAGTCTGTACAAACCCTAACCTTAGTAGCTTCTTTCTTAGTTACTGGAACTACATTCGAGATCCATTCAAGGATAATCAATGGCTTGTATAAAAATAACATTCAGGAGTTTTTCTAACTCCCCTTTGACTAGTAAGGCCACTTTAGGATGCATTTTTCTAAGTTTCTGTTTAATAGGTTTAGCATCCGGGTGCACTACTAGGTGATGCATAACTATATAAGGGTCTAATCCTGGCATATCTTCATATGTCCAAGCAAAGACATCTTCATATTCTTTAAGAAATGCAATGTATTTATCCTATTTTTCTTGACTCAATTCTGATCCAATGTTGATTATGTGGGGGTTATCCTCGGTTCCAATGTTAATTTTTATGACATTTTCTACTTCCATGTGTAGATCTCTCTCAAAATTAGGTGGGGCGGGTGAAACACCCAATTCTTGTAATTCTTCCAAGGTTAGCTTGGATAATTCATCTTGAGGAGTCATGGCCTCAAGCTGGGCTATACTAGGTATAGAGCCATCAAAATAAAATCCATTATGTAATAATTCCTCAATGGAGACATCATGAAAGATATCTCCCTCCAACTCATCGTCGAATTCAACGATCATCTCAGGATAAGCTATAGATAGCATATTACATGTGAATGTCTTATTTATTAAATGCAAGGCATCACGTGCATCTAAATAATCTTGGTAACATATAAGATGGTCATCATCCTCAAATGGGAATGGCTGACCCTTACTAGAAAATAGGCCCACACCACATCGGGTGGGCCACGCTTCTACCTCAAAAGGTTCTTTCATACCATTCTAGAAAGGTCCCAAACCTTTCCCTTTATATCCCAATTTAAGCATTATAGGTTTGGCTTTAATATATTCATTAGTAAAATAACATCGAGCATATCCATCATAATGAGTTCTGATGTTTCTAGGTATTCTACCCCAGTCATATCCCTTATAAATAAAGGCACAACTCCCGACTTGGTAAATACTTCCCATAGGCTATGGGAGGCCCAAGGTATGAGGAGATGGTGGCAAATTATTTAAAATAAGGGAATCTTGCATAGAAGCATTCGTTTCTTCTGATATAAGAATTTTAGATAGATCGGGTAAGAGCTCGTCAGTGAGAGCATAAGAGGTAGAAGGAACATTCCCTACGTCTTCTGATGTAGAAAATATAAATTTTGTGGATGTAGACGGTGTAGAGGAGTCGATAGATGGGTCTATTAAAGGTATGGAAGTTATAGGAGTAGAACAAGAGACATTGGTTGTGGGATTAGGATCTTTCTTAGGTCCTAATGTGGTTTGTTCAGAAGATGGTTGAGCTATATGTGAAGGTGCAACTGATGGAGAAGAAGTAGATGACTTTGTGGGTGTAAGTTTCACATGTTTAGATGGATAATGAGAATTAGGATGTGTGGATGATAGAGCAGGGCAAAATTGAACTCCAATAGGTTCTGCCAAAGCACACATATCAAAGGGTCTTGGATCACCATGAATGGTAACCAACTGATTCTTAAATTTGAACTTAACACATTGATGTAAGGTTGAGGGAATAACTCACATTGCGTTGATCCAAGGATGACCCAAGAGTATATTGTACGATGTAGGGCAATGTACAATAAACACAATCGTATCCAAGGTTCTTGGACCAACCTGCAATGGAATGGTAATAACTCCACACGTTTCTTGTGTTTCGTCATTGAAAGCTTTTATGATCATATCAGTTCTTTTCATTTCCTCACTTCTAAACCCAAATATTTGGTAGAAGTCAAAAGTGCATATATTTAAAGATGAACCATTATCAATCAAAACTCGTTTGACTGCTACATCTCCAATTAAAGTAATAATATACAAGGGGTTATCTTTATGTAAACTATGTTGAGGTATGTCTCTATCCCAAAAGTCAATACAATCAACTTCATGAGTTATTATAGTATTGGCCATGGCTTCAAGTTGAATGTCTTGTGGTACCATCATCTGGCTTAATGTGAGCATTAATTCATCTCTATGTGTAGGAGAAGATCTTAAAAGGTCCAAGAGGGAAATTCTAGCTGTAATATTTGATAATTGTTCATTAATATTATAAGGAGGTTTAGGTTGAACATTAGGTGAATGATTCCCTTTATTAGGAACCTTCAAAACAAATGGAGTTGATCCACCATTCTGAATTTGATCTTGTTGATAATTTTGAGCCTGTTGTCTAGTAATAACTTCGATGGTACCCACAATATTATTCTATGGATGATGAATGGGTCTTGGTCTAGCATTTATAGCTAGCTCATTAGAAAGTAATCGGTGAGACGATGGTCTAGTAGTGACTCTTCTTGGAAATGGTTCTTCTGGAACCATATAACTTGTGATAGGGTGAATAGTATCCGATTCATCTTCAAAACTATTCGATTGATTTGATGTGATTTCCATATCACTCTCAGTCTCATATTCTGTATCACTAAGATCAGGTATCTGAATATTATATAGAGGCCTGGTTGTAACCATGGATAAAGTTGTGTCAAATATTTCCAGATCATGAGCAGGTAAATGCCCACTAATAGTTCCTACATATCAGGTAGGAGGAGGGACATTATGATGTTCAATTTGATTAGCCACCTCCTTACCATGTTTTGGTAAGGGATGTTGAAAGATGTCTAATGACTGATTGGCATTCTAATTCTAGTTTTGTGGGGTGTTCTTTTGAACATTATTAGGAGGATTTTTCTTAGGTTGAAAGGCTTGCACCTCCATCTCATTGTTATCAATCAAGTCCTCGTATTTTATGTTTTAATATTTTACAAGAGTTGGTAGTGTGTCCAGGTCCTCTATGGAAGTCACAGTGTAAATCTGCTCTGTATCCGGGTATAGTTGGATCAGGTTCCTGGATATTTGGTAATTGAATCAAACCTCATTCTAATAATTGTGATAGAATAGTTGATAAAGGTTGATTTAACCTAGTAAATTCTCGAGGAGGTCTATCAAGAGGTTTCAGTACAAACTTCTCCGCTGTCTTTGCAGCATTAACATTAGCAATATTTTTGCTATCGATGACTCCATCACCCACAACTTGTTTATTCTTATATTGATTTTTGGATGTTTTCTCATCGTCTTTCTTTTTAAGTTGGCCTCTCCTAATGAGAGCATCTTCCACTCTTCGGGCTAAGTCTATAGCCTGATCGAAGGTGGTCAAGGTAGCAGTTGATAATTCGTAAGATAGTTGCTCTTGCAAATTATTAATAAAGATGTCCAACATCTCCCTATAAGGTAACACAAAGTGCAATTTTCCTATCAACTGTCTCCACCTAGCTAGGAAATCAGCAAAGCATTCATCTTTGTCCTGTTTTAAGTTATACAAATCTTTAATGGTCACATGTCTTTCGATGTAGGCACTAAATTGATGAACAAAAGACTCGGCAGTTTCTTCAAAATTCCTCAAAGAATTAGTGGGTAATTGATAATACCACTCTAATGCCATTCCTCCCAAGATTTTCGGGAATATTTTTAGTAATAACAAGTCATCATGTGATATATCATGACATGCTATCCTAAACATACGAAGATGCTCTATGGGATCTTTGGTTCCTTTATATATGGGAAGAATAGGCATAGGAAAATGTTTAGGATATGACTGTGCTACGACTATAGGATCTAAAGGCTGACTACACATCTCTCGATAGTTGTACGAGGGATGGTAGGGATCTATCTGGTCCATGCGGGAAACTAGTTGTTTCACCATGGTTTCAAGATTACTAGTTTGTCCACCATATTGGTTCGGTGGGACATAGGTATGGGATCTATGAGTGTATGATGGTGTGACATAAGGATTAGATGCTATATTGCTATTATGCAAAGTGTTGGTAGGAAGAGTATTATGAAGGGGATTTGTAATAGTATTATGTTGTACCCTAGATTGTTGGTAATTGGTGTTTGGTTTTGTTTTGGGTTTTTGTTGATTTGAGGTATGTTGATCAAGAGCTTGGTGAAATAGAGTAGTAAATGATGGTTTATTTTGTGCGGGAATGACCCTAGGCTTGTTAATAGGCACTTTAGATGGTTGGGTAACCTATTGTTGTTGTATGTTCTAGATCACAACTGCCATATCCAAATTGGATGGTCCAGCTTGATCACTCTCTTGATCAATAAAGGACAAGGGATTAGTGCGTGTTTGAAATACTTCTTCTAGAGTTGCTTGAGTGTCACTAATTCGATCCTTGTCCATATGGGCTGCTTTATTAAAAACACCAATATTAGTATTAATGAACTTCCATAATTGTTCCATGTTTTCAAAAGTGATAGCTCCTCCTGGAGACATTTTAGGGGATGAGGATCCTTCCTCTCTAACAGTTTCTTCTTGTTCATTTCCTACAACAAGCTCTTCTTCTTGCTGGTCTAGGGTTCCTTCTTCCGGAACTTGGTCCTTAGGAGGGACATTTTGGTCAGTTAATGGTCTTCCTAACCAATCTTCATCTTCTTCGGTTTGTTTTCCATTCCTAAGTCTAGGCATTGTGCTAAACTTAGGTTTTAGAAAATATATATACTTATATATATATATGGTAGGGTTGAGAGGTATATATTTTAACTATATACCTACTATAATACTTTAAAAGGAAAATGTTTTGTTTTTGTTTTTTTTTTTTTTTGTTTGATTATATTATTATTTTGTGAGAATAAAAATAACAAACAACATGCTAGTTGCAAGAAATAACAATAGTAAAAAGAATGACTTAGTTTTCTATGAATAGTTTATGGATATCATTGATAGGGTCAAGTTCATCAGAGTCATGAAATGCTCCTCTTCAAATTGGAAGTGGTTTTTCAAGAATTTGACAAAGTGTGCTATGGTAATATGATCTATTTCAGACCTTGACATGTAAAAATAAAGTTCATGGCAATACTCTCGATACAACATAGCTCTAGGAACTCTATTCCATCTCTTTCTATCCGTAAGAATGACTTCTTGATCCTCTATATGAGATAGAAATTTATGTACTACAACTACGTTCTCAAGGTATTCCTCAAAGGTGTATAATTTAGAAGACACAAGTGCTCTTTTATCTGCTAACCACCTATGGCAAGCTCTCTAAAGTTCATGATACAAAGTCACCTGATCAGGATCCAGGATTCTATCTAGGACAAACCTCTTAATTTGCCTAAGTTCTACAGATCTGGATTCAATAATACCCAATCTCCTATCAAGTTCATCCCACAAATATTGGGCTCTATTTGTTTGAGGTACTCTAAGCACATAAGTAATCTCTATGGTCGTTAATTGATTTTCAACATTTATGGTGACAACTCATCTTCTATTATAATCTACCATCTAAGTATGATATGCAAATTTAACGGTTGTCTAATGATTCTAGATGTTCTTAATAATGTGTTTTTTTTTTGGATTGTTTTCAAAAGGTGTTTTAGTTTCACGTCGGGTTCACCAAAATGTATCACCCAAATTTTTTGCACCCTTACCTTCAAGCTAAAGGATCCATGCCCGAAAGGGGGATGCGAGAAGGATGGGACAATACCTCGGATGGAGAGGCCCTTTGAAGGTCACGCCTCTCAGGGAGGGGTATAAGGGTGAATTTTTGATGGATGGTGGGGTTCACCAGGAAACTTTGAGTGGCAGTTTCCATGCCTAGGTTGAGAATGGGTTTGATGTGTTCATTTTATGTTCAATCATTCAGATTCCTAGGTTGGCCAAAATGAATCTAAGCTATTCTATATGAAATTTCTGGTTTATATGAAGACAACAAACATAAATGAATCCTAAATACAGAAAATATCTAAAATGGAGAAGAGTGCACCTAATTTCTGATGTCTGATGAAGATTCTGAAGCTTGTAGGAGTCCAGATCATCCCGGATATGATAGGATCATCTGTAATTGTACATAATCATCCAGATCATAGGAGATCATCTGAGATCAGCCAAGATCATCAACGACCTGATGAATTCATGACGAATTCGTCAAAACCTGCAATCATGAAAATAGACACCAAAAACCAAAAATACAATTGCAAGAATGATACAAAATGATAGAAATAAGAATATAAATGCTTAAATGATAAATCCAGATATCAAATCAAATGGGATGCAATGTTTTAATAATTTATTTTGAATTTTATCATGCAAATATGCTAAATGAGGTGAACTCCAAGATGCAGAATATAAGTGAATTAATCTAATGCATAATTAAATAAGAAAAAGAGATAGAGAATGCAAACTCAGGGCTCTGATTGCCCCCAATCTGAACTACAGTCAAAATCATCTCCAATCGTACGAGATCATCGTCGATCTCGACAGGATCATCCAAAATTGTGGTTGAATCACCTGCGACGATCCGAGCTTCCTCCGACTGAAACACAGTGAGATCCTGCAATAAAACTTGAAAACACAAGTGCAAATGATGGGGGATAGGATGTTCTAACACAACAAAAACTAAAGTTGCAGGGAAATGATCAGCCAGGGGGATAAACTGGGAAAATCCCAAGTTTATATAGGATTAGGGGGAGGTTAGGAGGTTGGGGATCATCCCAATCTGGGAGATCTCCAACGTAGGAATCTCCAACCGCATGCGTACACGCTTCTCCCCGAGTTGGAGAGGTTGTTGAAACAGAAGCTAATTATGAAAATTTGGTTTTGGGATGAAATCGTCTGGACGTTCTGTTCCAGACGAATTCATTCGATTTGGGATGATATCGTCATATCGACGACGATATCGTCCAACGGTCAAAACAACTTCTAAAAATGGCATGAAAAATGAGGTGAGCGGTTAACGGGTGGTTTCGGGGTTAAAATTCAATTTTTTTATCTTTTATTGATGGTTTAACTGCGCCAATTTTAGGGTGCTACACAAACATCCTAGTGGCATCAAACTAACCCACTATAAATACCTAATCCTTATAGGACCAAATGTGTGTGCAGTGAATTCATTTACCGAATCAAGAGCATGGTAGTGACCTAAGACAATCAATAACTAGTGTGTGTACAAGTGAGTTCATTAAATCGTCTTGAGTAAATTGGGTAAACCTATTATGGATGAAACCAAGAAGCCAGCTTGTCCTTATGAGTGGTTAGAGGTCTCTTTTAAAAGATACATGTCACCATGCATGAGCATACTCCACTACTAGTCAAGTGTCTATAGGTCCGGTGGAGGCTAACTCCATAGTCCATGACTTTCTTTGTTGATATTTTAAGTTTTGGGGATAACTACCTAACCATCTAACTAGAAATGTAGTACAATCCTTACAACTCAATTTATCAGTGGTGTGTGATGTAAAATATTTAGAGTTTTTGTTAAGGATTTTTCCCTACTCTTTATTTTATTTTTGGAATTATGATAGTGGTGAGAACCACTTTTTTATGGACTATGTTGCATGATGGGACTAGCAAGGATGACCCTTTTCACTTCAAGGTTCATACCAAGTATGATGTTATCCCTCTTTGACACAAGATGTTTTTAAGATGTGAAAATTGTATTTGGTTCAAGAATATTTTGGCGTCAATTCCCAAAACTCAATATTTTCTTAGTAAAGATGTGGAATGGTCCTAAAAATAACTTGACATGTATTTTGGAGGTTTCTTAAAATACTAGGAGTGGTTGAGTAATAAAAAACACCTAGGGTTTGTGAATTTTGTGGTTTGTGCTAATGGAAATTTGACTTGGTGGAATTATGTGGATGAAATTGTGAGGGTGCCCCTGATTAAGGCAAAATGACTTTTGTTGGACCAATTAAGACATTGAACTTAATAAATGATCCCTATATGAAATGTAGAATGTGGAATGTGAATGTGAATGCAATGCAATTTTATGAAATGTGAAATGCAACATGAAATGTGGGTGAATGCATTGTTTTTAGAATGTAAATGCAAGTGAAATGCAATGTTTTGAATGAAATGTATGCAATTTTTTTTGTGTATTAGCCATGTATATATACATATATAACATTAAAATCATGCATAGAATTCTCTCAAGTGTATAACATTAAGTGGTTTGTGTTCTTTCTCTCCCTTTAGACTAGAGAGTCTGTAGGGAACATTACCCACTCTTTGTGTAACAATGTATGGACCTAACCAATTAGCCGTGAATTTATCATGAATATGCAGTAATGCATTGGTGTTTTTCTCATTCTATTTAAGGACAAGATCACCTACTTGGAATTCATATAGATGAAATTTTGTGTTATAAGCACATTTGAGGTAGTCTTGATAAACTTGTAAATGCTCTAAAGCATTGACTCACCTCTCATAAAGAAGTGTGAGTTGGTCAATATATGCTTATGTAGTTGTATCATCATCTATGAACTCCTACAAAGAAATTTGCAAGGAAGGTATCTCGAGCTCAAGAGGCATGATTACTTCAGCTCCATAGACCAATGAAATTGGTGTTGCCCTTATAGGCATGTAGATACTTGTTTGATAAGCCCATAATACCAATGAAATTTGTGTATGCCAATAGCAATGATTTTATTTAATAAATTTCTTGAGAATAGCAATTAAGGTCTTGTTGGAAGCTTCAACTTATCCATTTGCTTGTGGGTAATAGGGAGTCGAGAAACTATGTCGGATGTTATATTTCTCACAAAGTGCTTGAACATAATTGTTCTTAAAAGACTTACCATTGTCTGAAATGATTTTTGAGGGGATACCAAAATGACAAATGATGTGATGGAGTACAAAATCCACAATTCTAGGTCCTATCGTACTAGTTAGAGAAATTACCTCAACCCACTTTATGAAGTATTCAATGGCTATGATGATGAATGTATGTTGTCCTGAGGAAGGAGGTGAAATTTTACCAATTAGATCTAGACCCCATTGTGAAAAGGTCCAAATTCTTTGAATAGGTTGTAATTCTTGTGATGGTACGTGTGTTAAATTAGCATATTCTTGACACTTCTTGCAATGTTTAACATATGTGCAACAATCCCATTCCATTATGGACCAATAATAACCCATGCATAGGATACGCTTTGCAATTGCCATTACACTAAAATGGCCATCATAAGTACCATAATGTGCTTCAACTATGGCTCTTTGAGCCTCACTCGACTCAAGACAATAGAGGAGGACTCCATCATAACCATGTTTATGCAACACATCCCACAATAGAATGAAACATGTTATATTTTTATTGAAAGTGCATTTGGTAGTTTGAGGCATATCATATGGGAGTGTTCCAAACTTGATAAAGGATACTATTTGGCTTGACCAAGGCTCATATGAATCCGACTGGATAAAGAAAATATCCTTTTCATCTTTTGACTCGGTGCGAGAAATTGCAGATTTAGATACCATTGAAATGATAAGGGGTTGTACCTCTCCAAATGAATCTTTTGAAATCAATGATCCAAGGGAGGCCATCGCATTTGAAAATATATTAGTCAAACGTGACAAGCTACTGATTTCATACCAATTAAACTTAGAGAGCAACTTCATTGCTACCTTGTAATAAAGCTTAATGGTAGGTTCTTTGCATTGGTATTCTCCATTGATTTGCTTTACAAAAGGTTGAGAATCACCAAATATACTAATATACTTAATTCTGATAGCTATAGCTGATTGAAGACCTAATATTAAGGCTTCATACTCTGTAGTGTTGTTTGTGCATTGGAAGTCTAGTTTGAATGACAAGGGGATAGGTGCCCCCTATGGTGTGTGAAATATGACTTCAACACCTTGACCTTTCATGCACTTAGAGCCATCAAAGAATAATGTGATATCAACGTCTTCCTCCAAGATGACATCTTCCTCTTTCTCAATGACAACAAATACTGAATCATCTAGGATATCATTAATCAAAGGATGATCACTAGGTAGTGGAGCTTCCACAAGTTGATCAGCTATTACCTGACCTTTAATAGATTTTTGGCTTATGAATTCCAAGTCAAACTCAGTAAGGAGCATTATCTATTTAGTGGTGTGGGTATTATTATAAGTGCAAGACATCATGTAACGTAGAGGATTTTATCTAGCTATGACATAAGTTGTGTGGCTAAGCATGTAATGTCGAAGTTTCTTAGTGGTAAAAACCACTGCTAAGCACAACTTTTATACATAAGTGTATTTAGTTTCATAGTTTACTAATGTTCATCTAATGTAATTGATAGATTGCTCTTGATTTTGTTCATTATTTTGTGCAAGAATTATCCCTAATGCAAAGTTTGTTGTTGAGATATAAAGATAACATGGGATCCCTAGACGAGGAGGATCTAAGAATGGTGGAGAAGCTAGATATTAGTTAATGTCATCAAAGGCTTTTTGACATTCATATTTCCAAGAGAATGTCACCCCCTTTTGTAGTAGGTGATTGAATGGCCTACATTTGTCAAAAATTTGTGCATTAAAGTGATGGATTGATTGGATATTTCCTTGTAAATTATGCAATTTATTTAAATTAGTTGGAGGATGCATCTCCAAAATAGCCTTGACTTTATTCGGGTCCACCTCAATGGCTATTTTAGAGACAATGAATCCTAGTAGTTTTCCTGAGGTAACAACAAAGACACATTTCTTGGGATTCAACCTTGCATTATGCTCTAGGAGTCAGTCAAAAAATTTCTCCAATACACCAATATGTTCTTGTCAAGTTTTGGATTTCGCCAAGAGATCATCCACATAGTCTTTGATAATCTTATGCATGTAATCATGAAAGATGTATGTCATGGCACATTGATAAGTGGAACATGCATTTTTGAGGCCAAAGAGCATCACCTTGTAACAAAAGGTTCCCCAAGGTGTAGTAAATGTTGTTTTGTGTTGGTCATCAGGATTTATTCGAATTTGGTTGTATCTTGAAAAACCATCCATAAGTGAAAGCATTTCATGGCTAACGTAGGTATTGACAAGAGTTTTGATGTTTGGATGAGGGAATTTATCCTTGGGACACACCTTGTTGAGATCTAAAAAGTTAGTGTAGACGCGTATCACCCCGTTAGGCTAGCGAACGGGTACCATGTTTGAGAGCCACTCAGGATAGTCAATTAGAAATATGAAGTTCATGTCTAAGAGTTTTTGAAGCTCTATTTTTACCACAAGGGTCATGGTAGGATGCATTCTCCTGAATTTTTGTTTTATCGACTTAGAATCATGTTGTAAGGTGAGATTGTGGATAACCAAATTAGGATCAAGGCCAGGCATGTCCTTGTATGACCATGCAAATATACACTTTTTTCTCTTGAGGAGATAAATTAATTACTCTTGTTCATCGAGTGATAAACTTTTTATAAGATTTATAATTTGGGGATTGTCTTTGTCTAAACTAAGTTCCACTGAAGAGCACCAAAAATGTACATTATTATACACTATTAAGGGGTATTATTGCTGGTTTAATTAGCATGTGATATGCATTTTTATATGACATGCATATAATTGATAGAAAATCTGATATTTTGCTTGATTAGTGTTTTTAATGGGAATTATGTATAAATGCAAGTTTTGCTACTAATATGGTGTTTTCTAGTCTACATCCACTTGGACTTGGAATACTTCTGCTTTTAGAGACTAATGCATGAGAGCAGGTGCCTTCGCCTTCAAGTAATGTGCCCAACATAAGTAGGCACCTTCCTCTTCAAGGAAGGTGCCCAATAGAAGTAGACGCCTTCCTCTTCAAGGAAGGTACCTAGCAGAAGTAGGCACCTTCCTCTTCAAGGAAGGCACCCAACAGAAGTAGGTGACTTCCTCCTCAAGGAAGGCACCCAACAGGAGTAGGTTCCTTCCTTATAAGGAAGATGCCCAATAAAATTAGGTGCCTTCCTCATGAAGAAGACGCCTCCACGCCTCCATACATTGCAATATTAACCAAGCTAGCTTTGATCGATTGACCAATGGGCTAAGGAGGAGGTTGCATGTGAAGACAAAAAGGAGATATTTTATTTTATTTACTATTATTAAAATAGAATGAACACTTCTATTATTTGATTGGCTAGATACCTTTGTAACGTGAGCATTATTATTTCACGCTCACAAATGAACCATGAGCAATGATTTTTCCATTGATCAATGTGGAAGATATTCTATTTTATGCAATATTATTAAAATAGAATAACACATCCATTATTTTCTTCCAGACATATTCTGTTATGATAAAACATAACACGTCTGATTTATCCTACAAGAGGGAAAAATTAGTGTGTTACTGTTTTAATTAATATATGGTTTTTATAATTGAACGGATGCAACATTCATTGTATATCTATTGTAACTGCAAGTATGAAATAGAATTGCCTAAATTTGTAACAGAGGAAGGTTGTGCATTGTATAAATGCACAAGTCTTCCTTGAGAGAAGGAGGAAAAATTTATGGAGAAATTATTCTATTTTATTTATTGTCAAATTTATTAAGAGTGCAATTCCTCTTATCTGAGCAAGCTCTGCGTAGCTAGCTGGGTGGACTATCTATGGGAGCTTGGGCCCACTCCCTATAGTAGTCCTCCTCTATTTATTTTTGTTCTTTATTTTTTGTAGATTAGTTTATTGCTTTGTTTAATTTTAGTTGTGTGTGTTTATTTACTTGCATTTTATTTTCGTAGTTTATTTTCAACACTTTAATTTAGTTGTTATTTATTTATTTATTTATTTATTTATTCTGCACTTAGTTTATTTAGTTTGGATGAAATGAAAATGCACAAACATCCCCCACCAAACTAAATAAGGTACAACCAGATTCATTCCCCAACACTGTAGGCATATACTGTGCATGACACTCATAAGTTTACGAACTTCCCGGATTGACAATATATGGAAGAGAAATGAATGTTTTTCGGGACATGAATTTATGCTCACCATTTTGGCACCGTTTCCAGGGAGTGTCAAAATTGTAGTGTTAATATTTACAGGTTGGTTAGAAAGTCCATTTAAAATTACCTATAAATATTTTATCTGAGAAGTACGAGTCCACCAAGGGCCCTTTTATCGGGCCAAAATAGTTGTCGACACAATCAGAGCCAAATCCCATAGGCAACTATTTGCATTTTCTAGCTTCTCAGGTAAATGTGGGAATGAACCTGATGTACCAAATTAAGTGTAGAAGTAGGAATAAAACATGTTGAAAAAATTAGGAAAAATATGGCATTGAAGGATTTCCATCATATTTTCAATGGTTTCAAGAAATCAAAATAAATAAGCACAACCTAGGTCTGATTGAAAATTTTTAGGGATGTGTTTTTATACAGAAACCATTAAAAAAGTTGTGCCTCTAGAAGCTTGCTTTTAAATTAAAAAATTTATAGGCTTGAACTTTTTGCAACGTGTTGGTAAATGTTTTTTAATGATGAAATTAATAGCAGGAAAAAATATAGAGCATAATTTAAAAAGAACACCTTGTTATGGAGTATGCTCTTCACTTGTGCTTAAGGTGATCTGGTGAATCAAAAACTAGCATTTGTTTTTTTTAAATACTGTTATGCCAAGTTTTCTTCTGGTCGCTAGCTTGCAGATAATCATTTTCCAGCCTGCACATTTTACCATTACGTTGAAAGAGTTTGGTTGAGAGGCCATGAAGTAAAATACTCTTCTCATGCTATAGTGCATCAAACTAGTTGATAATGAAATTGATGATTTTTTTGAAGACTAGTTTAGATGTAGGCATGGGGGAAACCCCACCTTCATTATTACCACCAACAACACAATGCAAATTGTTTATAGTGTTCATGAAAAAGAGAAAAAATATCTTCTATTGAAAAGGCTCCAAGTTAAGAGTAGATAGATTTTTATTTTACTACTTTTTGGAAGAGAGTATACTCTTTCCCGAGGACCATCTTGGTCTAGAAGGGAAATTAGAAATCTCCAACTGGTAGCTAAATAAAGCAGGGGAGAGGAAAAAATAGAAGCTTTATTTTCCATTACTTGTTGGAAGAGAGTATCCTCTTTTCCTAGGACAAAATTGGTCTAGAAGGAAAATGAGAAATCTCCAACTGGTTGCTATATAAAGTAGGGGAGGAGCCTGTAATCAGAAGATGAAAAAAAATGATTAAAAATTAAAAAAAATAAAAATTAGTTAGAATTTTATTTTAACGCCTTTAGTTGAGATTTTTCTTTTATGTTTTGCAAGACATCATGAAGTGTGATGTAGACCAATAAGGATATGTCTATGAATATCCCATGAATTGATATTCATATGTGGAGTTCGTAATAGCACTATACAAGCTATCTCGTGTACCTGATCGTGTAGCATCCAATGTAACAGGTGAAAGCTAGTGGAGTTTTGCCTTGGAAACATTGGCACTTGAAGGCAGGCTAAGTAACCCTGATCAAGCAAAAGGCTTCCAACCCAAGGTGCTTGTGGAATTTAGGTGAAAATTTTTTTGGAAGGTGCATGGCTGTTACAACCTGAGTGAATGATGAGCATAGTCAAATATGCTACACCACGTACAAAGTAGAGTGCCGAGACAATGTTCGAGTAACGGTCAATGAGCTCCATTATCAATCGCCTCACATTTATGAGAGTGGATCAAACATAGGCATGGGGGAGACCCCATACCATACTAGTATCTTGGAAGAATGTTCAATCATTCATTAAAAAGAAAAAAATATTGAAGAAAAAAAAAAAGAGACAAAAAAAAGGGAGGATACGTGAAAAAAAAAGGAAAAAAAATGAATTTAAAGATGCCTTGATCATCAAGAAGGCACCTTCCACATGAATAAGGGGCCATACATTGGAGGCTCCTTCCACATCAGGAAGGCACCATACATTGGAGGCACCTTCCGCATCAAGAAGGTGCCATACATTGGAGGCACCTTCCGCATCAGGAAGGTGCCATACATTGGATGCGCCTTCCGCATCAAGAAGGCACCATACATTGAATGTGTCTTCCACAGCAAGCAGACACCTTCCAAAACAAGCAGACACCTTGACATCTAGGGTGCCTTGATCCATTTCCTGCAACTGGGTGGTTCGATGGCACAAAGGAAAAAAAAAAGAGAGAGGAATAAGTGATGAGGTGCCTTGATGGCATACAATAGAGGTGCCTTGATCAAAAAAAAAATACGAATCCTACCAATGAAAAAAATAAAAAATAAAAATGCATAGAACATGTCCTGCTTAGCATAAAAATTGCTTTCTTATTGCTTTGCAAGAAATCATGAACCGAATGCAAGCTGCAGGCATCTTGAGAGCCAGGGCCTAATAGGCACGGAGTCATGACTCCTATTTTCCTGCTTTTGTGTGTGTAGTTTTTATGTGTGTAGTTTCATAGGATACAACCATGAGCATGATTTGTAGGTAGAGCCAGCTTAAACTAGGCCTAACAGATGTGACATTTTGTGCCCTACAATTAGGAGTGCGGTGAAGCAAAAAAGGCACTTACTTCCCACCAGGAATAGAGTGCCTATAATCAGTCCAATACATCAGTGCCTTTTTCCACCTAGAGGAAGGCACCAATAAGCAATTTTATTCTCCCTTGGATGGGTATACCTGTTGTTCAATGTGGTACTTGATGTTTGGAGGGCTACAGACCTATTGCATAGAGAGAGCTATTTATGGTGATAAAGGCATCACCAATTTAAGTGGGGAAGAATAAAAAAAAGACAGGTAAATTATGGATGCTATGCTGGATATGTTAAATACACACCTACAGAAGAAGGAAGAACAACAATGATTAATGGTGTGGAGGAATAAGGCATCCAGAGAGAATAAATAAATAAAATATCCAAGAGCACCAACAAGAAGACGTCTCACACCATCGACATCATATATATCAAGTTCTACGAAATTCACCTGGGTATGTACTAAATTTTCCTGTTAATTATGTGTATAGTTATTTTAAAATCATTTCTATGCTAATACCAGTCGATGCGTCCATAGTTTTTCAAAATCCCTTGTTAGAATTCGAACACATGACATGCCTTAGATATTAAAAAAAAAGGAGAGGCTATGGCATCTATGTGAATAAATTTGGCATCATTTTCATTGTCGCCTCATGACAAAGGCAGCTTGAGTGAATGCATATAAATGATGCTACTATGTACCATAAATGAAGTGTTGAATGAATAAAAAAAAAAAACAACAGTGCTGAATAAAAAAATGCAGTGCTGAATAAAAAAACAGTGTTGAGTAAAAAACAAATACAACAGTGTTGAATGGAAAATACATAGTAGCGCTCCATGGATGAAAAAACAGAGATGTTGAAGGCCATTGGAAAAAAAAAAAAAAAAAAAAAGAGGAAAAACATATATATTATCATCTCGGGGGTTGTTTTCACGAGGACAGGACAATTTTTAGGCATGGTCAACCTGCGAGAGGGATAACTTCAGCTTTTGGTACCATGAGGCGTGGCACATGTTAGGCATGGGGGATGATGAGCACAAAAAATGTACATTTTTATACACTATTAAGGGGTATTATTGCTGGTTTAATTAGCATGTGAGATGCATTTTTATATGACATGCATATAATTGATAGAAAATCCGGTATTATGCTTTATTGGTGTTTTTAGTGGGAATTGTGTATAAATGCAGGTTTTGCTACTAATATGGTGTTTTCCAGTCTACATCGACTTGGACCTGGCATACTTATAATTTTAGAGACTAAGGCATGAGAGCAGGTGCCTTCTTCTTCAAGGAAGGTGCCAAGAAGAAGTAGGTGCCTTCCTCTACAAGGAAGGCGCCCAGCAGAAGTAGGCGCCTTCCTCTTCAAGGAAGGCACCCAACAGAAGTAGGCACCTTCCTCTTCAAGGAAGGCGCCTAGCAGAAGTAGGCACAATTCCTCTTCAAGGAAGGCGCCTAGCAGAAGTATGTGCCTTCCTACTGAAGGAAGGCGTCCAGCAGGAGAGTAGGCACCTTCCTTATAAGGAAGGCACCCAACAAAAGTAGGTGCCTTCCTCATGAAGAAGGTGAATTTATGCCTCCATCCTTTGCAATATTGACCAAGCCAGATTTGACCGGTTGACCAATGGGCTAAGGAGGAGGTTGCATGTGAAGACAAAAAAGAGATATTTTATTTTATTTACTATTATTAAAATAGAATGAACACTTCTATTATTTGATTGGCTAGATATCTTTGTAACATGAGCATTATTCTTTCACGCTCACGGATGAACCAAGAGCAACGATTTTTTCAATGATCAATATGGGAGATATTCTATTTTATGCAATATTATTAAAATAGAATAACACATCCATTATTTTTTGCTAGACATATTCTGTTATGATAAAATAGAACACACCTGATTTATCCTACAAGAGGGGAAAATTAGTGTGTGACTATTTTAATTAATATATGGTTGTTATAATTGAATAGATGCAATATTCATTGCATATCTATTGTAACTACAAGTCTGAAATAGACTTTCCTAAATTTGTAATAGAGAAAGGTTGTTTATTGTATAAATGCACAAGTCTTCCCTGAGAGGAGGAAAAGTTTATGGAGAAATTATTCTATTTTATTTCTTGTCAAATTTATTAAGAGTGCAATTCCTCTTATCTGAGCAAGCTCTGCACATCTAGCTGGGAAGACTATCTGTGGGAGCTTGGGCCCACTCCCTATAGTAGTCCTCCCCTATTTATTTTTGTTCTTTATTTTTTGTAGATTAGTTTATTGCTTTGTTTAATTTCAGTTGTGTGTGTTTATTTCCTTGCATTTTATTTTTGTAGTTTATTTTCAGCACTTTAATTTAGTTGTTATTTATTTATTTATTTATTCCTCACTTAATTTATTTAGTTTGAATGAAATGAAAATGCACAAAAATACCCCACAAAACTAAATAAGGTACAACCGGATTCATTCCCTAACACTGTAGGCATATACTGTGCATGACACTCATAAGTTTATGAACTTACCGGATTGATAATTTATGGAAGATAAATGAATATTTTTTGGGACATGAATTTCTGCTCACCATCCACATCGATAGTATCTTCAATAGACATGTGGGAACCTTCCTCAAGCTAATGGGGTGTAGGGATTGAATGAATATCATATAATATATAATAAAAATATTCTAGCTTATCCTCATCTATTTTTGCTTGGAAAAACTTAGGATTCGAAGGTGAAGGCGAAGGTGAAGGTGGAGGGGATGGAGGAATGTAGTTGGTGGAAGCCCTTAACAATTCCTTAGATAAGACAAATTTAGTGAAGGTTGAAGGTGAGGAGATCCAGTCCATATCAATAAGGCTTATGTCAATTAGAATTGGTTTAGTTGGATCGTATGGATTACGGAGTGGGGTGAATAAATCAATTGGATTCATGTTGACTTATGGGCAAGGTGGATAATGTTGGATGGAATCTAGAAATCTATGATAGGATCTTGGTTAACCTTAATAGCAGCAAGCAACACAAAATATATTTTACTAAATGATATATACATGCAGTGTTGAAAAATAAAACACATTTTTATTGATTTTTGATTGATGTTTGATTTTTTTTTGTAGTGGTGATAACCATTGTTTTTATTTTATGTACATATATTATAGGTTGTATTATGGAATGGCTTAATGGAATGGAGGTGGTGGTTCACTGATAGGGACGACTCATTCTTGTGGAAGAAGCAAGTGAAATATGGGCTCATGGATGGGGAACATGTTGAGATAAAACTCATTTTGTTCAAAATGGGGAATGATGGGCTCTGATTCTTCTTCAAATTCATCTAAAATTATCGACATAAGATTGAATTATTCATAGATTTCATTGTTAGAATTATCAAGGTGGAGGGTTTCTTCTCCTAAATTAATATTAAGCCTTTGGAAGGCTTGTTCAAAAGAAGAGGTGGTAGGTAATGGGTGGTAGCCTAGACCTGAATGGTCATGCACCTTTTGATATGGAATATAGATAGGTTTATGCACTCCTTTTTCATGCAATCCTAGGCCATAGCCTTACAAATTGACAATGTGGAAATAGTGAGATGGAAATCCTGGCATGCTTGGAACATTGGCAAGTTTTGGTTCTTTGGTCTCTTCTATGGGGGATGGACTTGATGAATATTCAATCCCTCCATATATAAAATTTATGCTATTTGGAGTTGAACCCATGTTATATACTACTCCTATTGCTAAATGTGGGTCACGTGGGTGACCAAAATCCTTAGCACTATGGATGGTGAGGGGTGTAACGATGATGTATTGGACCATGTATTCACCAATACCAAGATTGGTGAGGTGGACATTGACTTGGGATGACATGGAATGATTATGGTCAGGTGAATATGGAGGTATTTCACAATCCATTAGTTCAACTTGTGAAACATTAGGAGATGGAAATGGATTGGATTGAGAAGGCTGTGGAATGTATGATGATGACGAGGTGGATGGCATGATGTTGATGATGTGGACTAACAGTGACCACATGTGCATGCAGTTACTAATGAAAGTGATGGAGATGTAGAATATTGATGAGGTTTGGTGATAGGGATATCTTTAGGAATGGTATCCTTTGATGAAGAGATTTTTGGAGTGGTGGATGGATTGGATGATGGTGAAAGAAAAATATGAGTGGAAGGAATCATGGACTCATAAGTATTTGAGATGAAATTACAATACTTAAATGGTTCGATGTTTGTAGGTATGCAATGTACCTGTCCCTCATAAATATATATCAAATATTGATGTAGTATTGAATGGAAACATCTCATTTCCCTCATCTAAGGTCTTCCAAGGAGTACATTGTATGCCATAGATCCTTCCAAGATATGGAATATTGTGTGCAATGTTTTAGCCCCTACTTCAATGGGCAAAAGAATAGTTCCAACTATGGAACACAAAGCATCATTGAATACTTTGAGTGTGAAGGATGTGATATGGAAGGAGTTTCAAATGATGGAGAGTGGATGTGGTGATGATGTTGATAAAGGAACCAGTATCAATTAGGACTCTTTTAAAAGGCTTCTTATCAATTAGAGCCATGATATGCAATGGAGGATCTACATATTTTTATGAGATTGGATTAATGTCAAAGTCACAGAATGTCATAGAAGACTCCATGTATGTTTGGAAGTTCCCCAAAAATTTATTGAAGTCATTAGGGTCTTACGATTACAATTTTATGGATTTCAGAATGTCCATTAATGCTTCAAGATGTGGAGGACATTGTTGGATTATCTCATAAACTAAAAATTTAGCAGAAGCTATTTTCAAACTTGTAGTTAGTTGGCTACTCAATGAGATGACTGGTTGAGGTGGATTATTGATAGGTGGATTTGGAGGATTCAATTGGCTAGGGACATGGATAGGTGATGAAGGATTAGGGGCAACTTGGATGGGTGGTGATGTAGAAGGTTGTGACACACTTGCTTGAGGTGGTTGCCTTTTTTGGTTATTCCTTTGACCTCTAATGATCACATGAATGGCCCCTAAAAACCCTTGGTATTGTTGAATGTGATTGACTTGGTTAGGGGGAATTTTAGTGTTAGCTTCCTCTACATTTGGTTGCACCTCCTCATGATGAGGAAGTGATGTTTGAAATATACCAAGGTTTTGGTTTTGTTGAGCGAGGGGACTATTAAGCTTGATCATCCCCAATTCAATGAGGTCTTGGACTAAATTTTTAAGCACATGGTAATTGTTGATTTCATACATATTTTAAATATGATAAGGACAAAATAGGTGTTCCCAATAATTCTTACCATGTCTTGTGGGATCATACGATCTGATTTTAGGCACAACAAATTTATTTATCTCGCACAACATTTTAAAAATGGAGGCATATGACTCGGATAATGGGGTGTATTGGATATTTTGTTAGACATAATGTCACTGGGGATGGTTTTCCATAGTTGGAACTATTTTTTGAACTATTGGAGCTTGTGTTGTTGAGGGGACCGCATGATATAAAATTTGTTTCGGTGTTTGTTGCACAGGCTATTGTTGTTGAGCCATTACCGATTGGATCATGACCACTTGATTGACTTGATTGGATTGGGTGGCTAGGGTAGCCTGTGTTGATTTTTGTTGGCCTGAATAGTTGCTTTTGTATTGGCCCTTGTTTTGCCATTATTTCTTCTTAGGCTTAATTATACCTTATTGGATTTTAATATCTTTAATGATACTAGCCTGAGCTAAATATTCTTCAAATTATTGATAAGTTCATAGTTGGAGCATCCAAGAGATAGGTTTTAGACAAATCTTGGTGAATATATTAATTAGCTCATCCATTGGTAGGGTGAATGGCAATTTAGTGATGATAACCCTCCAACGGTTTCTAAAATCATAGATATATTCATCATCATGTTGCCTTAAAACATAGACATCAGATAATCAGATCTTATTTTTAACATTTAGGATGAAACGATCAAATAATTGATCAATCAATTGCTCAAAAGTATAGATACTATGGCTTAGCAATTGATTGTACCATTCTATGGCATCCCCTCCTAATGTTTGAAGAAAACTTTGAAGCATGAGAGCATTATCGTCTTGAATTCTAAAGCATGCATGAACAAAAGTGCTCACATGTTCTTTGGGCTCCTCAGTTTCCTTAAAATTTTCAAACTTGGGTATCGTAAAGTCTACCAGATATGGTAGGGATGGTATCGAAAGATGAATTGGTTGATTGATCAATTGGCGTAAGGTTGGTTTTTGGTTTAAAAAACTAGGAGTAAATTGCATCAATTGATCTATTTGTTTCTACATGGACTCAATTTGAGGGTATTCCTTAGGAATGTGGAAGCCCTAAATTACCTGATAAGTTTGTGGCAGAGTGGAGAGATGTTGTGGAGTGGCTAAGTGATGAGGAGATTGGTAGTGATGGATTGGTGAATTATATGGAATATGATGAATGGGAGATTTTTGATGAAAATATGGGGAATTATGGAATTATGTTGATTGATAAAAGTTATGGCTAGGCTTTCCAATGGGAATATGATGTGTAATGGTATGGCTCAATGGGGGAATAGGGATAGAAACCATAGAATACTATGGTGCCCATGATGGACCTTGGTTGATAAGGATATTCTGAGTAGAGTTATGTAAGGGCTTAGGGTTTGTCTGTACTTGTTGTTGAGTGTTTTGACACTATCTAAGAATTTTTTTTAGGTGTTCCCATTCCTCACTAATATCTCTATCAGATGTTAAGGGTATGGAGGTAGATGGTATGGAATATGTATCTTGGGTACAAGTTACACTAGGTATGGCAACTGGTGAGGCTGGTATTTGTGAAGCAACATTTACATATGCTTCATACAAGGGATTGGTGTAAGTGGAGGTATATGAGGTGCTAGGAGCACATGAAGGTTAGGTAATAGACATATGGGAATAAGGTGCAAATTATGTATCAAAAAGAGGGTTGGTATACACCTGGGTAAAGGTGGATGGGGGTTGGAAATAAACAAGCTCTTGCCGTAAAGTAGAATCCTATCTAGGTGAATTGGGAATAGACTCTAAGACATAATTAGAAGACTTCATGAAATATTCTACTCTTTCCATGTCCATATGGGTAATGTGGTTTTCAATGGTATGGGAGGTTGAATCCTCCTAGATCATGGTCATGTTATAGTTTGTGGATGGTAAGGAATGTGAGGGACCTGCAGATAAATTTTCCTATGTCACATTCAGGGAATCTACCACAGAAGTGGTGGGGAAGGTGGATGAAGGTTTCATTAAGTTATATTGAATTATATATTTCTTTTGGTTTCTAGTTAATACCATAAGAAAAATAAATCAAGATACAAATTAAAATACCAAATGTAACACAAAAACTAAAATTCTTAAGGAAAAAAACAATCAATGCTAAGTTTAAACCAATGTGGCTTACCTTGTTCATTTATTATCTCCTTTTTAATGTGTATCATTTTATGTTTTAGTCTTGTGTGTTTTGATGTTCTAATTTTTCTTAATGAAACAAAGGTAAATACTATGGCAAATATAGGGCAGTGATATTCTTGTTGGTGATGAAATCCAACAAGTTTACTCAGGGGTTTCCTAGGGTTTCCATGGGTAGAGATTGGTGGATGGAAATGAATGTCATAGTCACCAAATCTCAAGCAATGGTTGGTGACGAAATCCAAAAAATACTATTTTGAGTGAACCGTGTTGTGTGTGAATTCCTTTTAAATTTTTTGTTTCCTAAAATGTACAAACAATGTTAGAAATAATAAATTTCATAGATCTAAATTAGAAGCCAACAAGAGAATTCCAAGTTATCCAAAGGGTGTGAAGTACACTACTTAAGACCCCTATCTAAATAACAATCGGAGGGTTCATCCACCCCTCTTCCTGGAATCACCCAATGGCAAGGATACTTTTGGCACCATAATGATGTTCCTACTTAGATAAATTAAAGAAGGCATTTCTAAACCTAAAATGAAATACTAGGTTATGCGATTCTCAATTCAGATGCAAACAAAATGTGACATTTTATTTTTGTGAATACATTAAAAAAAGAAACCCTAATTAGAATGTGTGAATGTATGCAAGCCTAAAAATGCAAACTAGAATGAGTACTTTTCCTGATTACTTAATGATTATTCATTTTAAGATTAGAGTCTAAAAAATACAACAAATAACCCAAAATACGTAAAAATAAAAACTTGGATTTCAGACAACATACTTATTGAACAACCTACGTATTTGTTCCAAACTACTGTAAAATGTACCTGGGCATTCTGAAAATGCACCTAGGCATTTTTGGATGACCTCTCGAACACTGTTGGGTGTTTCTAAATAACCTTCGAGTGTTGTTGGGTGTTTCACACTCATTTTGCAACTTCTACAAACTTTCAAAAACCCTAGATCCAGCAAAGGACACATGATTCACACTTATAAAAATATGCAAAATAGGTCAACAAACAACAAGTTAGAATTCAAGATAAATTAGAAAATGAAACCCTTAGATGGTCCCATCGTGATTGCCATTTGTGAAGATAAAAATAAAACACCGGATACAACTAATAAAAAATGAATAAACCACATAACACAAGAAATTACATAATGAAATAGATCTGATATTATTATTGTTGGGGGATTTGAGTACAATCAAATGTGACCCCAAATGGGGGTTTTACATAGTTTATTCAAATACAATAATACTAGGGTTCTCTGAAACCCTAGCCAACAATGCTTGTGGTGTTTGTAAAACTTGTTCTTGCTCCCAACAGTGTTGAGTGGGCTTCAGATATCCATTGAGTCAGGCAACTCTAGCTTAAATAGTTTCCCAATGCTTATGAATCTCTAGATATACATACACGAAGAAAATAATAGGGAGTTAGTAATACTGACCCTCAAATATCAATAAAACCCTAGCTATTGATAAATGAAATTGCATGTAAATCTAAAGATATGAAATCAAATAATAGGAATATGTGATTTACTTTACTTCTTGCTATTTATCCATGGATGAATAGATCGGTTGTATGTTTATGGTGAATGTGTGCGCTAGCATTGCTCGAAGGTAGGAGGCTTTCAGAAGGGCTTATGTAAAATTCTCGTGGGCACCTGACAACTGTAGAAAATGCTTGTGGACACTTGGGACTAGTAAGGAGGTGCCCAGAGGCACCTGGTGTTGATAGAAAACACTTGGAGGCACCTGGTGGATGAGGGAGGATTCTAAAGAAGCATATCAAGTGAGGGTGCGGGATGCAATGGTGATGATGGTGAGCAAGGGGGAGGGAAATGGTGGATGGAATGTGATTAGGGCACAAAAGGCTAAGTTGGAAGCTTAGGGCATCCAACAACTTAGGAAAATTGAAAACATAGGCACTTAGGGAAATTAGGAGAAAATTAGTGGTTGAGCCATCAAAATGGCTCCTATTTATAATCTAAGTTAGGGTTTCAATGATACTAATTGTGTGGCTAATATTAAAGAACATCCAAGGGTAGATATTAAATTTAGGGTGTTGCATGGATTGATGCAGATGGACGAACATGATTAAATGAAATTGGATGGCTGGGATTGATTTATTTATATAAATATATATTTATTAAATATATAAAATATAATATATAAAATATTATTATTTAAATATATATAATAAATATATATAAATAATAGGTGGAAATGGCGAGAAATTTAGGATGGAGGGTAAATAACTAGATTTTGGTGGTGGAAATGGTGGGAAAGATAGGATGGAGGACAAGTGGCTATATTTTGGTGTCTACACATTACATTTCACAAATTGCATTTCACACTTTACATTCACACACTCATTATGCACCATTAGTTTCATAAATTGCATTTCATATTAGGGGACTTGTTGTGGCTACTCCACAATGTACCCCAAAATTGGGGACCCACCTTTTTGCATGTTTTCCAAGAAGACCGAAGTGGCCCATATGCTAAAGATCAAAGAAAAAGAAAAACACCGCAAGGAGAAAAAGTGTCACGATATCGCGACATGTTGCATTTTCATGGTCCAAAGCAAAGAGAAAAAGCAAGGAGAAAAAGTGTCACGATATCGCGACATGTTGCATTTTTGCGGTCCAAAGCAAAGAGAAAGAGCAAAGGAGAAAAAGTGTCGTGATATCGCGACATGTTGCATTTTCATGGCCAAGAGCAAAGAGAAAAGGTAAGGATAAAAAGTGTCGCGATATCGCGACATGTTGCATTTTCATGGTCCAAAGCAAAGAGAAAGAGCAAGAAGGAAAAAGTGTCGCGATATCACGACATGTTGCATTTTTGCGGCTAAGAGCAACAAAAGGGAGCAAGGAGGCAAAAGTGTCGTGATATCGCGACATGTTGCATTTTCGTGACTCAAAAAGGGTAGGCAGGCAAAGAAACAAGAGTCGTCGATTTTGTGACATGTCCGATTTTTGCCAAGGGAATAGAGTAGTTGACAGTGCGTCTAATATTAGTGATGAACACTAGGATAGTGAAACTGAAGACTGCATAGTGACGTGGACCTATGAGGAATTCGAATAGCATGGCTTACGTAGGTTGAGGAATAGACCGTCGTTACGAAACAATGTGTTTCGGAGCCTGCGAGAGGTAACCATGGGTAGTCATAGCTAATATTGCCAAATGAGGACACATAGACATGCAAGAAAAGAGGTGATTTGTACCCCTTCATTAGTTTCTCATGAAGGTGTCAAGGCTTTATATAAAGCCAAGGAATAAATCGAAGATTGAATAAGGTAATTTGTCACATAAGGACAAAATCCAATGAATAAGACAAAATGTTACATAAGGAATATTTAATGATTTGAAATCATTTAAGATGGTCGTTACACATGGAAGGAAGCGGACGCATGCCCATGTGGAGAAAAGGAAACGTTTTTTTTTGAAATCAAACAAAAAGTGAAGAAAACCAAACAGAGGAAGCCAAACCATGGGAATGAAATGAAGGGTCACAAAATAGAAACGAAAAGCCTTTTTGGAAACCAAAACACATGCATGCACAAGGGAAGGAGAAAATGAACAGTCATGGAAGGAGAAACAATTTTTTTTCAGAGGTTTTAAATACGCTATTCAAAGAAGTGGAGAGGGGGCTAGAAATTGTAAAAAAAAAAAGGACTATCTTTCGGAATAAAGGAGCTTTTATTTGGCAAGAGCAACTTTTGTGTGTGAAATCAAAAGGAGACTGAAACTAAGACTGTTGTTATTTTTGTAAACCTTCCCTTTGCATTATTGCTTCTTGTATCTATTCGTTTATGCCATAAAGTGGGTTACGATAGGTGAATGATAGAATGATGCAATTATTTGTTTCCTTGGAGTCTTGCATCTGATCTAATCTGATTGTGTTTATGTTGCAGGTCATTTAGGTCAGGTTGTTTTAGAATTTCATCTCAGAACTTGGGGTTTTGCAGGGAGGAGATTGCTAACCAAATTAATGTTCTATTTTGGTTTTTCCAGCTAACTTTTGTAGATAATGTTTATGTTTTATTTTTTTGATATTTGGATTAACCTCGCCTTAAAATCTGCTTTTCTGATTCTGGTCCATTCCAGAATTTCTTGCATTTGTTTTCATTCTATTCTGGTCCATTCCAGAATTTTTGTAGGCAATTAATTTTTTGATTCTGGTCCATTCCAGAATTTATGTTAATAAATAGTTCATTTGTTGTCATGAATAATCTAAGTTATAAAGAAGGTAAATAAATCTTCCAAGAGTATGCTCTACGTCTGCGCTTGAGAAAGCGATCTGCTCGCATCAAAAATTGGAGGGTTTGTTTATAGATCTAGTGTTTCCCAAAGAAAACCAGGGATTAATAGCGGAGAAGAGAAAGCCGCTTCTAGGTCCACTTCTTTAATTTAGATTTTCATTCTTGCATCTCCAAACACCTTCATCTAATTTTTAGATAAAATATGGGTTTAGGAGGGCTACTAATTCCAAATGCACATTAAGTCAGATCAAGTGAATGAATCCTAACTTGCTAACTTACTAATTGTTGCTAACATTTAATGCTAACATTGCTAACTTTACTAACACCAAATGCTAACATAGGGATAGTGGAACACTTTTAAATGAAGATAAAACGAACCCGCTAACTCTAAAAATGAACCTCATGTTAAAGGCACGGAGCTTAAAATGAAGTGGCTTATACCACACACTTTCTCATTTGGAATCTTTTTAAGCTGAAGATAAAAGAGGTTACTAATTGGGTTTCGGGTAGATCACTTTAATCTCAAGAACATTAAAAGAAGCTATCTTCACATTTGGTTGATTTAATGGATTATGGTTGCAAAGTACTTGTTCGAATCATTAAAGGCCCCTTGTTAACTATTACTTGCATGGTTTAAGTTATTCTGGTATACATTCATTTATTTTCTTTAGTCTTGATTGATTATATGCACATGAATGTTTGTTCACAAGAACCTTGGAGAAATGAATAATGCTACTTAATTTCTTTGCAAGAGAGAGTTTCCTGTTTGATACTCTAGTTGTGGTGATCATTTTGCTATAGGGCAAAATATTCACTCAACATTTTGGTGCTAGAAGGAGGGCCTTCTTTATTGCTTTGTGATTGCGATCTGTTCTAACGATTAACGTGGGTAGTTTTGTTTCCACCTATTGTGCTTGTAGGTACAACATTTATTTGTTTTCTTTTGCAAGTGAGTTGAGATAAGTCTTTTAGAATTCTAGAGTTTCAAGCTGGCCCAACCTGAGTACATAGCTACTAGGTCCAAAACCACAGGGGAAACTATTTTCCAAAGCCTTTCTCCCACTGCTAGGAAGCCGAGAAACAAAACATTAGAGATCGAAATACCACCCAGTATACTTGAGTTAGGAGTTTCTTTAGACTCAAGTACGTCTAGTGGGCCTGAGCCCTCAGTTTCAAGTGTGACAACTACACCAAGTGCGTCTATCCCCATCATTACAAGTGTTGCCATTGTTCCTATAGGGTCGACACCCTTGAATAACATGGCCCAACAACAACAACAACAACAGCCACCTGCCCTTTGGTATGGTGCACAAAGTTCTCCCTTGGATATCCCTGGGATAGTCCATGACTTGCCTAGAAATATTGAAAGGGGATTGCCTAAATTCATGCATGATGGTCCCATAACAGTCGAAGAGCATGTCCAAATTTACAAGGATTACATGTTTAGACAAGGAGTTACCCATGAAGATATCGCTTGTCAAATTTTCCCTGCTAGTCTAGACAATACGACCAATGAATGGTACAGGAATCTTCCCGTAGGGTCCATTACTTCATGGGCCCAATTAGAAACTGCCTTTATTAGCCAATTTCGAATGTTGTTGGATCCTTCCATAATTTATAATTTATTCGTATCATGCAAAAGGTTACCCAATGAGCCCATAAGAACATTCAATCAAAGGTTCCAAAAGTCTGTATACAAATTTGACTCGCCACTTTGCAGTAGATCCTGCGGTGGCCCTGCAACTATACTTTGGAGCTTTAGATCCGTTAACATCCTTGTTGACTAGAAGGAATCCTCAGGTTACGACGCTTTCGTTAGCTTATGCGGAGACAATGACCCTTGAACAACAAATGAATTTACCAGGAGTAGGGTTGTCTCAATTGATTGGGATGGGACAATATGGTCCATACAATCAATTCGCCATGATGAATCAATTAATGGCACCACAAGTTCCAACAATGAACAATTTCCAACAACCATCTCAAGTCGCATCATTTCCCACTTATCCTAATGCCTATGTTCCAACATAGGCATTGATTCCAAATAACCCGATGACCTTGCCTGGGTTCAGTATGGGCAATAACTTGTTGACCATACCTGGGTTCACTCCGATTAGTATGCCAAGCCCAATGACTTATCCAACAATCACTCCTATTCAAAGTGTGAATCTAGGATGGAATCAAAGTGCCCAGACCCAAGCCATCGTACCTGTTCTAGAGGTGGCTAATGCAACAAATACAACTGGGCCCAAAATTATAGTGCCCCAACCACATGGGCCTGAATCCATGATAGAAGACATGAAGGAAACATTGGCCAAAGTTTTGGTTACTGTGGGAAATGTTAATAAAAAAGTTGACCAAGTCATGGGTCATAACCGACCTCATAACCATAGAGGAAAAGGAACATACAACACACATCCTAATAATGGACGAGTACCCAATCCCGTAGCCAATCAGGCAGATGTCTCGAAATATTTTGGAGAGTTAGGATCTTGTGATAATGATTGCCCGCACTGTTGCCATGGAAAGCAGGAGTCTATATTGACTGAAGTTATACATTCCCAAGAAAGTGAAGAAGAGGAGGATGTGGAGTTTTTTGGAAAAGAAGATGAAGAAACATTGGAAGTTCATGCCAATAAACATTTTGGGAAAGGAAATCACAAGTATTACACAAGGAGTTCTAAGGATCCCAAAACTTCCTCTACCCCTCCAAACAACCCATTACTTCCTCCTGATTTCAAAGGAGATGTTAATCCACCTCCTCCATCAATGGTGGAGAAGTCTAAGTTGGTGCAAAACATGTCAAATTTGGAAAAACCCACTTATGACTTGATAGAAGACATGAAGAAAACTAAGGCCAATGTCTCAATGTATGATATGTCCCAACTTTTAGGCCAAGAAGTAAGTCCACCAAAAAGTTTGGATCCACCTACCCAAGTTCATGAAGCTAAGGGTGTTGAATCCCAATTGGTTTTGAAAAGGGAAAAGTGAGACGTACCCCCCTTTCTTATAACCATTAGAATTGCTGGTAGAAATCTACACAATTGTCTAATAGATTCAAGGGCCTCTGCTAGCATTATGCCCCTAGAAATCTGTCAAAATTTGGGATTTACACCAAAACCTTCTAAAAGCAAGGTGGTGCAACTGGATAGATCAGCCATGGAGGTAGTGGGAGAATTAAGTGATATTCTTATTCAGGTCAACTCAGAACCTAGGGTTCAACATCACATAGATATATTGGTGCTTAACATTCCTATCAAATATGGCATGGTGTTGGGAAGAGATTGGAGCAAGAACTTAAATGGATACATTGTAATAGACTCTTCACATATGTGGTTGCCTTGGAGAGGAGTGGCCAACCAAATTTGAATTGATAGTGAACCTAGGCTCAAGGAAATGATAACATAATACAACAAACCTAATGAGATTCAATACATTGAAACTGAATTAGGAGCCTATTGCTTGGACGTAGAAACTCCTGAGAATTCTCAAAATGGAAGTATTGGATGCAATGATTCTGAAGAACACCATAAGGTTTGGACTCTAAGATTTGATGGATCCAAGTCCAAGCAAGGGGTGGGAGCTGGTATTGAACTTTCATGTCTAGACAAAAAACCTATGTTGGCTGCATATAGATTATAGTTCCCAGCCACCAACAATGTGGCAGAATATGAGGCCTTGATTTTTGGACTCCAGTTGGCCCTTCGAAAGAAAATCAAATGTATCAAGGTCTTAGGTGATTCTGAATTGGTGGTAAAACAAGTTAAAGGACAATATGCATGTAAGAACAAGCGGCTCAGACTTTACCAAACTAGAGTTAGAGATTTAATAAATGAATTTGATGCTTTTAACATATCTCTAATCTCTAGAAAAGGCAATCGTTTGGCAGATTCTTTAGCCGTAGTCTGCTAGCATGCTTAAACCAACGGATCACAAGAAGTGCAAGAAATTTTCCATAGAATTAGTCCCTTGCCCCTCGATACCTGATAACATCATGAATTTCCAAGTCTTTGATAGTGACAGACATATATTCAATTTTGTCACTAATTCTGGTATCTTTGAAAATCAGGTTATTGATGAAGACGAGAGGGGGCAAGAAGAGGCAGATTTGAAAATAGAAGCCACTGGAAAATGGAATGAGATGCCAAATGGGATGGCCTCATTAGAGAAAATGTTTGATATTGGATACCAACCGAAAGGAGGAAGAAAAGTTCCATCTCCCAAAGAGGCTTGTGACTCAGTCAATATTGGAAGTGCAGAAAACCCTCGTGAAATACTCATTGCAAAGGCATGTACCGAACATGAAAAGAATTCCATTGCCAATGCATTGAAGGAATACATAGATTGCATAGCTTGGAGCTATAAGGAGTTGAGAACTTATGATCAGCATGTTATAATGCATACAATTCCTTTGAAGCCAGACTCCAAACCCTTTAGGCAAAGACAGAGGCCAGTCAATCCGTTACTAGAGCCCTTGATAGAAAAAGAGGTAAAGTGACTATTAGAAGCCAAAATCATCTTTCCTATTAGGCATTCCACATGGGTTGCTAACTTGGTCCCTGTGAGGAAAAAGAGTGGAGAGATAAGGCTATGTATTGATTTTAGAAATCTGAATAAGGCCTCACAAAAGGACAATTACCCTTTACCTACCATTGACGAAATCCTTCAAAAGGTAAATGGGTCGGAAATGATGTCATTCCTAGATGGCTATTCAGGATACAATCAAGTCCTCATCCATCCTAATGATAGGATGAAAACCGCCTTCACCACAAAATGGGGCACTTTTGCATATAGGAGAATGCCTTTTGGATTATTGAATGCAGGTGCCACATTCCAACGAGCCATGGACTTTGCCTTTAAGGGGCTCATCGGTAAGTGCATTATTGTCTATGTAGATGATATTCCCATATTTTCTAAGAATAGGGAGAACCATGTCAAGGATCTAAGGAAAGTTCTCCAAAGGTGTAGGGAACATGGCATTTCACTCAACCCAAAGAAGTGCATTTTTGGGGTAACGAAAGGAAAATTATTGGGACATGTAATATCCAAAGATGGAATTTCCATTGATCCTGAAAGAATAGATGCCATACAACAGATCCCTTTTCCCAATAGCAAAAAAGAATTGAGATCATTTTTTGGGAAAATTAATTTTGTTAGAAAATTTATTTCAGGTTTTTCAGAAATTGCAAAGCCCTTGAATGATATGTTGAAGAAAGAGGCCCAAATCAAATGGACGAATGAAAATAGGGATGCTTTCAAAAGAATCAAGGATGCGATTTCTAGAGCCCCGGTTTTAGTGAGTCCTGACTATGCGAAGCCTTTCTACATTTACACATTTGCTTCAGACCATTCCTTTGCGAGTGTCTTAACTCAGAAGAGTGAACGCAACATTGAAAATCCTATTGCCTTCCTTAGTACTCCGCTCAAATATGTGAAATTGAGATATTCCATCTTGGACAAGCAAATGTATGCCCTATTTAAGACTGTTAAAAAATTTAGACATTATATAGTCCACAGTAGGGTGTTTGCTATAGTCCCAGATCCCGCAGTTAAAGCCATGTTTATACAGAATGAACTGGGTGAAAGACGAGGTAAGTGGATCTCAACTCTTCAAGAATTTGATCTTGAAATTCAACCTATGAAGATAGTGCGGGGACAAGGGTTGGTTAAGGCCATAGCAGAAAATGATCCCTTAGTTTCATGTCAGCATTATGAAATAGCAGATATAACCAAAGATGAGTGGTACGTAGATGTTGTGTATTTTTTACTAAATGGTAAGTGTCCACCACATTTAAATTCTACTCAATGAAGAGCCTTGCATCTAAAATCTGCTAATTTTCTAATCAGATCTGGTGCATTATACAAGAAAAACCATGAAGGAATTTACCTTCGTTGCGTTGATCGAAAAGAGGTAGCACAAATACTCGAGGAATTCCATGGTAAGTATGGGACAGGACATGGGTCTGCTAATGCCACAACCCATCAAATCCTTAGAGCTGGTTACTATTGGCCTCAATTGTTCAAAGATGCTCATGCTCATGTGAGGTCATGTCATACTTGTCAAATTGCAGCAAATAGAGAAAGGGGTGCTTCTATGCCATTACAATCTGTAATTGAGTCTAGACCTTTTGCACAATGGGGTTTGGATTTTGTTGGGATCATCAGTCCCAATTCATCCGATTCCCATAAATACATTCTCACAGCTACAGATTATTGCACAAGGTGGACGAAAGCCATTCCCACAAAAAATGCCACTTCAGAAGTTGTTATTAAATTCTTAGAGGATAACATTGTCACTCGATTCGGAATGCCTAACTCCATTGTAAGTGACAACGGTTCCACTTTCTCCTCTCTGGAATTTGCAAATTGGGCATTCGACAACATGGTGAGTTTGAAGTTTTCTTCAAATTATTATCCACAAGGTAATGGATTGGCTGAGTCTTCTAATAAGAATTTGTTATGTGTCATTAAAAAATTGCTTGAAAGAAATCCTAGAGATTGGCATAACAAACTTAAGTTGGCTCTTTGGGCTGATAGAATCAGAATCAAGGAATCATTAGGAACATCTCCTTACCACTTAGTTTATGGACAAGATCCTATTTTTCCCACAAATCTTAAGTTACAAACATTACATTTCATGAAATATTACCTTGGAACTGATAATAAACTTGAAACTAGACTAACACAATTGATGCATCTGGATGAAAAGAGGGATGAGGCTATGCTTCACTTTAGTAAACACCAAGATGTAGTAAAAATGTGGTTTGATAAAAATTCTAGAGTCAAAACATTTAAAGTCTCAGATTTAGTGTTGTTGTGGGATAAGAGACATGAGAGGAAAGGAGGTCATGATAAATTTGATTACTTATGGTTGGGTCCTTACCAAATTTCAGAAGTCCTAGGTGAAAACAACTTTAGATTAAAAACCTTGGACGAAAAATATTTGGCTTTACCCATCAATGGGCTGCATTTAAAACACTATTTCCAGGCCTGAAATGGCAAGGCCTTGTATTATATGTAAATATGTCATGCTTTGTTTTTGTGTGGGAAGATTTGAGTTTTTGGTGTGTTTTAGGCTTTTGCCTTCAACCTTTATTTTAGCATGATGAGGTTGTTATGAACAAGGTTTTGAGGCATTTTGATTGCATGGTTCTTTGCTTAGCTTAGTGTGTTGGTCATAGGACCAGTTTTGGGTTTGAAAAAAAAAAAAAGGAGAAGGGGATAGCAAAGTGGTTAGTTTGTGTCCTTATGAATGTTGACTAAGACTAAGAGAATATGAAACATCGAAATTGTATTGCAGAAAGCTCCACGAGTATCGCAAACACATTAAAGAATATCGTTTGGAACTTGTGATGCATGAAGTTGTCAGTTTTACAAATTATGGCAAAGTAGGTGGTATACTCCATCCGCATTTCAAAAAGAGCAATGCATTCATCCATATCTCATGTTACATTCGACATTGCATATACATTTCATCTCAGTTGCATCTACATTTCAAATACAATCATTGAAAAGGTGTCGAATCCTCTTAGGGTTATTATATAACGTATATTAAAAAGATCCTAAGGTTGGGAACTGATGCCCGAACTATCTTGAACCAAACACGTTCTACACATATTAAAGAGGATCTTGAGCAAAATGGTCAAAACCATACTTGGAAGAAAAGGTGAGGCGAAAGGAGTATTTCGTGTCTGTCCTATCATGCAACGTAATCCTTAAAATAGTGGTTTTTACCACTCCTATAGTGCTTAAAGCCTAAAATCAGAGTAGTAAGGATAGGGTTAAATCCCCATCGAACTTAGGTTGAGGATCCAATTCCCCAAAGCTCTGATTTGATCTTCATGGAGTAGTAAGGATAGGGTCTAATTCTCATCTCGCTTAGGTTGAGAATCCGATTCCCCAAAGCTTCTATTTTGCCTCCATCACGCTTTAAGAAATTAAAAGCGTGATCTACACTCAAGAACTTGAAGTTCCAAAGCAAATATTTTTCATTCTACTTGTATTGCATCATTGATATTGGATTGGAAGGATCGTACTACATGTCCCTTGCAAGGATGGGTAGTCATCCCCAAGGTTCAAGAAATCAAAAGTAAAGTCAAATCCTGGATTATGGGGTTGATCTCCACCGGGGCTATAGACGCCTGATTGGCAGTGGAGTATGCTCATGCGTGGCAACATGTCTTGTCTAAAAGCAAGACCATTGACTGCTCAAATGGACAGGCTAGCCTTACAGTTTCATCCATAACAGGTTAAATCATTTTGTTCAAGATGAGGTAATGAACTCCGGATCGTAGTAGTAAGGATAGGGTTAAATTCCCATCTCGCTTAGGTTGGGAATCCTATTCCCCAAAGCTCTGATTTCACTTACACTTGCACATGGGTTCAAGATGGTAGTGACACCTAACCAACTTTGGGATCTAATAAGTTAATTCAATATGCACATATTTGGTCCTAAGAGGGTTTGACAGTTTTAATATGTTTGTTCATGGTACTAGAAAGTTTGAGCCTTTGCAAAGCATGTTGTTATATCTCTAACATCTTCACCATGCATTAAATCCTATAGGAATCATCCATAACCTCTCATATGCATGAATCATAAGTGAAACATATGATGGAATGTTGAACGAGTTTCAAACGATAGGGAATGAAGCACATTGCACACACCGAGCTGATGCTTAATAATTCTAATGCTTCATGTATTTCTCGTCTAGTTTCATTCTTGGGATATTTGCTGATGCTTGTGTTTGAGTTTTGAAGGTGTTCAGGTTGGGTTCTCACCGAAATGCTCAGGAGCATTTCCTAGTAGAGTCACCATTTGTTGTGGTCGCTCCACAACGTACCCCAAAATTGGGGACCCACCTTTTTGCATATTTTCCAAGAAGACCGAAGTGGCCCATATGCTAAAGATCAAAGAAAAAGCAAAACACCGCAAGGAGAAAAAGTGTCGCGATATCGCGACATGTTGCATTTTTGCTATCCAAAGCAAAGAGAAAGAGCAAGGAGAAAAAGTGTCGCGATATCGCGACATGTTGCATTTTCACGGTCCAAATCAAAGAGAAAGAGCAAGGAGAAAAGTGTCATGATATCGCGACATGTTGCATTTTCGCGGTCAAAAGCAAAGAGAAAGAGCAAGGAAGAAAAAGTGTCGCGATATCGCGACATGTTGCATTTTTGCGGTCCAAAGCAAAGAGAAAGAGCAAGAAAGAAAAAGTGTCACGATATCGCGACATGTTACATTTTCACGTCTAAGAGCAAGAGAAAGGAGCAAGGAGGCAAAAGTGTCATGATATCGTGACATGTTGCATTTTCATGACTCCAAAAGGGTAGGCAGGAAGAGAAATAAGAGTGTCACGATTTCACGACATGTTGCATTTTCACCAAGGGAACAGAGTAGTTGATAGTGCGTCTGATATTAGTGATGAACACCAGGATAGTGAAACTGAAGACTACATAGTGACATGGACCTATGAGGAATTTGAATAGCATGGCTTATGTAGGTTGAGGAATAGACCGTCATTACAAAACAATGTGTTTCAGAGTCTGCGAGAGGTAACCATGGGTAGTCATAGCTAATATTGCCAAACGAGGACACATAGACATGCAAGAAAAGAGGTGATTCGTACCCCTTCATTAGTTGCTCACGAAGGTTTCAAGGCTTTATATAAAGCCAAGGAATAAATCGAAGATTGAATAAGGTAATTTTTCACATAAGGACAAAATCCAATGAATAAGACAAAACGTTACATAAGGAATCTTTAATTATTTGAAATCATTTAAGATGGTCGTTACACATGGAAGGAAGTGGACGCATGCCCATGTGGAGAAAAGGAAACGTTTTTTTTTGAAATCAAACGAAAAGTGAAGAAAACCAAATAGAGGAAGCCAAACCATGGGAATGAAATGAAGGGCCACAAAATAGAAACGAAAAGCCTTTTTGGAAACCAAAACACATGCATGCACAAGGGAAGGATAAAACGAACAGTCATGGAAGGAGAAACAATTTTTTTTAGAGGTTTTAAATACGCTATTCAAGAGCAAGTGGAGGGGGCTGGAAATTGTAAAAAAAAAAAATGACTATCTTTCGGAATAAAGGAGCTTTTATTTGGCAAGAGCAACTTTTGTGTGTGAAATCAAAAGGAGACTGAAACTAAGACTGTTGTTATTTTTGTAAACCTTCCCTTTGCATTATTGCTTCTTGTATCTATTCGTTTATGCCATAAAGTGGGTTATGATAGGTGAATGATAGAATGATGCAATTATTTGTTTCCTTGGAGTCTTGCATCTGATCTAATCTGATTGTGTTTATGTTGCAGGTTATTTAGGTCAGGTTGTTTTAGAATTTCATCTCATAACTTGGGGTTTCGCAGGGAGGAGATTGCTAACCAAATTAATGTTCTGTTTTGGTTTTTCTAGCTAACTTTTGTAGATAATGTTTATGTTTTATTTTTCTGATATTTAGATTAACCTTACCTTAAAATCTACTTTTCTAATTCTGGTCCATTCCAGAATTTCTTGCATTTGTTTTCATTCTATTCTGGTCCATTCCAAAATTTTTGTAGGCAATTAATTTTTCGATTCTGGTCCATTCCAAAATTTATGTTCATAAATAGTTCATTTGTTGCCATGAATAATCTAAGTTATAAAGAAGGTAAATAAATCTGCCAAGAGTATGCTCTGCGTCTGCGCTTGAGAAAGCGATCTGCTCGCATCAAAAATTGGAGGGTTTGTTTACAGATCTAGTGTTTCCCAAAGAAAACCAGGGATTAATAGCGGAGAAGAGAAAGCCACTTCTAGATCCACTTCTTTAATTTAGATTTTCATTCTTGCATCTCCAAACACCTTCATCTAATTTTTAGATAAAATATGGGTTTAGGAGGGCTACTAATTCCAAATGCACATTAAGTCAGATCAAGTGAATGAATCCTAACTTGCTAACTTACTAATTGTTGCTAACATTTAATGCTAACATTGCTAACTTTACTAACACCAAATGCTAACATAGGGATAGTGGAACACTGTTAAATGAAGATAAAATGAACCCGCTAACTCTAAAAATGAATCTCATGTTAAAGGCATGGAGCTTAAAATGAAGTGGCTTATACCACACACTTTCTCATTTGGAATCTTTTTAAGCTGAAGATAAAAGAGGTTACTAATTGGGTTTCGGGTAGATCACTTTAATCCCAAGAACATTAAAAGAAGCTATCTTCACATTTGGTTGATTTAATGGATTATGGTTGCAAAGTATTTGTTCGAATCATTAAAGGCCCCTTGTTAACTGTTACTTGCATGGTTTAAGTTATTTTGGTATACATTCGTTTATTTGCTTTAGTCTTGATTGATTATATGCACATGAATGTTTGTTCACAAGAACCTTGGAGAAATGAATAATGCTACTTAATTTCTTTGCAAGAGAGAGTTTCCTGTTTGATACTCTAGTTGGGGTGATCATTTTGCTATATGGCAAAATATTCACTCAACAGGGACCATTTATTCAGTTCAGATAATAATTGGTCCAATAAAGTTTTTTTGTCTTAATTAGGGGCACCTTCAAATCATCATCCATGTCATTACACCATTCCATAAATTTAAAGTATCATTTCCAAACCATATTTTCATAATACCTAGGTGGTTTTAGTCACTCAACCACTCCTAGTGTTTCCAAAAACCTCCAATACATGTCAAATTTTCTCTAGGACCAATACATGCTTTCACTAAGAAAATCTTGAGTTCAAGGAATTAACTCTAACACTCTTGAACCAAACACAATCACACATCTTAGAAACATATTGGTGTTGGACATTTTGAGTAAATGAGTTGTCATTGATGTCAAGAGTGAATGGTCCTTAATGTCGATAGTCAGTTTCAGTGAGCAGTGCAAGGAGAAGCAGTTCCACAATCAGTGCTAAAAGGAGAGTCCACTTCCAGTTGGTCAAAACCTAGTTTCAGGTAGTCATATATGGTCCAAAGTGCAAAGAAGAAGCCCAAGTGAATAATATTATAATATTCCTTTATAATATTATACAAGGAAGTTTAAAATTAATTATAAATTAATTAATATAATTTTATTATAAATTAATTTACTTAACTTATAAGTTATTTAAATTAATTATTAATTAATTTTAATATTAATTATATATTAATTTATGGTTATTTTAAATAACCCTAAGGTGGGTTATTAAAGTCAAAATTCAAAATTTGAATTCGACCATCGAGCGTCAACGTGGGAGTCAAATATAAAAAAACATGTATAAAAAGGGACTCCTCCACCTTAGCCTAAGATAATATATACATTCAAATTAATCCTTGTGTTAAGCGAGCTTCTGTGAATCATTATGTGCAATTAATAGGATTTCATTTTTTTTTAAGTTCCAAAGAGGAGGCAAAGGTCTGAAACCAGGACCAGGTGGCAATAGGAAAATTTAACAGAATAAATAATCCTTTATTTAAGATCTCGCAGAGCTATTACATTATTCACCAACTATAGGAAATACATCTAATTTATATGAAGGGAGAGGAGGTTAGAGGAGAAGCGGGAAGGGAGGAAGTCGGAGGAGAAGATGAAGGGAGGTTGGAGGAATAAGAGGGAAGGGAGGTGGAGTGATAAGGGAGAAGAGGGAATATAGGAGAGAATGGAGGGATAAGGAGGATAGAAGAGAAATTTAAAAAATATCATGCCGACTTAAACAATTTAGCCGACAACTCTAACCTAGCCTAGCCACTAAATAACCACTTAATAAATTAAGTGTTCACACTTGCTACATTCTCCCCCTTAAAGGTGAGAGGACTGACAAGACAGTCTCTCAGCTTTACAAATTGAGCTTTAGCCAGTGCCTTGGTGAAGATGTCCGCAACATTCTCCAAAGTGTGGCAATAGTGAAGCTCAACAGTTTCGGTTTCCACCATATCTCCGATGAAGTGGTACTTCATATCAAAATGCTTTGATCTACTATGGTGGACAGGATTGTATGCCAACTGAATGGCACTAATGTTGTCACGGAATATCCTTGTTGGACCACTTTGCTTCTCTCCAATTTCTTCTAATACCTTTCGTAGCCATAGAGCTTGAGTACTAGCATGAGTGACCGCTATATACTCAGCTTCTGTTGAAGATAGTGCTACTACTGTCTGCTTCTTGGAACTCCAAGTTATTAGTCCCGATCCCAGACTAAAACAGTTCCCTGAGGTTGATTTTCTGTCATCAATGTTGCTACCCCAATCACTATCACTGAAGCCTACAAGCTTGATAGTGTTACATTTATGGTAATGGATTCCAAAATCCCATGTACCCTTTACATATTTGAGAATTCTCTTAGCTGCTTGCAAATGCAACTCATAAGGGTTAGACATAAATCGAGAGACAAGAGAAACAACATACCGAATATCAGGTCTGGTGTTGGCGAGAAACATCAAACTCCCAACCATGCTTCTGAAAGTGGTCACATCAACTTTTGATGCTCCATCATCTTTGCTTAATTGGATCCCATGTCCAATTGGAGTTGCAACTGGTTTGCAATGCTCCATAGCAAACTTCTTAAGCATGTCCCGAGCATACTTATGTTGACAGATGAAGATCCCCGTATCTGATTGATGAACCTCCATTCCAAGGAAGTAGTGCATTAAGCCAAGATCCTTCATCTCAAACTGCTTCATCATGGAGTGTTTGAACTCCATATTCATTTTTTCATTACTACCCATGAATATGAGATCATCCACATACAAGCAAACTATGAGGATGTCATTTCCTTGCTGTAGGTAGTAAAGGGTGGGTTCATTTCTACTTCTGGTGAACCCAAATTCTTTGAAGTACCCATCAATGCGTGAGTACCAAGCTCGTGGTGCCTGCTTGAGGCCATAAAGTGCCTTCTTCAGCTTTGTAAACAAGATGTTCCTTGTCTTTCTCTTCAAATCCTTGTGGTTGCTCAACATACACTTCTTCCGTCAAGTAACCATTTAGAAATGCACTTTTCACATCCATGTGTTGGACTTTCCATCCCTTATGTGCAGCTAAGGCAAGAACTGTTCTAATAGTCTCCTGTCTGGCTATAGGAGCAAAAGTCTCTTCATAATCAACTCCATATTTCTGAGTGAATCCCTTTGCAACTAGTCTCGCCTTGTGCCTTTCAATGCTACCATCAGCATTAAACTTGGTCTTGTAGACCCACTTACATCCAACACATTTCTTGCCTTTAGGAAGCTTTACCAGCTCCCAAGTGTCGTTGTTTTTTATAGAGGTTATCTCCTCTTTCATGGCATCTTGCCAAATTTTTTGAGTACATGCCTTCTCATAACTAGAAGGTTCAAGCTGTGCACTAGTTAACAAAGCATAGTTAACTTGATCTCCCCTAGGTTCCTATTGGGAGACATCATCACCATACAGATGCATACTTTCTAATCTGTGTAAAACAGAATCCATTTCACTAGCTTGACTCCTAGTGTATCTTCTTGAAAATTTTTTATCCAACATCTGATATGATGGATGATACTGTAGAGTTCTCTTACCTCTGGATGGAGAATCAATGTCCATTGGTGAGGAACTTACGGATCGCTGTGGAGAAGGACTTGGTGAAGAAGTGGAATCAGAAGATGAACTTGAATCGGGAGGAGACTGCTTTCCTTTCTATGGTGTCTGTTGTTGCACCTGCTTAGAAACTACATCAGTGGATTCAACATCACTGAATATTTGGGGCTTACCCCATTCTCCCCCTTCATCAAAAATCACATCCTTGGAAATCACAAACTTTCTAGTCCGGGGATTATAGAGTCTGTAAGCTTTTGTATTCTCACAGTATCCTACAAAGATACATGCCCGACTCTTTGGATCGAGCTTCTTCCTAAGCTCATCAAGAATGTGAGAATAGGCCAACGAGCCAAACACTCTGAAATGCTTAACATTTGGCTTTTTACCATACCAAGCTTGGTAAGGTGTCTGCCCTTCCAAACTTGAAGTAGGACTTCTGTTCAAGATATATACGCTGGTCCTGGTCGCATCTCGCCCAATATGAATTAGTCAAATGCTTCGTCTGAAGCATAGACCTTGCCATCTCCACAGTGGTGCGATTCTTCCTCTCTGTGACACCATTCTATTGTGGAGTGTAGGTAGCAGATGAACTACCTCTTAATGCCATGTTGCTTACAGAAATTCACAAACTCATTAGAGGAGTATTCTCCTCCCCTATCTGATCGAAGACATTTTACAAAATATCTACTCTCACTTTCAACTCTTGTTTTGAAATCGATAAAGCATTCATATGCTTCATCCTTATGTTTTACAAAATATATCAAGCACATTCTAGTATAATCATCAATAAAGAGTAGAAAGTAAGAGTTGTTACCCAGACTCTGTGTCTCGCATCGGACCACGGATGTCGGTATGCACTAGTCTGGAGTGGATAGCTGGCCCGCCATGCTTGTCCATGAGGAAACTTTGATCTGGCATGCTTCCCAAGAGCACACCCTTCACAGACTTCTTTACTATCCTGAACTTTAGGAAGTCCAATGACCATGGCTTGGGAAGTTAGCATTTTCAAACTAGCAGAATTCAAATGGCCATATCTCAAGTGCCATAGAACACTTGGATTGGAAATAGCAACACTTGCTAACTTATCTCCCCCTGGCTGGCCAAACTTTAAAGGAAACAATCTATTCTTTGTCATTGGCACTTGAGTAATGATTCTATTATTGTTATTTTTATCAAAAATAGTGCATTTACCCTCATCAAAAAGCAACTTGTAGTTCTTTTCTAACATTTGACCAACACTTAAAATATTATGTTGGAGATGGGGTGTATAATAGATATCACTTACTTGTTTGACTCCTTCTTTAGTTGGAACTGCCATAGCTCCAATGCCTTCAACTCGCCAATGATTTATCATCTCCCAATTTGATGCTGGATTTGTAGGAGGAGTTTAGAGTAGCAAAGAGCTCTTCTTTGCCACTCATATGGTTTGAACACCCAGTGTCCAAGATCCATGTATCATTCATGTTCTGATCTGCTCGACCATATGAGAGAAAGAGATTTGTGGCCTCTTCCTCTTCTCCAAAGTTTCCAAACCGATCGCTCTCGGTCGCTACTAGCTCCTTGTGAAGTCTTAGTCCAACAGTCACGAGCATAATGGCCAAGTTTGCCACAATTGTAGCAAGATTGTTTTGACTTATCTCCTCCTTTGCCTCTGCCTGATTGTTTCCCTCTATTTTGTTGTCCTCCTCTATTATGCTGTTCACTATTGTTTGAAAATCCTCCTCTGTTCTGATTTCCTCCTCTGTTAGGAGTTCCACCTCTCTGATTATTTTTGCCTCTTCCTCTATACCTTCCTCTGCCATGACCTCTACCTCTCCCTTCTTGAGAAGCAAAGGCTTTATCATCTCCTCCATAACTTGTGGAAGGAGTTGGTTGTAATCTCTCCTCATGTGAGAGAAGTGAGCCAATGAGGGTTTCAAAAGATAGAGAAGTTAGGTCTTTAGATTCCTCTATAATTATTGCAACTGAATTCCACTTAGGAAGAAGTGTCCTCAACACTTTCTTCACTATAACTTCAGGCTTTACATCATCTCCTAAAGTGACCATCTTATCTACTACGGCTTTCACTCGCACGCAATAATCACCAACCTTTTCATTTTCTTGCATTTTAAGAGTTTCAAACTCTCTTTTCAAGGTTTGGAGTTTAACTTGTTTGACTTGGTCACTACCCCTATAACTTTCTTTTAAAGCATTCCAAGCAGATTCAGCTGTTGTAAAAGAAGCTATTCTAGGGAAAATACTTCTATCAAGGGCGGCTTGAATGTGATAAAGGGCAGAAGAATTATTCTTCTGAGCTTCCTTTTTAGCCCTTTTATCAGCAACACTCAAAACTGCCCACTCAGCAGCTGAAGGTTCAGTATATCCCTCTTCAATCACATCCCAAAGACCTTTGCCAATCAACAGAGTTTTCATTTTAATTGACCAATACTCGTAATCACCACCATTGAACTCAGGGATTGGTAAACTAGTATTGGAAGCCATTTTAGAAAGCAAATTGTATTTCAACTTCAAACAAGTTGTACAAAGAAGTACAAAATAGATCACTGATTTAAATCAAATCTAGCTTTCTTAAAATGCTCACTAATTTGGCATTCTTCTTCTTGAGGATTTCCCAAGACTGGAAAGGTGAAATTGTCTGCTTCATCGTCACTGATTATAATGACTTCTTTTTCTACTGTTGCTGGCTCAAGATGCCTTTTGAGAACAACTCGTTCTTCAATTGCAGGTTTCACCTCCACTGGTTCTTTTTCCTCTTCTTCTGCTTCTGCTTCTTCTGGTTCTGAATCAGGAGAGCGAGGTGTATAGCTCTCACTCGTTTCAACTTCAGGCACTGCAGGAGTATAACTGTCACTTGATTGTCCTTCAGGTATTGTTTCAACCGTCTCGGATTCAACTACTCTTTGCCCGAAGATATTATCTTCAGAATCCACCTCGTATCCAGAATCTGGTTTTCTCTGATGTGCTATCACTTGGTTTTCCAACTGACAAAACATTGTATGAAGTCCACTCTACTGGACTTTCCTGTCAAAGGAATCAGGAGTCTCTCTTCTCAACAGAGAGAGCAATGCATAATAGCATCCAGATGACCGAATCATCTACCCAGAATTACACCGCATGAACTGGGTTACAATTATGATGCCAAAAAAAACTTTTCACCCTCTTTTAAAAAAAAATTCAAATTTTGTTTTAATAAAGCCCTTAGAAATTTTTTTAACAATTTCCTATATATATTTTAATTATCCCTTTTTTTAAATAAAAGTTTATTTAAAAAACATAATAATAAAAATATATGGAAATTATTAAATAATTTTTAAAAACTTTAATTAAAACTAAATAATGAAAAAATTAAATAAAAACCTTTTTTCCTTTTGTGAAATCCCCGACGGGATTCGACCTGTAGACCTCTGCCTTCTACCTGGAAGGTCTAGCCACTGCACCACGCGGCTCCGGTGTGGTAGGTGTATGGCAACAAGGATAAATAAATCCTTGATCTACGACAATTTACAAAATAGAAAAAAAAATTGTATTGTTTCTAACCCCGATGGGATTCGACCCTGAGACCTCTCTTCCACAAGCAAAGGACTCACCCAACTGCGCTACGCGCTTCGGCGGGTAGAGGAAGGAACCACCTGTTCCTTATGCCGTCTACGGGTGGCAAGTTTAAAAAAAATAACTTGGATTTTATCCCACATTCAGTGGGAAGAAGGCAAAATGCCCTTCTAATATGCGCGCGAGCGCAAAGACTTTCGATTGCCTTCGGGCAATCAAACCCTCAACTGTGTCCTTGCTTGATGAATCTGCTTCCACCACATGTGTTTGCTCTGATGAATCTACTTTTGCCACGTGTACAAACCAAATTTTTCCACGTCACCACACGCCCGATCCGCCATGTCAGCGCCTACTCCACCACGTCAGCGTCCACCTCAGCTCCTCGAGCTACGTGTCCACGTCAGCTGTCCGCTCTACCATGTCAGTGATTGCTCTGCCACGTGTCACCTCAAAATTCATGCCCAGCTCTATGCTCTGCCACCTCCTCGATCCGCTTTCCTAGCTCGATCACGGTGCACCCTCGGGATTCGTGCCCAACACGCTCACCCAGCTAGATCACCGTGCGCCCTCGAGATTCATGCCCAACACGCTCGCCCACCTAGCTCTGATACCAAATATAAAACCAGGACCAGGTGGCAATAGGAAAATTTAATAGAATAAATAATCCTTTATTTAAGATCTCGCAGAGCTATTACATTATTCACCAACTATAGGAAATACATCTAATTTATATGAAGGGAGAGGAGGTTAGAGGAGAAGCGGGAAGGGAGGAAGTCGGAGGAGAAGATGAAGGGAGGTTGGAGGAATAAGAGGGAAGGGAGGTGGAGTGATAAGGGAGAAGAGGGAATATAGGAGAGAATGGAGGGATAAGGAGGATAGAAGAGAAATTCAAAAATATCATGCCGACTTAAACAATTTAGCCGACAACTCTAACCTAGCCTAGCCACTAAATAACCACTTAATAAATTAAGTGTTCACACTTGCTACAAAAGGGACTTCACCCACCAAGGAAGGTGCCTTGGTATTCAAGCGCAGGTAGAGCAGTTGGCAACCACATCAGAAGAAAAGTGTTAGGGGTAGTGAGTGGAGGAGGTTTGAATCTGTGGGAGTATTTTTGTTTTATGTGAAGTCAACAACGGATGAAGGTACAAGAGGAAGGAAGCTTCCCTTCCTTCTCATGGGTGCCTATAGCCCATGTAGTGGGCACCAAAGCGCTAAGGTGCTTGACACTTGGGAGACGATGGTTTGAAACCCGTCGAAAACACTTTTGGGGTAAAGGATAAGGTATGCACTTAGTTTGACACCAATTTTTTTGGAGGAATTAATTTAAGCCCTAAAGTTTAATTTTTGCCTAATTTATTTAGTTTATAAGGTTTTAAGGGGAGTTATAAGGTTTAGGCAAATATTATTTTGAGAGATAAATTTTTGGAGATTGATTTATTAAAATTGGAAATAATAAGGGGCAATTTGAGTGAGTAATTTTTATGTGTGATTTGATGATTGCTAATTTCAAGGAGTAATAAGGTGTATTTGAGTTTGATTATTTTTTAATTAAGGAATATTGTGAGAGAATGTTAGTGTGATATTTTTTCATCTAACCATTGAAATTGGCAAAGAAAAAAATTGTGAATTAGACAGGTTTTGAATGGCACTTCTACATCAAACAAAAGGTATGGGCACATCTTCCTAGTGAATGATTGTTGAATGTTGTGAATGCTAAGTTGGAGTGAAAAGGGTTTTTCTGGAATAAGAGTTGTTGATAAAACCTTGTTTGATAAACATTGTTGTTGAAGTGATTAGTTGAATAAGGAACTTGAACTAGAGTTTGTGCAAATATCATGAGTATCATTGTTATGTGAAGTTTTCAAATATCATGAGTATCATTGTTATGTGAGATTAACATTGTTGTTGAAGCAATTAGTTGAGTGAGTAACTTGAACTAGGGTTTGCAAAGATCATGAGTATCATTGTTATGTGATATTGGTTGATAAGAATTGTTGGAAATATTTGAGTGAATGTTCATAAGTTTGGACTAGGGTTTGTGAGCAAGGATTATTTCATTGAATGATTGGTTGAGTAGAGTTGGTTGAGCCTAGTCAAGTGGATGTGTTGATATGATAGTTCAAGTTCTGTGAAATAAATTTTTGTATATTCTAAATTGATTTGAGAAAGAGGTTGAGTGTTGATGAATGTAAAACATATCATCTCTAACAATTCTCTATATGTTTTTGTAATAAAAGAGAGATTGAAATTTATTGAGAGTTTGTGAGTGTGAAGCATATTGAGTATCTAACAATTCTCTATATATTTCTATGGTAAAAAGAAAAATTGAAAGTAATTGAGCATTGTGGTGAATGTGAAGCATATTGAGTCTCTAACAATTCTCTATATGTTTCTATGAGTTTGAGAACTTGTTAAGAAGATTTAAAGAAAGTCTTTGAAAATACTTGTGAATAGGTTTGTGTGAGCTTTTGTGGAAGCTTAAAATACAGAGTTTGAGGACAGATATTGTTGAGTATATTGGACAAGTTATAGTGAGTACTTGTTGAGCATATTGGACAAGTTCTAGAGAGGACTTATGGATAGATCAATGTAATATTTTGTGGAAAATTACAAGGCAGATTTGAGACAAGTATTTGAAAAGACTTGTGAGTAGATTTGATTGATTTATTTTTTCAAACCTTGAGTTAAGGTTTGGAGCAGATCTAGAAGAGTTGATTTGTGATTGAGTCAAGATTTGGGTTAAGGCCTGAATATAGAGATTTATGAAATATTTGTGCTAGATCGAAGTACTGTGTTTAGTATATATTTGAAGATAAATATTGAGGATAGATTTGTCCTAGACCGAAGGACTATGTTTAGTGCATATTTGAGGATAGATTTTGGTGTATATTTGAGGACATGTTTATGCTAGACCAGAGACAGAGATTGAGTATATTTGTGCTAAACTGAAGGATTGTGTTTAGTATAGATTTTACATAGAGTAAAGAGTAAGCTTTGGAGGTTACAGAGTATAGAGGATGATATTCTTTAATGGATAGAGATTCATTAGCTAGGTTAGTGAGTACAAGAGTCTTCAGTGCATAGAGATCCATTAGGTAGTGCATTGGAGGTAGTAGGTCTTCTATAAGATCACCAGCCAGAGCTAATAAGAAAGGAGTTCTCCTATGGATAAATATCCATGAGCTTTATTAGGGGATTGGTGTCTCATTTGGACAGAGGTCCATAAATATTGTAATAGGGAAAGGTGTAGCACCCTAAAATTGGCACGGTTAAAACATTAGTAAAAAGATAAAATATTAAAATTTGAATTTCAACCCCAAACTACCCGTTAAACCGCCTTTTACCCGCTTTCCCCGTTTTTCGTGCCATTTTTAGGATTTGTTTTGACCGTTGGATGATATCGTCTCAGATTAGACGAAATCATCCCCTATCTAATGAATTCATCTGGAACAGAACGTCCAGACGATTTCGTCCCAAAACCAAATTTTCATAATTAGCTTCTATTTCAACAGCCTCTCCAACTCGGGCAGAAGCGTGTCTGCGCAGTTGGAGATTTCCCTGTTGGAGATCTCCCAGATTGGGATGATCCCCAACCTCCCAAACCTCTTCCTAAGCCTATATAAACTAGGATTTTCTAGTTTACCCCCCTGACCCTGACCCTACCTGAACCCCTTAGCTGATAGATTTAATTCCTTATTCCCTCGTACTACTGTCTGTGTTCTATATTTTTCATTTTTATTGTAGGAACTCTACTATTTTTAGTCGAAGCTAGCTTGGATCGTCTCGGACGATCTCGGACGATTACGGACGATCTCGTATGATTGGAGGCGATCCTGACTGTAGTCCAGATTGGGAGCAGTCCAAGTTTAGAGTTTGCATTTTCTTAGCTTTTTCTGTATTTTTCATATCAGACCTCTGCACTATTTTAAGTTATTATGTTTTATGCATCTTGGAGTTCACCTCATTTAGCACAATCGCATAATAAAGTTAAAATCAACCATTAAAACCACTGCATTTCCTTATTTTTTTATTAGAATCTATTATTCAGGCATGTTTGTTGTTATTTCTATCCTTATCCTCTATTTTTGCACTTGCATATTTGGTATTTTGTATCTATTTTTGTGATTGCAGGTTTCTGACGAATTCATCTGACGAATTCGTCAGATTTTAGATGATCCTATCTGATTTCAGATGACCTCCTATGATTTGGGATGATTACGTACAAACTGAGATGATCTGAACTACTACAAGACTCAGAATCTCCATCAGACATCCAAAATCAGGTATGATACCTTCTAGTTAGCATATTCTCTATTATTTGCATCCATTTCTGTGTTCTGTATTCATTTAAATCAGCATTGGCATATAGAATAGTTTAGATTCATATCGGCCAAACCTAGGAGTTGAATGATTAAAGCATGAAATGAACACATCAAACACACTATCAACCTAGGCATGGAAACTGCCATTCAAAAGTTTCCTGGTGAACCCACCATCCATCGAAAATTCACCCTTATACACCTCCCCCAAGAGGCGGGACCTTCAAAGGGCCTCTCAGTCCGAGGTATTGTCCCATCCTTTTCCCATCCCCCTTTCGGGCGCGGATCCTATAGCCTGAAGGTAAGGATGCAAAAAATTTGGAGCGATACATTTTGGTGAACCCGACGTGAATAACATAGGCATATTTTTGATTCAAAAATATAAAAAAAATATAAAAATATATATATGTATACAAGAAAAACAAAAAAAAAATCATCATTTCAAGTTTGTATGTTTTAGATTCAATTCTAAATAGTAGATACTAAATATTACTTTTAGAAGTACTAAAGAAACCATGAGTTTTTACTCAAATCAATATGAGCCCATTAGTAATGTTGGAAGAATTCAGCCAAATACATTTGTTGATTATGACCAACCTCATCCCTATTCAACATCACCTCCATCACACTTTTCTCATTTTTCATCCATACCCCAACAGGACAATCCCTTTTCCAATCCTCTTCATAATGATATTATCTATTCTCCCATATATCCATATTATGTCTATCAATCCACATACAATCCTCCTCCACCCCTTCAATATTCTTCTTTCAATACAACACATCCATTTCAACAAGAAAATACTTATTCTTCCAATCCTACCATGCACTCACATCATACTTCACAATCTTCCTATCATCATTCTACCCATAACAAAGAAAAGAGAGGTAAAAAACCATTAGGTCCTTTTATGACTGAACTCCTAAGGCACTTATCAAAAACCTCTCGAAAACCTTCATCACGTACATTTACAAAGCTCAATCAACCAATGGATATAATTCTCAAGCATTTACTTGATACAAATAAGATTGAACTCCCTTCCATAAGACAACTTGATACCACAGCAGATTGGTTTAAACCTCGAGCTACATTGTGAATATCATAGAGTAGATGGACATATGACACAAAATTGTAAAGATTTAAGATGTGCAATTCAAGATTTGATTGATGAGGGTCTTTTTAATATAAAGGAATTACAATCTACAACTGATTATAAATCTCCATTAAACAATCAAACTCCTACACAACAAATACCAATAATCAATCAAGACATGGGGATCTCCCAAGAACCCCTATTCAATTATCAACAATAGGAAACCAATCAAATATTGCATGTTAATGTGTCCCATCATGATGATATTACTAATATTGTAACAGAAACTACAAATGAGCAACCTCAAGTTCAATCAACTCAATCTGATATTCAAGATATGGATTCCTCATTTGACCAACCTTCAAAACTATCTTTGGCTCTAGAGAATGATCCAAAATGGAATGTAAGCATAGAAAGCTCATCTTTAGAATCAAAATCTCAATCTGAAATCCACTTTGATAGCCAACAACAAGTGATTAATCCTCAAGCAAAGATATCCCTTTTAGAAGTATTACAAAGTTCTCATAAGGAAACTTTGTTCAAGATACCTAGCCAACAATTTGTTCCTCATCATATTTTCCCTAAGAACATAATTAATGGTGTAAGCCCTCTTGAGGTTAACCATATTTCATTCTATGATGAGGAGATTCCTTCCTCTACTCCACAAGAAGACTCCTATCTTTACATTACAGGATCTAGTAAAGAAACACCTATCAAAACTATCATGGTAGATAATGGCTCCTCTCTTAATTTATGCACTTATCAATTATTCCAAAAACTCAAATTAAAGGAAGAAGATCTTAATGAATCAAATGTTATTATAAAATATTTTAACAATGAAATTCAAGAAGCTCAAGGTACTATAATTCTTCCCCTTAATATTGGATCCAAGATCCTGGATACTTTGTTTTATGTAGCATATTGCCCTTCACCTTACAACCTACTTCTCAGAAGTCCTTGGATTCATACGATGAGGGTTTGTCCCTTCCACTCTTCACCAATGTTTAAAGTTTGAACTTGCAAGTAAAATTGTTACCATACATAATGACCCAACACCATTTGAAGAATATTTAACGGTTGAAACATCAAGTTCTATACATTCTCTATTGTCACAATTATCTTCTATCCATCACTTTTCTTCATCCATATATGATCATCCTTGTTTACCAAATAACACCCATGCATATCTTTCACATATGCTCCCTCCATCTTATCAAGACTTGGAAGATAGTGATAAGAATGAAGAACCTTCTTATCCTTCTGACATTTTATTTTGTAACATGATCAATTTTACACATATAAAAGTAAAATCTTTTGCTACATTATTCTACATTATAACAAAGCTTTTGTTATCACTACCTTTTATTCATCACCTTTTGTTCTTACCTTCAACACAACCAAATTATCCTTCAAAACCTCCTTTGATTTTGAAGCAACCTTAGACATGCTATACTCAAATAACCTTGTATAGTGTATATAGATCATCTTGTATATACCACCAATTCCATCATAAATTAAAATCAAAATATAAAAACATCAAAATCTTCAAAAACATCTTTTATTTTCATACCTGTCAATTCTTGGAGTTTGCAGTTATATTTTCAATTATTTTGGATAAATGAGCATTTATTTGGAATCCCGCACTTTCACACTCACATGAATAAATATCTTGATTTTATTTTGTATGATTATTAATCTCTCTTATATCAAAGTCCACATTGGCATTAAATAAAATTTTGAGCATAGAGAACTGATCTTGTTATTTACTTGAACCAAGTATATCTTTTCACATTAAAATGATTTCATTGCAAATTCAATATGATGCTACATAGTAGACGTGGTTTCTTGAGCGAAAAGTTTCCCCTGCTATCCTATCATGCACATGGTCTAGAATCTTTGAGAATTGACAAAAGGACAAGCTCACCCCTACCCATAATAAAAATCCCTTGCTCTACAGACTAATCCGAGCAAGTATCCCTAGCATAGGAAGAAAAAAAAAATTCAAGAAAAAGAGAAAAAGAAAAATGTTATTTTGTATCATCACAGCAATATTTCAGCATTATCTCAAAAATCAAGCAAAAATACAAAAAAAAAAAAAAAAAAAAAGAGCAAAAGAGAAAAGCAAAAGCAAAATGCAATAAAATCCTTTCCCTACCCCTTGAAAAGAAAATAAGGGTGAATGAGCTTGAATCCCTGGAATTCTCAATTATTCAAAAACTGTGAGGTAAGCCCCATAACAAGTGGTTTGTGCCCAACCCGCTTGGCCTTGGGTAATTCCTAGCATGGTGATATGTCTGTCACATTAGCGACCTTCTTTTGTATAGACCTATGTCGTCTTATGGATTAGCTAGCTCTTGATAACCTAACTTACATAGTAGTCTGGTACGGTTACATGCATATAAATCATGGTCAACGAACATTCATTTGGTTAAGGCAAATTACTTGTATCAAATTATCTTGCTCAAAATTGGTGAATGAACAATACAATCGCACACACATTTGTATTTGAGAGATTTTGTATCATTATGATAAATCAAGATCGGTAATGAACTCACATTTGCACATGAGGATCCCTTATAAATCTACATTTCTCTTTGAGATAATTTAAAATATTTCTGTAATTCTTTTCGGAATAATTTTATCCTCTTATTTCAGAATTTTGTTTTGTATAAAAGCAATTACATACATCTTTTCACAAAATTACAAAACGATTTCAAACAAAATTTTCATCATATTATTATTTTTCTATTTATCAAAGGTCAAAAATTCATCTTGCAATAAAACCAACAATTTATTTTCTTCTTTGGATTTCGCGATGATGGTATAAGTCTATACCTATAATTCTATGCCTAGCGCAAACCATTGTTCTAATTTTATTTTCCATTTATTTTAAAACCAAATTCATCAAAACATATGACTTGCATCATTATGTTACACAATTATGCTTTACCAACGAACGAACACCTATTCTATTTCATGTCATTATGTTCAAATTCAATTTTGCAACCATGGTATAAATTCTAAGGAATTTTTCAAAATTTTATCACACTTAGGAATTTATGCCTAGAAAAATTATATTTCTTTTCGTATCTCATGCATACTATTTTTATGAAAATCTGAAAACAAATCATCAAACCATCATTATCTCCATCATTACAACACAAAGTCTTAAGACAGTCTCTTAAGCACTCTTTTACTTTTAAACAATATTTCTATACTGGGATTAGCTTGACGACCGAGTGAGCGGCGACTCCATGAAATGGTCTATAATAGCGACAATGTCCTTTGAAATTATTGTTAGAAGTCCTTTTTATTTTTCATCAAATCACACCACCACAACCAATTGTTTACATCAGATTATTTCATTTAAAATCTTATAGCATGACATCAAATTATAATATTTCCAAACGACATAATTACATGAATCATCAATCAAACAAAACAAACAATTCAAACATTGAAGCATCATAAAAACATATGCACAAGTCATATCATCAAAAATACAATCTATATATATCATCAATCAATTATGTACATCATAAAAACTGGATTGGTATGCCACAATCAATACCCCGGCATACTCAATCCTCTCAAAATATATAGTCCATAGACACTTAGCCTCGAGAAGCCCTCGAGCTCTCAGCCTCATCTCCTCCCCCACCCTGACGTGGAGGAGGTGGTCCCATAGAGGTCTGGGATGTATCTCGGGTCCTTGTCGTGTCGTGAGGATGTCCTCGCGATCCGTGTTGGGTCTCTGGGCTGTGTCTGCCCCTCTTTTGCACCAGTATACCTAATCTACTGGACTAGATCCTTCCCGTGCCCGCTCGGCCTCTCCTCTGCGCTTCTCCCCTTTTTCTCTCTCCTTTGGAATGGTGGATAGTAAAAATGAATTAGGGTTTTACCCTATTTTCTTAATTTTATTTAAAAAATCAACATTTTAAATTTTTGCTTTTCCGCGTTTTTACCTCAAACGTTCGATTTGGGTAAAAACACGGAGGGGGCACCATAGTCAGCATTCGTACGATTCGACCAAGAATCGTCGTCTAAAAAATTGAGTATATTTTTGCTTTCTCGTAAAATGGGAAAAACTCGTCTTTAACGCATTTTCTTCGGAAAATTCGCTAAAGAGGGGGCAAAATGTAGCACCCTAAAATTGGCACGGTTAAAACATTAGTAAAAAGATAAAATATTAAAATTTGAATTTCAACCCCAAACTGCCCGTTAAACCGCCTTTTACCCGCTTTCCCCATTTTCCGTGCCATTTTTAGGATTTGTTTTGACCGTTGGACGATATCGTCTCAGATTAGACGAAATCATCCCCTATCTGACGAATTCATCTGGAACAGAACGTCCAGACGATTTTGTCCCAAAACCAAATTTTCATAATTAGCTTCTATTTCAATAGCCTCTCCAACTCGGGCAGAAGCGTGTCTGCGTAGTTGGAGATTTCCCTATTGGAGATCTCCTAGATTGGGATGATCCCCAACCTCTTAAACCTCTTCCTAAGCCTATATAAACTAGGATTTTCTAGTTTACCCCCTGACCCTGACCCTACCTGAACCCCTTAGCTGACAGATTTAATTCCTTATTCCCTCGTACTACTGTCTGTGTTCTATATTTTTCATTTTTATTGCAGGAACTCTATTGTTTTCAGTCGAAGCTAGCTTGGATCGTCTCGGACGATCTCGGACGATTGCGGACGATCTCGTACGATTGGAGGCGATCCTGACTGTAGTCCAGATAGGGAGCAGTCCGAGTTCAGAGTTTGCATTTTCTTAGCTTTTTCTGTATTTTTCATATCAGACCTCTGCACTATTTTAAGTTATTATGTTTTATGCATCTTGGAGTTCACCTCATTTAGCACAATCGCATAATAAAGTTAAAATCAACCATTAAAACCACTGCATTTCCTTATTTTTTTATTAGAATCTATTATTCAGGCATGTTTGTTGTTATTTCTATCCTTATCCTCTGTTTTTGCACCTACATATTTGGTATTTTGTATCTATTTTTGTGATTGCAGGTTTCTGACGAATTCGTCTGACAAATTCATTAGATTTCAGACGATCTTGTCTGATTTTAGATGACCTCCTATGATTTGGGATGATTACGTACAAACTGAGATGATCTGAACTGCTACAAGACTCAGAATCTCCATCAGACATCCAGAATCAGGTATGATACCTTCTAGTTAGCATATTCTCTATTATTTGCATCCATTTCTATGTTTTGTATTCATTTAAATCAGCATTGGCATATAGAATAGTTTAGATTCATATCGGCCAAACCTAGGAGTTGAATGATTAAAGCACGAAATGAACACATCAAACACACTATCAACCTAGGCGTGGAAATTGCCATTCAAAAGTTTCCTGGTGAACCCACCATCCGTCAAAAATTCACCCTTATACACCTCCCCCGAGAGGCGGGACCTTCAAAGGGCCTCTCAGTCCGAGGTATTGTCCCATCCTTTTCCCATCCCCCTTCCGGGCGCGGATCCTATAGCCTAAAGGTAAGGATGCAAAAAATTTGGAGCGATACACAAGGATTCCCAAGAGATTTATTGAGAAAAATTTAGTAAACTATTTTCTCTATGGAGTAGCCCACATTCGGTGAACCATGTTAAATTGGTGTCTCTATTGTGTGTGTGGTTATTTGTGCATTGCTTTGATTACTATTATTGATATTGCTATCTATACATTGCATAATATTGATTGGGAAAGAAAAGTAAAAAGTGATCTTATACTATTCACCCCCTCTCTCAGTATAAGCTTGTGTTCTTCACTTGTATCAAAGAGATATGATACCATGATTGGGTTGAACCTCAGGAAGAAAACAAGATTATACTAGGAGGGGGGTGAACAGTATAAGATAAAACTTTTACTTTTCTTTCCAAAGTAGTAACTTCAATTATTATCAATTGCAATAATGAAACAATACACAAATCACCACACACATAAGAGACACAAATTTAATGTGGTTCACCCAATGTGGGCTACATCCATGGAGAAAATATTTCTTATAAATTTTCTCAAATAAATTTGTGGGAACCAATTCCCTATTACAATGTTTTGTGGAACTCTATCCATAGGAGACACCTATCCCCTATCACAAGTTTGTGGACCTCTATCCATAGGAGACATCAATCCCCTCTGCTCTAGTTCGTGGACCTCAATTCACTCTACTCTAGTTCATGGACCCCAATCCATAGGAGACACCAATCCCCTCTACTCTGGTATGCTCCAAAGCCTGCTCATAGCTCTGCTCAAATATGCTCCAAACCTGCTCACAAATATGCTCAAATATGCTCATAAAAATATACTCAAATTTGCTCACAAAACCTACTCAAATATGCTCACAAAAACCTGCTCAAATCTGCTCATAAAACCTTCTCAAATATGCTCACAAAAACTTGCTCAAATATTCTCACAAAACCTACTCAAATATGCTCACAAAACCTACTCAAATTTGCTCACAAAACCTGCTCAAATCTACTCACAAAACTTGCTCAAATATGCTCACAAAACCTGCTCAAATCTGCTCACAAAACCTACTCAAATTTGCTCACAAACCTACTCAAATTTGCTCACAAAACTTGCTCAAATCTGCTCATATCTTTCCAAATCTTGCATACAAACAATGCTCATATATTTCCCAAATATCACATACAAACAATGCTCATATCTTTCCCAAATCTCGCATACAAACAATGCTCATATCTTTCCCAAATATCACATACAAACAATGCTCATATCTTTCCCAAATCTCGCATACAAACAATGCTCATATCTTTCCCAAATCTTGCATAATGATGTCATCAAGTTCTTTACTTATTCTTCAATGTGCTTTTCTCAACTAAAGCAATTCAGACATATTCTACCCAAAGTTCTTTTATCTTCAAGAACATATAGAAAATGATATGCATTAACAAATACCCAATATGTTCTTTACATTCATTAAGTTTATCGCTTTCACATGTCTCAGATTTATTGCATTAAAAAAGATAGCTCTAGTCTAGCACTTGATAATTGACCTTCTTATGTACTCACAAAATCAATCAAAATCAATGTACCAATTTGCTTCACAAATCTGATCTATAACTCTTGCACTTTTACTTCCAATTCCAATCAAAACAATGCATAAGTTTACTCCCAAATCTGACCTATAATCTTTCATCAATTTGTTCCCAATTTCAAACACAAACAATGCACATCCAATAATTCCTTATACCTCCAATCTCATGACAACAAAAATATTTCCTTCAAACAAAACCACCTTGAGAAAGGAATTAAATCACCATACCTCTAAATCTGCCACAATGATGATAATCTTCTTTTGCATGTGTTTTCCAAACCTGTTTTGTCAAAAATAATTTTCCTTTCTTTTGCAACTATAAAAATAGGTTAGCAAATATTTTTTCCCTTAATAAATAAATTTCAAATCATTCACTCAACAACTCTTATCAAAATATAAACAATAAAGCTCTAGAAATAATTCCTTATATCTCCCTTATTAAAACTTAATATAAAGCTTTAATACTATCAAAATAACCTCTTATTTCTTTTTGTATAATCCACAAAATACAAATTTCAATTGCCAATGCTACACCTTATAACTCCCACTTATAATATACAAAATACAATAATCAATGTCACACCTTATAACTCCTAAATTAATCAAAAATATTTTTCATACCTTGCACAACAAAATATTTAACTACCGCGAAGGGGGTTTGACCCCTAGACCTTCCAAAGCGTAGAGCCTTGCCAACGTCTCCTTGACCGACTAGGCTAGCCAAGTGGGTAACACCAAAAGGGGGTGTTGCTTTATTTAAATCTCTTATGCACTTTCACCCAGCAAAAACACCACGATGCCTTCCAAGAAAAAATGCACCCAACGGGATTCGACCCTCGAACTTCATGCACAACAATGACTTAGCATGACCTAGCCAACCAGTTGGGCTGCTCCACAACTTGAGAATAAAAAGGAAGCACTTAGCATATAAACCTTCACTCCTTCACAATTTCATCACATATCAAAAATATGATACCGCTAGGAATCGAACTCTGCACTCTCTGCTTCGTAGTGCCCTAACCAGGGCTAAACAACCAGTTGGGATACCCCAATGGTTGGAACCAATAAGGGACCTCTCTCTTCCTTATTCGTTGTTCCTCTTCGCTTCAGATTTTTTTGAATTTGCACACGAGTAGGAGATATTCGCTTTAGAAAATATTTTGATTATAGCATTTGCGTTGGTCGATCAAATGAAATATTTTACCTCCATATATATATGCTTTGTCTTTCACTTTGGGAGGTCGGCTCATAGTCTTATGTGTGATTTTAAATTTGCTCTCCAAGTACTTTGGCGCCTTTGCTTGTAACCCGACCTTATATTATAATATTTTAAATCCTTGATTTAAATATTATAATATTTATCTTTTAAACCTTTGCCCTCCTTTTATAATATTTAAAATATTTTGTCCCAAGCACTTTTAAACCTTTTTCCTTTGCTTGTAATAAACCTTACCTTGAATAATTTTTCCATCCTTATAAACTCATCATCCTTGAAGAATATTTCTGCCTTGAGTACCATGCACCCTTTGACATCAATGACAACTCAATATTTCCAACAATCTCCCCCTTTGTCATTGATGGCAACCCTACAAAAAAATTCTTCTACTGCAACTGGATTCCCAATATGCTCTCCCTAACAAGCTGCTCCCCCTCATTGAATTCTCCCCCTTTGACATCAATGGCAAAGGGCTCCTTGGGGCTAAAAATAAGACACTTAGCATAGCCCCCTCACCACCTCCTTTTCTTGAGGTGATCAATTATGGGATGGGAGTGAACCTACTCCCAATTTATAATGCTCTTCTTCTTTTTCAATTTTCTTTCTCCACACCTTTGTAGTCATACTCTTTTGAACATTTTGAGCATCCTTTTTCTTGCTTGTCTTTGGAAGTTTCGAAAACTTTGTTCTACACCATTTTGCTTTATGCCCAAAATTATTGCAATTGAAGCACATGATGTTGTAGTCCTTGAAAGGTGCAAATGACTTGAAATTTCTCTTGGTGAAGCCATAATCATTCTTATCATGAACCCTGCAATGTACAACTTTATGACCAAAATTGTTGCAATTGTAACAAATGATGTTGTAGTTCTTGAAAGGTGCAAATGAATTGAAGTTCCTCTTGGTGAAGCCATAATCATTCTTATCATGAACCCTGCAATGTATAGCTTTATGACCAAAATGATTACATGAGAAACAATAACCTTGGAAGAAATATTCATCTTGCCTTGATCTCATGGTTCTTTCTTTGCTTTTCTTGTGATGGTCCCTGTTCCTTGATGATTCTTTGTTTGCTTCCTCTTTGATACTATCACCTCTCAACACATCAGCATAGGTCTTAGGCTCTTCTTCAATTCCTTTCTTTGATTCCTTTATTCCTTTTGAGCTTGACTCCTCTTTTTGTTTCTCTTGACCTTCTTCAAAACCAAGTCCTATTTTTATAAATGGAGATCTCTGTGCTTTGATAATATCATTCAAGATTTTTGTGCTTTTCTCAAACCTGATATTTTATTGTAGCTTTTCAACTTCCTTCTTTAGAGAAACAACCTCATGTTCCAGTATTTCACATTCCAACTCTTTTACCTTTAATTACTCAACCATACCTTCTTCAATTTTCCTTACCTCTTCAACTTTAACTTTTAAGTCAGTGAGATCTTGTAGAAGCTTTGCCTTTGTTTTCTCATCCTCTTGTACTTGAGCCTTCAATTTTAAGTTCTCCCTTTTCAACTCATCAAGTTCCTTTTCCATATCAATTGTGGCTTCCTCTTCCTTTTCTAAATCTTTCTCTTCTTCTTGGTCTTCAATCACAAGAGCATCTTCTTTCTCTTCTTCTTGGTCTTTGACAATAGGATCATCTTCATTCTCTTCTATTTTTTTTCTTGACTTCTTCAATAATCTCTTCTTGGTCTTTGATAATAGGCATCTTCATTCTCTTCTATGCCTTGATCATGCCTATTTTTCTTTTCATGATAAAATTTTCTTTCCTTATTTTTATTGTATTCCTTTTCTTCTTCACTACTAATACTTCCATCTTGTGGATAATTAGTTGCATAGTGACCAAGGTTACCATAGTTAAAATATTTGTGTTTTCTTATATCCTTCTTATTTCTTCTCATAAAGTTAGCTTCTTCTTCACTGCTACTACTTTCATCTTGTGGATAATTAGTTGCATAGTGACCAATGTTACCATAACTAAAACATTTGTTTTTCTTGGATCCTTATTATTTCTTCTCTCAAAGTTAGTCTCTTCTCCACTGCTTGATTCTTTACTTGATTTTGGTTCTTTATTCTTTGCCTCCTTTGAAGCTTTGAAATTTACCTCTCTTTTTTATGTTTGATCTTTTTCTATCCTCATATTATAGGTTGTGAGAATCCCATGTAGCTCATCCATGCTCAAGAAAGCATAGTTAGTCCCATAAAAAAATGATGTCTTGTTTGATGAAAACCCTTCTTGATGTGCCATGTGTGTTCTTGTAAGATCTTCCTTCAAGTTGTTAGGCTTTCACAAAGGAACCTGCTTTGATACCAATTGAAGAACATAAGCTTATACTGAGAGGGGGGTGAACAATATAAGATAAAAATTTTACTTTTCTTTCCAAAGTAATAACTTCAATTATTATCAATTGCAATAATGAAATAATGCACAAATCACCACACACATAAGAGACACATATTTAACATGGTTCACCCAATGTGGGCTACATCCACGAAGAAAATATTTCTTATAAATTTTCTCAACAAATTTCTTGGGAACCAATTCCCTATTACAATGTTTGTGGAACTCTATCCATATGAGACACCTATCCCCTCTCACAAGTTCATGGACCCCAATCCACAGGAGACATCAATCCCCTCTACTCTTGTTCATGGACCTCAATCCACTCTACTCTGGTTCATGGACCCCAATCCATAGGAGACACCAATCCCCTCTACTCTGGTCTACTCCAAAGCCTTCTCACAACTCTGCTCAAATCTGCTCTAAACCTACTCAAAAATATGCTCAAATCTACTCACAAAAATCTACTCAAATTTACTCACAAAACTTGCTCAAATCTGCTCACAAAACCTGCTCAAATCTTCTCACAAAACCTACTCAAATCTGCTCACAAAACTTGCTCAAATCTGCTCACAAAACCTGCTCAAATATGCTCACAAAAACCTACTCAAATATGCTCATAAAACCTACTCAAATATGCTCACAAAACCTACTCAAATCTTCTCACAAAACCTGTTCAAATATGCTCATAAAAACCTGCATACAAACAATGCTCATATATTTCCAAATCTTACATACAAACAATGCTCATATCTTTCCCAAATCTTGCATACAAATAATGCTCATATCTTTCCCAAATATTGCATACAAACAATGCTCATATCTTTCCCAAATATTGCATACAAACAATGCTCATATATTTCCCAAATCTTGCATACAAACAATGCTCATATCTTTCCCAAATATTGCATAATGATGTCATCAAGTTCTTTACTTATTCTTCAATGTGCTTTCCTCAACTAAAGCAATTCAAACATATTCTACCCAGAGTTATTTTATCTTCAAGAACATATAGAAAATGATATGCATTAACAAATACCCAATATGTTCTTTACATTCATTAAGTCTGTCGCTTTCACATGTCTCAGATTTATTGCATTCAAAAAGATAGCTCTAGTCTAGCACTAGTGTAGACACCTAAAATACATCATGTTTAGGAGACTACACATATGGGCAACTTTGTAGATCATATGAATGATCTTGGACCTTTCTAAAAGATAGCAGTGGTTCTAACCACTCATTTAGGGTAGTCTAGTCCTATGCAGGATCATTCGTTGATGATCAGAGTGATTTGCCAGCCCAACCATTGATGCTTAGACCAGCTATGAGCTAGTCGATCATGTTGATAGTGGCTACCTCTAAAATTATCTTGGCCCCACTAGTCAAGAAAAAATTATTTGTAACGATCAAATGTAACTGATTTTAGGTAGTTTTAGGTGAGGACGCTTTTGGATGCTTCCTCCCAACTACCATAGGCTAGCATTTCTTGATCTTGGATTCTCCATGAAGTCAATATTGGAATTTAGGAAGCCTATTTATAGGCCCTCCCATGAATGTAAAATATATACAACTTTTATGCAGTGAAGCTCTACTAGATTGGATAGCAAATTGATAACCCCTTTAGGAGAGTAAAAATGCTACCTAATTATAGAGTGACAAGCATACAAACAACAATGGAGCTTACAAAGGACTAAGGAGCATACACTATAAATTCACATCTATCTATCATGAATCCATATGATTTCAACTACCAATATGTCTATGGACAACCACGTGACCCTTGTACATCAATTTAACTGGTGAATTATGTATCGTAGACCCTGATTTAAGAGGTAGAAGTTTCAATTCATGGTTATTTTCATTGAAAGTGACTCGTAGGCCTTCACCACCAAAGGTACCAATGATTAGGGTTTGATTCACAATTTCCTTAGTTTAGCTTAGTTTTTTTTTCATTTTTGCTTTATCAACTTAGAATAGAGTAGACTTATCTTTTTTAACACATTTGCATGGTTAGTTTCCTAGTAGAAGAGGCTTAAGGCAAGGGGATACCTTATCCCCCTTCTTTTCATCATTACTACTAAGGCATTAGGAATATCAATCCATGCAACCAGAAGATCAGGACTAATTTTTGGATGACCTCTCAATCTAATCTTGTCACTCATCAATAATTCATTGATGCACCTTTGCTTCTATTGTTGAAGCTAAAGTTATCAAATGTTTACTCCTCTATGAAGAAGCAGTTGGAAAGAAGGTGACCTTTCAAAAAAATTAAGTTATATTTCCTCAACATTCCTCATAGGCGACAACTCAAAATTGCAAACAATTTGGGATGTGCTATCTCTACTCTATCAGATTCTTATTTGGAATTGCCTTTGTTCATTGGAAATGCTTTTGAAGATTTGTAGAACAATGTAATTAAAATATTTAAAAAAACTCACTATTTGGAAGGGCAATATCCTATCCCAGGAAGGAAAAGTAGTCCTAACTATGGCTTGTTTGTAGAGCAACCTATTTATTTCCTTTCAGTATTTAAGGCCCCTATTAAGGTTTACCACAAGATAGAGAAAATTCAAAATATTTTCTATGTACTGGTGCTGAGAACAAAAATATATTCCACTTGGTTGCAAGGGACAAAGTTTACAAACCAAAGGATCAGGGAGGAATCGGCCTCAAAAGGATCAATATTTTTAACTTGGTACTTTTGGAAAAGCAAGCTTGGATATTACTGTCAGGTGATCAAGTAGAATGGGTCACTCTAGTTAAAAGAAAATACCTATAGAGATCTAAATTTTTATGTGATCAAGCACCTTCTTGAGGTTCAACATTCTGGAAATCCATCAGCATAATGAAACAAATCCTAGAAGAGGCCTAAGATGGTAGGTTGGAGATGGAAAATCAATCAATTTTTGGGAAGACAAGTGGTTAGGAAATTAGCCACTTATAAAAATATTAGTATTTAGAGCTTTAAAGGAATTCACTGATCCTTTGTTTGGCTACCAGGTTGCTAGTTTTTTAACAATGGTTCTCACACAAAAAAGGATTCAATGTCATAATCTATCTACTGAAATCACTTCCTTGGAAGCCCTACTCTCTGCTTTCATTTTACCATCAAGGATAGCCAGTGATCAACCTATATAGGAACCATATGACATAGGGAAATTTACTATTAAATCAGCATACCAACTTATCCTAGCCCCTGAAGAAGTCCTCATCCCTTTCAAACTAGTGTGGATTAAGCACCTAACTCCAAAGGTATCCTTATTTTCTTGGTTGGCTATTCAATATAGGATCCTCACTGTAGAAAATATTATTAAGCATGGAATTCTTCCTAATAGGTGTTTCTTATATATTTTTTATTAGGATTCTACAAGCCACATTTTCCTTTCTTGTCCTTTCTCAAGATCCTTTCTAAACAAGCATTTTTAAAAGTTTCAAATTAGTTGGGCCAAACCTCTATTGATAGTTGACTTGTTATCTCAATGGCCTAATCCTTTCCACAACCTATGTATCAAAGGAGTTTGGAAATTTTACCTTCATCATTATCTTTTGCAGACCTAGCTTAAGAGGAACATATGATTGTTTTCCAGAGAGGCTAAGGACTTAGATTCCATAACCAATAGAATTATCTTTTTTTCCAAGGAAAATGCACTCTCGACTCCTAGTGATCCTCATCCCATTCCTAGGTTTGAAGCTTCCTTACTTTAGTCCTTGCATGTTTCTCTAGAGAATCCCAACCTAGGTAATACTCAAATCTCTAGAAATAACATTAAATGGATACCTCCTCCCCAAGATTGGGTCAAGTTTAATTTTGATAGGACAACAAAAAGAAATCTAGGCAGAGTCGGGGTAGGGGGAATTTTAAGGGACCACAATGGACATTACATATTTGCTTTTTTTGAATGTTTGGGAGAATAATCCAACCACATAGCTGAAGCTAAGGCCTTATGGAGGGTTCTATAGTTAATCAAGTAATTTCCAAGGAAAGACATCATTGAGGGGGACTCCATGAATGTGTTCAATTATTTAAAAAAATCCAAAACTCTAGCATGGAAGGTGAAAAGTCTAATTGAATAGGCTCGTATCCTAGTCCTTTTTCAACATGAAGTCATCATTCAACATGTCTTCAAGGAATTCAATGGTGTTGTAGATAAGTTGGCTAACATTGGAGTCTCTGCCCCTGGGATGAGGACATGTACTGACATTATTCCATGGGAAGTTGAAAAAATTGCAAGGTTATAAAAAGTTCATAATTCTCAAAATGCATAACAATCATTATTTCAAATTCCTAGGAATGAAAAGTTTACTTTCCATAGATCTTAATATTTCAATTACTTCACATTCCATAAAGATCATCTTCAGCAAACCTATCATATCAATGATGAATTTAAACTTTTCAAGGTACTCATTACTTTGGACACTTGGGGTAGATTGGCTTTTGTGGAACTTTCTCCTCATGGTTTTATTACAACCTATGCAAATTATCCTTGTCATCACTTTTGGTTTTGGTCCCAATGTTTCAATTTCTACTGTTTCTTCCGCTATCCACCTGGAGTGCTCCTTCATGATATTCTCTCACAAAATTCTCCCCATCCATGTGTTTCTTTTTCATCCTTACCCACTATATTTCCTCTTCTCAGGTTTTTTACCTCGTTCCTTCCTTTCCACGTTCTTGTCCTTTCTTGTTTTTTTCCATTTCCCAAAGCCTTCGAAGTCTATTTTCCGCTGTGATTCTAGTGAGGGTGTTAAGTTTCATCACCTGATAGGCCAAGATTTACAAGGTGTGGCACACCTTTCTATTTTAGTGGGGGATTGTAATTTTTGGGACCTTAAGTTGCATAAGGAATTTTTTCTGTCCTCCATGATTTAGTGATTTTACTTCTCCCTAGGATTTGCTTCTTCATGAGGAGTAGGAATATATGTTTCTAGAAATTTCTAAATTTATCAAATGTTTACAAAATTCTCCCTGTGGATGGATCTTGCACCTTCTCTATCAGTTTCTCTCGACTCAGTGAGCTATCTATTATATATGACTACCTGCTTTGGCTTCCTATCATCATGTGCTTAGTGGAGCTATAATCACTTACAATTGAACCGATGGTGAAAGATATCCTTAGTGCTAGAGGATTTATGTCATTCCTAAAGTGATTTTCAGGTTGGGACTGGAATATCAACCTGGCCTTCGCATCCACTTGGGAGAAGGGCATCATCATCATACATGGTGTTGAGTTCCAGGTGGATGTTAATATCCTTGCTGAGGTTATAGGACAACCATCGGTGGGAAGAACAATGCACAGGGACAAGCACAACTAGGACATTGAACTCAACCAATTTGAGTCAAAGTCACCTATGAGGAGGATTTTCAAGTCGAGAATGGTTCGTGATGACTTACCCACTTTGTGGAAAGAAATGATTAAGCCTATTATGGAATATATCATAGTGTATGACCTCGATTCCCAACTTAGGAGCTTCCATATTTCGTTCATGAACCACTTCAGGGAGGTCAAGCCGCTAAACATTCTTGAATTCCTTTACTTGTCGATGGATTACTCCATCACAACAACATGCTCAAAGAAGGAGGAAGCATGGCCCTCTCACCAAGGGATTTTCAAAGTCCTATATGCTTATCTTCTAGAGATTTTTCCTAAAGAAAATGTGTTTCCTTAGGACCAACAGGTAGAGAACACGAAGGAGGATACATCCTCCACTCCTATATCCAAGGTTCAGGGCTCCAAAATAAATAAGATGGATGAAGGCCACTAGGATGTTGATTTCTTACCAAGAAAGAAGGACAAAGTTGAGGCTACCCCAATGAGGAGTTCTCAATGCCTTAAGAAAAAGGAAGTCCAGAATCAAGGAAAGATGCAGGGAATGGCCGAAGAAGATCCTAACGATCCTGCAAAGAAGATTCTCCAAGAATATGTAGTCAAGACCACCACTAGCATGATTTTTTATCTAGAAAGCACCATCGATGAAATTTCGGGGGAAATTACTCAAATGAAGGAGTATAGGAATGCTCTGAATATTTTGTTCTTCTATGACAACTTCACGGAGGATACTCCTATCAAGTCTATTGTTGAAGCCAAACCAAAGGTCAAGGATGATGATGTCATGGAAATTGCAAAGGATATATTCAAGGATGTCCCTAAGGATGCTCCAAAGGATGTCAAAAAGGATGACATCAAAGACTATAATTGCCTAAAAGGTTGTTCTTTTGTGGTCTTACATTTTTTTCTAGTCTGGGCTTTTCCTAGTTTCATGTTGGTTTGTTTACATTCTCCTTTAAGTTTTTAGGTTTTCAAGGATGCTTCATAGTTTTTTGAGGATTGTGCATCCTTTTCTCTAGTTGATGTACTAAGGTATTTGGGCGCCTTTCAAATGCCCACATCAATACAAATTTTAACTTATAAAAAAAAATACATTTGCACAGTTCACTAGCGATTTTAGAGGTAGCTTTGCCTTAACTTTGGTCATATTTGCTTACTTTCATAAATCTTCTTAGATTAGCTTCATTTCATGCTTTTATTGCAAATAACATGTTATATTAGCTAGATCTCTATGTTTTACTTCATGCTTTGCACTTATTTAGCTATTTATTTATTATCTTTGCATACCTTAATTCTTTTCATGCTTTTATCATGCTTTCATGTCATTTCATGCAAATTCTTTGAAACAAACCTCATCACGAGAGGTTGCATATGATATTCATGTGTTTTGTGGTTGATTTATGTGCAGGTGATAGGATCTACAAAGGACAAACCCAAATATAAAGATCTTTCCTCTGAATGAGTGAGAAGGAGGCATCAATAAGACCTTAATCAGCTCATGTTGATCTAGAAGGCCTACGAATTGCACGAACCCCATTTTGGGGTTTCATATCTTTGTATTCATTGTATCAAAATTTGGTATCCCTAAGAGGGACGTACATGTAATTAATAAAAGGAGACTTTACATTTTTATTAATTCATTGTCATTGTATATTTATTGCTTTATATTTGATATTTTGATACAAATATAGTAGGGTGCATGCATTCTAGCATCGAACAGATGGTTATCATAGTGGAAATACCTAAAATTTATATTGTTTGTTGATCTGTTGCATGTTTTTTTTTCACATAGGTGCAACCACTCTGATTGAAAATGTCTAGTAGAGCTCAGCCACTTCTGAATATAGTGGTCAAATTTAGAGTTGCCCTTAGCGATAGCAACCGATAATTTTTTTTTTTAAATATACAGTTAGATCATCAATAGACTTGGATTTTAGGTTGGATGAAATTCCTTGTATTTTTGCTTCTTTGTCCGTGTTTTTATTTTCTGAAATGCAGTAGATGAATGTTAATTAGAGAACATAGATAAATTTTAAAGCAAAATTTATGAATTCTCTTAGGTTTTCTACTAGCCATTTCTAGGAACAATGGTCTCTGATTGTAATACTCCCTAGTATCCAATGGTCTAGATTGTATGTTAGGGTTTGTATGCTTGAGGCCCAATTAGAGGCCATTTTTCATAATTAGTCTTGCATTCTCTGAATATCATCTAGCTTTTAGATGTGCATTATCTGAAATGGAAACATTCTTTTTAAGAATATAGAAAAATAATTTGAGTGCTCTATGATAAATTTTATTTTCATGCAAAATTAAAAAGAACCACCACACACCACATCACACTTAAATGTTAGTGAGTTGGATTTCATCACCAACCACTAATAGAGACCAACAACAATGGATTTCATCTCCATCCATTGGCTCAAATCCTATGAACCCTATTTTTGGCCAATATCAGATCCTAGAACCGATGTAGCTTGGAAAATTTGCACGTACTTCTCTTCAGAGGGTATAAAATTAACCAAGTGAGATTGGGTGAGGACCAGTAGGACTTGTGCTCCATGACTAGGTATGGGTTTCATATCCATACTTTGGAGGGTTTACATGACTAGAATTTCATTATCGATTGTCGAGCTATGAAAATACAGGTTAAAATCCCTTTAACAAAATAATATCATCCAACAAAAGAAAACACATGACATGAGGTCTTTTTGAAAATCAACAAATCAAAATACACAAAACAAGTTCTTAGGACACACATCTAATCCTTAAAAGAGAAATACATTTGTCTACTTTATTTTTGTATCTTAAAATTTACACAAAATATAACTTCACATTGTCATGGTTTTCATATGGAGCAACTGCCCTCGGTCTAACATCGAGGTGGGAACTAGTGCTCCACAAAATAACAATCACAACAACACTAATGTTGAACCACCCACACCAAATGCTGCCAGATGAAGTTTACTAAGTCTCAAGGGGGATATATTTACCTATGGGGGTAACTCTAAAGGAACCCCAACTAGAGAACCAGATCCAGGTTCTTATCATGTTAGAAAGGAGGGAGCTTCAAGGCCTCAATCCTCACAGGATGGATCTAGGCAAGATCAACCCAATGAGGGGTAAAATACTAGGGTTGCATCCAATCACAGACCCATTACAACTCCTACCCATATTGAGGGTGGTAGAATCATAATATACACCAATATTATTGGAGTAAATGGTACTCCACGAGATCAACCATGGAGAACCAGACGACTAGACGAACTAACAAGGCCAGTCCATCAGCGGAGTGAGTTTTAAAAGAAGTACATCTCTTTTTAAAGTCCTAACTCTAGTGGGGGAGCCGTAAAGTGATACATGTGGGATAAAAAATTAAATTTTTAAACCCGTACAATAAAAGACCGTAGGTTTATAGACCCAACGGTTAACCCAGGCTCAAACCCCAAGAAAACTTTTACCCGCCCAATTACAAAAAAAAGTGATTTTTAAATAGCTCTAGACATATTGTTTTTACAAAGATAACCCCTCAAGGGTTTTTTGTTCCTCCAACATAAAATGCCTCGAGCAATGTGTTTAAGTTCTTTGTCTTTTCTCCATCTCTCAAACATGGGAGAGATAATGTCTGAACTACAATGAAGACTTCTGGCAAAATCATAGTTGTCAAGTTTCAGGATCAATGGAACTTCTCTGTTCTTAGTACCACATCTGTTTGCTGCTTTCTCAAGAACTCTGGTAAGAAGAGAAGATCTCTGGTCAAATTTAACCTTCTCAAAGAGAGGAAGGAGAAATTTGATGCGGTAACCTCTGGCCCATAGTCTATTAAAAAATTTGTTTTTAATAGAGATGAAACCTTGCCTGGAAGTTTCTCTGACCAAAAATCTCTTGAGTTCACTAACAATGAATGCCTTTTTCTGGTGAACTGGGTGATGAGAGGAAGCAGGGATGTACTGGTAAGCATTCATCGGCTTTTGGAAAAGCTTGGTGCTGAGAACTCCTGTATGGACAAACTCAGGTCCCTTGAAAAAAACTATGTCTAGAAGAGTGACTTCTGAATCTGAAACATGAGAAGTTATTCTGATGTTGTCATAAAAGGAGTTATAAGCTGTTAAAAAATCCTCCAGACTTTCCTTGGTACCATGCCAAATTCCAATGGCATCGTCAATATATCTTTTGAAGAACAAAATACTATCACTAGCAACATTAGAAAACAATTGGGACTCCATGTGGCAGAGAAAAAGACAAGCATACACAACTGCAAAATTGCTTCCCATTGTTGTTCCCCTTTTCTGTCTGTATGTTTTCCCACAAAACTCTAAGAAGTGTTGTGTTAAAACTAATTCTGCCAGCCTGACCACAAATTTTGTCTTGGCCTCAACAAATTCCTTTGTCAAAAAGAAACGGAGGGCTGCCAAACCTTGCTCTGTGGGGATGCTGGGATACAAACTCTCCACATCAAATGAAAACAAGAGAACATCCTATGGAAAACTGAGACCACTGAGGTCTTTAATCAGAGAAATAGATTCCATGAGGTGATTAACTTGTTTGAGCAGAATAGGTAGCAGAAGATGGTGGAGCCACTTGGATGCAGGTTCAAGCATAAAACCACAGTATGAACAAATGGGTCTTCCACAAAGATTGGGTTTGTGGATTTTAGGAAGCAAGTAAAAAATGCAGACTCTGGCAGTTGAGGGTTTGACTTGCAACATGAAATTTTTGTGGTTTGTGGTAATGAATTTTTTAGACACAGCAAGAGAGAGCAGACTAGTGAAACATTACAGTCTGAGAGTTGACATAAGCCTTCAAAAACATACCAATATTTTGATAAAACACAGACTCCCAAGTTTTTGTCTTGCAGGTCTAATGACAATGGAAGGATCATTAGAAAGAGAGCGGATGGCAGACCAAATATGAGAGGGGAATGGTCGACACTGGACTGGATTGACACCATTCAGTTTTTTAGTAAGAATGTTCTTACCAAAAGAGATAATATCCTCCAAAGGTCGATAAAAGTCGGGAGGCATGTAATTAGGATTGGGAATTCTGAAGGGATCAATGGGCTTGGGGGGTTTAGGACGGCCACCTTTAGGTCCAAAAAACCACTCCAACCGAAGACGTCTGCAAAAACTATGGAACTCCTTGAAAATATCTTCCTTAGCCATGGGAGGGGGAACAGGAAGAAACTTAAGACCCAGGCTAAGAGCTTCTATTTCAACAGAAGAGAGCACACGAGAAGAAAAATTATGAACGGCAAGATTCGTGATCTTACCATCAACAGCCCAGACAGGACTCCTGTATAAGAAGTGGTGGCCAATGTCCCATGGGCTGAAAATTGCTGACCATTGATTTATCTTCGGTTTTCGGTGCCATGTCGACGTCGAAAGTAATCCTGCTCATGCTGCCTGGGAGCAGATTGGACATAACCCCGCCTCGGATTCCTTGAACCAGAGTTCTAGAAATTCCTTCCATCGTTGTGAGATGATTGTTGCAGAGCAGAGAAAGTGTGGTTCTGTCTGTAACCTCTCCTGCGTCTCCGAGGGGGGCCTTGGTAGTTTAAATGCTGTTGTTGATTACTAACAGGCTGTTGAGTCTGACCTCTTCTGTGCTGCTAGAAATTTTGATGATTCCTTTGTTGTTGAGGACGTTGTTGTTGAGGCTGCCTCTAAAAGTTTTGTGGTGGCTCTCTCTGATGTGGTCGTTGATTGGATCCTTTGTTTTTTCTATGAGAATTGTTAAAAGAGGCATTCTGCATTCCGAGGATGACTTTTTTGAGTCTGTCTAATTGTTGCTTAAGAGGATTTATTTCTTTCCTCATAAGATCAGAGACACTGTCTCCAGAGTCTGTCATGTTGACTTCAGGAATCTCGGCTGCAGCATGTTCACGAGCAATCCTGGCATCCTCCTTAGTTTTTCTTTGAATATCTTCTTCAACTATCAAGGATTTTAATCTTGTGTTGAACAGATGATTAATCTGAATCATCCATGCACCTGCAATTCTTTCTGAGACTGACTTCTGTATAGAAACTGAATCATGTAGTGCATTTGTAAGGGCGGTGTGTAAAACTGAATTTCCAAAGTTATTAACATGGGAGGCCAAATTATTTGTTTCTTCTTCAAAGGCCTCAATGTATAACTTTGCGGAATCAAGACGGTATTTTTTCGTGAGTTTTTCCAAACCCTCAGAAAAATATTTATTAATCTCCTCATCATGGAAGGTGAGCCGCGGTGACTGCATGCGAAGGCTCTGAGGAACAATTCCATTGTTGTAATTTTCTTTGAATTTCTCGAGCCTTTTTTGATGCTTCTTCAGTTTATTTCTGAGAACTTTGTACTCTTCAAAGTGTGTCTCGAATAATTTTTCCAAAGAGGGAGGACGAGGAGGAAGATCGTGCCAAGCTCCTGAACAACTGAGAATATCTCAAACATCCTGAGAGCTACTGTCTATGTTGCCATTGGAACCCATGTTATCAGACTGGCTGAGATGCCGAAAACGCTTCTGTGAGTTGTCGTTTCGAACAGGTTCTACAAGGGCAAGCTCCGTATCTTCAGAATGTGGAAAATTAGCGAGGAGAGCAGCGTGTGCCATATGGGGGTTTAGGGTTTAAGAAAAAATGAAAACATGGCACAACAGTACTCTGATACAAAGCAGGCTAGTTTCTGATTCACCAGGTCGCATTAAGCGCAGGTGAAGAGCATACTTCTAGTGTTGGAAGCTTTCTGATTCACCAGATCCAATAAAGGCAAGTGAAGAGCATAATACTACCAACAAATGCTAGACATACATGAACAAACAAGTATGAAAATAAATAACAAGACGAGTTAGGAAAGGGAATAAACATAAAACTCTTTATTTTATTCCATGAAAAGAAATGACATAAGTCTTACAAAACTCCGAACGCATTTCGACCTAAGGGTCTCATCAGCGGAGTGAGTTTTAAAAGAAGTACAACATCTCTTTTTAAAGTCCTAACTCTAGTGGGGGAGCCGTAAAGTGATACATGTGGGATAAAAAATTAAATTTTTAAACCCGTACAATAAAAGACCACAGGTTTATAGACCCAACGGTTAACCCAGGCTCAAACCCCAAGAAAAATTTTACCCGCCCAATTACAAAAAAAGTGATTTTTAAATAGCTCTAGACATATTGTTTTTACAAAGATAACCCCTCAAGGGTTTTTTGTTCCTCCAACATAAAATGCCTCGAGCAATGTGTTTAAGTTCTTTGTCTTTTCTCCATCTCTCAAACATGGGAGAGATAATGTCTGAACTACAATGAAGACTTCTGGCAAAATCATAGTTGTCAAGTTTCAGGATCAATGGAACTTCTCTGTTCTTAGTACCACATCTGTTTGCTGCTTTCTCAAGAACTCTGGTAAGAAGAGAAGATCTCTGGTCAAATTTAACCTTCTCAAAGAGAGGAAGGAGAAATTTGATGCGGTAACCTCTGGCCCATAGTCTATTAAAAAATTTGTTTTTAATAGAGATGAAACCTTGCCTGGAAGTTTCTCTGACCAAAAACCTCTTGAGTTCACTAACAATGAATGCCTTTTTCTGGTGAACTGGGTGATGAGAGGAAGCAGGGATGTACTGGTAAGCATTCATCGGCTTTTGGAAAAGCTTGGTGCTGAGAACTCCTGTATGGACAAACTCAGGTCCCTTGAAAAAAATTATGTCTAGAAGAGTGACTTCTGAATCTAAAACATGAGAAGTTATTCTGATGCTGTCATAAAAGGAGTTATAAGCTGTTAAAAAAGCCTCCAGACTTTCCTTGGTACCATGCCAAATTCCAATGGCATCGTCAATATATCTTTTGAAGAACAAAAGACTATCACCAGCAACATTAGAAAACAATTGGGACTCCATGTGGCAGAGAAAAAGACAAGCATACACAACTGCAAAATTGCTTCCCATTGTTGTTCCCCTTTTTTGTCTGTATGTTTTTCCACAAAACTCTAAGAAGTGTTATGTTAAAACTAATTCTGCCAGCCTGACCACAAATTTTGTCTTGGCCTCAACAAATTCCTTTGTCAAAAAGAAACGGAGGGCTGCCAAACCTTGCTCTGTGGGGATGCTGGGATACAAACTCTCCACATCAAATGAAAACAAGAGAACATCCTATGGAAAATTGAGACCACTGAGGTCTTTAATCAGAGAAATGGAGTCCATGAGGTGATTAACTTGTTTGAGCAGAATAGGCAGCAGAAGATGGTGGAGCCACTTGGATGCAGGTTCAAGCATAAAACCACAGTATGAACAAATGGGTCTTCCACAAAGATTGGGTTTGTGGATTTTAGGAAGCAAGTAAAAAACGTAGACTCTGGCAGCTGAGGGTTTGACTTGCAACATGAAATTTTTGTGGTTTGTGGTAATGAATTTTTTAGACACAGCAAGAGAGAGCAGACTGGTGAGTTGAGAAAAAATATCAGACCAAGGAACTTCATTAACTTCATCATAAACATTACTGTCTGAGAGTTGACATAAGCCTTCAGAAACATACCAATATTTTGATAAAACACAGACTCCCAAGTTTTTGTCTGCAGGTCTAATGACAATGGAAGGATCATTAGAAAGAGAGCGGATGGCAGACCAAATATGAGAGGGGAATGGTCGACACTGGACTGGATTGACACCATTCAGATTTTTAGTAAGAATGTTCTTACCAAAAGAGATAATATCCTCTAGAGGTCGATAAAAGTTGGGAGGCATGTAATTAGGATTGGGAATTCTGAAGGGATCAATGGGCTTGGGGGCTTTAGGACGGCCACCTTTAGGTCCAAAAAACCACTCCAATCGAAGACGTCTACAAAAACTATGGAACTCCTTGAAAATATCTTCCTTAGCCATGGGAGGGGGAACAGGAAGAAACTTAAGACCCAGGCTAAGAGCTTCTATTTCAACAGAAGAGAGCACACGAGAAGAAAAATTATGAATGACAAGATTCATGATCTTACCATCAACAGTCCAGACAGGACTCCTATATAAGAAGTGGTGGCCAAAGTCCCGTGGGCTAAAAATTGCTGACCATTGATTTATCTTCGGTTTTCGACACCATGTCGACATCGAAAGTAATCCTGCTCATGCTGCCTGGGAGCAGATTGGACATAACCCCACCTTGGATTCCTTGAACCAGAGTTCTGGAAATTCCTTCCATCGTTGTGAGATGATTGCTGTGGAGCAGAGAAAGTGTGGTTCTGTCTGTAACCTCTCCTACGTCTCCGAGGGGGCCTTGGTAGTTTAAATGCTGTTGTTGATTACTAACAGGCTGTTGAGTCTGACCTCTTCTGTGCTGCTAGAAATTTTGATGATTCCTTTGTTGCTGAGGACGTTGCTGTTGAGGCTGCCTCTGAAAGTTCTGTGGTGGCTCTCTCTGATGTGGTCGTTGATTGGATCCTTTGTTTTTTCTATGAGAATTGTTAAAAGAGGCATTCTGCATTCCGAGGATGACTTTTTTGAGTCTGTCTAATTATTGCTTAAGAGGATTTATTTCTTTCCTCATAAGATCAGAGACACTATCTCCAGAGTCTATCATGTTGACTTCAGGAATCTCGGTTGCAGCATGTTCACGAGCAATCTTGGCATCCTCCTTAGTTTTTCTTTGAATATCTTCTTCAACTATCAAGGATTTTAATCTTGTGTTGAACAGATGATTAATCTGAATCATCCATGCACCTGCAATTCTTTCTGAGACTGACTTCTGTATAGAAACTGAATCATGTAGTGCATTTGTAAGGGCGGTGTGTAAAACTAAATTTCCAAAGTTATTAACACGGGAGGCCAAATTATTTGTTTCTTCTTCAAAGGCCTCAATGTATAACTTTGCGAAATCAAGACGGTATTTTTCTGTGAGTTTTTCCAAACCCTCAAAAAAATATTTATTAATCTCCTCATCATGGAAGGTGAGCCGCGGTGACTGCATGCGAAGGCTCTGAGGAACAATTCCATTGTTGTAATTTTCTTTGAATTTCTCGAGCCTTTTTTGATGCTTCTTCAATTTATTTTTGAGAACTTTGTACTCTTCAAAGTGTGTCTCAAACAATTTTTCCAAAGAGGGAGGACGAGGAGGAAGATCGTGCCAAGCTCCTGAACAACTGAGAATATCTCGAACATCCTGAGAGCTACTGTCTATGTTGCCATTGGAACCCATGTTATCAGACTGGCTGAGATGCCAAAAATGCTTTCGTGAGTTGTCGTTTCGAACAGGTTCTACAAGGCCAACGTGTCCAAACGTTGGTACTTCACACTCTATTTTTGGGAGTTCACATAGTCATAAAATAGAGAGATACAGTCATGAGCATGGGGAAGCCTCAAAATGTCCCTGTAACACTCACACTACTTTCTAGCATAGAGGTACAAAACATAGGTCGTTGCACATTGATAATGTTTTATAGATAGAGGCAAAAGCTTAGTGGGGGCTCCTTCAAGGAACCTTACCACAGTTACTCCTCACATGGAGTTATGAATTCATATACATTCATTGGTGGTTCAATATGACTACATGCATAGATTGTATGGAGATGCACAACATCAAGAAAGTGTATTCTAAGAAAAAATGGATGTATTACAGACAGAGCAAGAGAATCTAGACAAACTTGAACAAGAAGAGGCATAGACACAAAGAAAACAACACCAATGTCTATATTAATAGTTCTTAATGGAACAACATACCCTAGAACAAATAGAGTATGAAGAACAAGTAGACAGGTTGGATCGAGCCAATCTACACATGGGTAGTGAGTACTACCATTCCAAAAAATGTGTTGATTCTCAACCTGGAGGCATGTCAAATAGGTAGATGAATGCACTCACCATACCTCATAGTATACTTTGAGATATCAATGACACCTAGCATAAGAACAGGTGGAGCATGAACAAGAACAAGATATAAATATGGATGACCAAGAATAGACTTATATTGAACCATCATCTGTGGCCGTGGAGGAGGTCTATAACCAGTAAAATTGTTTTAATGTAGAACAAATACATCATTGGACACCTTGAAAGAACCTTTGGGAGGAATAGATCAATTATTCAAAATATTACAAGGTGCTTATCGAGAGGTTCAGATATCTCAAGAAAAAATATGTGGCTAGTCAAAATCCCACTTTACATAGGATACACAATCAGCCCTTGTGTCCATCAGTACCAAGTCCTACCTATCCAAAGAATTTCAAGATGCTTTGATTAGATAAGTTTAAGGAGAGGAAGATGAACAAGAGCATGTTACCAACTTCATGACTGCATGCTTTCAACTCCAACATAATGATGCCCTGATGTTAAGAATGTTCATCATCACATTATTAGGTGCAACAATAGAGTGGTTTAACCAACTACCCAAACATAGCATCATCATATTTGAGAAACTGGTGAATGCCTTCCTCTACCACTTTTCATTTGGCATAAGTAATAAGACAAACTTGTATGACCTGGCCAATCTTAAATAGTATGATGACGAGCTGGTCCAAGACTATGGGAATATGTAGTGAAAGTTAATGGCAAAATTACCATTTTTTGTTCCCACTTTAGAGCTCACCCGAATGTTCATCAAGAGTTGTGCCAAGCATAAGTTGTTGCTTATGCATCTACAATACTATGCAACATTCGAGGAATCCTTGACACAATCCAAGCTTATAGTAGACATCAATGTAGAAGAGGGAGATCTTAAGCTTCGTAACAAGAAATACTGGAACAACAATCACAACAACCACAATCAACAGTAGTAAGCCAAGCTTGCACCAATCAACTAGGTTGTATTATACATACCAAAATTGGGAAATAGCCAACAGCCATAGAATTACCAAGCTCAAACACCCCTAGCTAACTACAACCAAAAGAACAATAACCAATTCTAAGACAAATAAAGTCGATCATCTTGCCAGTACACACCATTATCAAAATATTTGGTGTCAATATTTAATCAACTAAGTGAGGCACGAGTACTTAAACTACCTGAGATACAACTTGTTGATACTAACCGCCCTAAGCCTAAGAGATAAAATGATGATAATTATTGCATGTACCATAGATTATAGGGGCATGACATTGAAGTGTGCATCGGTTTCAAAAATATTGTACAAAATATGATAAAAAATGGTGAGTACAATTTGAAAATCCACTAGCTTCCAATAACAAGAATATGGGTATATTTAAAAACTCTTTGCCAAATCATGAAGCCCCTAGGAATCAAGGTGCTCAAGTGAATCAGGTCCAAGTCGAACCTCCCACTTAGGGATTCATTGGAATGGTTAAAGTGGTTACAAGAAATAGGTGATACAATCAACCAGAGCCTCCAATGACTTCCATACATATCATGGTTGTACCTCAACAAAGGCTAGTACATAATAATATTCTAATGCTACCATTGTGTCCTGTGATAATGATCCAAAATAGACTTACTTAGAGTCTTCAAACAACACCAGCTAAGTTATTGATATAGGAGCTCATTCTGTAATCTCATAGGCACAAGGAGACCTTAATAGAAATCATGAAATCTATTGAGCTCCATCTCTAAAACCCTAAAGAATTTATAAACTTTGTGGGGCAAGTATAACAGTGCCAAGAGCCCGTGATTTGTTTTTACGATCATAAAATAAAGGTAGTCCCAACTACCATAGCAAACCCACCTCTACACATCATCTTGTGTATTAATCACACACCCTTCAAGTGGGTTCTAATCGACACATGCTCATCGATTAACATAATAACAACCAAATCTATAAGAAACCTAAATATCCCTAGGTCCCACATAGTCCATTCTTCTTACATATTGAGAGCGCTCAATGATACATTGTGCTCCACAATGGGTATAATAGTCCTACTTATTTAGGTGGGACATAAGACCATATTGGTGATGTGTCATGTGTTAGAAGGGGCCATGTAATATAATATCCTCCTAGGGTATCCCTAGATAAGGTACATGCAATGTGTTCCCTGGATCCTACATCAATGTGTTAAGTATATGCACGAGAGACAAGTGCACGTGGTACCATCGAATGAAGAACCATTCAAATATGTTCATCATGTTAACCTATCGGGGGATTGCATCCTTCCATATAATCACTTGTACATTAGGCCTTCGTCCCCTACCACACAACTAGGAAGTAAGTTAAGATTAGTGCGAGGTGACCCATCCACATCGGTGCCATCTCCTGCTTCCAAAACAATTGGTACTTCTAAGAAACCAACAATGTCTAAACCAATATATTATCAAAATTTAAAAGCTCACATGGTGGAGGAAGAACCTAGGGTAATACCAACCATAGAAATAGAGGAAATTCCAATTCCCATAGAGGAGGAATATCCCCAAGACATAGTTGAGGAGGTGCCTCAACCTGCCTCACCTGCATCATCATCAACATCATCTGCACCATAGGTGACTATTCACTTAGCCAACACAAGACTAGGTGAATATCTTGTGCAAAATATCACTTTCACTCCAATCATCAAGTCTACACAAGATATGGGATGACCACAAGTCCCAAACCTACCCCTAGAAATAGTGGTACCATTGGGAATGCCACCCAACTAGACTAATTTCATTTATGTTGGTTTAGATCAAGTCCATGATACATTAGACATTGAAGAGGATTACAATGAACCATTTACAATGAACGTTCATTATTTGTCCAACCCTGAGTTTGCTATTAGATACTTCAAATGCAACCATTGGCATGGATATGCTTTAGGTCTATATAAGCAATGGCTACAAAACCTAGTTGAACCATGATATCAGTTACCTATTGATAGGTCTAGCCTAGGATATCATATCCAAAGCTATGATGATTCATTAGTAGCATATTTGGATAGACTAATATTAGGATTTGGGGAATACATTGAATGGAATCCTTATCACCTAAACATAAGCTACATGGATGACATGTTGGTGACCATGGTCATTATAGAACCACCCACTATGTGTCATCTAAATTTCTCTCTCGAGGCAAGCCCATAAAGAATTATCTTATGGGAGAATGAACCAAGCTATGGTTATGAGTGAGAATAGAATGATTACATCACAGATCATAGTGAGTTTGAGGACGAGACTAAATTGGCCTACCATAGACCTAAACATTCATGTCACTTCACAAAGCCAGTGGATATGGATAATAGATACTTCATAGATGATAGTGATTATGAGGATGAGATTGAAATGGCCTACCTTGGGCCTTGGAACTTGTATCATAGTAATTAACCATTTGACATAAATTATATGTATAACAAAATATATCCTAGCCCTCATCTCAGGGGGATGCCAACCAATTCAGATTAAATATATCATATGGTTTTCCTCGATCCTCCTACATTTAGATAGCTCCTACAACCAAGTGATCCCATATTCCTATATTTTCATAGATTAGATCCTAAGATCCCCATACCCCCAGAGCCACATATTGGGTATGGAAGTTACATAAAAAATGTAGAGTTGCACCCAAATGGTCCTAGAGATTCCATACCATCCATCAACATGATCTCCATTGAGTTGGTCACTCCACTTCACAACCCAACCGATACTTACAAACCATTGTGTCTAAATTTAGATGCTATTAATTAGGATCATGCTAATTCACCCTTAGAGCCTAAATATTTCTCACCCAATGAAGAAATGTTACAATTGTTTCACTTTGCACTAGGCTACACTCATGATGTTAATCATGCTAGTTTTGATCCTGATTCGGTTGAACCTTTAAATATAGAAAATTATATCCATATGATCCCTACACCTCACCAACTCAAGGAGGGGTCACACATGTCAATAGAGGAAACTTTCAAAGTGGACATCAGTAATGATCTATCTGATCCAAAGAAAGTTAAATTTGGAGAAATATTATCTCTTGAGGAACGAGCCACCCTCATACTTCTACTAAAAGAAAACCTGATCTTTTCACTTGGACCTACAAGGATATGTCAGGTTTAGATCCAAAATTGGTTGTTCACAACATTTTTCTAGATCCTGTAAAGAAACCAATCAAGAAAAAACTCATAAAGATGCATCCTACTATCACATTGATGGTAAAGAATGAGCTTCAAAAGCTATTTGATGTAGTCTTTATTATTCCCATTGACTATATGGAATGGGTATCAAACATGGTACCTATAGGAAAACCTGATGAAAGAGTCCATATTTGCATGGATTTTAGAGACCTCAATAAGGCAACACCAAATGATTCATTCTCGTTGCCCTATATATATGATCTAGTAGACGTAATTGTGGGTCATGAAATACTCTCCCTAATGGATGGTTTTTCTGGTTACAATAATATTTATATTAAACCTGAATACCAAAACAAAACTATGTTCAAAATGCCATGGGGGACCTTCTATTACAAGGTAATATCATTTGGTCTTAAAAATTCTAGTGCCACTTATCAGTGGACCATGAAATATATCTTCCATGACTACATGCACAAGATCCTAGAGGATTACATCAATGAATTACTGATAAATTCATTGCTACATGCAGAGCATGCTGAGGTCTTGAGAAAAGTCTTCTATCACCTGATAGAGCATAATGTCAGGTTGAATCCCAAGTGTGTATTTGGCATAACTTCAAGAAAAATCTTGGGATTCATCATTTCTAAATGAGGGATCAAAGTTGATCCAGCATTGGTAAAGGCTATTCTGAAAATGGCCCCACCCACTAACATCAAAGAGCTGATAGGCCTATAGGGCAAAGTAGCATCCATAAAGTTATTCATCACACAACTATTAGATAAACATCAACCCATGAATTTATTGTTATACAAGGGGATCCCATTCCATTGGGATGAATAATACCAATAAATCTTTGTTGAGATCAAGCAATATCTGGAAACACCACCAGTACTAGCTCCACCAAGTCCAGATTTGCCTTTATTGTTGTATATATTGGCTAATGAATTTGCACTGGGAACCATGTTAGCCCAAAATAACATGCAAGACAAAGAGCAAGCGATATACTATATCAGCCGCACCTTGGTGAGTTATGAGCTAGGGTATGCATACATAGAAAAGTTATGCTTAGCAGTGGTTTTTGTGACTAATAAGTTGCACCACTACATGCTGAGTTATATGATGTATGTGATATCAAAATAAAATCATTTGGAGTATATGATGAGCAAGACCTATCATAATACACGTACTCCAAAGTGGATAATTCTACTAATAGAATTCAACTTGTAATTCATTAGCCAAAATTCCATCAAGGGATAGGTTATAGATGATTAGCTGGCAGAGGTGCCTCTTAAGGATAGTAAGCCTCTCATCATAAATCTTCTTTATGATGAAATGTTTGCATTATCAGAGTCACCCAAACCTGAAGAACCAGATAACAAATATGACATGACTTTGTTCTTCAACGGTTTGAAGTGTGAGCAAGGAGGTGGTGTAGGAATCATGTTTTTCATACTGTAAGGTTCTCCAATGCCCTTGTCATTTAAACTAGATTTTCCTTACACTAATAACAATGTGGAATATGAGGCCCTAATTTTGGGTCTCCAAACAACAATCACCATGAATATTAAAAAGCTAAACATCTTTGGTGACTCCCTTCTCATTTTTAACCAAATTAAGGGGATACATCAATGCAGGTGTCCTATCCTAAAAGCTTATAAGGATCTTATTGACACTTATCTATCCTAGCTAGAGTGGTATGAAATTGAGGCAATCCCTCATACATAAAATAGATTTACAAACATAATGGCATCTTTTAGATCTTTAATCCCTTAGAATCCATCAGCTGACTTTACTACCATTCATGTGAATACACTCTCACAATATGTGATGCAACATGAGGATTTTGAAAATCAATAATTAGTCAACATGATTCATATAGAACCAAACCATGAGTGGTTCTATAAATCCAGATACTTTCTAAATAAGGCACCTTGGGGATATTTGATCTTGCAGGGTCCTATAGGTAATGGCACCACCATTCATCACAAGGTTGTTTCCCAGTCTGCATTCATGCACATTGAATCACAAGGGTAACAAGTTGTCTTTTTTGTTGAGGTTGTAGCTTATCAGGATTGGTTAAGCCAATTACAATATTTTCTTAAACTTGGAATTCACAGGGATTTTTGTAGGCCACAAAATGATCATTTATGAAACAAGTGACTAGATATGTCTTGATAGGAGACATATTGTATTGTTGAAGCTACAATGGAGTCCTACTTCATTTTATTGAGCCCTAAGAATCAACTTGGTCAATTTTGCAAGCTCATGATGGTACATGCAGTGGCCATTTTAACAACATGGTCATCATCAAGAACATCCTTCGGATGGATTATTATTGGCCCACCATAGAGAAGGATTGTTGTGCGTATGTTAGGAAGTGCATTAAGTGTCAGCATATGATAGGAATTAGGATTGTATTTAATACTCACACATGTCATGTGTATTAAATACCACTTTTGTAAAGGCATACATGCCTATAAATATATTTTTGATTAATGTAAATGACAATTTTCATTTGTGCTAATTCCTTGTGTCTATTTTAGAGTGTTTCCCATATTAGTGGTATTACATCCAACTGTTGTACTGGCAAGTATCCTCTTCCCCTAGTCCAGGATGGTTCATAGGGGGAACAAGAAAGACATCAACAAATTTAGGCTTGGGAGGAACACTCTTCCATTTTTTGCATGCATTTTGAGCATTTCTCATTCAGAAACTCTGTGAATATCCTTCTGGTCACCGACCTTCAGCTAGCCAGGGTTCCTTTGACCTCAACCCTCGAATCTTGATCCAAGTTTTCATACTTGGTTTTAGCTATTACTAGACATTAGTTGACTATTTTTCCATCTTCCTAACTATTGGGGCATCGCTTGCGGCATCCGTTGGAGTGTTGTAAACCCACTGACCGTTGGGGCATTCCTTGTTGTGTGTGTTTCATAGGGGGTATTACTAGACGTTGAAGCTATTCAATCGTGCACTGGCACCCAACAAGAATTTGCCTACTCCTAGTAGACCGATGGCGACAAACATGGCCATTGTTGAAAATTTGGCAGAACTCATGACTTCTCATGATGAACAAATGGCAGCTCAATAGGAACAACTAGCAGCACAACAAGAACAAATGGCAAAAATGGTTGCCATATTGCAAGACATACAAATTTCTTTAAATTCTTCCCATCCAAAGTGTGATGTGAAATTATATGAAGGCTCTCGGGATCTTGATGTACTCAACAGTTGGATTCTTGACATGGAGACTTGGTTTGAGTACAACCAGACTCTAGAGATGGGAAAAGTTCAAATTGCAAAGCTCAAAATTTCTAACATAGCCAAAGTCCTAATCGCCAATCAAAAAATTGGTACGTGGGAGGAGATGGTACAAATTTTAAAGGCTTATTTTTATCCATAAAATTATGAGGATGACTTATTGAATCAATGGCTATGACTCCATCAAGGAAAAAGGGAATCCATGTAGGATTTTATCCATCACTTCAACCACCTTCGAGTATTACTTGGGATCTTAGATTCTGATGCGGTTTTGATTGCAAAGTTTAAAAGTGGTCTTCTAGCCCACTTTTATAGAGAAGTCAAATACACTATTTGCATTACATTGGATGATGTTTTCAAACATGCCCTTTTAGCTAAAGAGAAGTTCATCACATAACTCTGGGAGTCTCGCTACTCAGATGCATCAACAAAGGATGGGTACAAGAATCAAGTTGATAGAAAGAGATCTCCTAATATTTCTTCTTCTGTTAATCCCACTTCTTATGCATCCCTTGCTTCTAAAAATTCTTCTTCTTCTTCGTTTTCTCATGCTCCAACCACTAAATTCTGTAACTATTGTAAGAGGCAAGGCCATGATAAAACTCAATGCCCCCAATTACAAAAGAAGAAAAATATTTTTGTACAGTCCGATGAGGGAACTTGTGATAACCCCATCGAGACTTCTGGTGAAGAAGAAATTTATGAAGAGTTGATAGGGCAACTCAATAATGTAACACTCATGAATCACCATTCCAGAGCTGGTGATCATGACCATCTATTTGTCACTAGAGCTCACTTACTCCATAACTTTGCATTAGATTGTATAATCAATAATGGCTCACAAAAGAACCTGATTGCATAGTCCATTGTCGACAAGCTTAAGCTCCCTACTTCAAAACATACTCACCCATACTATATTGGGTGGAAGGACAACACAAACACATCTAAAATAATGCACACTGGCTTTTGCATTTGGCCCCAAATTTCAATATTTAGTAACATGTGATGTCACATCGATGGATTGTTGTGGGTTACTTCTGGGTAAACCATATCAATATGATAGGAGAGCAACATATGATGCATATAAAAATACATACACACTGCAAAAAGATCAAAAACATTTTCTCATTAAAATCACTCCAATCTCTGCAAAGCAATCAAATAATCTTTTGCTTACTTGCCACCAAGCCAGAAAATCCAGTAATAATGCTCAAGCACTTGCACTTATTTTCATTCGTCCAAAATAACAATAAGTAAAATATAAAGGGCACACAATTACTTCTAAAGTCAACAATTTCCAAGTAAAAATAATACTGTAGAAATATGAAAGTGTGTTTCAGGAAACCACTTCTTTATGACCTGAAAGAGCAATTAATCATGCAATTGAGATCATTCCAGCAACACCTCTTCCAAATGTTCCAAGAATTGATGACCTATTAGATCAACTACAAGGTGTTAAATTCTTCAGCAAACTTGATCTTAAAAGTGGATACCATCAGGTGAGAATACAGGCTGAGGATACTTGGAAAATAACTTTCAAGACTAAGATGGGGTTATTTGAATGGTTGGTTATGCCCTTTGGACTCACCATTGCTCCAGCTACATTTATGAGGCTCATGAATGAAGTGTTCAAGGAATGCATAGATGAATATGTCATTATTTATTTGGATGATATTTTGATATTTTCCAAAACATGGCTAGCACACTTACATCATCTAGAGCATGTCCTTGCTATACTTCAAAAGAACCAATTGTTTTCCAAATTTAACAAGTGCTCCTTTGGCCAAACATCCATTTCATACCTTGGTTTTGTCAGTGGTTTTCCCATGACTGTCTATCAACATGATTGTGTCTTTGTCATAGTCGACCGTTTTAGTAAGATGGCTAAGTTCATTCCATGTCGAAAAACAAGTTCTACAATATTGTGGTCCATGTCAGCCCCCCTACCATCCGGTCAGATGTATCATCGAATGGCTTTCCGTTGTCTTGGTCAAATCCATCAAAGTTCGTCATTCCACCAATTTTTAATGTGAGGGCCATTTAATACACCGTATTTTAATTAAATTAAATTAATTTTTTAATTTAATTTATTATTTATTATTTTTATGTTTTTTCATCATTATCATTTTCATAGTCGTTGCATTCCACCTCGCATTCCATAACATATCCACTTGTTGACCATTGATAGCCATTGCAATCATTAATTAATTAATGATAATCATCCCCAATATTCGTCAAAGTCTGTGTCGAGTCATGTCATGGATAATTTATCCGTCCTAGAGTCAATCAAATCGTATTTTATTAATGCACCATATTTTCATTCAATCACATTTATTAATGTGCTATATTTTATTCAATCGCATTTATTAATGCACCATATTGTATAAATGCCATTTTATAACATTTATTTATGTGCCATAATTGCATCATCAATGCCTTTCATTAATGCTTGAGGTCCAACATTCAAAACCAAAGATTTCATGCCAACAAAATTCAAATTTTCCGCTTGGCATATTTTGTGCACGTGGTTCGAGGTATTTTGATGCATCTTATTTGACACTTCCATTGTTGCTATCTTCTACCAAATTCAGGGACCCATTTTCAGTTGTCCACCAGTGTAGCAGTGTTTACAGTTGTTGAACATTTTTCAAGCTTGATCCATATCCAATATCAAATTTTGATTTTTTGAAGACATGTAAAACTTTATTATTTTTTACCTTCATCTTTTTGTAACAAGAGTGCATTTTTTGTTGTACCCGACACTCTTCAACTACCCATATTTCTCTTCCACACCTGTACACATTGGGACCCAATGCTTCCTTAGTGGGGAGGAATGATAGGGATTAGGATTGCATTTAATACTCACATGGATCATGCGTATTAAATGCCACTTTTGTAAAGGTAGACATGCCTATAAATATATTTTTTATTAATGTAAATGACAGTTTTTATTTGTGTTATTTCCTTGTGTCTATTTTAGAGTGTTTCCTATATCAACATCATGCGAATTTGATGCACCTGCCATCACAGGCCTTACAACCCATCCAAACGGATTGGCCATTTTCTTAGTGGGGTTTTGATCTAATTGGTAATATATCTCCTCCATATTTGGGCCAACACACATTTATATTAATGGCCACTGAGTATTTTACCAAGTGGGTGGAAGCGGTCCCCTTAACATCAATGATAGGAGCATGAATTGCGAAGTTCATACTTCACAATATCATATATCACTTTGGGATACCATCCAAGATAATTTTGGATAATGGTACTTTATTCAAGAACAAATATGTGTAGGCTTTAATGTCAAAATATAACATTCAACATATCTTTGCAACACCATATTATCTACAAGAAAATGGGCAATTAGAAGCCTCAAACAAGACAGTAGTAGCCATATTGTAAAATATGGTTCAAGAAAATCATAAGGATTGTAACTTGCAATTAACCCTTGAATTATGGGCTTATAGAACTAGTGTACGGATGCCTATTGGGGTAATACCATTTTTTCTAGTATATAGCGCTAAGGCCATTATGCCCTTAGAGTTGGAAATTCCAACCTTGTGCATCGCATTGAAAGAGTTCATCGATGACGACACTATGTAGCAAGATCACATCAACCAATTGATGCTTCTTGATGAACATCATGTGAATGCCCTTGACCATATCTGAGTTTATTAGGAACACCTAAAATGATCTTATAACAATAAATTCTATCTAAGAGACTTTAAATTTGGGGATCTTATGCTGAAGGAGAACCAACAGAACTCAAACCTACCACCACACTTACAAGATAAATTCGCGGTCAACTGGTTAAGTCCATATATCATCTCAGATAAGGTTTGACCTGGAAAATATAACCTAACATTTTTAGAAGGATTTGATGATCCTAAGCCTCTCATAATTCTTCATATTAATGTTTTCCACACATAAAATTCAAAATTTCAAAAAATCATAAAATTTCAAAAACAATTTAAAATTCATAAAATTTCAAAAACAATTGAAAACATAAAAAATACAAAAAAATTTACATTTTCTATTGTATTTTTAGTTTGCATATGCACTCATGTAATTACATTGTATTAGGCATTTTCCTCCATTGCAATTTTATTAGGTAGGTTGTATTTGCAATCTTACAAACGACACCAGGTTTGTATCTAAATCATGCATCTATTCATCATCGTCATCCATCACCCTTGTGAGTAACTGTGTTTTTCAACACAACTCCTCATGTTTCTATAAGGAATATACTAGGGTTTTTTGGTAATTCAACCATACCTAATGATCTTCTCATATTTTGTAGAAATTTATCTTTGCTTTTGGAGATGAGGTCTATTTTTGATAGCACCTAGCATATGTCAAAATCCCATCACTAATCAACATAATAACAATCCTAGTTTAGATAAGGAAATATGAACACTAAAAAGTGGTCTTAGTCACCTTAAGCAAAAGGTTTTACTTGGTCATATTGTGATGTGCATGGTCTAGAGTGTTGATCATTGACAAAAGGATAAGCTCCCCCCTACCCAAAGAAATACCTTACATCAAAATGAGCAAAATCATGAAATACAACAAAAATCAAAGGCAAATTAAATAGTGATTATCATCACTACACAAATCCCTTGCTCAAAATAAAACACAATGCAAAATAAAAAGTGATTTTCATCACTAAGAATGAACAAGCATACCGATAAATATGAATAAAATAAGGGGGTGAAGAGTTTGAATCCCTGGAATGGTCAATACTCGAAGTCATTGGGTTATCCCTAATACAACAATGGGCTGAATGAATCCCACCTGGCATTGGGGTAGTTCTAAATAATTTACAAATGAGCTAGCTTTAGGTGGCCTGTATTACCTAGTAGTCTAGTCCAACTACGTTAAAACTTAGGATCAAGGTGAAAATTTGGTGATCCTCATTACAGCAATGGGCTGAATGAATCTTACTTGGCAATGAGGTAGTCTTATATCTCATCTAATATATTCATTTGAACACATAGGGATAATGAATATCTTGGTCCTCATAACAAAATTTTTTGTCTTTTAAGAGTCTTGTATGGTCATTATACAACTTTTGATTGATCAACTAGGGTGTTTGAGTCTCATGGAAAACCTCAAAAATCCCTCATAGCAACAAATCATCTCATCTCATAAATCATTACATATCACAATTTTCTCATATCACATTTGGATGCTTAAATGATTAATTCTTATGCTAAGAGTTACCATTTTCATTCATGATTTTTATACATTCAGTGGTGTCACCCATTAAATTGTTAAACACATATTCAATTTATTCCTTATATTTTAAGTGATTAAAGCATACAAGTTCATTTACATTAGATCATCGTCATGTAAGTAATGCATTACATACATTGCATTCACCATATCATAACAATATAAATTAGATGCATACAATTAAATCAAAATTAAACATGCATTTAATGCAAATCACTACATCCATACATGAATACATAAGTAGTCCATCTACACGTATAGATAATAGCATCTAATAATACCTATGTCATATAGCTAGTGCATGTCATAAATACATCACATCATATAGCAATAATCAAATCATGTAAGCATTGCATCCATATTGCATCGCATGAACATAAAAGAAAACACATAATACACATAATGAGAATTAAAATTGAAGTATCATATATATGTGTAGAATGTCAAAGTACATCAAGGTACAAAAATGTCCATAGGATACAATTGTGTAGGTCCTCAGACCTTACACTCAAAAATGATACAAAACAATCATGTCATATAATACTGAGCCTACATCCCTGTCTAACCGCCACCCTCAGCTCTATCCCTATGAGTCTTCCTAGAGCTCACTCCTACTGATATCTCAGATCAGGCAGCTATCCTATGACTAGGTTGCACTGATAACTACCCAAACTCATTTTGCCTAGTCCTTTGAGACCCTGATGTTGTAGACATGGTTGGCACCATGCCACTACGTAATCTGGCCTCAACCTCTAGAAGTGTAATGTGATGTGCATTTGATGATTGGCAGCTCACATCATCTACTAGTATGGCCTAAATTTTCCTGAGTTTTGCCCCTATATCCAACCCTACTAATCCCTAAGTAACTATAGTAGCTGGTGTAACCTATCCCATATGATAAATTCCTACCTACAATTGTAGAACATCTCGCTCACCAGTCAAAGAACCTATAGTAGCATGCATCAGATCTCTCTCTGTAGTGAGCTGATATATCCTGACTAGCATTGAATATAGTCATATCTATAGAGAGGTACTTTCCTCCTTGAACCCTCACTATATCTCTTCCCCTACTATCAACTATCTCTATTTTGTGGTGATAGAGGTGTCTTGCTCTAGAATATGTCATAAAGTTATCTATAGCTTGGCCTCTAGGCTATGTAGCTTTTCCTAAAGAGGACACTCTTGCTCCTCGAGAGCCATCTCCTCCTCCTCCTCTGGTGTTGTCTGCTCCTTTGTATCCTGGACCCACTCCTCCTCTATCCTAGTTTACACTCACCACCTATCAAGATCCTTCATAGCTACCTCATCTTGAGATATCCCTAGGCTACCACCACAATACTATAGCCACATCACCCACCACTAAGTGTATGCCTATGTAGTACTGACATATAATATACCAGTATCAGCTGTAGGAGGGTCTGCCTCCTTTGCTAAATTTTTAACCTATGGGACTGGGAGATATATCTATATTTGAATGTGCCTATATAGCACTAGTTCCAATATGATATCTTATTGAATTCCAAATTTCCTAGTAACATGGAAGAAGTGGAAGAAATTTCTCACCCATGCCTTGCACCCGATGATCCATCAATCATGCCTCATTTGAGTCAAGTATTGATCTATCTCCATCCATGTAGGGTAATATACATATGGATTCCATATGATATCATAAGCCTATAGCCCAGTTAGAGAACCTACATAATGAGCCAATTTCCCCACATAACTGACTCTATCGCTCCTCTACATCTCATGGCCACCTAGCCCCATAGCATTGTGACCTCACCGCTATCATGGAGATATCCTATAGTAATCCTATTGGGTGATATACTATGATATTATCCCATCCCCAGATCTACAGAAGCAAGTTGCATGATACCCCAACTCGGCCCCACCACTGGATCTGATACAACTCATCATAGATTTATGCCAATAGTGCACTCCCCCAAGCCATAAGAATAGGTGCATGACTGTTCAACAAGTCTTGCACCATGCTAGGAGGTTCCATGGGAACCTCACTCCTAATGTATCTCTAAAAATCACATTACAGATAATGTGCATCCGAATGGCTTGGAACCATGATAATACTCTGATCCAATACCAATGGGTGATAGGAATTCCTCCATGCTGAATGTCTCCCAGAGTTGTGTGTAACTGGTCACCAAAAAATTGGTCAAATACTACTTCCCTAGCTCCTATAGGTGAGGATACGATGGCCCATCCATTGAAAGGAATCCTAAATATCCTATAGATTTCCTCAGGTGTATTTTTCATCTCGCCAATTAGGATATGAAAGGTGTTCATTCGATAATCCCATCTTTGGGTCAACATTGTAATGTATTGTTGATACGACATCATAGTTGGTAATATTGTAGTATACATTAGGCCCCAAGCATTGAACCATGCCCAATCTACGTGGTCCATTAGTGGTAATAGCTCCATAAGCAAATTAGGCTCTCAAGCCCATGCAGACAAGAGCTAAATGTGCAAAAATAAGTACCTAATCATATGAACTTGTAGCAAAAAAAAACACTAAGCAAAAATAAAAAAATTTAAAAATTTCCTAAGGTTTAATGATCGCTCACACTGATAGTAGCTGCCACAATAGCCATCGACGCCGACAGTGGCTAGCCACCAATGGTTAAATTTTTTATCGTTGGGGTTTAAACCAGTCGTGCTTAGTGACAATGACCCCTCTTTTCCAAATTAGGGTCTGATCTAAGTGATAGCGGCTATGATATGAGATGCCAATGGTGTCCACCCCTAGCCCAAAACACAAAAAAAATAACAAATCCTAAAATCTAAGGAAAACCCACCTAAATTAGCCTATTTCTAAGCCTAGTTACGGTTGTGGTTCATTTCCAATAGGTTTAATATGGTTTATTTACCCATTTCTTAATGAAGTTAATTTTACCCTTTAAATGGTAAAATTAGGGTTTGAGATATACCCGTGAAACTCTGTATCCTCCACTCATAGATTCCTTGTCGTGCTCCACCATGGTGTCAAGTCAATGTCAATAGCATTCTGGGTCAACTTTTCTCTCTTTCTCCTCAAAGCTCATTGTTGCAAACTACCAGTTGGAAAATAATGAAATCAGAAACCCTAATTTTTATTTTATAATTTTTCATTTCTAGCATGATTGTTGATGGTGACAGTGACTATGAACTATGGGTTGCCTAAGCTGATAATGGCTATGAAATTACAAAATTGGACCACCTATACTGACAACGGCTAAGAAGGAGTAATAAATGCATTAAATTTATCACCATGGAAATATTTAGAATGGATAAATGAGCATACATATACTAGTCCATATTCACCAAAAATTGCAAAATAACAAAAAAATTATAAAAATCTAATTTAAAAAACAACTAAAAAATCATCAAAATAACACAAACATTCAAATAATAACATCAAAATTGTAAATGCACCTTGTACGTAGTTATTTACCCTATATACTTTGTGGTTGTAGCGACTTGCACTCCATGCAATCCAAAAAGATGAGTAAATTACCATAAGGTCATTTGAACCAAATTATTCATCGTTGAATTGAAATGCTTCACTTCACTCCCAAAGAAGGCCATGGTGGTCGGACTACCCCACGGGAACGAGGCATTCATTTCATTTTCTCTATGATATTTTCATCATATCATCGAGTGATTCACCACATGCATAAATATAATTACTATCATCTTGATTCCCTAATAAGGCCATTACGGTTAGACTGCTCCATGAGATAGAGATGTACAATTACTATTATTGGTTAAAATCACACCTATAATAGGACTTGCCATATAACAACAAAGCAATCATCTTAAATCATCCAAATCAATCATCTTGGTCAAGCGACTCATCACTTTCATCACTAGTTATTTTCCTCATTGACTCATCACTTGAGGGGGTAGTCATAATAACAAATTCATAATCAAAATCAATAATTGACAACTTAATCAAGTTAATTGTGTTCGTCTTACAAATCATTGCTAACAACTATCATAAGCTTACCCTATTGCTTGGGGCAAAAGCAAATATGCTAAATTAAAGCTTTGTCAACTTTGACCCTTGGACCATTGTGAATTCTAAGCAATGCCAAACCAATCAACTTAGAAAGCTTCAAATTTTTATGCAAATTAAGCCTTCCATCTAGTTGGAAGCAATGATTCAAAGATGCATACCCTTTTCATGATTGGGGCATCTAATGTTGATCAGATCAATGATCATCATGCAACCTAGAATATGGCTTTAGGTGGTCTATTTTTGCTCAATGTTATGTTTTCCCATAATGCATCCCAAAAAGGGGTATTTTTAGACACCTAAAACACATCATGTTTAGGAGACTACTCATATGGGCAACTTTGGAGACCATATGAATGATCTTGGACCTTTCCAAGAGATATCAGTGGTTCTAACCACTCATTTAGGGTAGTCTATTCCTATGCAAGCTCGACCATTGATGATTAGAGTGACTTCTAGCCTAGCCACTGATGCTTACAGTGGCTACAAGCTAGCTAATCATATTGACAACAACTAGCTTTGAAACTGTCTCGACCCTATGAGCCAAGCCAAAATTAGTTGTAATGACCAAATGCAAGTGATCTTAGGTGGTTTTAGGTGAGGAAGCTTCTGGATGCTTCCTCCCAACTACCATAGGCTAGAAATTCTTAATATCGACTTCTCCATGAAGCCAAGAATGGAATTTTGGAAGCCTCTTTATAGGCCCTTCCATGAATGCAAAATATATACAACTTTTATGCGACAAAACTCTATCGGATTAGATAGCAAATTGATAACCCCTTGAGGAAAGTCAAAATGCTACCCAATTGTAGAGTGAAAAACATGCAAAAAATAATGGAGATTCTAAAGGACTGAGGAGCATACACCATAAATTCACACTTATCTAATGTGAATCCCTACGATTTCAACTACCAATCCATCTATGGACAACAAGGTGACCCTTGACCATCAATTCAACTAGTGAATTGTGTGTCATGGACCCTGATTCAAGAGGCAAAAGTTTTAGTTCATGGTTGCTATCGTTGAAAGTGGCTCCTAGGTCCTTGCCAATGATGGTAGTAGCAGCTAGGGTTTGATTTACAATTTCCTTAGTTTTAGCTTAGTTTTCTATTCATTTTTTCTTTATCAACTTGGAATAGAGTAGATTTATCATTTTCAACACAACTAAATAACTGACTCGGTAATTTTTTATTTCCACCTTTACTTCAAAAACCAATCACAATGCACAAGTCTGTCCATATCATCTACTCCCAAAATAAATTATAAACAATATAAAAACTTGCTTACAAATTTGATCTATATGTAACCACCAAAGAGGCTCACACCCGATCTAACTATCGTAATTGAAGAAAAATACACAAATAGGCATGCATAATTTGATAACAAGAAATAATGTGAATACAAGGAATACTTTATTAATTTCAATGAAGTCAAATTATAGATTCATCCCTCTTAGGGATACCCATTTGATACATTAATTACAATAGTTTTTAATCCCTATCAAGGGTAGGTGTGATCAAAATACCCCTTAGGGTGACACGAACTACTCTAGGGTGTTGATGATCCTCTTCTTCACAATGGGGAAGGGATTGAATGCTTTATATCTCCTTTAGAACTATTCCCTATGGTCAAGAAACAAAAATAATGTCAAAAATATAGGCAGCCTCTCGTGATGAGGCCCTTTTAAGTAAAATGCATAATGACACCATTAATATGCATAATCAAGAAAGCATAAAGAAATTTGCTAAAATATGCAAAGTGAATCAAGATTCATGTAATAGCATAAAGTAAAATAGCATCTACACTACGCATGGATCAAATATAGAAAAGGAAACATAAACATGCATAAAGAAAGCATTTTAGCCCTAATTGAAACATAAGCATAAAATGTGAATCTAGCTTAGTTCTTTGGTCAGAATTCTTCTAAAATACTATTCAATCACAAAAATAACTAATCTAACCTAACTAGCTAGACAGACAAGAAAAGAGTAAGGTGATATGTTACCTGTTGAAAATCGTAGCTCTGGTGAGCGGTTTGCACTGTGAACCATGGCTGACAGCCACTGTTTAACCTCTAATAAGTTTACCCTTAAAATTAGGGGTAGTGGGCTCAATCTCCTTGTCCAAATTGATGTTCAAGGGTTGCCTTCAATGTCCTTAGATTGATTTGGTGGTCAATTTGATGTGAAGGACCTTCGTTTGCTTGGATTTGTGTTTCTTGATCCTCCTAAGCACCTAGGGAATCCATAATGCAATTCATCATGAATGGTGGCAAAAGGGTATGAGATTAAGTGCAATAGCTCTATATCTTTGTATACTCAGTTTGAGTGTACAATTCGTCGGGGCTTCACTGCTTAAATCTCCAATGCTTGCTCTCTTTTTCTCCCCATTTTGAGGGCGTATTTATAGCATGCCCCTAAGGGTAGGGGTGGCTTCATGGAGAAGCCAAGACCAAGAAGGTTGGTTAGGATAGTTGGGATGGAAGCCTCTGGAATCTTCCATTCTTCAACTACCTCCTTCTAGATATTTTGGACATTCCAACTGATTTGGCTTCGATGGAAGGCCTAACTAAACTTGAGTTAAGACCGTAGGTCACAGTTGTGGTCTAGACTGCAAATCGCAGGTGTCAACCACGGTTTTGACTAGAGACCGCAGGTCTGGGCTACGGTTTAGAATTTTTAGGCCAAAATGCCTAAATTGAGTGGTTAGAACCATTGCTCTATCTTGGAGTCTATCCAATATCCTCCATATGGTCTTGTAGCATGTCCATATGAGTAGTCACCCTTGACATGACACGTTTTAGGTGTCTACAGATGCCCCTTTTGAGATGCATTGTGAGATTGAACAACGCTGAGCAAAAATATACATCCTAAAATGATGTCTAAGGTTCTATGATGATCATTAGTAAGATCAACATTAGATGCCCCAGATCTAGCAAAATGACGTGCATCTTGGAATCATTGCTTCCAACTTGTGAAAGGCTTACATTTTGACAAGTTTGCACTTGTCATCAGACGTTTAGATAACATCAATGTCAAGTATGGGTATCTTCTGACCCATAAATCCGAAGGATGAGAGTTACAAACCAATTATCCTATTTGATATTTACCCCAAGCAAAGGGGGAAGCTTATGATAGCTGTTGAAAATCATTCACAAGAATGAACGCAATTTTGACAATATTAAGGGATCTACAATCTCAAGAATATTCTGCTGACTTTTATTATGATTATGAAATTATGACTACCCCCTCAAGAAACGAGTCTATTAGGGTAATGATAATGTATGAAGTGATAAAATTGCTTTACCATAATTAATGATCCTGAACAAATTAAGATTCAAGCCTTTTAATGCCTTGGATAGGCCTAGTTTAGCTTATGATTGCAACTCTTAGTAGTATTGGCACATTTATATCCCCTGCAGCAGTCAAGCTATAATAGCCATCTTAAGGAATAAAAATTATACAAATGCAATTAGAATTGTGTTGAATCATATTTGTCGATGATTTGCTAAAAGATGTCATAAAATAAATGACAATTTTTCCCCAAATGTCCTTATGGTGATTTACTCATCTTGTCGTATTGCATGGATCACAACTCACTGCAACCGCCAAGTGTATAATATAAATCATTGAATACGAGACGCATTTGGTTTTCAATTATTTGTTTTTTTTGTTTTGTTATTTTAATTTTTCATGTATTTGATCGGTCCTGGTGCTTTTAACATCACCAAATTTGTAATTTTAATCATTGATTTTGAATTTTTATCTAGTGGAAGTCATTAATTTGCTCTTTTAGACCTTCTCACGGTGGGTTTTGAGTGCATTTAATGCTAGTTGTGGACCACAGGTATGGTCTACGATTTATATTTCCAAATTTTGGGAACCACGGGTCAGACCTACGGGTGGAAAACCCTAGTTTTAGAACCGCAGGTGTCAGCTGTGGTTCATCGAGACTAGGAAAACCTATAAATTGAATTCCCATTTGAATTTTTTTATTATTTCTTGGTAAACATTAGAAATATGAGAGCTCTAAGAGTGAGAAGACCCTTCATGATCTAAAATTCTACCAAAATATATTGTTATTACACTTCTCAACCTCTATGGTGGATCCTGATCAGCCATCTACTAGCCAGGGCCAAGGTGCGGGTAAGGTAACTAGAAACCGAGACCACACACTCAATACTAGTAAAATGAACTACATTAAGTAATGCAAATAATGAACCTCACTAAACTAATGGTAATGAACCCCACTAGTCTATGCTAGCTTTAGGAGTTTATTTTTATGCTTTAATGGTCTAGGAGGGTACCCAAAATGGGTGTCGCTCCTATACCGCAGTTGGTAGCTACGGTTCCTAGTTGGCAAATTGGGGACCGCAGGTTTCAACTACGGTTTTTTGTTGCTGCTTTTTATTTTTTAGCTCTAGTTAGCTGGATTTTGTCTTAAATTATGCTTTTTATTCCAAAGATTGACTTCTAGATCCTAGAAGCCGGATATTCTAAAGACTCTCCACGAGGCTTTATCCAATGATGATCGGGATTGGTTTTGAGCTGTCGAGTTCGGATACGTCATGGATCTACCCACTATTAGGGTAGATCAATCCTACCTAACTATGTTGGCCTGATGTTGGAATGCATGGACCAACACATTTCACCTACCTACAGGTGAAATGACTATTACTTTAGAGGACGTCTACAGGATCTTTAGGATCCCCATTGATGGCGAGGCCATCGTCTCCTCTACCTCCAGGGTAAAGGAGGCTATTTTTGATACTATCTTCAGCGACCAAAGTGAGGATTCTTAGGATGTGATTGACCATAGAGGAGTGCACATTGGTGAGTGGTACCACGAGGATGTCTTCTCTATATGGGAAGCCATCTTTATGCACCTCATAGTAAAAATTGTGCTTCCAAACTCCTCAGGTGTGAGGATTTCCTGGAACCTCCTATCCACCACTTGGAAGGTGCTGTAGAGCTCTACAGAGGTGTCTCTACTTCTATCTTGGTGGAGCACCCTACTATGTCAAATCTATAGGGAGTTGTACCAGATTACGAAGCATAGCCATAAGGACCTCAACTGTAGTCTTCTATTGTAGATTTTGGGGTGGCAGCACATCCGAATCGAACATCCTACAGATTTGCCACTACGAATCACTACTATTGCTAACAATCATCAGTGTTATACCACCTATTGGCCTCATGAGGAGGAGGGTACCTTCAGTAGGATCCATGCTAGTGATGTCCAACACTATATCAGTCAGTTCGTGGCACTTGACCCAAATGATGTTCAGTGGAAGCCCTATATGGATTGCCCAATGTGGCCAAAGGAGGGCTAGTGGTTGAGATAGGCATACTGTGACATATGGTTGATCAGTTTTAAGGCTAATATTGAAGAGTACCAGTTCTACTATCAGTTCCTATGATAGTTTAGGCTTGTGTAGGATATTCTAGATATCCCCCTCAAGTATCGATGTTTGGTTGTGGAGCACGATCTATAGTGGGTCATTCTAAAGCCTCTAGGATATGCTACTGATGACTACTAGGAGACTGGAGTTAAGACTACTAGGACCACTCTAGAGTATTATGGATGGTGGTCCATGTTTAGATGGTATGACATAGGGCCTCTAGGCGAAGATCTAAAATAGGCAGAGGCAGAGGTAGATCCTGATGTGTGTAAGGTGTGCTAGTGGAAAAATGTTAGTTGGGGCACATCAACCACCACCAAGGAGGATCCCAAGGTTGACCCTGATGAGGAGGCTCTATAGGAGGGTGAGGTCCCTCCCAACAGTGTAAATGGTCAACTCTTAGCTCAGGTGGATGACTTACAAAGTCATCTAGGATGATTCCACATACAACAGATAGAGTGAGATACTACTATCACCACTCTAGAGGTGAGAGTAGCTGACAGGGATAAATACCTTACTAAGATGAAAGATTAGATATAGGATATGACTACGTAGACCATAGATGTAGAGGCTTAGGTTTAGAGATTATAGACTATTCTAGAGTTAGCGTAGGCATAGCAAACTATAGCATAGATGGAGACAGATCTCCTCTAGGTATCAAGGGGGGTTATGCCACCTCCTCACGCTACTATGGGGCCTTTGAAAACACCAGTGATAGGACCAACTGCACAGAATATGATGACTAAGATAGAGTGACTGTGCAATATAGTCATGAGGACCAATGAGATGTATGTATCCTAGCTTGCTCACATTGATCAACTAGTCCTTTATATTGAGATGCATGGGCTATAGGTTCCTAAGGATCCTTTCTCCTTAGAGTCTCAATGTACCAGGTATAGGACCTCAAGGCAATCTATGGTGATCCTAGGTCATAGGAATCATAGGACTGAGAGGACGCACATGTCCTCTAGCACACATGGGGTGAAATCATGTGCCAATCCCAGAGATGTAGGAAAAACTTCAAGGACCGCCAGTTAGGGTACTAGCCTACTTTAGTTACCAGTTTCTCATGTGCTAGGTGCCTTAGGATTTGGAGGTAGGCAGGACCTATAGCAGGACTCACCATAGGTACCAGCATAGATAGGAGAGCAGGCTCTAGAGCACAGTGCTGAGGGAGGCGATGAGAGCTTTGGTATAGGGAGAGAAGACTAGACCTGGGCTCTGCTAGATGCAGATTATACTTTTTCTATTTGAGTGTAAGGTCGAGGACCTACACGCTTTGTAGCCTATGGGAATTTTGATACTCCTCATATGTACTCTTTTTGCACATATATATATATATATATATATGACTTGGTATTTTTGGCTCATTATGTGTATCTGATGTTTAATTTTGATTTTATGTTTATTTGATGCACATGGATGCAATGCTTATGTGATGCTATGTTGATATGATGCAATGTTTATATGATGTAATGTATGGATGACATGCACTAGATAGCTATCTATTTTATGATGATGATGTTATGCAATGATCTATATGATTATATGTGCCATATATAATGGATGCAAATGGATGTAGTATTTATTTTGAACATATATTTATTTTTACTTTGTGGGCATGCGTTTATTTTTATGAAGTTATGGCATGCTATGCAATGTATGGCAATGCATTATGTACATAATCATAATCTAATGGTATTGAACCTGTATGCTTTAATCACTTAAAACATAAATAATGAATGTAAACTATGTATATGAATTTTAAAATGTGACACCATAGAATGTATGAAAATCATTCAAAATAATTGATAATTCTCATTACGAGAACTTAATCAATTAATCACCCATATATGAAATGCAGTGAAATGGATTGGTATAATGCTAATGAATGAATATGTCATTATGTATATTTTTCTTTGCTGCACTATATAGTCAGTGGCCGTCTAAACATCATTTTTGATATTCATGTGGTATATATCCTATATGTTTGATTGTGCTTTATAAAATGCATTCTAATGAATGAATGACTCGTATTTTTGATTTTTAATGATATTTGGTATCTTGTTGCTATTAGATAAATTTTTGGGGTTTTCCTTTAAACTCAAACACCCTAGTAGACTTCTCCAAAAATCGCATACTATCTATACAAGGCTTTTATTGGACAAGGCTTTTGTCGTGACAGACCCAACTATTCATTATCCCTATGTGTACATGTGAGTATTTTTAGATAGATCATAAACATACCCCGTATGTCAGTCGGGACTCTTTCAACCCATATGTGAGATAGGGTTCCTCATACGATCGTACCATCCTTGTTTTAGCTTTGATTAGACTTATACAACTAGACAATCCTAGGTACCTAGAGCTAGCTCATCTTGCAAATTTATTAGGGCTACCCCTCCAAATGCAGGCGGGACTCTTTCAACCCATTGCTACATTTGGGGATCACCTAATAGAACTACCCCTCCGATTGCATGCGGGACTCTTCCAACCCATTGTTGCAATCAAGGATCACTCTATGGCTTTCAAAAGGTGGACAATCCAAGGATTCAAGTTCTCACCCTTCTTACTTGCTCATATGTAGTGATAAAAATCACTATTAGTCCATGTGTTACCATTTTATTTGAGCAAGGTATTTTTATAGTGCTTTTGATTCACTATGTCACTTTACATTTTGATTTGAACTTGGTATTTTGTACTTTTGCACTTTGTAACTTGGGATTTAAACTTTGTGACTTTGGGATTTATAGGGGAAATTCTTGTCCTTTTTCCAAAGTACACCTTTCTAAACCAACTATTTGCAAGATAAGAAGGTCATGAAACCCATCTATCTAGATACCTAAGACTGCTTTCGCAGCTTTCATCATCTCTTGTCTTAGTAATATTTTATATTGTTTTGCTTAGTTATAGGATTCTGATATGTTGAAGCACTATCCCAACTAATAACCTTATCTATAATAGCAAAGCAAGCTTTCTATAATATTTGAAGAACCCACTAGGTATAGCTGAGTGACTGGAAAACTTAATATACATACATATTTCTCCATAGGTATCGTGTATGAATGCAATTAATTATGATAAATGCAAGGGTGCATGATTGAAACACAAACGTGTGATCATTTGTAATATTTTGATAGACACATTACACTCTACTGTAGAATGCAATGGATGACAAATGCCTAAATGCAATATGATGATGTGAATGCATATATAAAAATGCAAACTACAAAAGCAAATGTTTTTGGATTTTATGCTTTACCAATATTTTTGGAATTTTATATATTTTCAAATTTTTATACATTTTTGGGCTTTCATATTTGACCAAACGATGAGTATATATGCCTTTGGAGTTTTTTAGGGTTGACCAAGTGATTTTTAGAAATCCTTGGAGCTTTTTGAATTGACCAAAGGTCTTATAAATGCCTTTGGAACATTTTAGTTGACCAAACTCTCAACAAGAGGGCATGGAGCCTTTTAGGATGACCGAGAAGCTACAGGAACTCTCAGAGCCTTTGGGTTGACCAAGTGATTTTAGAAATCCTTGGTGCCTTTTTGGGATGACCGAGTGGCTTTAAGCAACCCTTGGAGCCTTTGGGTTGACCAAGAAATTTTTAGAAATCCTTGGTGCCTTTTTGACTAACCAAAGGGCTTACAGATGCCTTTGGAGATTTTTTTGACATGACCAAATCACTCGAATGAGAGTTTGGAGCCTTTTGGATGACTGAGTAGTTATAGGAACTCTCGGAGCCTTTGGGTTGACCAAGAGATTTTAGAAATCCTTGGTACCTTTTTTACTAACCAAAGGGCTTACAAATGCCTTTGGATCTTTTTCTGCTACACTCTCTAAGCATAGAATGCCTTAATATGGATGATGTTGAGAGGTTCAAGCTCCTCAACACCCCCTAGCAATGTCAAGTGATAGGTACCCGGACCAATATTTTTAGATATGATATAGGGTCCTAACCAATTAGCCGTAAATTTTTCTTGCATATCGGGTGGTAAATTCAAGTTATATTGGTTTTATTTTAGCACAAGATCCCCAAATTCAAAATATCTCTGGTGGACTTTGATATTGTAATCTCATTTGAGTCACTCCTAATAAACATGGAGATGCTCAAGGGAATTCACGCGACATTCATCGAGTAGCATCAGTTGATCTAGGTGAACTTATCATGTGACGTCGTCATCGATGAACTCTTTCAATGCGATGCACAACATTGGAATTTCCAACTTTAAGGGCATAATGGCCCCAGTGTTATATACTAGTGAAAACAGAGTTGCCCCAGTGGGAGTCCGAATGCTAGTTCTATAAGCCCATAATGCAAGGGGTAGCTGTGTATGCCAATCCTTGTGGTGTTCTTGCACTATATTTTTCAAGATGGCTACCATAGTATTATTTGAGGCCTTAGCTTGCCCATTTGCCTATGGATAATATGGAGATGCAAAACTATGTTTGATGCGGTACTTAGAGGTTAAAGCTCACACAATTTTGTTCTTAAAAGAAGTTCCATTATCCAAAACTATTTTGGATGGTACCCCAAAATGACTTATGATATGCTCCATTATGAACTCTGTTATGCGATCTCCCATGGTCATTGTTAAGGGAATGGCTTCCACCCACTTTGTAAAATACTCAGTAGCCATAATGATGAATGTATGTCTTCCTGATGATGGAGGAGAGATCTTTCCAATTAGATCAAACTCCCACTGAGTAAATGGCCAAGCCGCTTGAATGGGCTATAAGGCCTGTGATGGAAGGTGCATAATATTAGCATGATGTTGATATTTGATGCATTTCTTGACATACACATTGCAATCCTTATCCATAGTGGGCCAATAATAACCCATTCAAAGGATGCACTTGACGATGGCCATGCCATTGAAATGGCCATCGCACGTACCGTCATGAGCTTCTAAAATTTCCCAAGATGACTCTTGGGGCTCAATACAACGAAGGAGAACTCCATCATAAATTTTATGGTACAAAATATCTCCTATCAAGACAAATTTAGTCACTTTCTATTTAAATATGCATCTTGCGGCATGCGATAGTCCTTCCGAGACAAAACCAAGTCTTAGGAATTATTTAATCTGTGACATCCAATTTTTATGAGCCTCAGCTTTGACCACTAACACAACTTGTACCTCCTATGTATTTACTTTTACAAATGTATACTGGGATACAACCTTGTGGTGAATGGTGGTGCCACTCCCCGTAGGACTCTGGGAGGTTAAAGACCCCCAGGGTGCTTTCTTGAGAAATTCTTCAGCTTTGCAGAACCAATTAGCTTTTGGTTCCATACTAATCATGTTGACTAATTATTTTTTATCAAAGGTTGCACGCTCTACTACAGGATGCGAGAGCATCTTGACATGGATGGTAGTGAAGTTGGTAGATGGATTTTGAGGGATTAAGGATCCCAAAGAAGCCATGGTGTCTGCAAATCTATTTGACGAACAAGGGATTGCCTCGATGTTGTACCATTCTAGTTTAGCCAGATATGTGGCAAAAATATATTTATAGGCTTTCAGTACTAGACATCGACACTAAAATAGTCCCTTCACTTGGTTAATTATGAGTAGGGAATCGCCAAAGATGTTTAATCTCTTGATATTCATGGCAATGGCTGTATGAAGGCCCAAAAGTATTCAGCATTATTATTGGTGCATGGGAAGTATAGTTTGAACAACAAGGGCATTGGAGCTCCTTACGGTATGAAAAACACTATCCCTATGCTAGCTCCTTTGCTTGCACTTTGAACCATCAAATAACAAAGTCATATCAACATTGTTATCTAGTTCTTCGGGTTCAGGAGCTTCGCATACTACAAAAACTACATCATCCGAAAGCTCAATTATGAGAGACCTACTGTTGGATAGTGGCACCTCATATAACTGATCTACTATGACCTGTCCCTTAATGGACTTCTGGATTACGAATTATAGATAAAATTCTATCAATAGCATGATCCACTTTGTAGTATGTGTATTATGATATGTCTTGTTCATATATACTACAAAGGATTTTGTTTTGATATTACATATGTCATATGACTTAACATATACTGCCAAAATTTCTTGGTAGCAAACACTACTGCTAAACATAGCTTTTCCACATATGCATATCCTAGATCATAACTTACCAAGGTTTGGCTAATGTAATATATGGCTTGCTCTTTACCTTGTACATTCTTTTGGGCCAACATGGTCCCTAACACAAAGTCTGTTGTTGATATATATAGCAGAAAAGGTTCTTCTAGCATTGGTGGAGCTAACACTAGTGGCATTTCCAGGTATTGCTTTATCTCAGTGAAGGCTACCTTGCAGTCCTCGTCCCAGTTGAATGGGACACCCTTATGTAGTAGTCAATTCATGGGTCGACATTTATTCGATAGCTGGGTGATAAATCACTTTATCAAAGCTACCTTGCCTTGGAGGCTCCTTAATTCCTTAATATTGCTGGGAGGACACATTTCCAAAATGGCCTTGACCTTCGTTGGGTCTACTTTAATGCCTCTCTTGGAGATAATGAACCCTAAAAATTTTCTAGAAGTTATGCCAAATACGCACTTCTTAGGATTTAGCCTGACGTTGTGCTCTATCGAGTGATCGAAGAATTTTCTCAAGACCTTCACATGCTCTTCTCATAGCAATGACTTGGCTAGCAAATCATCGATATAATCTTCCAAAATTTTGTGCATATAGTCATGAAAAATGTATGTCATGGCCCGTTGGTATGTAGAACCAACGTTTTTGAGACCAAATGGCATAAATTTTTAGTAAAATATTCCCCATGGCGTTATAAACATGGTTTTGTGCTAATATTCAGGCTTAATCTAAATTTGATTATAACCAAAAAAATAGTCCATTAAGGAGAGCATTTCATGATCATCAATAGAGTCTACTAGAGCATCGATATTGGGTAACAAAAATAAATATTTTGGTGTTGCCTTGTTGAGATCTCTAAAATTTGTACAAATACGGATCCTTCCATCTGGTTTTCCTATAGGCACCATATTGGATACCCATTCTAGATAGTCAATGGAAATGACAAATTCTACATCCAACAATTTTTGCAATTCATATTTCACCATTAAGGCTACTATTGGATGCATATTTCTGAGCTTCTGCTTGATGGGCTTCTTGGACGGGTCTAGAAAAAGGTTATGAGTAACCAATTTTGGGTCTATACCGGGCATATCTTTGTATGTCCAAGAAAAAAGGTCAGGTCTCTCTTTCAGTAGAGGGATGATGCTAGCGTGCTCATCTGGAGTGAGACTCATTCCAAATTTAACCTTATCTGGATTTGTGGGGTTGTTACTAATATCCACTTTAAAGGTTTCCTCTACTAACATATGGGATCCCTTCTCAAGCTGATGAGGCATAGGGATCAAATGGATGTCATCAGTTGGATTTATATGTTCTTCATTGGAAGTATTTTTAGCGTGATCCACATCATAAGTGTAGCCTGGTCCAAAATGAAATGGTTGCAACATCTCTTAATTTGGGAAGAAATATTTAGGCTCTACTGGTGAATCAGTGTGATCCCAATTGATAGCATCCATGTTTAGATGCAATGTCTTGGAAATATTTGTAGGATTGCAAAGTGGAGTGGTAAAATCAATGGAGACCATGCTGATGGAATGGAATTTATCTCTAGGACCACACAAACTGAACTCTACATCATCTGTGTAGCTTCCATGCCAAATATCTGGCTCGGATGGCACGGGGATGAAAGGGTCCTCCCTATGGGATGCCCAAAAAACTGGATCCTTTGTGCATTGACTGCAAAATGGGATATCTTAGCTTAAGTAGCTTGACATAAGTAGGTGTATGGTGAAAGAGCCTTTGATATTCCTCTTCCAAATTTATTCTTTCCCTGAGGCGACGCTAGAGATTAATCTCTCAATGCAAACCTGTAGCTATAACAGTTGGCAAAACCTAAGGTGGATTCTGATTACGCAGGTGATGAGGCCCCAAATATGACATCTCCAATGAATCCTCATCATCACTATAAAGATATAATCTTTCATTTCCCCCAATATGTAAGGGGAAATCTACCAGATGTGGCCCCATGTATCTGATTTTGTGGGCACTATCATCACTATTCAGATAGACAAGATAAAACGATTGTATATACAACACCAACCTAAAAACTATCTCTGCTTCCTCTTCAAAGTGATTTGCATTAAGAGGCACATCTTCTATAACATACTCCAACTCCACAAGCAATAGATGTAGTGGATATACTAGCCTCGGATCGGTCATCTCAACCTCATTGCTATGATTGCTACTATGAGTAGGCCACTCTATCGTGTCCATGAATATTGGGATATTATTTGGATGAGGCCTTAATTAGGCTTACTCTTTCTCATCTTCATAATCACTATCAACCATGAAATGCTCTTGTATCTCATCTAATTGCTCTTTAGGCAGCAAATAGCATAGAAATTCCAAAATCACGAAGGCTAGGTAAATTTCCTCTTTGGATTAATCATCATTTGAGGACTCGCAATCTACATCATAACTCGATCTTCTCATTTCAGAGGTGGACCCCTCTACATATTCACTACAAATATCTCTTGAATCGATATCACCTAGAATGATGGGGTTGTGTCCCTGTATACCAATATCATCGATTGTGATACGGTTTTGATGACCTAGGTTGCCTTTGGGGTTCTTCTCCGAGAACTCTTCATGTTCAATCTTTGGTCTCTCAATGGTGATGACTAACACCATTGGGTTGTTTCCCCAAAGGCTAGACATGTTAGGATGATATGGATTAAAATCCACATCGTCCCCCAGACCCAGGTACAAACAATCCAATGATGCAGTGAGTAAATCATCATGTCCCTAAATTTGCAATCCCAATCCAAACCTATCAGTTGCCAACTGATAATTTGGTTCAAGAGGGGTTCTTCATCCTTGTTCAAAAATACCAAGGCTGTATCCATGCTAATGATAGAGCTCAAAAATATGTATGGCATACTCGAGGTTGGACAAGTATCGAACGTTCACCATGAACTATTTGTCATCATCCACCTCCATGGGTGACCGTGTTGGAACTTGATCCAACCTAGCATAAATAAAGTTTCTTTGGTTGGGTGGCTCACCCAAAAGTACTATGAATCCAACTAGGTATCGATGGGCTATCGATCGGCCCATGTCTTGTGTAGTCTTTAAAATAGGACTAAAGGTCACATTTTACACAAGATACTCACCCAAACCTATGCTAGCTAGGTGAACAGTCATCTGGGGTATGGATGACCCTGATGATGATGCAAGCAAAGTAGGCTGAGGTGCCTCCTCGACTTGATCTTGGGATTCCTCTACCTCCATGGGAGTGGCAGCCTTAGTGGTGACTGGTTTGGGCACATTATTTTATTCTTTCCTGCCCAATTTCACCTCTAATTTCTTGTCATTCTGATGCATTGCTGATGCACTCAGTCTCAAAGAAGTTGCAGTGGTATGTTCAGATCTGTTTGATACAGATATCGATGGTTGAACATGCACCAAATTTTTACCTCTTGGAACCCTCATCGACAATGTGGGTCATATGTCCAAGTGCATTGATGGGATAATGAAACCCCCTGGAAAATATGCTAAGTTCATGAACTTGAATGGTTCTTCATATGATGAAACCACATGAACTTGTCCCTCATGTATATACTTGACACACTGATGGAATATCGAGGGAACACAACACATTTCATGAATCCAAGGCCTCCCTAGTAGGATGTTATACAAGGCACTCTCTATCACATGACACATTACGAGAATGGTATTTAGTCCCACCTAAATATGTAGGATAATCGTGCCAACCATAGAGCATAGTGCATCATTAAACACTCTCAATGTAAAGGTGGTTGGTACGACGAGTGATTTAGGCAATTTCAAATGGTGTAGTGCCTTAGTCATGATTATATTTATTGATGATCTAGTGTCAATCAAGACCCTTTTGAATGGCACATGGTTAACACATGAAATTATATGTAGTGGTGGATCAGCCACGCTTGTAGAGACCATTTTCACTTCATGGTCGTAGAATTGGATCATTGTTTCCTGGCACTGTTGTACGTGCCCCATGAATTTTGTGAATGCATATGCATCCTAGGATTGTACCTCAATGGACTTTAGAATATCCATAAGAGTTTCCCTGTGCTTATGGGACTATTGTATAATCTCATATATAGGAGTCATTTGCAGGTTTTGAACCAGCCTGCTCCTAATGGTCACCACCAATATCATTGGTGGGTCTGGAATATTTTGTGCCTACCGCTACTGGGGCATGGCTTGTATTTGAATGGGAGCACAAGGTTGATTTGGCCGTTCATACCTCCCATGTCTAGTAATAACATTGACCATGCCGACAAACCCCTGGGTAGGTGATTCGACTCGCACTTGATTGATGTGGCTAGTGTCGTTACGGGGCACCTCATTGTTTGGTAATGGATTTTTAAAAATCCCCATGTTTTGGTTGTCTAGCGCCTAGGGATTTCTTGGTACTACAAGATCTCATTTTTCTATAATATTTTGCACAATGTGTTTGAAGGACCAACACACCTCAATGTCATAGCCTTTCGCTCTATGAAATATGCAAAACAACTCTTCCTGATAGTCTTTGAGCTTGGGTTGATTTGGATCAACCATATTGAATTCGAGTAATCGTATTGCCTTGGCCTCATAGAGCTGACAAAATATCAATGTCATTGATTTCGTCAATGGAATAAATATCTGAGGTGGGCGATGCTCTTTGTTTTTGCCCTTGTAGTTATTTTTACGTTGGTCATATTGCGCAAGAGGAGGATGAGCTTGATAATTCCGTTTCTTTTGCTCCTTATCCTCATTTTTGAGATTTAGTACCACTTGATTCACATGGGCCTACTTGCCCTGTTGGTTTGAGGTACTCTTCTTATATCCCTCTTTCCTAGTTTTTAGCTTCAAGTTACCTTCCTACAACTTGATATCCTCAATTACCTTGGCTTGCGCCCAAGCTTCTTCAAATGTGGCATACTTCTGTAGCTACAATAGTAGCGAGATGTTCTTGGCACAACTCTTTGTAAACATTCGGGTTAATTTTGTGGCAAGAATCGAGAATGGCAACTTTACCATTAATCTCCTCCACCTCTTCTTGTACTGTTCTATTGGCTCATCGTCGTGCTGAGCTAGCACAGCCAAATTGAAAAGGTTGGCCTGTTTCTTGATGCTGAAGGAATAGCATTCAAGAAATACATCAGCTAATTGCTTAAAATTTGTTATGTTGTGTTTCTTTAGCTAATTAAACCACTCTCGGGTCGACCCAGATAGTGTCATGACAAACGTATGCAACAACAGTGCATCATTGTTCTCTATCTAGAAGTAAGCATCTAGAAAGCTCGTGACATGTTCTTGCGTCTCTTCATCACCCTTGAATTTTTCCAACCTGGGCATCTCAAAATGCTCTAGGTATGGGGGCGTAGGTACTGAGGGATCTAAAGTTTCATTGTGAATTTTTCTTAGTGTCAACTTTTGGACAATCGTGCCTTGTCTCTCAATTGCCTTGACCTTCTCAGCCAAAGCTTTGTAAGAATTAGAATATAGAAAGTCCTCCTCCCTAATTCAGTGTGGAGTCGATCTGGGAGGTACATTCCTCTTCTATCAAGGTGGAGGGTGTTGCTCTTCCTCCTCCTCAACTCAAGAACTCTCGGGATATTCTTGGTTGCATCTATTCCCCTCTTGTTCCTCATAATGTTGTTGCCTCTGATTATCGATCGAGGACGATCGCTCTCTATGATGGGTAGTGATATGAGTGTGAATGCTTGCACACTCATGGTGCATGTTAGCTTGCAAAAAATCCTTCCTATGCACCTAATATCTACGATCATCTTGAGAGTATAGGCCAACCCTATCCAACCTATCTTCCTACTCTACACGCTCCTTTTGGACGAGGATGCACTCCTCATGCAAGCGCTACTCATACAACCTTTGTATAGTAAGCCTCTACACCTAAAGATATTTATATTCGATGCATTGTATCTCTAGGTGAGCATCCTACAATTGATCTTGGAGGAGTTGATATTTTTACTCAAAGGCCAGTTGATTTGATCTTTTGACCTAGTCAGTCATCGGAGGCCTTTGATATGCTTGCTCTATACAAGTGACCTTATGGGTTTTGTACCCATATGACTGATATGCTATGCTTTTGCCTCTATTTGTGAATATGACATCGACATCATGTTGTATATTTTTCTATGTGCCACCATGCATGGATGGTGGACACAAGACATAAGGGTTCTTAGAAGCCTCTCCATGCTCTCTAGTAGTTTTAATGGTGCTCTTGCTATGCTAACTTAGAGCATGAGTGGGTGAAGTCGAAGGCTTGCAGCCTAGCTGCTCTAGCACACTACCTAGACCATCTAGCTATCTAAACCTCCACCTCTCATGGGGTGGTGTTCCATTAGCTCCCACCTTCGACATATCGATGTTGATCTTGCATGCTATAGTATGTGTGGGAGTATGGGTAGACTTGCGCTCAACGGGGAGTTTGTATACTTACCCCTACATGGGAAAACCTCTATTCCTTCTATAATTATAATGTGGGGGTATAGTACACCCTATAGACTTAGTGTATATGGGTACCAATCTGGTCCCCTACATGACATACTCTTCGGTCGATCCCATGGATGTGCATGCACTATAGTCTCGATAATGGATTTCGAGTGAAGCACCCTCAAGCTGAGAAGCCCCATGCTCTAATCTACGTCTAACAGTATGCACTGATGCTAGTCTATCAAGGGTACGCTAAATGGGATCCCCTTGTGTTGAGTTGTCTCCTCTAATGCTCATAGAACATCATTCCATTTGCTCATGTGGTTGAGGACTAGACACGTGTAATTGTGAATTGGTTAGGGCTTGGTCATCAACCTCAGGCTTGCACCTTTGTCGACCACCCCGTGTATCCACCATAGTGTACCTAACATCTAGATGTATCTTTTATTATAAAACAAGGTATACAATGATGCTTATCTTATTTTTAAATTTTAAAACATGCCCTAAACTATTTGATGTTGTTTCAAAATGTGTTGTATCAGTATGAGAAACTCTCACGTGTTTTGCAAAATCATTGGATTTTATTCTCAGTTTAATTGGCTTTCACCTATATACTCGAACAAGCCAAACTCACCCAGCATACTATGCACAATGATACACCCTTCCAAAGATGAGTGCGTGCTATTTTGCATAGATAGGACAATTCTTGGGTCAGCCTTGGCAATGAGCGGGTCCCAATAATATAATTTCAAATGAGCCAACCAAGTGGTAATGACATCCACTATTGGTCTCAATAAAATGGGTTGGATGTGAGAGCCCAATGCCACTGATGTTTAAAATGAAACGTGGTGTGTGTGGTTCATTTTACTTTGCACAAAGACAAATGCATAAAATAGCATTCATATGATCATTCCTACATGATATGCATAAGAAGGAACATTTTAAATTCACAAAGGTATGCATGCTATGTCCTACATGACGTTATGACAATGCAATTACGATGACATGGCCTCTAATTGGGTCTCATGCATGCAAATGACCACATAATTTTATCAAGGTCATTGTATTCTAGGGTAGACTGCAATCAGAGGTCCGATGTTCCTAGCAACACCTTTCTAATGGAAAGAATGTGAAAGAAAATTAGGACTTATTCATTGATCCTTTTCCTTTAATGTACCTAATTTGCCATCGATTTGTCGCTTACTATAAAAATATAGAGGAGAAAATGTAGAACAAAGAATGAAAATAGAACCTACCTCAACTCCTGATCTACTACCAAGTGGTTTCTCTGTTGTCTGCTACTTTTGTTGTAAAATGCAACTTTGGTATGCAGGTTGTAGTGTAAACTATAGGTGACAACCGCTGGCCAAAAATAATCGTAGCTGTTAGCTGTGGTTAGTGTCTAAGATAAAACAAACAAAAATGTCAACACTCAGGGGTTAGAAATATAGATTCCCATCGTGATTGCCATCTGTAACCACCAAAGAGGCTCACACCCGATCTAACTATCACAATCGAAGAAAAATACACAAATAGGCATGCATAATTTGATAACAAGAAATAACATGAATACAAGGAATCCTTTATTAATTTCAATGAAGTCAAATTACATATTCGTCCCTCTTAGGGATACCCATTTGATACATTAATTACAATAGTGTTTAATATCTATAGATGGTAGGTGTGATCAAAATACCCCTCAGGGTGACACAAAATGCTCTAGGGTGTTGATGACCCTCTTCTTCGCAATGGGGAAGGGATTGGATGCTTTATATCTCATTTGGAACTATTCCTTGCAATCAAGAAACAACAAGAATTTCAAAAATATAGGCAGCCTCTCGTGATGAGGCCCTTTTAAGTAAAATGTATAATGACACCATTAACATGCATAATCAAGAAAGCATAAAGAAAGTTTCTAAACTATGCAAAGTGAATCAAGATTCATGTACTAGCATAAAGTAAAATAGCATCTACACTATGCATGGATCAAAATATAGAAAATGAAACATAAACATGCATAAAGAAAGCATTTTAGCCCTAATTGAAACATAAGCATAAAATGTGAATCTAGCCTAGTTCTAAGGTCAAAAGTCTTCTAAAATGCTATTCAATCACAAAAATAACTAATCTAACCTAAATAGCTGGACAAAAAAGAAAAGAGTAAGGTGATATGTTACCTATTGTAAACCATAGCTCTGGTGAGCGGTCTGCACTGTGAACCATGGTTGATAATCATAGTTTGACCTTTGATAAGTTTACCCTCAAAATTAGGGGTAGTGGGCTCAATCTCCTTATCCAAATTGATGTTCAAGGGTTGCCTTCGATGTCCTCAAAATTATTTGGCAATAAATTTGATGTAAATGTCCTTCGTTTACCTGGATTTGTGTTTCTTGATTCTCCTAAGAACCTAGGGAATCCATAATGTAATTCATCATGAATGGTGGCAAAAGGGTCAGGGATTAAGTGAAATAGCTCAATCTCTTAGTATACTCAGTTTGAGTGTACAATTCACCATGGCTTTGCTGCTCAAATCTCCAATGCTTGCTCTCTTTTTCTCCCCATTTTGAGGGGGTATTTATAGCATGCCCCTAGGGATAGGGGTGGCTTCATGGAGAATCCAAGACCAAGAAGGTTGATTAGGACAGTTGGGATGAAAGCCTCTGGAATATTTCGTCCTTCAACTACCTCCTTCTAGATATTTTGGTCATTCCAACCGATTTGGCTCGGATGGAAGGCCTAACTGAACTTCAGTTAAGATCGTAGGTCACAGTTGTGGTCTAGACTGCAGACCGTAGGTGTCAACTATGGTTTAGACTGAGACCGTAGGTCTGGGCTACAATTCAGACTGCTTAGGCTAAAATGCCTAAATTGGTGGTTAGAACCACTGCTCTATCTTGGAGTTTGTCCAAGATCCTCCATATGGTCTTGTAGCATGTCCATATGGGTAGTCACCCTCGACATGACACATTTTAGGTGTCTACACTATAACTCTTGCACATTCACTCTCTTCTTTCAATCAAAACCAATGCATAAGTTTTTTTCTCAAAACTAATCTATAACTCTTATCAATTATTCCCAATTTCAAGCAAAAACAATGCATAACTTTGCTCTCAAGACTAATCTATAACTCTTATCAATTATTCCTAGTTTCAAGCAAAAAAAATGCACATCCAATAATTCCTTATACCTCCAATCTCATGACAACAAAAATATTTCCTTCAAACAAAACCACCTTGAGAAAGGAATTAAATCACCATACCTTTAAATCTGCCACAATGATGATAATCTTCTTGTGCATGTGTTTTTCCAAACCTGTTTTGTCAAAAATAATTTTCCTTTCTTTTGCAACTATAAAAACAGGTTAGCAAATCTCTTTTTCCCTTCTTAAATATATTTTAAATCATTCACTCAATAACTCTTATCAAAATATAAACAATAAAGCTCTAGAAATAATTCCTTATATCTCCCTTATTAAAAATTAGTATAAAGATTTAATACAATCAAAATAATCTTTTATTTCATTTTGTATAATCCAAAAAAAAAACTAATTTCAATTGCCAATGCTACACCTTATAACTCCAACTTATAATATACAAAATACAATAATCAATGTCACACCTTCTAACTCCTAAATTAATCAAAAATAGTTTTCATACCTTTCACATCAAAATATTTTACTACCACAAAGGGGGTTTGATCCCTAGACCTTCCAAAGCGTAGATCCTTGCCAATGTCTCCTTGAACGGCTGGGCTAGCCAAGTGGGTAACACCAAAATGGGGTGTTGCTTTATTTAAATATCTTATGCACTTCTACCCAACAAAAACACCATGATGCTTTTGGGATTCGACCCTCGAACTTCATGCACAACAGTGACTTACCACGACCTAGCCAAATGGCTGGGCTGCTCCACATATTAAGAATGAAAAGGAAGCACTTAGCATATAAACCTTCATTCCTTCACAATTTCATCACATATCAAAAATATGATGCCACTGGGAATTGAACTCTGCACTCTCTACTTTGTAGTGCCCTAACCAAGGCTAAACAACCAGTTGGGATACCTCGATGGTTGGAACCAATAGGGGACCTATCTCTTCCTTATTCGGTGTTCCTCTTTGCTTCATATATTTTTGAATTTACGTACGAGTAGGATATATTTGCTTTAGAAAATATTTTGATTACAACATTCACGTTGGTCAATCAAATGAAATATTTTACCTCCATATATATATGCTTTATCTTTCACTTTGGGAGGTCGAATCATAGTCTTATGTGTGATTTTAAATTTTCTCTCCAAGTACTTTGGCACCTTTGCTTGTAACCCAACCTTATATTATAATATTTTAAATCCTTGATTTAAATATTATAGTATTTATATTTTAAACCTTTGTCCTTTGCTTGTAATAAACCTTACCTTGAATAATTTGTCCATCCTTATAAACTCATCATCCTTGAAGAATATTTTTGCCTTGAGTACCATGAACCCTTTGACATCAATGACAACTCAATATTTCCAACACCTCGAAGTGAAAAGGGTATTTCTTGCTTGTCCCATTATGCACATAGTCCAAAAATAAAAAACAATGGTTTTCACCACTATCACAATTACTTCCAAATACAATAATGAGTAGTAAGGATGGGGTAAAATTATCATCACACTTCGGTTGAGAATATTATTTCCCAAAGCTCTAAATATTTTACACATCACACACCACAGATCCTCAAGTTGTACGGATAGAACTACATTTCCAGTCAAAAGGTTAGGTAGTTCACATCTCCAAAGATTAGAGATCATATTATTGGACTATGGAGATAATCTCCACTAGGGATATAGACACTTGACTAGTAGTGGAGTATGCTCATGTGGGGCAACACATCTCTCTTGAAGAGACCTCTGATTGCACATATAGATAGTCTAGTTTCTTGGTCTTCTCCATGATAGGTTTCATCTTTAATTTACTCCATATGGGTCAATGAACTCACTTGCACACATATTGGTTCTTGATTGCCTTGAGTCATTAACATACTCTTGATTTAGTAAATGAATTCACTACACACACATTTGGTCTTAGAGAAATTAGACAGAATTTAGTGAGTTTGTTTGATATCACTAGTATGTCTGAGTCTCTGTAAAACAATCAATTTTCCATATCAACATCCATATTAGTTTTCCATATCAACATCCATATCAGTTTTCCATATCAACATCCATATCATTACATGAGTCTTTTATTTCACAGACCACCATTTTGGTGCCCTTGATTAAATAACAATGCTACATATGATCAAGGAAAATCTAAACTATGAATGATCATTAGAGCATTAATTCATTTGCATTCATACACATTATCATTGCATTATCATCCATCACACATATACACATGCATTCACACAAAAACATCCACACAAAATCATAACACAAAAGTAAAAACCATGTATATATATATAGAAATATCGCATGTACAATGAATATCCAAAGGCTATATACAATGGAGCACTAAGGCTCATATACAAAAACTACATCTAATCACTATCTACCACCTATAGGAGGACCCTTGAGAACTTGATGGAGCCCTAGACCTAGAGCTATGTCTAATATCACTATGCCTAACAATCCCAGATATGGAGGAAAAAGGTCAATCTGGTAATCCAATGTAGTGTTGCATCAATAAATCCTCCAACTCCCAGATGTATCCATCTCAGGATCAATGTTGTAATACATCCTATCTCTAACAATGGTCCCTCTATGCTAGCTCTTCTTGGAGCCTCATGATCCTTTCCTCACCTCCACTTGTATCTATATGTATCTCTAGCTCTACTTGCAGTCAAGATGTATCTATATCTCAAGTTGTTATCACAACATCTTGCTCCACCACCATTTGTTGAAGCTGATCCCACTCCTCCTCACTCCAATATGAAGGTCTCTCAAGAACCTTCTCCATGTCTACCTAGCCACCATCATCTCATCCAATATATGGAGGTTTCTCTACTACATCCCTCACCCATATCCCTCTATTGCTAGATCAAAGATGTCTTTGAAATCTGGGAGCCTCATATACCTCCTTCGCCTTGGCCTCTACCTCATACTCATTCCCACCATACTTATCCACTACTTGACTAGGTACCCATGGTGGCTACATAGTGAACCATGCAACATACTCAATAGTATTCCCTGCATCATCCATATTGAGGAGATATATCTCCTCATAATAATCATAATTCACCTACCATACCTCTACACAAAGCAAACCTATCTCATATCAATGATGCTTGTACAACATTTATACCTTAGGAATTACCTATTGTAGTCCAAACTATCATAACACCCGTGAGAACTGGATCAACTCCACCTCACTTCCATATTTCCTGATCACCCATATAGCTTGTTGAACTCTCTATAGTTGCTCCTTATCGCTAGTCCACTCAGCCTCTTTCCATGGTCTCTAATACACCTAATTAAGTGTTAGCTCTACCCATAGATCTATGTACTACTAGCCACTATAGCTAGGAAAACTTGGCTAAACCTCCTTAGATACCTACCACCTCAAAGCATAGGGCTCCTCTCCATCTCAAATCTCAGTAGGCAAGCCCATAGTCCAAGTTATACTAAAGTGCTCCCAACTCCTTCTACCCCCACCTCTTCACCTCATACAACTCTAAGTATAGTTTTGTCAGTAGAGTAGATGTCCATGCATATGCCCGAGATACATCATTCATATCATACACTAGCCTGATAATATTCCAATAAAACTGATAGCCAATACTGTTAAGTGCCACTATGTTTATCAATAGAAACATGACCAAGGTGGGTAATACCTCTAACTTCTTATTAGCATACATCACCAAGTATTTGATCCCTCTACCCCTCACACACATATCCATCCATTGGTATTTGAAGATCTAACTCATATCATATCCCTTATTGTTTCTAACCTTGATGTGTAGCCCTTCCATTGACACTTGAAGGATGCAATATACATCCTTGAGAATCACTGTTGCCTCTCTAGTAAGGAGCTGAAAGATCCCCTTATCTAGATCCTAACTCTTTGCCAAGGTAGAGATATACCCCTTATTTTCCCTAACCACATCAATCCAGGCTACTTGAGCCATCCCCACAACCTCCAACCAATCCCACCACTTCTTTTGCAACATCTTTCTCACCCCTAGTATGAGAGGCAAGAACGGATGTCGAGCCTCCAAGATCCTCAATTGTAGCACAACACATACACAATGCAAGCACATTAATGTCACATTCATTGCATAATTCAATTTTTTTTGTACAAATCCAAACAAGAGTTCCAAGGGCACTTACCTCAACTACATGCATCTTTGATCCTATATTATTTAATCCCTCCATCGTCATGGCCTTCACTCCACCACACTCCTTCACTCCACCTCACTCCCTCACTCACTCACTTCTTCAAATGCAACTTCTAGAACTTTTGAACATAATAATGAATCTAATTTTACCTTTGTAGACTATATATAGCTATTTTTGGTACCATAAAATTCCCATGGGCATTCATAGGGTGTATTGAAATGCTGACCAACATTTACAGAGTGGCAAATGTTGATCGATGTTTGTACATGACATAGATGCTAGCCGACATTTGGCTTCAAATCTTGTAAAAAAACCAAAATACTCCAAAAACATAGCTTACCTCCACAAAATCACTCCACATTGCATACATACATTCATTTCATCATCATATCATGTTTTATGAAACCAAAATTTATTTGGGCACTTAATTTTCATTTGCGACCAAAAGTCATAAAATTGCATTGCCAACTTCAAAAACATCTCAAAATGGTCCAAAATTACACAAAATGACCATATTCATCATTTGAATTATCCATCCCATCATTTCATCCATATTTGTGATAACATGGATTTATTTGGGTGGTTAAATTTTATTTACGACCAAAAAGTTGCAAAATTGTTCAAAGTTGCTCCAAAAACGCTCCAAAATAATGAAAATTTTCACAAAATCAATTAATTCATTCATTAATACATTTTTCATCATCACATATTCATTTCAACATCATCAAATTCATCAATAATTGCATTTGCATCAAAAATTTGCCAAATTCACATACAATTTCAAGTGAACCTCGTATCTAGTGGTCTATTCTATCTCCTTGGCAATTGCAGTGATTGGTTGTCCATGCAATTTGGTAAGATGAGTAAAATCACCATAAGGAAACTTAGCCATATTCATCATACAATATCATATTTTTTGAAAACAAAAACTCATTTTTTAGTGAGACTATGCCAAGACCAATTTGCTCAAAATTTGTCATTGATGCCCTTTTCCATGGGGTTCCCAACATGGATAACATTCATAATTTCCTTTACAATTATACAAATATCCTACGATGCAGGCTGGTTAAAGTAATTGAGCAACCATTTAGAAATTCCATGTGGGAATTAGCTGCAATCATGAGTGGCCCCGAGGACAGACTATTTTCTCTTTTTTTTTGCATTTGCATCTTTGTATTTCAATGACTCCAAAAGGAAATTTCTTCAACAATATGGAATCACCCCAAAATTGGGGTAACCAAATTTGATTTTGATTCCCCGTAGTGGGATGCATCTTACATGATCATGGCATCTACGCTTGGCAAAAACCCTTTCTCTATTGGGTAAAAAATAGAATCAATCACTTGCATTTTACAAAAACCAATTTACATCATTCATATCATCCGTATTTACATCATACACTTGCACTTATACGATTCAACTACCTATTCACCTACAATTTTGTCAATTGACTCATGAGACTCATTTTTCATTCATTCACCAATTAAGGGGTTCAGCTACATACACAAATTCTTTCTATTCAAAATCTTCTTTGGTTCCAAGGAAAGAAAGTTGCTTCACCATGCCAAATCAGGTATCTCGTATTTTTGCACCTCATTGTGTTCCATGCAATGCAATACAAAAAGGGATATCTGTAGATTAACCATTTGTCATCCATCTGTATCCTGCAATCACATCCATTCATTATATATATATATATATATATATATATATATATATAAAAGTATATGTATTTATTTAATATATACATAAATATTAATATTTTATATATTATATTTATATATATTTAATAAATATATATGTATTTATATGAATAAATCCTAGCCATCCACCATATTTTAATCTCAACCATCCATCCATCTCAATCCATGTCATTTGCCTAAACTTAATTGCTACCCTTCCTCATGTTTTAATCTTGACCACCAATTTTGGGTCATCGAAACACTGTTCAAGGGAATATTATAAAATATGATTCATTTTGATGAATCAAGGTCTTTGAAGGTCCATAAATATCATCCATAAAATTTCTCAGGGAGTCCAGATTCTTAATATTTCATTGCCATTTTTCGACCTCCGCATCACCCATTTTTGATGTCGCCAATCCCTCGCGAACCAAATCTGGTTTTGCCTTGCCTCCATCAACCCTCAAATGACCCCCAATGTTCATAGAACATATATGGGAATTTATGGAATGCTTTTGGGTATTTGCAACCATTATTGAATGCCTCTGGGAGTTTCCCATAGTAGATTTTGAAGTCTACAAGTTGTCAGACACTTTTGGGTGTCCACTTGACTATTGAAAATGAAAGTAGGAACATACATCAGTGTTGACATGGTAAGATATTTTTTTGGTATTTAGTTATATTTTTTACATCTATATTTTTAGTATTACATTGTAGCATTTAGGGTTTAGTGGTTTTATCTATTCATAGGGTTTCACACAATGGAGCCCTCATAGATTATTTTAACCCATTTTATGTTGTTTGTTGTTTGTAGGTGCAAGATTCATGTTTATGGAAGTTGTTTCAGCTAGGGTGGTCCTATAAGGATACACAAACCCACTTGCACCCTTGTTTGGATCAAATACGAACAAGAAGACACCAACTATCCATTGAACTAGGGTTTTGAAACCCTATTATCTGTAATATTTGTATCAAAAATATTGTAACCCCATATTGGGGCACAAATATATTGTACAACTCAGAGATCTACCTATATCAAGAAATATTATTTATTTCGTACATTCCATGGTGTTATTGTGCTTTTGTATCTTTGTTTTATATTAGTGATTCATTTTTGGTTTATAGTAGCCTACGAGTATTTTTGTACCATGATGTACCTTACATGATATATAAGCTTTCATTTATTTTATCATGTTATTTTATGCTTATGTTATGTCATGTATGATGCACTTTATGAATGTAAACTATGGATTATTGATGTATTCCTAGATACTATAGGATGTATATATAGATGTATACTGACATTGTTTATGATATGATAGAGCTAGAATTTATACCTATATGTATGCATGTATGTTATGTAGTAATGACATAATGATGCAAAATTTGATGTTTTATATTAAAAAATTATGTATTAATCTAAGATGCAAAAATAACCTAAGTGTGAGCACCACAAAATGTATAAAAATCATAAATCAAAATATAAACCTTTTAACAAAAGTCATACATTTGAATGTGAACTATATGGAATGTAATGTGATATGTCAAAATGTGAATGATGGATGTGCAATAATGAGATTTCACAAGAAAACAAGAAGGTTTTCATGAGATTCAAACACCCTAGTTGACCAATCAAAAGTTGGATACTGACTATACATGACTCTCGAAGATAACAATTTACGAGGAAGACCCAAATATTCAATATCCATATGTGTGAATAGTGATGTTTATTAATGTGATGCATAAGACTACCCCATTGCTAGGATGATTTTTATAGCCCATTTCTATAATGGGAATCACCCTATGGTCATAATTACCCTAATTTTGTTCTTGGTTGGACTAATGTATGACCTAAAAATCTAGTGAATTCTTATGTGCCACGTATGAGCGTAGTCCAATACTAGGGTCTTCAAGCTTTGGGGATCTAGATTCTCAACCACTCATATTGAATCCTGATGAGAATGAAACCCTATCCTTAACTTGAAGCCTCATTATGATTATGTGTTTATAAAGAAAGCTAGAGCTTTGGAGAATCATATTCTCAACCACTTGAATTGAGTATTAATAAGAATTTAGCCCTTATCCTTACTACTCATTTCATGATTGTTTTGCATTTGTGACACTAATTAGATATTTGGGAAATCACATTCTCAACCACTTGAACTAAGTCTTGATGAGAATGGTACCTTCATCCTTACTACTCTTTCTATCATTGTTATAATATTTTACAAATATGTATATTTTAACTGGTAAAAACCATAATTTTAATTGTGATATTGGACTATGTGCATAATAGGACAACAAGGAAAACCTTTTGCTTAAGAGACCATGAATACATCATAGTTTCATCTTTCCTTGTACTAAATTATTTTTAATATGTGAAGACATGTTTGGGATTTTGAGATATGCAAGGTACTATCAAAGAAAGACCCTACCTTCAAAAATCAAGATAACTTTCTACAAAATCTGAAAATAAAACTAGGAATAGCATAATGACTGAAAGAACCTTTTGAACACCCTATAACAACTTACTAGCTGAGAGGAAATGACACAAACACGTAGGATGGGGAATGTGGATGGAAATAATTTATCTATGTGTGTGTTTTTCTTATAAAATTTTGAAAACTAAGAGGCATACGTAAAATAGTTAGTGGCCATCTAAAAAAAATTGTTGATGGTCATCTGATATCTACCCTATCTTATGAGGACTCCTTAATAATCAAAAAATCATAAGAAAAGGTGCAAATGACAATGACAATCATACAATCATGGTGCTCTACAAAATATAAATAGTAAAAATGATTGTGTGGTGTGTGTAAGTCATTTATGAACATTCAAACATTAATAAGTGTACATAAAATAGTCAGTGGCCATATGCACATTATTGTTGATGGACATACAATATCTAACCTATCTTATGAATACCCTCTAATGTCCAAAATACCATAAATATAGGTGTAAATGATGACAACATGTATAATGAAGTGAAGTTGTAGACACTAAAATCTGGTCAATCCAATTATGCTACCAAAAGCAATGACTAAGTTGACACACCAAGGCCCCTAGGGCAGCCCTCAGAAGGTATACAATGGTTCTAGCCACTTTGTGCAAGGTTTTGGAAGGTTCCAGGCCCATTTTTGGGACCTTTTGGCCCCTTATTCCTATTCATCCCACCCTGGGATGAATACAGATCCTATTCATCCCACCCTAGAGCGAATAGCAACATTCATCCCAAGGTGGGGCGAATAGCAGGTTTGACTGACAAAAAGTCAAATCTAGACAAATGGCACCTGGTAACGATCATTTATCCTACCTACCCATGCCTACAAGTTAGAGCATGCAGCATATTTATACATTTCTCCATAATGGAGGCCAAATTGGGAGATTCTCTTCCCCCTCCAATGCATGCCACCTCGGTGGCCAAGTGGCGCCTCTTGCCACGCATGCCCTTGCATGCCCTTTTGCACATGAGCCCCCTATGGCTATAAAGTGGATGCATTTTCCACACAAAATATAGATAGGAGTTTTAGGACATAGCAATGGAGTGCTGCTAAGATTTCCTTTCACCCTTTTGTGCCCCTTTTCCCTCGGAATCTCTACCTAGCGAAGGAGGTTTGCGAGTGATCCAAGAGGCACAATTTGTTCACATAACCGGACCATATGAGTGAATTTATTCACCAATTTTGATGAAAATACCCATTAGAGTGTTTTGGACCATTCCATAGTGGAATTGGTGGTAAAAAGTTAGTAGAATTGGTGGGCGTCCCACCCCCGGGTGCCCCCTAATCTGTGACAGTCAAATTCATCCCCCTGGGATGAATACAAATATGTGCATAATTTTTCTACTATTTTTTAATAGGCTTATTCTAGGATATAATATGATGCTACTTTCCAAATTTCATGCATTTTGGAGTTGTATTGGATGAGATATCGCATTTTGAAGTTTTTGTAGGCTTATAGGGTCCATCGGAGCATGCATAGGAATTTGTGCCTGATTTTGGAAATATGACCATATGGGTCCTCTTAAAATGTTATTTTATGCATTCTATCCAAGTTTCATGTGTTTTGGATATGTTTAGGGGTAGAAATTGCTTGCTTTGGGTTTTGTAGGTTGGGAACGGTCACTGCGATTACGACATGCCATCGGATGCAATTTCGGCTTTATTTTTGGTGATATCTTCCCAAAACATTCTATTTTACATCCCTCTATAATTTCAAGTCATTTGGAGTTGATTTGATATAATATCCATGCATATTCTCATTACTAGTCTTTTGATGCCTGTGGGGATTGCATGTTTTTCATCATACACACTTGCTATTTGACATTTCTGGTTTCCTTGTGTGTAGGTGCAGGTTTCTACAGTGCATTAGGAAGGAGCACAAGACCTCAAGATCAAATATACAAGCGGTGTAATCATTGGCCCACCCACCTCGATTGTGGGTACGAGGAAAGACACTGGATGTGCACCCGAGTTACTTGAAGGATTTTGATCCTTGGGCACCCAAAATTTGTAACAATTGTATCAATAATTTGAGCCCTCAAGGGGACATCTATGTAACCTTGGATTTGATCCACCAAATTAATAGAAATCAACTTTCCCTTACTTCATTTCTTGTTATTTGGTATCTCTTCCATTCTTACTTGCATGCTTCCGATTTGATGCTCTTAAGACATAGGAGATAGATACATATATTTGTTATCCATAATTAGGTGCACCATTTTTCCCTACTTCAGTGGTGATCATGGTGGGACCTAGTCCCTTTTGCTTTAGGTGAATTTTGAAGCTCATATTTCATCTTTTTATGTTGCAGGTGCTAGTCATTTTGGACTGAAACGAACCTTGACCTACTATTCATGCCACCCTGGGATGGATGCAGATCCATCCCACCCTGGGATGAATACAAACCTGATATTCATCCCACCCTAGAGTGAATAGAAACCAGAGAGCTTTCTGATCATAATTCCAGAAATGGCAGGTTCCATAAGTGATGAGGTAGGTACCTAAACCCTCTGTTTTCATTTTTGCACCTTCAAAGGTTGTTTAATTTGGTTTTTCTTGCATTATTTGCTTGCTAGAAAGGTAGAAGAATAGATTTAATTTTCTTATAAATGCAAAATTAACAAAAAAATAAGAAAAATAAAAAAGAAGTTAAGTAGTGATGCATTTGTGTGGTTTGCTTGCTTGTAGCCTACCCAATGGGTAGGTTATCATTTAGGAGTTGCATCTTCTAGGTTGCCTTTTATCTAGCTTTTTGTAAAATATCATTGAGTGCTTCATTGTTTACTTTATTTAAGCTTAAAAGGAACCACACACACTTGCACGTATCACAATAACATTGGTAAGGTTGGATTTCATCACCAACCCCCAATTCAGACCGATGACGTTGGATTTCACCTCCTTCCACCGGATTGCCCCCTAGATACCTTAGATAGAATAGGGCACTCTCTCAATATGGAATAGGTCACTAGTGTTCAAACTCCCTCCCACTATTGGAATCGCTTGTCGATTCAGAGTGGAAGAGCTAGGCGAACCCTCCACTCATTGTGGGTTTTAAGTGGTGTACCCTAGACTCTTTTGAGGACCTCATGTTTGGCACTAGTGTCCCTAGTCACCACTTTGGTTGAGTTCCCTCATTCTAAGTCCAAAATACGAACAAGAAAGCAAAAGCAACAACAAATTCAAACACACAAAACAACTTAGGGATTCACATCTAAAACTTAAAGGAGATAATCACATTGTTTTCTTGTGTGCTTCTTTGATCATTTGATTATGTGTTCCTAAGATTTAAAAGAGATAATCATATACATCCAATCCTTAAAAGAGATAATCATATTGTCTACTTTGGGTGTTTCCTTATTGTTTGGGTAATCAACATAAGATCCTAGATCTAGGACCAAACCCTAATTTTTAAAATAATTTTGAAAAAAAATAAAAATCTACTTTTTGATTCTACATCCAATGGATCGAGAATCATGCAAATCGGAGCTATAACAAAAAAGTTATGTTGGTTTTATGATTACTCTATTTTCGAAGCCGAAAATAGGGAAAAACTACACTAAAATAGTCATAAAATGGTCTAGACAACTCCAAAAATTGCCAAATTTGTTTTGTTGTCTTAGTTAGCTCCTTCTGCACCTCTCACAGAAATTTTGAGTCCTAACTCTTCATACTTCAAAATTTCCCAAAAATTCCTAAAAGTGGGCATTTCCCCATGGGCCCCGGTTGGCCAAATATTCCAAAAATACAAATTTTTGACCCAAAAGTCAGATTTTGGAGCCCTAGCCCATTGTGATCAGCTCGTCGCACTGATCATTTTGATATATAACACTTATAACCTTTTTTTGAAAAGTCAAATTTTTCTAAAAATGGTCGATGGACCCCCCTTTTACGGATTTGGTCCAAATGCGGTTAAAAACAAGACCTCCAATTTAGAGAGAGATTCAAGCTCCATAGCCAGTGAATATCTCCAAATAATTCTAGAGGACATGCCCATCTCTAAATGGCATCCTAGGTCCTATCATAACAACAATATCATCCCCAAGGGGGCAAACCTTCGAGATACCCCTACTAGGGAAGCACCCATAGGTCCTCTAGGAAAACTTCCTGATTTGGATACCTTGATAGAATTCTATATAGCAAATAATCTGCCCATTGAGGGGTCTAATAGGTCAATATCATGGGTTCACATCCCAACTTGCTCTATACATCAATCGAAATGTGAACATGAGAGTACACCATGGCCTAGCTTGGATGAGCAAACCACCCCATTTGATCGAGCAAGTCACCCCCATACTCCTCATAGAGAGCACTTAGCATACACACATCATGCTTCTGCACAGCCTGAACATATAGAGCTTACATCCAAAACTGAATATGAATCTTTCCTCATAGATGAGGAAGAAGACCCAAGTCATCCTCCTACTCCTCGTGAAGAGTACTTGGTGCAACCACATGATGGCTCTACATCATCGGACTATACAGAGCCGATTCATAGATCAGAGTCTCAGGTCAATGCAACCTTTAGGGAGCATGGAAAACAAGCAATAGATCCTACTAGGGGTGAAAGACATGATAAACCCATCCGTATTTCAAGTACAAGGGCACACAAACCCCATACAACTGAGCAACGAGATCATACTCATCAGGCAATTAGGCCAAATATTAATAGACAACAACATACGGATCAACTCCAGTTGGATCAACAACAAAGAAATCAACAATGGGTGGACTCACAATGAGCACACCTACAAAGGTTGTATCAACGAAAGATACAAGAACAACAAATGATACAACAAGAGCAATTGCAAAATGCATTACATGAAGTGGTGCTTACACCTAGCACCTATAAGATGCAACAACATGCAAGGCGTCCAATACAATCTCAAATGTCACCCCTTAGACCTCCTAGGCCTAATCGAGACTTACCTCCTAGGCCTAACATAGATCGCCTTCCACAGGCGGTTACCCCTCCTTATAGGCCATCTCAAGAGATGCCTTATGAGGCCTATACTGAGCATGAGCCAGAAGTGGAATATCTTGAGATGCCTTATCGAGGTAGGGGGTGATGTTCCACCACCCCGTAATAGGCCTAATATCCCTCACCCTCCCTCGTAGGGTCAAAGCAAAGAAGAGGAGATCAAATCCTCTAATGCATATAGGGTATTGCTAGAGCACCTAGAGTCAATTGAAAACAAGACCTCTGGGTCTGGGTCTCAAAAGCCCACTTTGCACCAGTTACGTAGTCAACCACTCCATCCTTCCGTGCCTACCCCTTCCTATCCAGAATAGTTTAAAATGCCCCACCTAGCTGACTTTAAAGGGGAGGAATATGCGCAGGAGCATGTCACCAAATTCCTGAACCAATGCTTTGGCATACAGGATAATGATGCTTTACTCTTGAGGACATTCTTGACTACCCTCTCCGGCCTAGCCATGGAGTGGTACAACCAACTCCCGAAGCATAGCATCTACAATCTTGACCAATTCATAGATGCATTCCTAGAACGCTTCACCTTCAACACTGAGCAAAAGGTGACACTGGCCGACCTTGCAGGGTTGAAGCAATATGATGATGAGTCAATCATCGACTATGGCAATAGGTGGTGAATGCTTCTTGCTCAGCTGCCATACATACTACCCATGTCTGAGTTGATTGGCATGTTTTCTAAGAGCTTTCTGAAGCCTATCTCCTTGTTGTTGCAACTCCAATAGTATCCCACTCTTGAAGATGCTCTAGCGCAAGCTAGAATAATCGAGGACATCAAGATTCAAGAGGGAGAAATTGTGAAGCCATGCAAGAAGGAGTGGACAAAGGATGCCAAAAACAACCTGGCACAACCAAAGCCAACATCAATCAATCAGGTTGCCATTAGTGTTCCAGGACCTGCAACCTGTGCCACCTCAAAAGCCCAACTATCAAGCCACACCTGGAAACTATGACAACAACAATCCAACAAACCAAAGACAAGACCAATCACATCGGCCACCATGACAATATACTCATTTTTTAGAGCCCTTAGCATCGATCTTCAATCGATTGTATGAGGCACAAGCAATCACGCTTCCCGAGATCCATCCATTGAAACCTAATAAGCATAGATCAAAGGCACACAGGAAAGATCTATACTATGTTTACCATCGATAAAGAGGCCATGACATCCAGACATGTTATCCCTTTAGAGATGTAGTTCAGGATATGATCGAGAGGCAAGAGCTTCTGATGGGCAATCCTCTTGCTCCTAACAACAAACCAATAGGAGACTTCCAAGACCTCTAGCCCACACACGAAGCAAAAACAACACCTACCAACCATGTTGAGCATCCCAATCAAGTGCATAACAACCCACCTCCCCAAGAGTCTATGGGAATGATCAGTGTTGTAATAGAGAAATAGGAATATCAAAATCTATAGACAGGGGGTCTATAGGTAGGGGGTCCATCCAAAGGCACCTATAAACCCTTTGGTCACCCCAAAATGCTCCTAGGTGGTCTATGACCATCTAGGTCACCCCAAAAGGCTCCAAGGGTGTAAAGTTGGTCAACCAAAAGTCTAGGTGGTCTATGATCGATCTAGGTCACCCCAAAATGGCTCCAAGGGTGTCTACAACCTACTTGGTCAACCTAAAATGCTCCTAGGTGGTCTATGACCATCTAGGTCACCCCAAAATGCTCCAAGGGTGTCTACAACCCGCTTGGTCAACCCAAAATGCTCCTAGGTGGTCTATGACCATCTAGGTCACCCCAAAATGCTCCAAGGGTGTCTACAACCCACTTGGTCAACCAAAAATGCTCCTAGGTGGTCTATGTATTTGTCCCCCAATATGGTCCCCCTCAAGGGTGTCTACAACCCTTGGTCAACCTAAAATGCTCCTAGGTGGTCTATGACCATCTAGGTCACCCCAAAAGGCTCCAAGGGTGTCTACAACCCGCTTGGTCAACCCAAAATGCCCCAAAGGCATATGTAAGCCCTTTGGTCACCCAAAAAGCCCCAATGGCATTCCCTAAGCCCATTGGTCAACCTGCATGTACATACATACATACATATAATAATATATAATAATATATATATATATATATATATATATATCAATCAAAAATTCAAAAACATCATTAAAACATCAAAAATACAAAAATATTGCATTACACCACATTGCATCCCATTGCATTTTATCATCACTTGCATTAGGTATACTCATCATTGCACTTTGCATTTTAGAGTTGCTCATACATGTCTAGCACTGAGACTGTACATTAGTCATCATTCAAAATCAATGTTGTCAAAGTCATTATCCACATCATTCCATATGTCACCTATCATATCCACTTACATTTCACACTGGTCATAGTAGTGTATGTTCCCCATCACCTAGCCATTTGTTCTAGAATGTCATTAGGGTTTTTGGTCACTCACCCATCTCTAGTTTTCTTTTCAGATTTTGTAGAAAGCTATCCTGATTTTTAGGAGGTAGAGTCTTGCTTAGATTGTACCTTGTATACATCAAATCCCAACACATTTACACATTAATAAATCCAAGTTTTGTGCAAGGAAAGATGAAACCTACAAAGTGGTCTAGGTTACCTTAAGTGAAAATGTTATCCTGCTCATCCCCTTGTGTGAATGGTTCAAGAATGCTGAGAATTGGCAAAAGGACAAGCTCTTCCCTACCCAATTCCCCAAAATAAATAGTGGTTTTCACCACTATCAAAAACTCAAAATCCCAAAAATCAAAATCCTCAAAAATCAAAGTCAAAATCAAAATCCACAAAAATCAAAAAAAAAAATCAAAATCAAAATAAATAGTGGTTATCACCACTCCCCAAATCCCTTGCTCAAAGAAAACAAAATACAAAATAAACAATGATTTTCATCACTACATATGAGCAAGTATCCCAATAAAATTGAAGAAAAGAAGGGAGTATTGAACTTGAATCCCTAGAATTCTCAGCATTCGACAAACCATAAGGTGATCCTCATTATAGGTTTGGTGGATAGCCTACCTGGCAATGGCGGTATCCTTACGCATGATGATATGTCTGTCACATTAGCTTTTGCGTGTGTGTAGACCAATGTTTGCATGTGGATGAGCTAGCTTTTGGTAGCCTATACTACCTAGTGGTCTAATCCTACTAAGTACAAAACCTAGGATCATGACATTCATAGGGTGATCCTCATTACAGGTTTTGTGGATAGCCTATCTGGAAATGGTGGTATCTTTATGCGTCTCACAAGAATGAACTCACTTGCACACACAAGGATATGGAGTATCTTGGTCATCCTAGCAGATTCATACCTTGTCAAAAAGTCTTGCATGGTTAGTATACAACTTTTGATCAGTTAGCTAGAGTGTTTGAGTCTCATGAAAACCTCATCAACATTCTATAACATTTCATTTCATTCATTCCATTTTATCACATTGCAATAGTACATTTCCATATATCAATTACACAAAAACAATACAAAAAGGATTAATGAATTTTATACAGTCTATGGTGCTAACGTAGTGTGTCAAATCATTAGTCATATTGCATCATACAATCAATCAATTCATCCATCTCATTATGCATCCACACATATACACCACATCAAATCAAATCATATTACAACATATGCATACATGATAAACATCCATTAAAATCACATCATATTACAAAAACAAAAATATGCATCCATAACACATGCATCCATGATAAGCATCCATTAATGCATCCATAAATCATAACACATAATGTACCTAAAGGCCCAAAATCACACAATTGCAAATCACACAAACATTTTAAATATCAATGGGGGCATTATTGGTATCATACCTCCCCTAATCAACAATCAAAAAGTTAAGCAATCAACCTCAAAAAGCCCCAAAGGTACCCATAAATCCTTTGGTCACCCAAAAACCCCAAAGGTATCCATAAACCCTTTTGTCACCCAAAAATCCCCAAAGGTATCCATAAACCCTTTGGTCACCCAAAAATCCCCAAAGGTATCCATAAACCCTTTGGTCAACCCAAAAAGCCCCAAAGGTATCCATAAACCCTTTGGTCAACCCAAAATCCCCAAAGGTACCCATAAACCCTTTGGTCACCCAAAATGCCCCAACGACATCCATTAAGCCCATTGGTCATAATAACAACATGTATAATCCAAATCAACAATTGATAACTTAATCAAGTTAATCGTGTTCATCTTACGAATCATTGCCAAAGACAATCATCCACCCTCCTTGCTTGGGGAAAATAAGAAAAAGATCAAAAGCAAATTCAAGCAAACTAGTAAGCTTATCTCCTATTTCCATCAAGGCTAGGATTTGATTTAAGCTTATCTCCTAATTGCCATCAAGGCTAGGATTTGATTTAAGCTTATCTCCTAATTGCCATCAAGGCTAAAGTGTAGACTTGAGCTCATCTTCCAATTGCCACCAAGGCTAAAGTGGAGACTTGAGCTTGTCTTCCAATTGCCACCAAGGCTAAAGTGTAGACTTAAGCTTATCTCCTAATTGTCGCCAAGGCTAGGATTAGACTTAAGCTTGTTTGCCAATATGCCAAAGATTACCAAAATCAAGTTCCTTAACTTGTCAGAGGCAATGATTCTGAGATGTGCACCCTTTCCATGATTGGGGCATCTAACGTTGATGAGGTATTCTTCTACGAAATCTCATCAAAAATCAAAAATTAAAAAACAAAAATAAAAACAATAAACAATCAAAATTCAAAAACAACACAAAAACCAAAGAAAAGGGTCCAAAACCCACCAAAAACAAGTCAAATCTGATGGAACTCACTCAGGATCAAGAAGGAACCCCAAAAAAGTCATCTGGGTCAAGTGACTCATCACTTTTCTCATGAGTCATTCCCTCATCGACTCGTCGCTTGAGGGGGTAGTCATACTCAGTCCAAATCAACAAGCACACACTCAATCAGGCAAATTGCATTCATTCAATGAATCATTGACAAAGACAATCATGCCCCTGCTTGGGGCAGCAAACAAGCACAAAATATCAAATCAAAATGCTTGGCATTCTATAAGCATGAAAAACTAGGCCTCCTGCTTCATGACTAAACAATAGCCAAGCTCAAGCAAGTTCCTTAGCTCGTCGAAAGCAAGGATTCAAGAACACATGCTCTTTCCAGGATTGGGGCATCTAAAGTTGGTTAGGTTACTGAATAACCTTAATCATTGAACATTTTAGTCATCTATTTTTGCTCAGTGTTGTGCTACACACAATGCATCCCAAAAAGGGGCATCTGTAGACACTAAAATCTGGTCAATCCGATTATGCTACCGAAAGCAACAACTAAATTGACACACCAAGGCCCCTAGGGCAGCCCTCAGAAGGTATACAGTGGTTCTAGCCACTTTGTGCAAGGTTTTGGAAGGTTCTAGGCCATTTTTGGGACCTTTTGGCCCCTTGTTCCTATTCGTCCCACCCTGGGATGAATACAGATCCTATTCGTCCCACCCTAGAGCGAATAGCAACATTCGTCCTAGGGTGGGGTGAATAGCAGGTTTGACCGACAAAAAGTCAAATCTGGACAAATGGCACCTAGTAACGGTCATTTATCCTGCCTACCCATGCCTACAAGTCAGATCATGCAACATATTTATGCCATGCTTCATAAGGGAGGCCAAATTGGGAGATTCTCTTCCCCCTCCAATGCATGCCACCCTAGTGGCCAAGTGGCGCCTCTTGCCATGCATGCCCTTGCATGCCCTTTTGCACATGAGCCCCTTGTGGCTATAAAGTGGATGCATTTTCCACACAAAATATAGAGAGGAGTTTTAGGACAAAGCAATGGAGTGCTGCTAAGATTTCCTTTCACCCTTTTGTGCCCCTTTTCCCTCAGAATCTCTACCTAGCGAAGGAGGTTTGTGAGTGATCCAAGAGGCACAATTTGTTCACATAACTAGACCATATGAGTGAATTTCTTCACCAAATTTGATGACAATACCCCTTAGAGTATTTTGGACCATTCCACAGTGGAATTGGTGGCAAAAAGTTAGCAGAATTGGTGGGCATCCCACCCCCGGGCACCCCCAATTTGTGATAGTCAAATTCGTCCCCCCTAGGACGAATACAAATCTGTGCACAATTTTTCTACTATTTTTTAATAGGATTATTATAGGATATAATATGATGCTACTGTCCAAATTTCATGCATTTTGGAGTTGTATTGGATGAGATATCACATTTTCAAGTTTTTGTAGGCTTGCAGGGTCCATCGGAGCATGCATAAGAATTCGTGCCTTATTTTGGAAATATGACCATATGGGTCCTCTCAAAATGTTATTTTATTCATTCTTTCCAAGTTTCATGTGTTTTGGATATGTTTAGGGGCAAAAATTGCTTGCTTTGGGTTTTGTAGGTTGGGAACAGTCACTACGAATACGACATGCCATCGGACACAATTTCGGCTCTTTTTTTGGTGATATCTTCCCAAAACCTTCTATTTTACATCCCTATGCAATTTCAGGTCATTTGGAGTTGATTTGATATAATATCCATGCATATTCTCATTACTAGTCTTTTGATGCCTATGGGGATTGCATGTTTTTCATCATACACACTTGCTATTTGACATTTCTGGTTTCCTTGTGTGTAGGTGCAGGTTTCTACAGCGCATTAGGAAGGAGCACAAGACCTCAAGATCAAATATACAAGTGGCAGCAGTAGTAGCCTGCCCACCTCGATTGTGGGTACGAGGAAAGACACTAGATGTGCACCCGAGTTACTTGAAGGATTTTGATCCTTGGGCACCCAATTTGTAACAATTGTATCATATTTGAGCCCTCAATGGGACTGCTATGTAACCTTGGATTTGATCCACCAAATTAATAAGAAATCAACTCTCTTTTGCTTCATTTCTTGTTATTTGGTATCTCTTCCATTCATACTTGCATGCTTCCATTTGATGCTCTTAAGCAATAGGAGATAGATACATATATTGTTCATCATAATTAGGTGCACCATTTTTCCCTCATTTAGAATTTAATACAATTACTAATATGCCTAATGTAATTAATCAATTAAATGCAGTAATGTATAATGCATGATTATGTAAGAAATGCAATATTTTTGTGATTTTTTATTTTTATTTTGTTTTTGTTTTTTTGTGTAATTTGTGTTATGCATGAAATTACCATAGGTGGAGGATGTTAATAGGTTAAATTTCCTTAATATCCTCAAGGTAAGCTAGTCAATACATTCCTAGCCCTGAATGGACCTAACTAGTTAGCTGTAAATTTATCCCACAAATAGGGTGGCAAGTTGGAATTTTGTTTGTTTTCTTTAACAAGATCACCAATTTCAAAAGCCCTAAGATAAAATTTTATGTCAAAGAATTTCTTAATGTGATCTTGATAAATGTGAAGGTGTTCAAGAGTATTTATGCATCATTCATTAAGAAACATGAGTTGATCTAGGCAAGCCTATCACATAGTGTCATCATCGATGAAATATTGTAGTGCAATGTACAATGAGGGAAATTCTAATTCCAAGAGCATAATAGCCTTATAATCATATATAAAAAAATGGATCTACCCCAATGGGCATCTGGATGCTAATGTGATAAGCCCATAGTGCTAGAGTAAGTTGAAGGTGCCAACTTGTATGGTTATTGTTTACTATTTTATTGAGAATGGTAATGACTATTTTGTTTTATATATATGCTTACCCATTGGTTTGCAGATAATAAAGCATTAAAAAATAGTGTTGAATATTAAATTTAACACATAAAGCTCTCATATCCTTATTTTTGAATGATGACATATTATCCAAAATTATTTTAGATGGAATACCAAAACGATAAATGATGTTATGTAATATGAATTCTGCAATGTGTGGACCTATTGTATTGGTAAGAGGAATATATTCTACCCACTTTATGAAATATTTTGTAGCCATTAGGATGAACATATGATGGCCAAATGAAGGGAGAGAAATTTTACCAATTAAGTCAAACCCCCATTACGAGAAAGGCCATAACAAATGAATCGATTGTAAGGTCTACGAAGGTACATTCAAAATATTAGCATGATGTTAACATTTAACACATATTTTAACATAAGAACAATAGTCTTGCTCCATAGTGGTCCAATAATAACTCATCCTAAGGATGAACTTAGCCATATCCATGTCGCTAATGTGGCCACTACAAGTACCATCATGAGCTTGGTAAATATCTCAAGTAGATTCTTGGGGATCTAAGCAACCAAGGAGAATACCATAATAGCTTTGATGATAGAGTATATCTCCTACCAATACATAATTTATCACTTTTTTCTTGAATGTTCTCTTGGTGGCATGCAACAATCCTGAAGGAATGTTACCCAGTTTGAGAAAATCTCTAAGTTGATTAAACCAATCTCAATACGATTCAGCTTGGACCAAATGAACCACTTGTTCCTCTCTAGATATATCTCACACGAATGTAGAGTGGGAGAGAACCTTAAGATATATGGTCATGTTATTATCACAAGGATTTTGTGAGACCAAGGACATCTAGAAATCATGGTTGAAAAAGTCTTGAATTGGGAAGAATCCATGTTGGTAGGGTTCAACCTGCATCATGTGAACATTTCACTCATATTTGGAACTATCTTGTGAGACCGTGGCTTGAGAGAGTGTATTGACTTGAAAAGTGGTGATATCATCCAATGGATTCTATGGAATTAGAGATCCCAAGAAATCCATAATATCCATAGTATCCATAAAGTAGTTGGATAAATGAGGTACAACCTTGATGTCGTACGATTCAAATTTAATTAATAATTTATCCATAAGATCTTTGTAGGATTTCAATATTGGACACTTGCATTGATAAATTCCCTTGACCTAGTTAACTATTGAAAAGGAGTCACCAAAGATGTTTAATTTATTTATGTTCATGGTGAGAGTCATTTGAATATCTAAAAGGAGGAATTCATATTTGGCGTTGTTGTTCGTGTAGGAAAATCAAGCTTAAATGAAATGGGAATAGGAGCCCCTTGTGGCATGAAAAACACAATACCTGTACCATCCCATTTTTCACATTTTGAACTATAAAAGTATAATGTTATATCAACTATATTTTTTGGTTCTTTGGGTTCTCTCGAGTCTACCAGTTCAAAGACTATGTTATCAAGAAGTTCTATGTTTAGTGGCTTAACATCTTGGAGAGGAGCCTCTACAAGCTAATCAACGATGACCTGATCTTTAATAGATTTTTGACTAATAAATTTGAGATCAAAATCCATCAAAAGGATGATCCACATAGTGGTATGATTATTGTGATAAGTGAGACTCATCATATATCACAAAGGATTTTATTTTGAAATGATATATGTTGTTTGATTCAACATGTAATGTCGAAGTTTCTTGGAGGTGAAAACCACCTCTAAATAGGGTTTCTCAACATAAGCATACTTGAGCTCATAAATGACCATTGTGCAACTAAGATAATATATAGCTTGTTCTTTGTTTACCTCATTCTTTTGGGCTAGAATGGAAGGTAAATTTAGTGGCCATAATGTACAATAATAATGGTACACTTGGTCTTAGAGGAGCTAATACTAGTGAATATTCCAAGTATTATTTAATGTCCTTGAATGCCTTTTGGCATTCTTCATTCCAATAGAATTTGAACCCCTTGTGTAGGAGATGATTCATCAGTTGATATGTATTTGAAATTTGTGCTATGAAGTACTTAATGGATTGAATATTCCCTTTTAGGTTGCAGAGATGCTTAAGTTTGGTTGGGGGAGGCATTTCCAACATGGTTTTCACTTTGTTGGGATCTACTTCAATGCCTCATTTAGATATGATGTAACCTAAAATATTTTTGAAAGTTACCCCAAAAATCCACTTTTTAGGATTTAATGTATGTTATTCTCTAAGAGGTAATATAAGGATTTTCCCAACACATCAAGGTGGTCAAGATGCAGTAAATATTTTTCTAAATGATCATCCATGTAGTCTTACAAAATCTTGTACATGCAATCATAAAAATGTAAGTCATAGCCCACTGATAATTGGCACTAGAATTTTTGAGTCTGAAGAGCATGACTTTGTAACAAAAAGTCCCCCATGGTATGGTTAAAGTTGTTTTAGATTGATCTTCAAGGTTGATCTGAATTTGATTGTAACCCAAAAAATCATCCATGAGGGAAAGCATTTCATGATCAACTGTTGCATTAACAAGCACATCAATGTTTAAGAGTGAGAATCCATCCTTGGGACTTGCTTTGTTAAGATCTTGAAAGTTTATGCATATACAAATACTCCCATTCGATTTCCTTATAGGGACCATATTGGAAACCCACTCAGAGTAATCAATAGGTTGGATGAATTCTACATCCAACAAATTTGCAACTCATCTTTTACCATTAAAGCAATTTTTGGATGCATCTTACAAAGTTTTTTCTTGACCAGTTCGATCTTTGGATCGAGCGTTCAGTTATGAACAACAAAATTTGGATCAAGACCTGACATAAATTTATAATACTAAGAAAATACTTTCTTATACTTTATTAATAAATCTATGAAATCGACCCTTTTTGTAGTTGATAAACTTTGTACCAATTTGACAACCTAAGTGTTTTCAATATCGATACCAATATCAACATCAATTATTTATTCCATCAACATATGTGATATCTCCTCTAATTGGTGAGGTGTATGGATAATATGAATATCGTCAACTAGGTTTAGAGAATTGAATATATCATTGGGTTTGATATCAAATTGACAAACATCTTTAGATGGACTTGAGGAAATGTGAAATGCTTTTAACATATTCTTATAATGTGAATACTCTTCTAACTATGGCAGGGAAGCGGTGTGATAAAAATCAATAGCCTAAATATTGAGATGTAAATATTTTGAAGGGTCACCTAGGTAGTGAGGTGGTATGGTGAGGTACATGGAAATAATATTGATTTTTGGTGGATAATCTCCATTCTCTGGTGGAAAAATCTAATAAAATATGGGGTATGCAGATGGAATAGGGATGGTTACAATGGTGGTGGGATGATAAGGTGTGGCCTGTGTGAAATAATAGTGATTGAATCTTTGGATGGAAGAAGTTATCACCAAATGGGCATTTGTTTAGGGAGTAAATGCAGATATAATTCATAAATATAATTGAGAGGCTACGTAGTAGTTGATTCATCCTTCAAGGAAGCTAAAGTAATAGATATTATATCATACACTTTATAATATGAATTAAGAGACATGGCATCACCATTTTGGTCTGATTCACAATATTCTTTAATCCATTTATATTCAAGATCATCACCTAGTTTAGACTCATAATTAGATATCCACCCACTTGTATGCTCCTTATTAGAGGAGGAAGAAGGGTAGGTGATGATCATATAAATTTGGACATGGTCACTAAGCAAATGAGTATAAATTGGATCAGAATATTCATTAGGATTGATATCCCTTCCACAACCTAGAGTTAGAAATTGGATAGAATTGGCAAGGAGTTCATCAAGAATAAATATGGAGTAGCCTAGACCAAACCCATCTATAGGTAGTTGATATCGTGGTTCCATAGAGGTTCGAAGACCTTTCTCATACTGACCTAAGTAATTTCCTCACCAGTGGTAGCGATTAAGATACTACAACACAAAGGATAGATTGGGAATGTATTCAATGTTGTATTGAAAGGATTCATCATCCTCTTCCATATGATGGGGTGAATTTAAGGTAACATCAAATCCCTCATACAAAATATTTATTTTATTCAATGGGTAACTGAAGAACACAAGCTTATCCTAAGATAAAACTTTTCACTTTTCAATCTAAATGATAAAAATAATAATATCAAGGCAATAAATAATACATAAATCATCACACACATAAGAGAAATAGATTTAACATGGTTCACCCAATGTGGGTTACATCCATGGAGAAAATTCTTCTTCTAAATTTTCTCAACAAATATCTTGGGAACCAATTACCTATTACAATTTTTATGGACCTCTATCCAAAGGATATCTCAATCCCCTATGCTCAAGTTCATGGACCTCTATCCATAGGATAACTCTATCCCTTTAAATTTGGTTCATAGAACTCTATCCATAGGATAACTCTATCCCTTTAAATTTGGTTCATAGAACTCTATCCATAGAAGAATCCTCTTCTTTGCTCTAGTTTATGGAACTCTATCCATAGGAGAACTCTATCCCCTTAAATATGGTTTATGGAAATCTATCCATAGGAGAAATCTATCTCCTTGCTAGTCTAGTTCATGGAACTCTATCCATAGGAGACTCCTCTCCTTTGCTCTGGTTCATGGAACTCTATCCATAGGAGAACTCTATCCCATTGCTAGTCTAGTTTTTTGAACTCTATCCACATGAGACTCCTCTCCTTTGCTCTTGCTCATGGAACTCTATCCATAAGAGACACCTCTCCTTTCTACTCTGGTCACCTCAAAATCTGGTCCACACCTCTGCTTTGACTCTATCCCAAGCCTACTCACGAGGCTTACTCAAGTTTTCTCATAAATTAGCTTTCAACTTAGCCCCAAATTTGTACACATTACATGCACAAATATGTCTCAAATCTATCCCAAATTTTCATATACCATGCACAAATCTATCTCAACTCTATCCCAAATTTGCACACATTACATGCACAAATTTGTCTTAACTCTACCTGAAGTCTTCTCATAATACTTTCTTAAATCTACCTTAAAACTGCACATAAATCCTGCTTAGAACTACTCACAAGCCTTCTCAAAAGGTCTGCTAAAAAAAACTCATAATATTGCTCTAATATGCTTATTGTATCTACTCAAATCTACTCTAACTGATGCTCAAAAACTGCTCATAACACATTCTCAACACTCCTCATAACACTTGCTTAAACACTGCTCATAAAACATACTCAAAACAACTCATAGCACATGCTCAACCAATCCCAAATTTTGCATATAAATGATGTTCAAAACAGTTCTTGTATCTCTTTCATAAATGCTTTCTTCAACTAGGCAATTCAGATATATTCTACCCAAAAAAATTTCAAGAACATATAATAAATAATATGCAATGCAAGTGCTCAATATGTTATCTTCCAAAATGACTTAAGGCCTAATGCACAAATTGTTTCATAAAAGTTGACTTCAAACACTTTCATAATCACTTTTAATGTCACTCAAATCAATGCCCAAATGCTTCATACTAATACACAAACTTGTTATCAATCCTTAGCACAAGTGTTTTCAATTTCACTAATCAATGATGCATAATTTGTTCTCAAACCCTAGCTCAAATATTTCCAACAATCAACCCTTTTATCTCCACCTTAAAATTACTTTCTCAAAGCACAACCACCTAGAGAAAGAGTTAAACCACCATACCTCAAAATGCTTGATGAAGATGTGCCCTCAAAAACCTGTCTAAAAAATAACTTATCTTTCTTGTGCCAATTCAAGGGTTAGATAGAAAAACATTCCTCAAGTCATCCTCATGAAAAATATCCTCAAAAGATGTGCATAGTAAGGCTGAAAATAATACTCTATTATTTTATTTTATCTTCACAAAAAGCAACTTGTAGAATCCTTAAACCTTTTTCTTATGATATGCAAAAATTACAAAGTATAATGAACTCAAATACACCCTTTTCTCTCCTTTCTAGAAAGCAATATTTCAACTCTCAACCATTACCAAAAACACCTAGATGTCACTTTTATTTCATGCAAATATTACACAAATAAAACAACCTATATACACCTTATGACTCCCTCTTAGATAATTAACACATGTGCTAATCCTTTCACAACCTTATTACTCCTATGCATACACAACAATATACTCAATAACACACTCAAAAATAAATACTACTCTCAACCACCTTTGCACCTTACAAAAATTAATTAATCAAATTTTATACCTCTAATTTTTGCACTAAAAAAAAATACCTCTCATGTGCTACCGCGATTCAAACTCTACCAATGCATAGGATAGCGCCCTACAAAGTGCTCAATGACTGGTCGTTCTAGCATGGCTTGGTGACTAAAAATGATGGCTTGTGTGTTTTAACCAAATCTGCCTTGAAACAGTAAAAAGCTCTTCTACCCAAAACTGTCATCGAGGGGACTCGATACCAAGATATCTCTCTACCCAGTGCTTAACACACGACCAATGACCAACTGCACTACACCAGTAGGCATGATGCCATTCAATGCTTCGATGAATATATTCTAAAATCTACACCTAAAAATACCCACTATCTTTGCCATTCGTTCACTCACTTCTTGAATGGAAATCAATGCGCAATACATGATGGTGATTTCCTAAGGTAAAACCTTAGGTGTATATACATTTTCCTTCATTACTTGGATGACATCGGTGCTCCAATAATCATGGTGTGCCCTCCTTTACCTTGGTCTACGTCGGTGCTCAAATTCAAACTTATTTTTTGTGCCATCCTCCTTTTAAAAACTTGGCATTATAATATTAAAAATATTATAATGTTTATTATTTTTAAGCCTTGGTCTATTGAAATTAAACTTCTTTCTCCTCTTGTATTTTAAGTCATGGTCCATGTCATTTTTAAAACCTTTTTGTAATATTTAAATATTATACTCACATTTTTAACATCAACCCATATGAACCTTTTCTTTTCCAAGATTGTAACATGTTCTTTTTATCATCAACCCTTGAACATATAATATTTCAGACTTATGCATATTTTTATCATCAAAATTCATGAACCTTTGCTTTTCTTCCTCTTACAAACCTTTGTCCCTTGTGTATAATATTTAGAAATAAATATTATAACCTTATATTTTTGCCAATTTCCTTGCCTTGAGATGAACCTTGCCTTGCATAATTATCCAACCATAGGAGAATATTTTTGCCATGCTAACTTCTCTTTGACATCAACCTATGACATCAATCCTTTGACATAAAACCTTTGACATCAATGATAACACAACACTTAAATATTTTCAACAATCTCTCCCTTTGTCATTGATGGTAACCCTTTTACAAAACAATTATTTTACTACCACTGGATTCCAAATTTGCTTCCCCTGAGAAGTTGCTCTCCCTTACTAAAACTATCCCCCTTTGAAATCAATGTCAAAGGGACTCCTTTGGGGCTAAAAAATAAGAATCTTAGCTCAGTCCCCTCACCACCTCCTCTCCTTGAGGTGATTAATTTTGGGGTGGGAGTAAATCTACTCCCAAATTACAATGCTCTTCTTCCTTTTCAACCTTATTTTTCAACACCTTTGTAGTCATACCCTTTTGATCCTTTTGAGTGTCCCTAATATTGCTTGACTCTGGAAGTTTCAAAAAATCTGTTCTACACCACTTATCCTTATGCCCAATATTATTACAATTGTAACATCTAATGTTGTAGTTCTTGGAAGGTGCAAATGACCTAAAATTTCTTTTGGTGAAGTCATAATCATTTCTATCATGAACCCTACAGTGTATAGCTTTGTGATCAAAAAAATTACATGAGTAGCAATGACCTTGAAATAAATATCCATATTCAAATGAGTTGAAGTTCCTCTTAGTGAAGCCATAATCCTTCTTTTTATGAACCTTGCAATGCATTGCTTTATGACCAAATTGATTACATGAGTAACAATAACCCTAGAAAAAATATTCATCTTGCCTTGATCTCATTATTATTTCTTTACTTGTCCTGTGATGATCTTTACCTCTTGATGATGCATTGTTTGCTTCCTCTTTGATACTGTCACTTCTTAATACATCAGTGTAGGTCTTAGACTCTTATTCAATTTTCTTCTTTGATGTCTCTCTTTTTAAGGTCGAATATTCTTCTTGTTTCCCTTGTCCTTCTTCAAAACCAAGTCTAGTTTTGATAAATGAATATATTTGTGCTTTGATAATTTTATCCAAATATTTTGAGATTTTCTCAAACCTATGTAGCTTATCATTAGAATATTTCACTTCCAACCTTAGAGAAACTACTTCATGTTCTAATATTTCACATTCTAGCTCTTTTCCCTTCAATTGTTTAGCCATACCTTCTTCAATTTTCTTTGCCTCTTCAACCTTAAATTTTAAGTCAATGAGATCTTGTAGAAGCTTTGCCTTTTCCTTCTCATTTTCTTGTACTTGAGTCTTAAATCCTAAGTTCTCCCTTTTCAACTAAATAACTTTCTTTTCTATATCAATTGTGACTTCCCATTTATTTTCTGAATCATTCTCTTCTTCTTGGTCTTCTATAGTAGGGTCATATTATTTTTCAATTTTTTAGAGACTTTCATCACTATAACTTGAAGCACTACTTGCTACTTCAACATAAAAACTCTTCTTGTGTCTTTGAAATACCTTCTTCTCATGCTTGCTTTGACAGTGTCTGTCTTTCTTTTCATGACTAAATTTTCTTTCTTTCTTTTTCTTGTATACCTGTTCATATTTACTGCTACTACATTCATCTTGTGGACAATAAGTTGCATGGTGACCTAGCTTACCACATTTAGTACAAAATTTTATCAATTTAGCCTCTTCTTTGCTGCTTGATTTTTCACTTGATTCTGTTTCCACTTCCCCTTCTTGAGTAATAATTTATTTGAGAGAAAAATCAAATTCATTTTCCTCTTTACTGCTACTATACCCATTTTATGGACAATAAAGTGCCATGTGACCAATATTACCACATTCAACACATATCACAAAGTTAGCCTCTTCTTCACTACTACAGTACCCATATTTTGAACACTAATCTGCAAGGTGACCAAAGTTACCACAAATAAAACATTTGAGTATTCTTAGATCCTTCTTAGAAGCTTTGAATGTTTCCTCTCTTTTGGATGTTTGATCTTTCTCTATCCTTATCTCATAAGCTGTGAGATTTATATGTAGCTCATCCATGTGTGTTCCTGTAAGATCTTTCTTCAAGTTGTTTAGACTTTCATGAAGGAACCCGCTTTGATACCAATTGAAGAACATAAGCTTATACTGATAGGGGGGTGAAAATTATAAGATAAAACTTTTCACTTTTCAATCCAAATAATAACAACAATAATATCAAGGCAGTAAATAATGCACAAATCATCACACACATAAGAGACACATATTTAACATGGTTCACCTAATGTGGGTTACATCCATGGAGAAAATATGTCTTCTAAATTTTCTCAATAAATCTCTTGGGAACCAATTCTCTATTACAATGTTTATGGACCTCTGTACAAAGGAGATCTCAATCCCCTATGCTCAATTTTGTGGACCTCTATCCATAAGAGAAATTTATCCCCTTAACTTTGGTTTGTAGAAATCTATCCATAGGAGACTCCTCTCCTTTGCTTTGGTTTGTGGAAATATATCCACAAGAGAACTCTATCCCCTTAACTCTAGTTCATGGAACTCTATCCATAGGAGAACTCTATCCAAAGGAGACTCCTTTCCTTTGCTCTAGTTCATGGAACTCTATACTGTTGATAAGCAACACACCCCCACTGAAAAATGAGATTCCATCCTTAGAAAATTCTGAACTTTCATTTTTTTGCAGCAGGGACCCTCTTGATCTTTTCGGGTTTTAAATCCAAATTTGCTTGCCTCCTTTTTAAAGTTGTGCTTTTTCTTGCATTCTAGCCGTGTTATCCAAGAATTCACTTTTTACATGCTAGAATCATTCATGCACAAGCAAAATCTTGCACCGGTACCGAGAAAATCCATAAAACAGCTTGCATAAATTCACTGAAAAATCAAACTTTCCATTTTTGGTAGTGTCGCGATATCGCGACACTTCCATTTTCGAAAATGTCGCGATATCGCGACAGGTAAGTCAAAATGCAGCTAAGTGCCAGAAAGGTCGCGATTTCGCGACATGTCGCGAAATCGCGACAGTTTTTTGACGAGAGAAGCAAGCTGTACGGAGGGCGCGATTTTGCGACATGTCGCGAAATCGCGACATGTCGCATTTTCGCGGTAGGAGAGAGAAAGTGGGCTGCAGAATGAAAAATCGGCTAAGTCGCAAACATGTTCCAAAATCGCGGTCAACGCGGTCAACGCATGCAGGTATGGAACTGTCGCGATATCGCGACGTGTTCTAGAATCGCGGCTGAAAATCGGGATGGCTGTACGGAGGCCAGGAGGGTCGCGATTTCGCGACATGTCGCGAAATCGCGACATGTCGCGTTTTCGCGGCCGACGAGGGAGGAAGTTGCCGATGCGTCGTGTGGTCGCGATTTCGCGACATGTCGCGAAATCGCGACATGTCGCAGAATCGCGGTAGGAGAGAGAAAGTCATAAGAGGGCCCGAAAGTGCATTTCAACTGAAACAGAAGGCTTCCTGGGGTAGCGACACGTGTCAAAGCGTGAATGGGACAAACAGAAGCCGACATGCAAACTTATTTTGCGGTTTTTAATCTGTTTTTAATGTTTTAAGCTTCTGATTTAATTAAAATGCTAATCTAATGCATCTTTTTGTCTTTCATGCAGGATTCCACCCGGCACTTACGGACAACCGGGAAAGACCATAAAGGCAAAGTTAAAGTGCGGATTTAGTCAAGGACCGCCATGCTAGAAGAGAAGAAGCCGGTAAATGCATTCAATGGCAAATTTATTGCAGAATTGATAGCATGAAGACCATTTCAACTCAGAGATGGATTTACGGAGATCAAATTGATGGAGAAGTGGTGACTCATCCGGCTCACCAGCAGAATTAATGAAAGCATTTATTTGCAGCTGCGGATGAATGCAAGTTGCATTTGATTTTATCTTCTCCATTTATGGCAGCTGACTGCACAGATTTGCCGAAGGGTTAAGTTCTATCCGGACTTTGATTTTTAAATGGATTTTTATTGTAAAACCCGGGTCCTAGGGTTTAAGTGCGATAAGATTTAGGGTTTGAGCAAGATATTTTGGAAAAGATCAGGGTCTGTCCTGAGTCTATAAATACAAATTCTAAATGTAATCGCAGGAGGCTGAGACTTAGAAATAAAAGGCTTATAAGCAATTTCTTGCAAATTTTGTGAAATCCTTTGTTTCTGGACTTGGAGTTGATGTGCTTTAGCTTTTCTGTGATAGCATGGCCAGGAGCCTAATCTTTTGCAGAGTGTGATAAGTGTATTTTCTTTTGTTATCCGTTCCATTTAAAGTTTGTTAGATATATGTCGTAAATCCGCCATTGTCAAGATTAAATATGTCGTTAGGCTTCAGTTGTTCTATTGTCTGCTAGGGGAAATTACAGATTTGAGGTGTAAGTTTGTTCTAATTGCTCTGTCTTCACTGTGCGAGCTAGGCTGCCGATGAAAGATACCAGTTTTAACCAGCTGCCCTTGGATTTATGATTTTCTCGCTAGATCTGTTTCACTCGCCTTGTGCTCTTAGTTGAAAGTGATCTTAGACTCGACCGGACACTTTCTTCTTGGGATTTGTTCTGTTGTGAAGCCGATAGCATAGATAAGATTGACAGTTTGGGTTTACAATTGATGTTTGATAAACTTCTCTTTCTCGCCCTACCCTACCCTCTCTTTGCTTACCGTTAATGATCCATTTTTATTTTCTTTATTTGCCTTTTATTTAAATCTGCGACCCATGAGAGCTAGATCAAGAATTCAAGTTAAATCTGATTGTCAACAACTTTTGCAACTACTGAACAAGTTCAAGAACCCCCTGTAAGGTAACAGAGCAGTCCATATTGAAATCTATTCCATAAGTGGAAAAGAGTGAATTGCCATTCGACCCAACTCAGTAACTCGCACCTTGGATAACCAACTAGATCCTAAAGATGAGTGGGATCAGTCCCGTGGGTGTCTCCGGAGCTTTCCTTGCCTTCATCCTTTCCCGGGTGTGCATGAAAGCCGGACCAACACCTAATTGGCGCTAGAAGGAGGGCCAGAACATCTGCTCTTAGTGCACTTGAGTTGAGAAATCCGACTGTATGTGGAACTGTAAAGCTGTATTTTATCCAAAGTCTGGTAGCCAATTTTCCCCTCCTCCTCAACCAACATCTAATTGGCGCTAGAAGGAGGGCAGAACATCTGTTCTTAGTGCACTTGAGTTGAGAAATCCGACTGTATGTGGAACTGTAAAACTGTATTTTATCCAAAGTCTGGTAGCCAATTTTCCCTCCTCCTCACCCAACATCTAATTGGCGCTAGAAGGAGGGCATGAACTCGCCTCAAGTATTGTAAGGGCATAACAAACATTTGAAGGACCCACAGTGAACTCCGGACAGTTTTTTAAATTGTCAGTATGCTTTTCTAAATTGTCAGTGCGCTTTTAAATTGTCAGTGCAGTTTTTGAAAGTTGTCAGTGCAGTTTTTGAAATTGCCAGAGAAGGCCTTAAGTTCAGTGGTTTGTTAAGAATAGTTCTATCATCACTTGCGCTTATCCAATTACAAATCAGAACATCACTGTCAGCCAAGTAATAATGGCAAATTGGTTGGGCTCCACCGCTTTGAACATTCCGGGTATAGCCCATGACCTCGCCCGTAAGTCCGTAAAGGTATCTCCCTGGGTACAAACATGATGGGACAAGAACCGCGGAAGAACATCTCGCTAGCTTTTAAAAATGCTTTAAGATTATTGAATATACAAGGATGAAGATGTTGCCTGCAGATTGTTCCCGTTCACTCTCCAGGAGGGAGCTTATGACCGGTTTTTAAACCTCACCAAAGAATTCCATTACTAGTCGGGATGATCTAGAGAAAGCTTTTATATCACAGCTCGGTGAAGTGATAGATCCCAAGATTTTATATCAGCAATTTTCCAAGGATCAAGAGAGAGTCGGGAGAAACTCGTCGTGTCTTTCAATATGAGGTTCCAAAGAGCTTACGGTAGAATGACCGGCCATTACATCCCAAATGCAAATCTGGCCTTAGAAATCTACAAGAATGCATTGGATTCGGTGACCTCTATTTTCCTCAAGAGAGACATTAATATCACAACCCCGGCAGGGCTTATAAAGAAGCCTTAATTCTTGAAAGACAGCTTAGGGCCTCAAATTTCGAGCAGTCCTTTGATATCCTATGTTACACGTAACATGCCTGCTCCAGACCCCATTCCACATCATGAGTTAGTGCCAACATGTCATGCTCTACCCAAGGAGACTCCGTTAATCGTCACATCCACTCAACGATGTGCAAAATACAGAGAAAAGTTCTGACAAATTCAAAGTGCAGTGCTTGAACCGAACAGCTTGTGATCTCGGCACCACCCAAATCTGAAGTTTTTCCCGGTGAGTTAAATTTTCCTAGAGATCAAAGAAATATTGATATTTCTAGTTCACCCAAAAACAGTACAACCAGGGTTTTAGATTCTGTCACTTTTCTCGAAGAGTCAGAAAGTCTTGTACGGACTTCCGTGGATGAAATGCAAGATTTTCAACAGCTCAAAATGGACAGCTATGACTTGAAATGTGAGAGTCCATAACTTAATAATGATCCTTCCTCATCGTAGGATGATGAAAGTGAGATTCAATCTCACTATGCGTAAGTAATCGAGGAGGATAGCATCATTGAGGATATGAGGGAACTTAAAGCCGACATCACCCTCTATGAACTCGCCTCGCATTGTTGGACAAAACATTAACTTGATTGAGGCTTACTTTGGACCACCTGTTGAATTTCAAGAAAAGGAGGAAAAGATAGTAAATATGAATGTGGTCAGCCAACTTGGAATTGATGAACCGTCTCAACATAAGCCTGCAACTTCTGAACATAATGTCAAAGAGGAGGCTATAAACTGTGTTGATGCAGATATTGGAGTTTATGATTTGGCAACTGAAAAGGTGGGAACAATTATAGCCCTAATCAATAACAACAATGATGTTTGGACATTGCACATTGATGAGGTTAAGTCTAAGCAAGGCTCAGGTGAAAAGGAAAATTGTAAGCATTCTGCTAGAGGGATAAAAATTGAAGTCCTGGATATTGAAGCAAGGCAAACAACCACAAAATGTTCAAGTTGTTAAGAACCAGGGCATACAGATAAAACATGATTTCTTTCAGCTTGTCACATCATTTTGAAAATGTGGTGGTCTGGGTCTGTCAAGGTTTTAAAGTATTTGATCCTCGGGGGTTTTTTACATTCAAATTCTTTTGAAAGAACTCTGCAAACCCTTTAATTAGAAGCATAAACATGTTATCATATGATTTGTTATTATATGATTTGTTTAATTTGAAGGAGTTGCAGATTTGTTTTTCAAATGGGACAGGGAAGACAAGAAACCCAAGTCTTTCCCGGATAGCAAATTTTTGAAGCACAACCTGAGTGCATTTCGTCAATCAGACTCGAAAGGTAATTTTTTTTAAATTACTTGCATGGTCAAAATTTTTTTAAAGCACCATTTCTCTCGTTTCCCAACCGCTGCATTTTTTGAGTATGAAGGGAAGTTGTAACATATGTATGCATTGTAAATAAGCTTTGAAGTTTTTCAGCTTTATTTCTTTGTCGCTGCAGTTTTTATTTCAATGTCTCGTGCAGCTTTAATCTGCTTCAGCTTAATTTTAATGCTCGCAGCTTTAATTTATTTGTTTTTCGCTTTATTTCTTTGTCGTTGCTTTTTTTTATATGTCTTTTTTTTTTAGTTGTTTTTCGCTTTTAGCTTGTGTTTATTTCTTTTGTCGTTGCTTTTTATTTCCTTTCTTTGTCTTTTTATTTTAGCTTGCTTTTATTTTAGTCTGGTCTTTTCTTTATTGCATTTCTTTTTCTTTGTTTTGTGTTTATTTTATTTCTTTGCTTTTTTTTCTTTAGTTTGTCTTTTGTTTTAGTTTTATTTTGTTGCTTGTGCAGTTTTATTTGCAGTCTGTGTAGTTTTTATTCTGTTTTGCTTTAAGCCTGTGCCTGTCCTTGGAAGCCTGTACAAAGTCCTTTGGCTTCTAAAATTTTCTGTCCTTTGCCTCTGCCTGAGCAATCAATGAAAAGTCAGCCCGCTGAAAATTGTTTTATTCCTAGTCGATAAATCCTCAATCCAATGCTCCCCATTCTGCTCATTATTCTAATTGAGATAGTCTGCTTGCACTAAACTGTGGAACTATTTTGTTATCCAGGATGAAGGTAGAGAGATGATTGGATCTTGTGTCTTACTTGCCACAGTTGTTTTAATGATAGAAAAACTGTTATGCTGTTTAGTTGGAGGAACTCCCGGGGAATCCAAGAAAAGCTGGTTATAAGAGGGGACTATGGTTCATGCAATTATTTGGGTGTCACTAGAGGCTATCAATGCCTAGACTGAAACAGTTCCAGATTGATCAAATATTAAAAGAAAATTGTAATTTCTCTAAGGTCTTCCGTATAGTGATATATTTCAAAAAGAAGAGAGATAAAAAAAAGAGATAAGAAAAAAAAAAAAAAAAAGAAAAAAGAGTTATATGATTAAAAGAGGCAGCCAATATTAGATTCTGCCCTACAGTTGTAAATTGGGTCGTGTAAATCTAAAGGGTAACTCGTCTAGGTCGTAAAAGCTAAACTAGTAAACAGAGCTCTACTCGGTTTCCCCATTTACAATCTAGAAAAGTTGATTAATCCAAGTTTATCATTCAATTCAGTCATCCTTGAAGAAAGTTCTATACCTTTGTAATTGCACATCATAAATCTTCCTTGAAGTAATCCAGCCAAGTATGTCCTTGGGAAATTTTAACAACTGGCAGTTAGTAGTCAATTTATTGTGAAGAATGCCTGTGGCAAGGCATGATGCATGGTCTTTTTGTTTTGAAACCATAGTCTTGGGTTCTAAAATAGTGCTACTATTTTACCCGCAGATATCGCCATTTGTTGATAAGCAACACACCCCCACCGAAAAATGAGATTCCATCCTTAGAAAATTCTGAACTTTCATTTTTTGCAGTAGGGACCCTCTTGATCTTTTCAGGTTTTAAATCCAAATTTGCTTGCCTCCTTTTTAAAGTTGTGCTTTTTCTTGCATTCTAGCTGTGTTATCCAAGAATTCACTTTTTACATGCTAGAATCATTCATGCACAAGCAAAATCTTGCACCGGTACCGAGAAAATCCGTAAAACAGCTTGCATAAATTCACCGAAAAATCAAACTTTCCATTTTTGGTAGTGTCGCGATATCGCGACACTTCCATTTTCGAAATGTCGCGATATCGCGACTGGTAAGTCAAAATGCAGCTAAGTGCCATAAAGGTCGCGATTTCGCGACATGTCGCGAAATCGCGACAGTTTTTTGGGAGAGAAGCAAGTCGTACGGAGGGCGCGATTTTGCGACATGTCGCGAAATCGCGACATGTCGCATTTTCGCGGTAGGAGAGAGAAAGTGGGCTGCAGGATGAAAAATCGGCTAAGTCGCAAACATGTTCCAAAATCGCGGTCAACGCGGTCAACGCATGCAGGTACGGAACTGTCGCGATATCGCGACGTGTTCTAGAATCGCGGCTGAAAATCGGGATGGCTGTACGGAGGCCAGGAGGGTCGCGATTTCGCGACATGTCGCGAAATCGCGACATGTCGCGTTTTCGCGGCCGACGAGGGAGGAAGTTGCCGATGCGCTGGCATGGTCGCGATTTCGCGACATGTCGCGAAATCGCGACATGTCGCAGAATCGCGATAGGAGAGAGAAAGTCATAGAGGGCCCGAAAGTGCATTTCACCGGAAACAGAAGGCTTCCCGGGGTAGCGACACGTGTCAAAGCGTGAATGGGACAAACAGAAGCCGACATGCAAGCTTATTTTGTGGTTTTTAATCTGTTTTTAATGTTTTAAGCTTCCGATTTAATTAAAATGCTAATCTAATGCATCTTTTTGTCTTTCATGCAGGATTCCACCTGGCACTTACGGACAACCGGGAAAGACCATAAAGGAAAAGGTAAAGTGCGGATTTAGTCAAGGACCGCCATGCTAGAAGAGAAGAAGCCGGTAGAGCATTCAATGACAAATTTATTGCAGAATTGATAGCATGAAGACCATTTCAACTCGTAGGATGGATTTACGGAGATCGAATTGATGGAGAAGTGGTGACTCATCCGGCTCACCAACAGAATTAATGAAGGCATTTATTTGCAGCTGCAGATGAATGCAAGTTGCATTTGATTTTATCTTCTCCATTTATTGCAATTGATCGCACTGATTTGCCGAAGGGTTAAGTTCTATCCGGACTTTGATTTTTAAATGGATTTTTATTGTAAAACCCGGGTCCTAGGGTTTAAGTGCGATAAGATTTAGGGTTTGAGCAAGATATTTTGGAAAAGATCAGGGTCTGTCCTGAGTCTATAAATACAAATTCTAAATGTAATCGCAGGAGGCTGAGACTTAGAAATAAAAGGCTTATAAGCAATTTCTTGCAAATTTTGTGAAATCCTTTGTTTCCGGACTTGGAGTTGATGTGCTTTAGCTTTTCTCGTGATAGCATGGCCAGGAGCCTAATCTTTTGCAGAGTGTGATAAGTGTATTTTCTTTTGTTATCCGTTCCATTTAAAGTTTGTTAGATATATGTCAGTAATCGCCATTGTCAAGATTAAATATGTCGTTAGGCTTCAGCTTGTTCTATTGTCTCGCTAGGGGAAATTACAGATTTGAGGTGTAAGTTTGTTCTAATTGCTCTGTCTTCACCGTGCGAGCTAGGCTGCCGATGAAAGATACCAGCTTTAACCACCGCCCTTGGATTTATGATTTTCTCGCTAGATCTGTTTCACTCGCCTTGTGCTCTTAGTTGAAAGTGATCTTAGACTGACCGGACACTTTCTTCTTGGGATTTGTTCTGTTGTGAAGCTGATAGCATAGATAAGATTGATAGTTGGGGTTTTACAGTCGATGTTTGATAAACTTCTCTTTCTGCCCTACCCTACCTTCTCTTTGCTTTTCGTTAATGATCCATTTTTATTTTCTTTATTTGCCTTTTATTTAAATCACGACCCATGAGAGCTAGATCAAGAATTCAAGTTAAATCTGATTGTCAACAACTTTTGCAACTACCGAACAAGTTCAAGAACCCCCCGTAAGGTAACAGAGCAGTCCATATTGAAATCTATTCCGTAAGTGGAAAAGAGTGAATTGCCATTCGACCCAACTCCGTAACTCGCACCTTGGATAACCAACTAGATCCTAAAGATGAGTGGGATCCGTCCCGTGGGTGTTTCGAGCTTTCCTTTCCTTCATCCTTTCTCGCCTGTTGATAAGCAACACACCCCCACAGAAAAATGAGATTCCATCCTTAGAAAATTATGAACTTCCATTTTTGGCAAAGAGGGACCCTCTTGATCTTTTCAAGTTTTAAATCCAAATTTGCTTGCCTCCTTTTTAAAGTTGTGCTTTTTCTTGCATTCTAGTTGTGTTATTCAAGAATTCACTTTTTACATGCTAGAATCATTCATGCACAAGCAAAATCTTGCACCGGTACCGAGAAAATCCATAAAACAGTTGCATAATTCACTGAAAAATCAAACTTTCCATTTTTGGTAGTGTCGCGATATCGCGACACTTCCATTTTTGGAAATGTCGCGATATCGCGACAGGTAAGTCAAAATGCGGCTAAGTGGCGTAAAGGTCGCGATTTCGCGACATGTCGCGAAATCGCGACAGTTTTTGGAGAGAGACGCAAGCTGTACGGAGGGCGCGATTTTGCGACATGTCGCGAAATCGCGACATGTCGCATTTTCGCGGTAGGAGAGAGAAAGTGGTCTGCAGGATGAAAAATTGCCTAAGTCGCAAACATGTTCCAAAATCGCGGTCAACGCGGTCAACGCATGCAGGTAAGGGAACGGTCGCGATATCGCGACGTGTTCTAGAATCGCGACATGTCGCGTTTTCACGGCAGACGAGGGAGGAAGTTGCCGATGCGCATGCAGTGGTCGCGATTTCGCGACATGTCGCGAAATCGCGACATGTCGCGAATCGCGACATGTCGCAGAATCGCGACAGGAGAGAGAAAGTCATAGTTGACCTGAAAGTGAATTCCGACGGGAAACGAAGGCTTCCGGGGTAGCGAAACGTGTCAAAGCGTGAATGGGACAAACGAGGCCGACATGCAAACTTATTTTGCGGATTTAATCTGTTTTTAATGTTTTAAGCTTCTGATTTAATTAAAATGCTAATCTAATGCATCTTTTTGTCTTTCATGTAGGATTCCACCTGGCACTTACGGGACAACCGGGAAAGACCATAAAGGCGAAGATAAAGTGCGGATTTAGTCAAGGACCGCCATGCTAGGAGAGAAGTCACCGGTGAGAGCATTCAACAACAAATTTATTGCAGACTTGATAGCATGAAGACCATTTCAACTTCGGGATGGATTTGCGGAGATCGAATTAATGGAGAAGTGGTGACTCATCCGGCTCACCAGCAGAATTAATGAAAGTATTTATTTGCAGCTGCAAATGAATGCAAGTTGCATTTTATTTTATCTTCTCCATTTATGGCAGCTGACTGCACAGATTTGCCGAAGGGTTAAGTTCTATTCGGACTTTGATTTTTAAATGGATTTTTATTGTAAAACCCGGTCCTAGGGTTTAAGTGCGATAAGATTTAGGGTTTGAGCAAGATATTTTGGAAAAGATCGTGGTCCGTCCCGAGTCTATAAATACAAATTCTAAATGTAATCGCAGGAGGCGGAGACTTAGAAATAAAGGTTTATAAGCAATTTCTTGCAAATTTTGTGAAATCCTTTGTTTCTGGACTTGGAGTTGATGTGCTTTAGCTTTTCTGTGATAGCATGGCCAGGAGCCTAATATTTTGCAGAGTGTGATAAGTGTATTTTCTTTTGTTATCCGTTTCATTTAAAGTTTGTTGTTGTAACTCTTGAGATTAAATATGTAGTTCGTTTTCTATTGTCCGGGGAAATAGATTGAGGTAAGTTTGTTCTAATTGCTCTGTCTTCACCGTGCGAGCTAGGTCGCCGATGAAAGATACCGCTTTAACCACCGCTCTTGGATTTATGATTTTCTCGCTAGATCTGTTTCACTCGCCTTGTGCTCTTAGTTGAAAGTGATCTTAGACCGACTGGACACTTTCTTCTCGGGATTTGTTCTCGTTGTGAAGCCGATAGCATAGATAAGATTGATAGTTTAGAGTTTATACAGTTGAAGTCCGATAAACTTCTCTTTCTCGCCCTACCCTACCCTCTCTTTGCTTTCGATGAATGATCCATTTTTATTTTCTTTGTTTGCATTTTATTTAAATCTACTGACCCATGAGAGCTAGATCAAGAATTCAAGTCAAATCTGATTGTCAACAACTTTTGCAACTACTGAACAAGTTCAGGAACCCCCTGTAAGGTAACAGAGTAGTCCATATCGAAATCTATTCCAGAAGTGGAAAAGAGTGAATTGCCATTCGACCCAACTCTGTAACTCGCACCTTGGATAACCAGCTAGATCCTAAAGATGAGTGGGATCAGTCCCGTGGGTGTCTCCGGAGCTTTCCTTGCCTTCATCCTTTTTCCCGGGTGTGCATGAAAGCCGGGCCAACACCTAATTGGCGCTAGAAGGAGGGCCACGTAACATCCGTTCTTAGTGCACTTAAGTTGAGAAATCCGACTATATGTGGAACTGTAAAGCTATATTTTATCCAAAGTCTGGTAGCCAATTTTCCCCTCCTCCTCGCCTAACACCTAATTGGCGCTAGAAGGAGGGCCACAGAACATCTGTTCTTAGTGCACTTGAGTTGAGAAATCCAACTGTATGTGGAACTGTAAACTGTATTTTATCCAAAGTCTGGTAGCCAATTTTCCCCTCCTCCTCAGCCAACACCTAATTGGCGCTAGAAGGAGGGCATGAACTCAGTTCAAGTGTTGTAAGGGCATAACAACAACATTTGAAGGACCCACAATGAACTCCGGACAATTTTATAAATTGTCAGTACAGCTGTAGCTTTTTCGCTTCTCTTTAGTTATTTTTCGCTTTTAGCTTGTGCGATTTATTTCTTTTGTCGTTGCTTTTATTTCCTTTCTTTGTCTTTTTATTTTAGCTTGCTTTTATTTTAGTCTGTACAGTCTTTTATTTATTGCATTTCTTTTTCTTTGTTGTCTGTACAGTTGCAGTTGCGGTTGCAGTTTATTTTATTTCAGTTGCAGTTTAGTTTATTTCAGTGCTGTTGCAGTTTAGCTTTGCTGCAGTTCAGCAATTTTTATTTGCTTCAGTTCTTTTAGTTTATTTCTTTTATTGCCTGTACAGTTTTTATTTTCTTCCTCGCTTTTCCTTTTCTTTGTCAGTTCTGTACGGTCTTTTGTTTTAGTTCTTAATTTTGTCGCTCGTACAATCGTGCTTTGCATCCTTTGTAAATAGCCTTGCGGTTTGTTTTATTCCTTTGTCTGTATAGCTGTGCAGTTTTCAGTGTTTAGTTTATTTTATTTGCAGTCTATGCAGTTTTATTTTGTTTTGCTTTAAAGCCTGTGCCTGTCCTTGGAAGCCTGTATAAAGTCCTTTGGCTTCTAAAATTTTTTGTCCTTTGCCTCTGCCTGAGCAATCAATGAAAAGTCAGCCTGCTAAAAAATTGTTTTATTCCTAGTCGATAAATCCTCAATCCAGTTCCTCCCCATTCTGCTCATTATTCTAATTGAGATAGTCTGCTTGCTCTGAACTGTGGAACTATTTTGTTATCCAGGATGAAGGTAGAGAGATGATTGGATCTTGTGTCTTACTTGCCACAATTGTTTTAATGATAGAAAAACTATTATGCTGTTTAGTTGGAGGAACTCCCTGGGAATCCAAGAAAAGCTGGTTATAAGAGGGGACTATGGTTCATGCAATTATTTGGGTATCCACAGAGGCTATCAATGCCTAGACTGAAACAGTTCCAGATTGATCAAATATTAAAAGAAAATTGTAATTTCTCTAAGGTCTTCCAGATAGTGATATATTTCAAAAAGAAGAGAGATAAAAAAAAAAAGAGATAAGAAAAGAAAAGAAAAAAAAGAGTTATATGATCAAAAGAGGCAGCCAATATTAGATTCTGCCCTACAGTTGTAAATTGGGTCGTGTAAATCTAAAGGGTAACTCTGTCTAGGCTGTAAAAAGCTAAACTAGTAAACAGAGCTCTACTCGGTTTCCCCATTTACAATCTAGAAAAGTTGATTAATCCAAGTTTATCATTCAATTCAGTCATCCTTGAAGAAAGTTCTATACCTTTGTAATTGCACATCGAAATCTTCCTTGAAGTGATCCAACCCAAGATGTCCTTGGAAAATTTTAACAAATTGGCGGCTATGACCAATTTATTGTGAAGAATGCCTGTGGCAAGGCATGATGCATGGTCTTTTTGTTTTCAAACCGTAGTCTTGGGTTCTAAAATAGTGCTACTATTTTACCCGCAGATATCGCCATTTGTTGATAAGCAACACACCCCCACCGAAAAATGAGATTCCATCCTTAGAAAATTATGAACTTCCATTTTTGCAAAGTAGGGACCCTCTTGATCTTTTCAGTGTTTTAAATCCAAATTTTCTTGCCTCCTTTTTAAAGTTGTGCTTTTTCTTGCATTCTAGTTGTGTTATTCAAGAATTCACTTTTTACATGCTAGAATCATTCATGCACAAGCAAAATCTTGCACCGGTACCGAGAAAATCCAGAAAACAGTTGCATAATTCATGAAAAATCAAACTTTCCATTTTTGGTAGTGTCGCGATATCGCGACACTTCCATTTTTAGTAGTGTCGCGATATCGCGACACTTCCATTTTTGGAAATGTCGCGATATCGCGACGGGTAAATAAAAATGCAGCTAAGTGGCGTAAAGGTCGCGATTTCGCGACATGTCGCGAAATCGCGACGCTTTTGGGCGAGAGACGCAAGCTGTACGGAGGGCGCGATTTTGCAACATGTCACGAAATCGTGACATGTCGCATTTTCGCGGTAGGAGAGAGAAAGTGGTCTGCAGGATGAAAAATCGCCTAAGTCGCAAACATGTTCCAAAATCGCGGTCAACGCGGTCAACGCATGCAGGTAAGGGAACTGTCGCGATATCGCGACGTGTTCTAGAATCGCGACATGTCGCGTTTTCGCAGCAGACGAGGGAGGAAGTTGCCGATGCGCTGGCAGGGGTCGCGATTTCGCGACATGTCGCGAAATCGCGACATGTCGCAGAATCGCGGCAGGAGAGAGAAAGTCATAGTTGACCTGAAAGTGCATTCCGGCGGGAAACGAAGGCTTCCGGGGTAGCGACACGTGTCAAAGCGTGAATGGGACAAACAGTAGCTCGACATGCAAGCTTATTTTGCGGATTTAATCTGTTTTTAATGTTTTAAGCTTCGATTTAATTAAAATGCTAATCTAATGCATCTTTTTGTCTTTCATGCAGGATTCCACCGGCACTTACGGGACAACCGGAAAGACCATAAAGGCGAAGATAAAGTGCGGATTTAGTCAAGGACCGCCATGCTAGGAGAGAAGTCGCCGGTGAGAGCATTCAACAACAAATTTATTGCAGACTTGATAGCATGAAGACCATTTCAACTTCGGGATGGATTTGCGGAGATCGAATTGATGGAGAAGTGGTGACTCATCCGGCTCACCAGCGAGAATTAATGAAAGCATTTATTTGCAACTGCGAATGAATGCAAGTTGCATTTTATTTTATCTTCTCCATTTATGGCAATTGATCGCACGCATTTTCCGAAGGGTTAAGTTCTATTCGGACTTTGATTTTTAAATGGATTTTTATTGTAAAACCCGGTCCTAGGGTTTAAGTGCGATAAGATTTAGGGTTTGAGCAAGATATTTTGGAAAAGATCGTGGTCTGTCCCGAGTCTATAAATACAAATTCTAAATGTAATCGCAGGAGGCGGAGACTTAGAAATAAAGGTTTATAAGCAATTTCTTGCAAATTTTGTGAAATCCTTTGTTTCTGGACTTGGAGTTGATGTGCTTTAGCTTTTCTGTGATAGCATGGCCAGGAGCCTAATCTTTTGCAGAGTGTGATAAGTGTATTTTCTTTTGTTATCCGTTCCATTTAAAGTTTGTTAGATATATGTCGTAAATCTGCCATTGTCAAGATTAAATATGCTGTTAGGCTTCAATTGTTCTATTGTCTGCTAGGGGAAATTATAGATTTGAGGTTAAGTTTGTTCTAATTGCTCTGTCTTCATCGTGCGAGCTAGGGTCGCCGGTGAAAGATACCGCTTTTAACCACTTGCCCTTGGATTTATGATTTTCTCGCTAGATCTGTTTCACTCGCCTTGTGCTCTTAGTTGAAAGTGATCTTAGACCGACTGGACACTTTCTTCCGGGATTTGTTCTATTGTGAAGCTGATAGCATAGATAAGATTGATAGTTTAGAGTTTTACAGTTTAAAGTCTGATAAAATTCTCTTTCTGCCTTACCCTACCCTCTCTTTGCTTACCGTGAATGATCCATTTTTATTTTCTTTGTTTGCCTTTTATTTAAATCACTGACCCATGAGAGCTAGATCAAAGAATTCAAGTCAAATCTGATTGTCAACAACTTTTGCAACTACTGAACAAGTTCAGGAACCCCCTGTAAGGTAACAGAGCAGTCCATATCGAAATCTATTCCGTAAGTGGAAAAGAGTGAATTGCCATTCGACCCAACTCTAGAACTCGCACCTTGGATAACCAGCTAGATCCTAAAGATGAGTGGGATCAGTCCCGTGGGTGTCTCCGGAGCTTTCCTTGCCTTCATCCTTTTTCCCGGGGTGTGCATGAAAGCCGGGCCAACACCTAATTGGCGCTAGAAGGAGGGCCACAGAACATCTGTTCTTAGTGCACTTGAGTTGAGAAATCCGACTATATGTGGAACTGTAAAGCTATATTTTATCCAAAGTCTGGTAGCCAATTTTCCCCTCCTCCTCAGCCAACACCTAATTGGCGCTAGAAGGAGGGCCAAACATCTGTTCTTAGTGCACTTGAGTTGAGAAATCCGACTGTATGTGGAACTGTAAACTGTATTTTATCCAAAGTCTGGTAGCCAATTTTCCCTCCTCCTCAACCAACACCTAATTGGCGCTAGAAGGAGGGCATGAACTCAGTTCAAGTGTTGTAAGGGCATAACAAAGCAACATTTGAAGGACCCACGATGAACTCCGGATAGCTTTTATAAATTGTCCGTACAGCTTGCGCTTTTTCGCTTTTCTTTAGTTATTTTTCGCTTTAGCTTGTGCAGTTTATTTCTTTTGTCGTTGCTTTTTATTTCCTTTCTTTGTCTTTTTATTTTAGCTTGCTTTTATTTTAGTCTCGTACGCTCTTTTCTTTATTGCATTTCTTTTTCTTTGTTGTCTGTACAGTTGCAGTTGCGGTTGCAGTTTATTTTATTTCAGTTGCAGTTTAGTTTATTTCAGTGCTGTTGCAGTTTAGCTTTGCTGCAGTTCAGCAATTTTTATTTGCTTCAGTTCTTTTAGTTTATTTCTTTTATTGCCTGTACAGTTTTTATTTTCTTCCCTGCTTTTCCTTTTCTTTGTTGTCTCGTACGCTCTTTTGTTTTAGTTCTTAATTTTGTCGTCTGTATACTGTGCTTTGCATCCTTTGTAAATATCCTTGCAGTTTGTTTTATTCCTTTGTCCCATATAACCGTGCGCTTTTCGTGTTTAGTTTATTTTATTTGCAGTCTATGCAGTTTTATTTTGTTTTGCTTTAAAGCTCGTGCTCGTCCTTGGAAGCCTCGTATAAAGTCCTTTGGCTTCTAAAATTTTCTCGTCCTTTGCCTCTCGCTTGAGCAATCAATGAAAAGTCACCGCTAAAAAATTGTTTTATTCCTAGTCGATAAATCCTCAATCCAGCTTCCTCCCCATTCTCGCTCATTATTCTAATTGAGATAGTTTGCTTGCTCCGAATCGTGGAACTATTTTGTTATCCAGGATGAAGGTAGAGAGATGATTGGATCTTGTGTCTTACTTGCCACAGCTTGTTTTAATGATAGAAAAACTATTATGTCGTTTAGTTGGAGGAACTCCTGGGAATCCAAGAAAAGTCGGTTATAAGAGGGGACTATGGTTCATGCAATTATTTGGGTATCCATAGAGGCTATCAATGCCTAGACTCGAAACGGGCTCCGCATTGATCAAATATTAAAAGAAAATTGTAATTTCTCTAAGGTCTTCCAGATAGTGATATATTTCAAAAAGAAGAGAGATAAAAAAAAGAGAGATAAGAAAAGAAAAGAAAAAAAGAGTTATATGATCAAAAGAGGCAGCCAATATTAGATTCTGCCCTACAGTTGTAAATTGGGTCGTGTAAATCTAAAGGGTAACTCTGTCTAGGTTGTAAAAAGCTAAACTAGTAAACAGAGCTCTACTCGGTTTCCCCATTTACAATCTAGAAAAGTTGATTAATCCAAGTTTATCATTCAATTCAGTCATCCTTGAAGAAAGTTCTATACCTTTGTAATTGCACATCGTAAATCTTCTTTGAAATGATCCAACCTAGTATGTCCTTGGGAAATTTTAACAACTGGCAGCTATGGACCAATTTATTGTGAAGAATGTCCGTGGCAAGGCATGATGCATGGTCTTTTTGTTTTGAAACCGTAGTCTTGGGTTCTAAAATAGTGCTACTATTTTACCCGCAGATATCGCCATTTGTTGATAAGCAACACACCCCCACCGAAAAATGAGATTCCATCCTTAGAAAATTATGAACTTCCATTTTTGGCAAGCAGGGACCCTCTTGATCTTTTCAGGTTTTAAATCCAAATTTGCTTGCCTCCTTTTTAAAGTTGTGCTTTTTCTTGCATTCTAGTTGTGTTATTCAAGAATTCACTTTTTACATGCTAGAATCATTCATGCACAAGCAAAATCTTGCACCGGTACCGAGAAAATCCAGAAACAGCTTGCATAATTCATCGAAAAATCAAACTTTCCATTTTTGGTAGTGTCGCGATATCGCGACACTTCCATTTTTGGAAATGTCACGATATCGCGACGTGTAAGTCAAAATGCGGCTAAGTGGCGTAAAGGTCGCGATTTCGCGACATGTCGCGAAATCGCGACGCTTTTTGGCGAGAGACGCAAGCTGTACGGAGGGCGCGATTTTGCGACATGTCACGAAATCGTGACATGTCGCATTTTCGCGGCAGGAGAGAGAAAGTGGTCTGCAGGATGAAAAATCGCCTAAGTCGCAAACATGTTCCAAAATCGCGGTCAACGCGGTCAACGCATGCGTAAGTGGAACCGTCGCGATATCGCGACGTGTTCTAGAATCGCGACATGTCGCGTTCGCAGTCAGACGAGGGAGGAAGTTGCCGATGCGTCGCGTGGTCGCGATTTCGCGACATGTCGCGAAATCGCGACATGTCGCAGAATCGCGTAGGAGAGAGAAAGTCATAGTTGACCCGAAAGTGCATTCCGACGGGAAACGAAGGCTTCCCGGGGTAGCGACACGTGTCAAAGCGTGAATGGGACAAACCGAAGCCGACATGCAAGCTTATTTTGCGGATTTAATCTGTTTTTAATGTTTTAAGCTTATGATTTAATTAAAATGCTAATCTAATGCATCTTTTTGTCTTTCATGCAGGATTCCACCTGGCACTTACGGGACAACCGGGAAAGACCATAAAGGCGAAGATAAAGTGCGGATTTAGTCAAGGACCGCCATGCTAGGAGAGAAGTCGCCGGTGAGAGCATTCAACAACAAATTTATTGCAGACTTGATAGCACGAAGACCATTTCAACTTCGGGATGGATTTGCGGAGATCGAATTGATGGAGAAGTGGTGACTCATCCGGCTCACCAGCAGAATTAATGAAAGCATTTATTTGCAACTGCGAATGAATGCAAGTTGCATTTTATTTTATCTTCTCCATTTATGGCAGCTGACTGCACATATTTGCCGAAGGGTTAAGTTCTATTCGGACTTTGATTTTTAAATGGATTTTTATTGTAAAACCCGGGTCCTAGGGTTTAAGTGCGATAAGATTTAGGGTTTGAGCAAGATATTTTGGAAAAGATCATGGTCTGTCCTGAGTCTATAAATACAAATTCTAAATGTAATCGCAGGAGGCGGAGACTTAGAAATAAAGGTTTATAAGCAATTTCTTGCAAATTTTGTGAAATCCTTTGTTTTTGGACTTGGAGTTGATGTGCTTTAGCTTTTCTGTGATAGCATGGCCAGGAGCCTAATCTTTTGAAGAGTGTGATAAGTGTATTTTCTTTTGTTATCCGTTCCATTTAAAGTTTGTTAGATATATGTCGTAAATCTGCCATTGTCAAGATTAAATATGTTGTTAGGCTTCAATTGTTCTATTGTCTCGCTAGGGGAAATTACAGATTTGAGGTTAAGTTTGTTCTAATTGCTCTGTCTTCACCGTGCGAGCTAGGGTCGCCGTGAAAGATACCAGCTTTAACCACCGCCCTTGGATTTATGATTTTCTCGCTAGATCTGTTTCACTCGCCTTGTGCTCTTAGTTGAAAGTGATCTTAGACTCGACCGGACACTTTCTTCTCGGGATTTGTTCTCTGTGAAGTTGATAGCATAGATAAGATTGATAGTTTAGAGTTTTATAGTTTAAAGTCTGATAAACTTCTCTTTTCTGCCTTACCCTACCCTCTCTTTGCTTTCCGTGAATGATCCATTTTTATTTTCTTTGTTTGCCTTTTATTTAAATCTACTGACCCATGAGAGCTAGATCAAAGAATTCAAGTCAAATCTGATTGTCAACAACTTTTGCAACTATCGAACAAGTTCAGAACCCCCCGTAAGGTAACAGAGCAGTCCATATCGAAATCTATTCCGTAAGTGGAAAAGAGTGAATTGCCATTCGACCCAACTCGTAACTCGCACCTTGGATAACCAACTAGATCCTAAAGATGTGTGGGATCAGTCCCGTGGGTGTCTCCGGAGCTTTCCTTGCCTTCATCCTTTTTCCCAGGGTGTGCATGAAAGCCGGGCCAACACCTAATTGGCGCTAGAAGGAGGGCCACATAACATCTGTTCTTAGTGCACTTGAGTTGAGAAATCCGACTATATGTGGAACTGTAAAGCTATATTTTATCCAAAGTCTGGTATCCAATTTTCCCCTCCTCCTCAGCTAACACCTAATTGGCGCTAGAAGGAGGGCCAAACATCTGTTCTTAGTGCACTTGAGTTGAGAAATCCGATTCGTATGTGGAACTCGTAAACCGTATTTTATCCAAAGTCCGGTAGCCAATTTTCCCCTCCTCCTCAACCAACACCTAATTGGCGCTAGAAGGAGGGCTATGAACTCGGCTCAAGTGTTGTAAGGGCATAACAACGAACATTTGAAGGACCCATGATGAACTCCGTGACAGCTTTTATAAATTGTCCGTATAGATGCAGCTTTTTCGTTTTCTTTAGTTATTTTTCGCTTTTAGCTTGTGCGCTTTATTTCTTTTGTCGTTGCTTTTTATTTCCTTTCTTTGTCTTTTTATTTTAGCTTGCTTTTATTTTAGTCTGTACATTCTTTTCTTTATTGCATTTCTTTTTCTTTGTCTGTTCGTATCTTGCTATGGTTGCAGCTTATTTTATTTCGTTGTAGCTTAGTTTATTTCAGGTTGTTGCAGCTTAGCTTTGTCGTAGCTTCAGCAATTTTTATTTGCTTCAGCTCTTTTAGTTTATTTCTTTTATTGCTCGTACGCTTTTATTTTCTTCCCTCGTTTTCCTTTTCTTTGTCGTTCGTACGCTTTTTGTTTTAGTTCTTAATTTTGTCGTCTGTACTGTGCTTTGCATCCTTTGTAAATAGCCTTGCGCTTGTTTTATTCCTTTGTCTCGTACAACCGTGCGCTTTTGGTGTTTAGTTTATTTTATTTGCGTATGCGCTTTTATTTTGTTTTGCTTTAAAGCTCGTGCTCGTCCTTGGAAGCCTGTATAAAGTCCTTTGGCTTCTAAAATTTTCTGTCCTTTGCCTCTGCCTGAGCAATCAATGAAAAGTCAGCCTGCTAAAAAATTGTTTTATTCCTAGCTAATAAATCCTCAATCCAGTTCCTCCCCATTCTGCTCATTATTCTAATTGAGATAGTCTGCTTGCTCTGAACTGTGGAACTATTTTGTTATCCAGGATGAAGGTAGAGAGATGATTGGATCTTGTGTCTTACTTGCCATAGTTGTTTTAATGATAGAAAAACTATTATGCTGTTTAGTTGGAGGAACTCCCGGGGAATCCAAGAAAAGCTGGTTATAAGAGGGGACTATGGTTCATGTAATTATTTGGGTATCCATAGAGGCTATCAATGCCTAGACTGAAACAGTTCCAGATTGATCAAATATTAAAAGAAAATTGTAATTTCTCTAAGGTCTTCCAGATAGTGATATATTTCAAAAAGAAGAGAGATAAAAAAAAGAGAGATAAGAAAAGAAAAGAAAAAAAGAGTTATATGATCAAAAGAGGCAGCCAATATTAGATTCTCGCCTCTACGGCTTGTAAATTAGGTCGTGTAAATCTAAAGGGTAACTCTGTCTAGGGTCAGTAAAAAGCTAAACTAGTAAACAGAGCTCTACTCGGTTTCCCCATTTACAATCTAGAAAAGTTGATTAATCCAAGTTTATCATTCAATTCAGTCATCCTTGAAGAAAGTTCTATACCTTTGTAATTGCACATCAGAAATCTTCCTTGAAGTGATCCAGCCCAGTATGTCCTTGGGAAATTTTAACAAATGGCAATTAGCAGTCAATTTATTGTGAAGAATGTCCGTGGCAAGGCATGATGCATGGTCTTTTTGTTTTGAAACCGTAGTCTTGGGTTCTAAAATAGTGCTACTATTTTACCCGCAGATATCGCCATTTGTTGATAAGCAACACACCCCCACTGAAAAATGAGATTCCATCCTTAGAAAATTCTGAACTTCCATTTTTGCAGCAGGGACCCTCTAGATGTTTTTCAGGTTTTAAATCCAAATTTGCTTGCCTCCTTTTTAAAGTTGTGCTTTTTCTTGCATTCTAGCTGTGTTATCCAAGAATTCACTTTTTACATGCTAGAATCATTCATGCACAAGCAAAATCTTGCACCGGTACCGAGAAAATCTAGAAAACAGTTGCATAAATTCATGAAAAATCAAACTTTCCATTTTTGGTAGTGTCGCGATATCGCGACACTTCCATTTTTGGAAATGTCGCGATATCGCGACGGGTAAGTCAAAATGCAGCTAAGTGGCGTAAAGGTCGCGATTTCGCGACATGTCGCGAAATCGCGACGCTTTTGGGAGAGAGAAGCAAGCCATACGGAGGGCGCGATTTTGCGACATGTCACGAAATCGTGACATGTCGCATTTTCGCGGCAGGAGAGAGAAAGTGGTCTGCAGGATGAAAAATCGCCTAAGTCGCAAACATGTTCCAAAATCGCGGTCAACGCGGTCAACGCATGCGTGAAGGGAACCGTCGCGATATCGCGACGTGTTCTAGAATCGCGACATGTCGCGTTTCGCAGCCGGACGAGGGAGGAAGTTGCCGATGCGCGATGGTCGCGACGTCGCGATTTCGCGACATGTCGCAGAATCGCGGCAGGAGAGAGAAAGTCATAGTTGACCTGAAAGTGCATTCCGGCGGGAAACAGAAGGCTTCCTGGGGTAGCGACACGTGTCAAAGCGTGAATGGGACAAACAGAGCCGACATGCAAGCTTATTTTGCGGATTTAATCTGTTTTTAATGTTTTAAGCTTCGATTTAATTAAAATGCTAATCTAATGCATCTTTTTGTCTTTCATGCAGGATTCCACCTGGCACGTACGGGACAACCGGGAAAGACCATAAAGGCGAAGATAAAGTGCGGATTTAGTCAAGGACCGCCATGCTAGGAGAGAAGCTGCCGGTGAGAGCATTCAACAACAAATTTATTGCAGACTTGATAGCATGAAGACCATTTCAACTCAGAGATGGATTTGCGGAGATCAAATTGATGGAGAAGTGGTGACTCATCCGGCTCACCAGCAGAATTAATGGAGGCATTTATTTGCAGCTGCGAATGAATGCAAGTTGCATTTTATTTTATCTTCTCCATTTATGGCAAACTGATCGCACGGATTTGCCGAAGGGTTAAGTTCTATTCGGACTTTGATTTTTAAATGGATTTTTATTGTAAAACCCGGTCCTAGGGTTTAAGTGCGATAAGATTTAGGGTTTGAGCAAGATATTTTGGAAAAGATCAGGGTCTGTCCTGAGTCTATAAATACAAATTCTAAATGTAATCGCAGGAGGCGGAGACTTAGAAATAAAAGGTTTATAAGCAATTTCTTGCAAATTTTGTGAAATCCTTTGTTTCTGGACTTGGAGTTGATGTGCTTTAGCTTTTCTGTGATAGCATGGCCAGGAGCCTAATCTTTTGTAGAGTGTGATAAGTGTATTTTCTTTTGTTATCCGTTCCATTTAAATTTTGTTAGATATATGCTGTAAATCTGCCATTGTCAAGATTAAAATGCTGTTAGGCTTTAATTGTTCTATTGTCTGCTAGGGGAAATTACAGATTTGAGGTTAAGTTTGTTCTAATTGCTCTGTCTTCATCGTGCGAGCTAGGTCGCCGGTGAAAGATACCGCTTTTAACCAATCGCCCTTGGATTTATGATTTTCTCGCTAGATCCGTTTCACTCGCCTTGTGCTCTTAGTTGAAAGTGATCTTAGACCGACTGGACACTTTCTTCTCGGGATTTGTTCTCGTTGTGAAGCCGATAGCATAGATAAGATTGATAGTTTAGAGTTTTACAGCTTAAAGTCCGATAAACTTCTCTTTCTCGCCTTACCCTACCCTCTCTTTGCTTTCCGTGAATGATCCATTTTTATTTTCTTTATTTGCCTTTTATTTAAATCACTTGACCTATGAGAGCTAGATCAAAGAATTCAAGTCAAATCTGATTGTCAACAACTTTTGCAACTACCGAACAAGTTCAAGAACCCCCCGTAAGGTAACAGAGCAGTCCATATCGAAATCTATTCCATAAGTGGAAAAGAGTGAATTGCCATTCGACCCAACTCGTAACTCGTACCTTGGATAACCAGCTAGATCCTAAAGATGAGTGGGATCCGTCCCGTGGGTGTCTCCGGAGCTTTCCTTGCTTCATCCTTTTTCCCGGGTGTGCATGAAAGCCGGGCCAACACCTAATTGGCGCTAGAAGGAGGGCCACGTAACATCTGTTCTTAGTGCACTTGAGTTGAGAAATCCGACTATATGTGGAACTGTAAAGCTATATTTTATCCAAAGTCTGGTAGCCAATTTTCCCCTCCTCCTCGCCTAACTCCTAATTGGCGCTAGAAGGAGGGCCAAACATCTGTTCTTAGTGCACTTGAGTTGAGAAATCCGATCGTATGTGGAACTCGTGAAACTCGTATTTTATCCAAAGTCTGGTAGCCAATTTTCCCTCCTCCTCAACCAACACCTAATTGGCGCTAGAAGGAGGGCATGAACTCAGTTCAAGTGTTGTAAGGGCATAACAGCAACATTTGAAGGACCCACAGTGAACTCCGTGCATGCTTTTATAAATTGTCCGTATAGCTGTGCTTTTTCGCTTTTCTTTAGTTATTTTTCAGCTTTAGCTTGTGCAGTTTATTTCTTTTGTCGTTGCTTTTTATTTCCTTTCTTTGTCTTTTTATTTTAGCTTGCTTTTATTTTAGTCTCGTATAGCTCTTTTCTTTATTGCATTTCTTTTTCTTTGTCTGTCTGTATACTATGCGTATGTTGCGCTTATTTTATTTCAGCTGTTGCTTAGTTTATTTCAAGGTCGTTGCAGTTTAGCTTTGTCTAGCTTCAGCAATTTTTATTTGCTTCGCTTCTTTTAGTTTATTTCTTTTATTGCCTCGTACAGCTTTTATTTTCTTCCCTCGCATTTCCTTTTCTTTGTCGTCTCGTACGCTCTTTTGTTTTAGTTCTTAATTTTGTTGCTCGTATGTCGTGCTTTGCATCCTTTGTAATAGCCTTGCGCTTTGTTTTATTCCTTTGTCTCGTACAATGTACGCTTTCGTTGTTTAGTTTATTTTATTTGCGTCTATGCGCTTTTATTTTGTTTTTGCTTTAAAGCTCGTGCCTCGTCCTTGGAAGCCTCGTATAAAGTCCTTTGGCTTCTAAAATTTTCTCGTCCTTTGCCTCTCGCTTGAGCAATCAATGAAAAGTCACCGCTAAAAAATTGTTTTATTCCTAGCCGATAAATCCTCAATCCAGCTCCTCCCCATTCTCGCTCATTATTCTAATTGAGATAGTTTGCTTGCTCTGAATCGTAGAACTATTTTGTTATCCAGGATGAAGGTAGAGAGATGATTGGATCTTGTGTCTTACTTGCCACGCTTGTTTTAATGATAGAAAAACTATTATGTCGTTTAGTTGGAGGAACTCCTGGGAATCCAAGAAAAGTCAGGTTATAAGAGGGGACTATGGTTCATGCAATTATTTGGGTATCCACTGGAGGCTATCAATGCCTAGACTCGAAACAGCTCCGCATTGATCAAATGATAAAAGAAAATTGTAATTTCTCTAAGGTCTTCCAGATAGTGATATATTTCAAAAAGAAGAGAGATAAAAAAAAAAAGAGAGAGATAAGAAAAAAAAAGAAGAAGAGAAAAAAGAGTTATATATTAAAAGAGGCAGCCAATATTAGATTCTGCCCTGCAGTTGTAAATTGGGTCGTGTAAATCTAAAGGGTAACTCTGTCTAGGTCAGTAAAAGCTAAACTAGTAAACAGAGCTCTACTCGGTTTCCCCATTTACAATCTAGAAAAGTTGATTAATCCAAGTTTATCATTCAATTCAGTCATCCTTGAAGAAAGTTCTATACCTTTGTAATCGCACATCAGAAATCTTCCTTGAAGTGATCCAGCCCAGTATGTCCTTGGGAAATTTTAACAACTGGCAGTTAGCAGTCAATTTATTGTGAAGAATGCCTCGTGGCAAGGCATGATGCATGGTCTTTTTGTTTTGAAACCGGAGTCTTGGGTTCTAAAATAGTGCTACTATTTTACCCGCAGATATCGCCATTTGTTGAGAAGCAACACACCCCCACCGAAAAATGAGATTCCATCCTTAGAAAATTATGAACTTCCATTTTTGGCAAGTAGGACCCTCTTGATCTTTTTCAGTGTTTTAAATCCAAATTTGCTTGCCTCCTTTTTAAAGTTGTGCTTTTTCTTGCATTCTAGTTGTGTTATCCAAGAATTCACTTTTTACATGCTAGAATCATTCATGCACAAGCAAAATCTTGCACCGGTACCGAGAAAATCCAGAAAACAGTTGCATAAATTCATGAAAAATCAAACTTTCCATTTTTGGTAGTGTCGCGATATCGCGACACTTCCATTTTTGGAAATGTCGCGATATCGCGACAGGTAAGTCAAAATGCGGCTAAGTGGCGTAAAGGTCGCGATTTCGCGACATGTCGCGAAATCGCGACAGTTTTTGGGCGAGAGAAGCAAGTCGTACGGAGGGCGCGATTTTGCGACATGTCACGAAATCGTGACATGTCGCATTTTCGCGGCAGGAGAGAGAAAGTGGTCTGCAGGATGAAAAATCGCCTAAGTCGCAAACATGTTCCAAAATCGCGGTCAACGCGGTCAACGCATGCAGGTAAGGGAACTGTCGCGATATCGCGACGTGTTCTAGAATCGCGACATGTCGCGTTTTCGCAGCAGACGAGGGAGGAAGTTGCCGATGCGCTGGCAGGGTCGCGATTTCGCGACATGTCGCGAAATCGCGACATGTCGCAGAATCGCGGTAGGAGAGAGAAAGTCATAAGTTGACCTGAAAGTGCATTCCGGCGGGAAACAGAAGGCATCCCGGGGTAGCGACACGTGTCAAAGCGTGAATGGGACAAACAGAAACCGACATGCAAGCTTATTTTGCGGATTTTAATCTGCTTTTAATGTTTTAAGCTTCCGATTTAATTAAAATGCTAATCTAATGCATCTTTTTGTCTTTCATGCAGGATTCCACCCGGCACTTACGGGACAACCGGAAAGACCATAAAGGCAAAGATAAAGTGCGGATTTAGTCAAGGACCGCCATGCTAGGAGAGAAGCTGTCGGTGAGAGCATTCAACAGCAAATTTATTACAGACTTGATAGCATGAAGACCATTTCAACTCAGGGATGGATTTGCGGAGATCTAATTGATGGAGAAGTGGTGACTCATCCGGCTCACCAGCAGAATTAATGGAGGCATTTATTTGCAGCTGCGAATGAATGCAAGTTGCATTTGATTTTATCTTCTCCATTTATGGCAGCTGACTGCACATATTTGCCGAAGGGTTAAGTTCTATTCGGACTTTGATTTTTAAATGGATTTTTATTGTAAAACCCGGGTCCTAGGGTTTAGATGCGATAAGATTTAGGGTTTAGAGCAAGATATTTTGGAAAAGATCGGGGTCTGTCCCGAGTCTATAAATACAAATTCTAAATGTAATCGCAGGAGGCGGAGACTTAGAAATAAAAGGTTTATAAGCAATTTCTTGCAAATTTTGTGAAATCCTTTGTTTCCGGACTTGGAGTTGATGTGCTTTAGCTTTTCTGTGATAGCATGGCCAGGAGCCTAATCTTTTGCAGAGTGTGATAAGTGTATCTTCTTTTGTTATCCGTTCCATTTAAAGTTTGTTAGATATATGTTGTAAATCTGCCATTGTCAAGATTAAATATGTTGTTAGGCTTCAATTGTTCTATTGTCTGCTAGGGGAAATTACAGATTTGAGGTTAAGTTTGTTCTAATTGCTCTGTCTTCACTGTGCGAGCTAGGCTGCCGGTGAAAGATACCAGTTTTAACCAGCTGCCCTTGGATTTATGATTTTCTCGCTAGATCTCGTTTCACTCGCCTTGTGCTCTTAGTTGAAAGTGATCTTAGACCGATCGGACACTTTCTTCTGGGATTTGTTCTATTGTGAAGCTGATAGCATAGATAAGATTGATAGTTTAGAGTTTTACAGTTTAAAGTCTGATAAACTTCTCTTTCTGCCCTACCCTACCCTCTCTTTGCTTTCCGTGAATGATCCATTTTTATTTTCTTTGTTTGCCTTTTATTTAAATCACTGACCCATGAGAGCTAGATCAAAGAATTCAAGTCAAATCTGATTGTCAACAACTTTTGCAACTACTGAACAAGTTCAGGAACCCCCTGTAAGGTAACAGAGCAGTCCATATCGAAATCTATTCCAGAAGTGGAAAAGAGTGAATTGCCATTCGACCCAACTCTGTAACTCGCACCTTGGATAACCAGCTAGATCCTAAAGATGAGTGGGATCAGTCCCGTGGGTGTCTCCGGAGCTTTCCTTGCCTTCATCCTTTTTCTCGGGGTGTGCATGAAAGCCGGGCCAACACCTAATTGACGCTAGAAGGAGGGACACAGAACATCTGTTCTTAGTGCACTTGAGTTGAGAAATCCGACTATATGTGGAACTGTAAAGCTATATTTTATCCAAAGTCTGGTAGCCAATTTTCCCCTCCTCCTCAGCTAACACCTAATTGGCGCTAGAAGGAGGGCCACAGAACATCTGTTCTTAGTGCACTTGAGTTGAGAAATCCGACTGTATGTGGAACTGTAAAACTGTATTTTATCCAAAGTCTGGTAGCCAATTTTCCCCTCCTCCTCAACCAACACCTAATTGGCGCTAGAAGGAGGGCATGAACTCAGTTCAAGTGTTGTAAGGGCATAAAAGCAACATTTGAAGGACCCACAGTGAACTCTGCAGACAGTTTTATAAATTGTCTGTACAGTTGCAGTTTTTCAATTTTCTTTAGTTATTTTTCAGTTTTAGCTTGTGCAGTTTATTTCTTTTGTCAGTGCTTTTTATTTCCTTTCTTTGTCTTTTTATTTTAGATTGCTTTTATTTTAGTCTGTACAGTCTTTTCTTTATTGCATTTCTTTTTCTTTGCTGTCTGTACAGTTGCAGTTGCGGTTGCAGTTTATTTTATTTCAGTTGTAGTTTAGTTTATTTCAGTGCTGTTGCGGTTTAGCTTTGCTGCAGTTCAGCAATTTTTATTTGCTTCGCTTCTTTTAGTTTATTTCTTTTATTGCTCGTACGCTTTTATTTTCTTCCCCGTTTTTCCTTTTCTTTGTCGTCTGCATGTCTTTTGTTTTAGTTCTTAATTTTGTCGTTGTACATCGTGCTTTGCATCCTTTGTAAATAGCCTTGCGGTTTGTTTTATTCCTTTGTCTCGTACATTGTGCGGTTTCGTGTTTAGTTTATTTTATTTGCAGTCTATGCAGTTTTATTTTGTTTTGCTTTAAAGCCTGTGCCTGTCCTTGGAAGCCTGTATAAAGTTCTTTGGCTTCTAAAATTTTCTGTCCTTTGCCTCTGCCTGAGCAATCAATGAAAAGTCAGCCTGCTAAAAAATTGTTTTATTCCTAGCTGATAAATCCTCAATCCAGTGCCTCCCCATTCTGCTCATTATTCTAATTGAGATAGTCTGCTTGCTCTGAACTGTGGAACTATTTTGTTATCCAGGATGAAGGTAGAGAGATGATTGGATCTTGTGTCTTACTTGCCACAGTTGTTTTAATGATAGAAAAACTATTATGCTGTTTAGTTGGAGGAACTCCCGGGGAATCCAAGAAAAGCTGGTTATAAGAGGGGACTATGGTTCATGCAATTATTTGGGTATCCACAGAGGCTATCAATGCCTAGACTGAAACAGTTCCAGATTGATCAAATATTAAAAGAAAATTGTAATTTCTCTAAGGTCTTCCAGATAGTGATATATTTCAAAAAGAAGAGAGATAAAAAAAAAGAGATAAGAAAAGAAAAGAAAAAAAGAGTTATATGATCAAAAGAGGCAGCCAATATTAGATTCTCGCCTCTACAGCTTGTAAATTGGGTCGTGTAAATCTAAAGGGTAACTCTGTCTAGGGTCAGAAAAGCTAAACTAGTAAACGAGCTCTACTCGGTTTCCCCATTTACAATCTAGAAAAGTTGATTAATCCAAGTTTATCATTCAATTCAGTCATCCTTGAAGAAAGTTCTATACCTTTGTAATTGCACATCAGAAATCTTCCTTGAAGTAATCCAGCCCAGTATGTCCTTGGGAAATTTTAACAGCTGGCAGTTGGCAGTCAATTTATTGTGAAGAATGCCTGTGGCAAGGCATGATGCATGGTCTTTTTGTTTTGAAACCAGAGTCTTGGGTTCTAAAATAGTGCTACTATTTTACCCGCAGATATCGCCATTTGTTGATAAGCAACACACCCCCACTGAAAAATGAGATTCCATCCTTAGAAAATTATGAACTTCCATTTTTGCAGCAGGGACCCTCTTGATCTTTTCAGGTTTTAAATCCAAATTTGCTTGCCTCCTTTTTAAAGTTGTGCTTTTTCTTGCATTCTAGTTGTGTTATTCAAGAATTCACTTTTTACATGCTAGAATCATTCATGCACAAGCAAAATATTGCACCGGTACCGAGAAAATCCAAAAAACAGTTGCATAATTCATGAAAAATCAAACTTTCCATTTTTGGTAGTGTCGCGATATCGCGACACTTCCATTTTGGAAATGTCGCGATATCGCTACTGGTAAGTCAAAATGCGGCTAAGTGGCGTGAAAGGTCACGATTTCGCGACATGTCGCGAAATCGCGATAGTTTTTGGGCGAGAGACGCAAGCTGTACGGAGGGCGCGATTTTGCGACATGTCACGAAATCGTGACATGTCGCATTTTCACGGCAGGAGAGAGAAAGTGGGCTGCAGGATGAAAAATCGGCTAAGTCGCAAACATGTTCCAAAATCGCGGTCAACGCGGTCAACGCATGCAGGTAGGGAACTGTCGCGATATCGCGACGTGTTCTAGAATCGCGACATGTCGCGTTTTCGCAGCAGACGAGGGAGGAAGTTGCCGATGCGCTGGCAGGGGTCGCGATTTCGTGACATGTCGCGAAATCGCGACATGTCGCAGAATCGCGGTAGGAGAGAGAAAGTCATAGTTGACCTGAAAGTGCATTTCGGCGGGAAACAGAAGGCTTCCTGGGGTAGCGACACGTGTCAAAGCGTGAATGGGACAAACAGAAGCCGACATGCAAGCTTATTTTGCGGATTTAATCTGTTTTTAATGTTTTAAGCTTCGATTTAATTAAAATGCTAATCTAATGCATCTTTTTGTCTTTCATGCAGGATTCCACCGGCACTTACGGGACAACCGGGAAAGACCATAAAGGCGAAGATAAAGTGCGAATTTAGTCAAGGACCGCCATGCTAGGAGAGAAGCTGCCGGTGAGAGCATTCAACAACAAATTTATTGCAGACTTGATAGCATGAAGACCATTTCAACTCAGGGATGGCTTTGTGGGGATGAATTGATCTGAGAGAGGTGGTGACTCATCCGGCTCACCAGCGAGAATTAATGAAAGCATTTATTTGCAAATGCGAATGAATGCAAGTTGCATTTTATTTTATCTTCTCCATTTATGGCGGCTGATCGCATAAGATTTGCCGAAGGGTTAAGTTCTATTCGGACTTTGATTTTTAAATGGATTTTTATTGTAAAACCCGGGTCCTAGGGTTTAAGTGCGATAAGATTTAGGGTTTGAGCAAGATATTTTGGAAAAGATCAGGGTCTGTCCTGAGTCTATAAATACAAATTCTAAATGTAATCGCAGGAGGCGGAGACTTAGAAATAAAGGTTTATAAGCAATTTCCTGCAAATTTTGTGAAATCCTTTGTTTCTAGACTTGGAGTTGATGTGCTTTAGCTTTTCTGTGATAGCATGGCCAGGAGCCTAATCTTTTGCAGAGTGTGATAAGTGTATTTTCTTTTGTTATCCGTTCCATTTAAAGTTTGTTAGATATATCTTGTAAATCTGCCATTGTCAAGATTAAATATCTTGTTAGGCTTCAATTGTTCTATTTTCTCGCTAGGGGAAATTACTGATTTGAGGTTAAGTTTGTTCTAATTGCTCTGTCTTCATCGTGCGAGCTAGGTCGCCGGTGAAAGATACCAGTTTAACCAGCTGCCCTTGGATTTATGATTTTCTGCTAGATCCGTTTCACTCTGCCTTGTGCTCTTAGTTGAAAGTGATCTTAGACTGACTGGACACTTTCTTCTGGGATTTGTTCTGTTGTGAAGCTGATAGCATAGATAAGATTGATAGTTTAGAGTTTTACAGTTTAAAGTCTGATAAACTTCTCTTTTCTGCCTTACCCTACCCTCTCTTTGCTTTCCGTGAATGATCCATTTTTATTTTCTTTGTTTGCCTTTTATTTAAATCTGCTGACCCATGAGAGCTAGATCAAAGAATTCAAGTCAAATCTGATTGTCAACAACTTTTGCAACTACTGAACAAGTTCAGGAACCCCCTGTAAGGTAACAGAGCAGTCCATATCGAAATCTATTCCAGAAGTGGAAAAGAGTGAATTGCCATTCGACCCAACTCTGTAACTCGCACCTTAGATAACCAGCTAGATCCTAAAGATGAGTGGGATCAGTCCCGTGGGTGTCTCCGGAGCTTTCCTTGCCTTCATCCTTTTTCCCGGGGTGTGCATGAAAGCCGGGCCAACACCTAATTGGCGCTAGAAGGAGGGCCACAGAACATCTGTTCTTAGTGCACTTGAGTTGAGAAATCCGACTATATGTGGAACTGTAAAGCTATATTTTATCCAAAGTCTGGTAGCCAATTTTCCCCTCCTCCTCAGCCAACACCTAATTGGCGCTAGAAGGAGGGCCAAACATCTGTTCTTAGTGCACTTGAGTTGAGAAATCCGACTGTATGTGGAACTGTAAAACTATATTTTATCCAAAGTCTGGTAGCCAATTTTCCCCTCCTCCTCAACCAACACCTAATTGGCGCTAGAAGGAGGGCATGAACTCAGTTCAAGTGTTGTAAGGGCATAACAGCAACATTTGAAGGACCCACAGTGAACTCCGGACAGCTTTTATAAATTGTCTGTACAGTTGCAGTTTTTCAGTTTTCTTTAGTTATTTTTCGGTTTTAGCTTGTGCAGTTTATTTCTTTTGTCAGTGCTTTTTATTTCCTTTCTTTGTCTTTTTTATTTTAGCTTGCTTTTATTTTAGTCTGTACGGTCTTTTCTTTATTGCATTTCTTTTTCTTTGTCTTTCTGTACGTTTGCGATTATGGTTGCGCTTATTTTATTTCAGTTGCGTTTAGTTTATTTCGGTCTTTGTTGCAGTTTAGCTTTGTCTAGCTTCAGCAATTTTTATTTGCTTCGGTTCTTTTAGTTTATTTCTTTTATTGCTCGTACGTTTTTATTTTCTTCCCTCGCTTTTCCTTTTCTTTGTCTGTCTCGTACAGTCTTTTGTTTTAGTTCTTAATTTTGCTGCCTGTACAACTGTGCTTTGCATCCTTTGTAAATAGCCTTGCAGTTTGTTTTATTCCTTTGTCTGTACAGCTGTGCAGTTTTCAGTGTTTAGTTTATTTTATTTGCAGTCTATGCAGTTTTATTTTGTTTTTGCTTTAAAGCTCGTGCCTGTCCTTGGAAGCCTGTATAAAGTCCTTTGGCTTCTAAAATTTTCTGTCCTTTGCCTCTGCCTGAGCAATCAATGAAAAGTCAGCTCGCTAAAAAATTGTTTTATTCCTAGATGATAAATCCTCAATCCAGTTCCTCCCCATTCTGCTCATTATTCTAATTGAGATAGTCTGCTTGCTCTGAACTGTGGAACTATTTTGTTATCCAGGATGAAGGTAGAGAGATGATTGGATCTTGTGTCTTACTTGCCACAGTTGTTTTAATGATAGAAAAACTATTATGCTGTTTAGTTGGAGGAACTCCCGGGGAATCCAAGAAAAGCTGGTTATAAGAGGGGACTATGGTTCATGCAATTATTTGGGTATCCACAGAGGCTATCAATGCCTAGACTGAAACAGTTCCAGATTGATCAAATATTAAAAGAAAATTGTAATTTCTCTAAGGTCTTCCAGATAGTGATATATTTCAAAAAGAAGAGAGATAAGAAAAGAAAAGAAAAAAAAGAGTTATATGATCAAAAGAGGCAGCCAATATTAGATTCTGCCCTACAGTTGTAAATTGGGTCGTGTAAATCTAAAGGGTAACTCTGTCTAGGCTGTAAAAAGCTAAACTAGTAAACAGAGCTCTACTCGGTTTCCCCATTTACAATCTAGAAAAGTTGATTAATCCAAGTTTATCATTCAATTCAGTCATCCTTGAAGAAAGTTCTATACCTTTGTAATTGCACATCAGAAATCTTCCTTGAAGTGATCCATCCTAGTATGTCCTTGGGAAATTTTAACAGCTGGCAGTTGGCAGTCAATTTATTGTGAAGAATGCCTGTGGCAAGGCATGATGCATGGTCTTTTTGTTTTGAAACCAGAGTCTTGGGTTCTAAAATAGTGCTACTATTTTACCCGCAGATATCGCCATTTGTTGAGAAGCAACACACCCCCACCGAAAAATGAGATTCCATCCTTAGAAAATTTTGAACTTCCATTTTTGCAGCAGGGACCCTCTTGATCTTTTCGGGTTTTAAATCCAAATTTGCTTGCCTCCTTTTTAAAGTTGTGATTTTTCTTGCATTCTAGCTGTGTTATCCAAGAATTCACTTTTTACATGCTAGAATCATTCATGCACAAGCAAAATCTTGCACCGGTACTGAGAAAATCCGAGAAAGCAGTTGCATAAATTCATCGAAAAATCAAACTTTCCATTTTTGGTAGTGTCGCGATATCGCGACACTTCCATTTTGGAAATGTCGCGATATCGCGACAGGTAAGTCAAAATGCGGCTAAGTGGCGAGAAGGTCGCGATTTTCGCGACATGTCGCGAAATCGCGACGCTTTTGGAGCGAGAGACGCAAGCTGTACGGAGGGCACGATTTTGCGACATGTCACGAAATCGTGACATGTCGCATTTTCGCGGTAGGAGAGAGAAAGTGGTCTGCAGGATGAAAAATCGCCTAAGTCGCAAACATGTTCCAAAATCGCGGTCAACGCGGTCAACGCATGCAGTAGAGGAGCCGTCGCGATATCGCGACGTGTTCTAGAATCGCGACATGTCGCGTTTTCGCAGCAGACGAGGGAGGAAGTTGCCGATGCGCTGGCAGGGTCACGATTTCGCGACATGTCACGAAATCGCGACATGTCGCAGAATCGCGGTAGGAGAGAGAAAGTCATAGTTGACCTGAAAGTGCATTCCGGCGGGAAACAGAAGGCTTCCGGGGTAGCGACACGTGTCAAAGCGTGAATGGGACAAACAGAAGCCGACATGCAAGCTTATTTTGCGGATTTTAATCTGTTTTTAATGTTTTAAGCTTGGATTTAATTAAAATGCTAATCTAATGCATCTTTTTGTCTTTCATGCGGGATTCCACCGGCACTTACGGGACAACCGGGAAAGACCATAAAGGCGAAGATGAAGTGCGGATTTAGTCAAGGACCACCATGCTAGAAGAGAAGATGCTGGTGAGAGCATTCAATTACAAATTTATTGCAGACTTGATAGCATGAAGACCATTTCAACTCAGAGATGGATTTGCAGAGATCAAATTGATGGAGAAGTGGTGACTCATCCGGCTCACCGGCAGAATTAATGAAAGCATTTATTTGCAACTGCGAATGAATGCAAGTTGCATTTTATTTTATCTTCTCCATTTATGGCAACTGATCGCATGATTTGCCGAAGGGTTAAGTTCTATTCGGACTTTGATTTTTAAATGGATTTTTATTGTAAAACCCGGGTCCTAGGGTTTAGGTGCGATAAGATTTAGGGTTTGAGCAAGATATTTTGGAAAAGATCAGGGTCTGTCCTGAGTCTATAAATACAAATTCTAAATGTAATCGCAGGAGGCGGAGACTTAGAAATAAAGGTTTATAAGCAATTTCTTGCAAATTTTGTGAAATCCTTTGTTTCTGGACTTGGAGTTGATGTGCTTTAGCTTTTCTGTGATAGCATGGCCAGGAGCCTAATCTTTTGCAGAGTGTGATAAGTGTATTTTCTTTTGTTATCCATTCCATTTAAAGTTTGTTAGATATATGCTGTAAATCTGCCATTGTCAAGATTAAATATGTTGTTAGGCTTCAATTGTTCTATTGTCTGCTAGGGGAAATTACAGATTTGAGGTTAAGTTTGTTCTAATTGCTCTGTCTTCATTTGTGCGAGCTAGGTCGCCGATGAAAGATACCAGTTTTAACCAGTTGCCCTTGGATTTATGATTTTCTGCTAGATCTGTTTCACTCTGCCTTGTGCTCTTAGTTGAAAGTGATCTTAGACTGACTGGACACTTTCTTCTTGGATTTGTTCTGTTGTGAAGCTGATAGCATAGATAAGATTGATAGTTTAGAGTTTTACAGTTTAAAGTCTGATAAACTTCTCTTTCTGCCCTACCCTACCCTCTCTTTGCTTTCCGTGAATGATCCATTTTTATTTTCTTTGTTTGCCTTTTATTTAAATCTGCTGACCCATGAGAGCTAGATCAAAGAATTCAAGTCAAATCTGATTGTCAACAACTTTTGCAACTACTGAACAAGTTCAGGAACCCCCTGTAAGGTAACAGAGCAGTCCATATTGAAATCTATTCCAGAAGTGGAAAAGAGTGAATTGCCATTCGACCCAACTCTGTAACTCGCACCTTGGATAACCAGCTAGATCCTAAAGATGAGTGGGATCAGTCCCGTGGGTGTCTCCGGAGCTTTCCTTGCCTTCATCCTTTTTCCCGGGGTGTGCATGAAAGCCGGGCCAACACCTAATTGGCGCTAGAAGGAGGGCCACAGAACATCTGTTCTTAGTGCACTTGAGTTGAGAAATCCGACTATATGTGGAACTGTAAAGCTATATTTTATCCAAAGTCTGGTAGCCAATTTTCCCCTCCTCAGCCAACACCTAATTGGCGCTAGAAGGAGGGCCAAACATCTGTTCTTAGTGCACTTGAGTTGAGAAATTCGACTGTATGTGGAACTGTAAAACTGTATTTTATCCAAAGTCTGGTAGCCAATTTTCCCCTCCTCCTCAACCAACACCTAATTGGCGCTAGAAGGAGGGCATGAACTCAGTTCAAGTGTTGTAAGGGCATAACAACAACATTTGAAGGACCCACAGTGAACTCCAGACAGTTTTATAAATTGTCTGTACAGTTGCAGTTTTTCAGTTTTCTTTAGTTATTTTTCAGTTTTAGCTTGTGCAGTTTATTTCTTTTGTCAGTGCTTTTTATTTCCTTTCTTTGTTTTTTTATTTTAGCTTGCTTTTATTTTAGTCTGTACAGTCTTTTCTTTATTGCATTTCTTTTTCTTTCTCTGTCCGTATAGCTTCTGCGATTACGGTTGCGTTATTTTATTTCGATTGCTTTAGTTTATTTCAGTGCTGTTGCAGTTTAGCTTTGCTGCAGTTCAGCAATTTTTATTTGCTTCAGTTCTTTTAGTTTATTTCTTTTATTGCCTGTACAGTTTTTATTTTCTTCCCTGCTTTTCCTTTTCTTTGCTGTCTGTACAGTCTTTTGTTTTAGTTCTTAATTTTGCTGCCTGTACAGCTGTGCTTTGCATCCTTTGTAAATAGCCTTGCAGTTTGTTTTATTCCTTTGTCTGTACAGCTGTGCAGTTTTCAGTGTTTAGTTTATTTTATTTGCAGTCTATGCAGTTTTATTTTGTTTTGCTTTAAAGCCTGTGCCTGTCCTTGGAAGCCTGTATAAAGTCCTTTGGCTTCTAAAATTTTCTCGTCCTTTGCCTCTGCCTGAGAAATCAATGAAAAGTCACTCGCTAAAAAATTGTTTTATTCCTAGTCGATAAATCCTCAATCCAGTTCCTCCCCATTCCGCTCATTATTCTAATTGAGATAGTCTGCTTGCTCTGAACTGTGGAACTATTTTGTTATCCAGGATGAAGGTAGAGAGATGATTGGATCTTGTGTCTTACTTGCCACAGTTGTTTTAATGATAGAAAAACTATTATGTTGTTTAGTTGGAGGAACTCCCGGGGAATCCAAGAAAAGCTGGTTATAAGAGGGGACTATGGTTCATGCAATTATTTGGGTATCCACAGAGGCTATCAATGCCTAGACTGAAATAGTTCCAGATTGATCAAATATTAAAAGAAAATTGTAATTTCTCTAAGGTCTTCCAGATAGTGATATATTTCAAAAAGAAGAGAGATAAAAAAAGAGAGATAAGAAAAGAAAAGAAAAAAAAAGAGTTATATGATCAAAAGAGGCAGCCAATATTAGATTCTGCCCTACAATTGTAAATTGGGTCGTGTAAATCTAAAGGGTAACTCTGTCTAGGCTGTAAAAGGCTAAACTAGTAAACAGAGCTCTACTCGGTTTCCCCATTTACAATCTAGAAAAGTTGATTAATCCAAGTTTATCATTCAATTCAGTCATCCTTGAAGAAAGTTCTATACCTTTGTAATTGCACATCAGAAATCTTCCTTGAAGTGATCCAGCCTGAGTATGTCCTTGGGAAATTTTAACAATTGGCGGTTGGCAGTCAATTTATTGTGAAGAATGCCTGTGGCAAGGCATGATGCATGGTCTTTTTGTTTTGAAACCAGAGTCTTGGGTTCTAAAATAGTGCTACTATTTTACCCGCAGATATCGCCATTTGTTGATAAGCAACACACCCCCACTGAAAAATGAGATTCCATCCTTAGAAAATTATGAACTTCCATTTTTGCAGCAGGGACCCTCTTGATCTTTTCAGGTTTTAAATCCAAATTTGCTTGCCTCCTTTTTAAAGTTGTGCTTTTTCTTGCATTCTAGCTGTGTTATCCAAGAATTCACTTTTTACATGCTAGAATCATTCATGCACAAGCAAAATCTTGCACCGGTACCGAGAAAATCCAGAAACAGCTTGCATAATTCACCTGAAAAATCAAACTTTCCATTTTTGGTAGTGTCGCGATATCGCGACACTTCCATTTTGGAAATGTCGCGATATCGCGACAGGTAAGTCAAAATGCGGCTAAGTGGCAGAAAGGTCGTGATTTTGTGACATGTCACGAAATCGCGACGCTTTTTTGGAGAGAGACGCAAGGCGTACGGAGGGCACGATTTTGCGACATGTCACGAAATCGTGACATGTCGCATTTCGCAGCGAGAGAGAGAAAGTGGTCTGCGAGGATGAAAAATCGCCTAAGTCGCAAACATGTTCCAAAATCGCGGTCAACGCGGTCAACGCATGCGGGTAAGGAACCGTCGCGATATCGCGACGTGTTCTAGAATCGCGACATGTCGCGTTTTCGCAGCAGACGAGGGAGGAAGTTGCCGATGCGCTGGCAGTGGTCGCGATTTTGCGACATGTCGCGAAATCGCGACATGTCGCAGAATCACGCAGGAGAGAGAAAGTCATAGTTGACCTGAAAGTGCATTCCGACGGGAAACAGAAGGCTTCCTGGGGTAGCGACACGTGTCAAAGCGTGAATGGGACAAACAGAAGCCGACATGCAAGCTTATTTTGCGGATTTAATCTGCTTTTAATGTTTTAAGCTTCGATTTAATTAAAATGCTAATCTAATGCATCTTTTTGTCTTTCATGCAGGATTCCACCTGGCACTTACGGGACAACCGGGAAAGACCATAAAGGCGAAGATAAAGTGCGGATTTAGTCAAGGACCGCCATGCTAGGAGAGAAGCTGCCGGTGAGAGCATTCAACAACAAATTTATTGCAGACTTGATAGCATGAAGACCATTTCAACTTCGGGATGGATTTGCGGAGATCGAATTGATGGAGAAGTGGTGACTCATCCGGCTCACCAGCAGAATTAATGAAAGCATTTATTTGCAGTGCGAATGAATGCAAGTTGCATTTTATTTTATCTTCTCCATTTATGGCAGCTGACTGCACAGATTTGCCGAAGGGTTAAGTTCTATTCGGACTTTGATTTTTAAATGGATTTTTATTGTAAAACCCGGGTCCTAGGGTTTAAGTGCGATAAGATTTAGGGTTTGAGCAAGATATTTTGGAAAAGATCAGGGTCTGTCTTGAGTCTATAAATACAAATTCTAAATGTAATCGCAGGAGGCGGAGACTTAGAAATAAAGGTTTATAAGCAATTTCCTGCAAATTTTGTGAAATCCTTTGTTTCTGGACTTGGAGTTGATGTGCTTTAGCTTTTCTGTGATAGCATGGCCAGGAGCCTAATCTTTTGCAGAGTGTGATAAGTGTATTTTCTTTTGTTATCCGTTCCATTTAAAGTTTGTTAGATATATGCTGTAAATCTGCCATTGTCAAGATTAAATATGCTGTTAGGCTTCAATTGTTCTATTGTCTGCTAGGGGAAATTACAGATTTGAGGTTAAGTTTGTTCTAATTGCTCTGTCTTCACTGTGCGAGCTAGGCTGCCGATGAAAGATACCAGTTTTAACCAGCTGCCCTTGGATTTATGATTTTCTGCTAGATCTGTTTCACTCTGCCTTGTGCTCTTAGTTGAAAGTGATCTTAGACTGACTGGACACTTTCTTCTGGGATTTGTTCTGTTGTGAAGCCGATAGCATAGATAAGATTGATAGTTTAGAGTTTTACAGTTTAAAGTCTGATAAACTTCTCTTTCTGCCCTACCCTACCCTCTCTTTGCTTTCCGTGAATGATCCATTTTTATTTTCTTTGTTTGCCTTTTATTTAAATCTGCTGACCCATGAGAGCTAGATCAAAGAATTCAAGTCAAATCTGATTGTCAACAACTTTTGCAACTATTGAACAAGTTCAGGAACCCCCTGTAAGGTAACAGAGCAGTCCATATCGAAATCTATTCCAGAAGTGGAAAAGAGTGAATTGCCATTCGACCCAACTCCGTAACTCGCACCTTGGATAACCAGCTAGATCCTAAAGATGAGTGGGATCAGTCCCGTGGGTGTCTCCGGAGCTTTCCTTGCCTTCATCCCTTTTTCTGGGGTGTGCATGAAAGCCGGGCCAACAGGTGTCTCCGGAGCTTTCCTTGCCTTCATCCTTTCCCGGGGTGTGCATGAAAGTCGGACCAACATATACATAGGAGACTCATCTTCTTTATTCTGGTTCGTGGAACTCTATCCATAGGAGACACCTCTCCTCTCTGCTTTAGTCACCTCCAAAGCTGGTACACACCTCTAATTTAACTCTACCCCAAGCCTAATCATGAGGCTTACTTAGGTCTAATCACAAATTAGCTTTCAACTCAACCCCAAATTTACACATGTTACATGCATAAATCTCTTGGAAACCAATTCTCTATTACAATATTTATTGACCTATTTCCAAAGGATATCTCAATCCCCTATGCTCAATTTCATGGAATTCTATCCATAGGAGAACTCTATCACCTTAACTTTGGTTCATAGAACTCTATCCACATCAGATTCCTCTCTTTTACTCTAGTTTGTGGAACTCTATCCACAGGAGAACTCTATCCCCTTAACTCTGGTTCGTGGAAATCTATCCATAGGAGAACTCTATCCACATGATACTTCATAAAACTTTTCTTTACTTCCTCTTACAAACCTTTGTCCCTTGTGTATAATATTTAGAAATAAATATTATAACCTTATATTTTTGCCAATTTTCTTGCCTTGCATAATTATCCAACCATAGGAGAATATTTATGCCATGCTAATATCTCTTTGACATCAACCTATGACATCAATACTTTGACATCAAACATTTGAAATTAATGAAACCACAACACTTTAATAATTCCAACAATCTCCCCCTTTGTCATTGATGGTAACCCTTTCACAAAACAATTCTTTTACTACCATTGGATTCTAAATTTGCTCCCCTGAGAAGCTACTCTCCCTTACTTATTTATCTTCCCTTAATGAAAATCTCCCCCTTTGACATCAATGGCAAAGGGATTCCTTTGGGGCTAAAAAATAAGACTCTTAGCTCAGTCCCCTCACCACATCCTCTCCTTGAGGTGATTAATTTTGGGGTGGGAGTAAATATACTCCCAACTTACAATGCTCTTCTTCCTTTCTAGCCTAGTTTGTGGAACTCTATCCATAGGATACTCCTTTCCTTTGCTCTAGTTCATGGAACCCTTATCCATAGGAGAAATCTATCCCCTTGTTGGTCTGGTTTGTGTAACTCTATCTATAGGAGACTCCTCTCCTTTGCTCTGGTTTATGGAAATCTATCCATAGGAGACACATCTCCTCTTTGCTCTGGTCACCTCCAAAGCTGCTACACACATTTGATTTGAGTCTACCCTAATCCTACTCATGAGGCTTACTCAAGTCTACTCACAAATCAAATTTAAACTCAGCACCAAATATGCACATGTTACATGCACAAATATGTCTCAATTCTATCCCAAATCTGCACACATTACATGCACAAATCTATCTCAAATCTATCCCAAATATGCACACATTACATGCACAAATTTTTCTTAACTATACCTGAAGTCTTCTCACAAGACTTGCTTAAATATGCCTCAAAACTACACATAAATATTGCTTAGAACTGCTCACAAGCCTTCTCAAAAGTCCTGCTAAAAAAAACTCACAATATTGCTCTAATATTCTCATTGTCTCTACTCAACTTTGCTCTAACACATGCTCAAAAATTTCTCATAATACATGCTCAACACTGCTCATAATACTTTTTTAAATATTGCTCATAAAACATGCTCAAAACAACTCATAACACATGCTCAACCAATCCCAAATCTTGCACATAAATGATGTTCAAAATAATGCTTGTATCTCTTTCAGAAATGCTTTCTTCAACTAGGCAATTCAAACATATTCTACCCATAATTATTTCAAGAACATATAAAGAATAATATGCAATGCAAGTGCTCAATATATTCTCTTCCAAAATGACTCAAGGTCTAATACATAAATTATTTTACAAAACTTGATTTCAAACACTTTCACAATCACTTTCAATGTCACTCAAATCAATGCCCAAATGCTTCACAATGATGCACAAACTTTTTCTCAACCATTAGCACAAGTATTTTCAATTTCACTAATAAATGATGCACAATTTGTTCTCAAAACCTAGATCAAATATTTCAAACAATACACACTAAAAAACCCTTTTATCTCCACCTTAAAATTACTTTCTAAAAGCACAACCACCTAGAGAAAGATTTAAACCACCATACCTCAAAATACTTTATGAAGATGTGCCCTCAAAAAATTGTCTCAAAAACAACTTATATTTCTTGTGCCAATTCAAGGGTTAGATAGCAAAACATTCCTCAAGTCATCCTCATGAAAAATATCCTCAAAATATGTGCATCGTAAGGCTAAAAATAATACTCTATTATTTTATTTTATCTTCACAAAAAACAACCTGTAGAATTCTTAAACCTTTTTCTTATAATATGTAAAAATTACAAAGTATAATGAACTCAAATACACCCTTTTCTCTCCTTTCTAGAAAGAAATATTTCAACTCTCAAACATTACCAAAAACACCTAGATGTCACTTTTATTTCATGTAAATATTACACAAATAAAACAACCTATATACACCTTATGACTCCCTCTAAGATAATTAACACATGTGCTAATCCTTTCACACCCTTATTACTCCTATGCATACACAACAATATACTCAATAACACACTCAAAAATAAAGACCTCTCAACCACCTTTGCACCTTATAAAAATTAATTAATCAAAATTTATACCTCTAATTTTTGTGCTCAACAAAAAATACCTCTCATGTGCTTCCATTATTTGAAATCTACCAATGTGTAGGACAACGCTCTCCAAAGTACTCAATAACCATATGTTCTAGCATGACTTGGTGACTCAAAATGGTGGCCCATGTATTTTAACCAACACTACCTTGAAACAATGAAAAACTCTTCTATCCAAAACCATTGTCTAGGGGACTCGACCCTAAGACCTCTCTCTACCTAGCGCTTAACACACAACCAATGACAAACTATGCTACACCAACAAGTGTGATGTCATTCAATGCTCCAAAAAATATCTTCCAAACTCAGCACCTAAAAATACTTATTATCTCTGCCATTCATTCTCTCACTTCTCAAATGGGAATCGATGTGCAATACATGGTGGTGATTTCCTATGGTAAAACCTTGGGTATATATATATTTGCCTTCATTACTTGGACAATTTTGATGTTCCAATAATCATGGTTTTCCCTCCTTTGCCTTTGTCTACGTCGGTGTTCTAATAACATGGTGTGCCCTCCTTTGCCTTGGTCTACATTGGCACTCAAATTCAAACTTATTTTTGGCACCATCCTCCTTTTAAAAACTTGGCATTATAATATTAAAAATATTATAATGTTTATTATTTTTAAGCCTTGGTCTATTGAAATTAAACTCCTTTCTCCTCTTGTCTTTTAAGCCTTGGTCCATGTCCTTTTTAAAACCTTTTTATAATATTTAAATATAGTATTTAAATATTATACTCCTTAACTTTTTAACATCAATCCACATGCGCGTTTTCGCGCCCTTTGTACTTCTGGTCTCTTTGCGCTTGGTTGGGATGCCCTTTCTCCCTCTTGTAACTGTCTTTTGTTTTAATACAAGTTTTTTCATTTTTTTCAAAAAAAACATCAATCCACATGAACCTTTCCTTTGCCAATCTTATAACATTATCTTTTTATCATCAACCCTTGAACATAAAATATTTCAGCCTTATGCATATTTTTATCATCAAACTTCATGAGCCTTTGCTTTGCTTCCTCTTACAAACCTTTTCCCCTTGTGTATAATATTTATAAATAAATATTATAACCTTATCTTTTTGCCAATTTCCTTGCCTTGAGATGAACCTTGCCTTGCATAATTATCCAACCATAGGAGAATATTTATGCCATGCTAAGCTCTCTTTGACATCAACCTATGACATCAATCCTTTGACATCAAACCTTTGACATCAATGACAACACAACACTTTAATATTTCCAATAGTAACCTAAGGGTACTATTCTATCGATGTATACTGATATGACAAGATGTTGGCCTATGTCTTGATATATCTTACAAAGGGGAGTGAATTTGACTTAAGAACACAATCTTATACTAAGAGGGGGTGAAAAGTATAAGATATTTTCTTTTACTTTTATTTCCAAAACAATATCATCCAATATTATCAATTGCAATAATGAAACAATGCATATATTTTCACACACATAAGAGACACATATTTAATGTGGTTCATCCAATGTGGTCTACATACATGGAGAAAATATTTCTTATAAATTTTCTCAACAAATATCTTGGGAACCAATTACCTATTATAATGTTTATGGGCACCAACCCAAAGGAGACACCAATCCCCTATGCTCTAGTTCATGGAACTCTATCCATAGAAGATACCAATCCCATTTGCTCTAGTTTATGGACCTCTATCCATAGGAGACACCAATCCCATTTGCTTCAGTTTGTGGACCTCTATCCATAGGAAACACCAATCCTTTTTGCTTTGGTTCGTGGACTTCTATCCATAGGATACACCAATCCCATCTACTATAGTTTGTGGAACTCTATCCACAGGAGACACCAAATCCATTTGCTCTGGTTCATGGACCTCTATCCATAGGAGACACCAATACCCTTTGCTCTAGTTCATGGACCTCTATCCATAGGAAACATAATACCCTTTGCTTTTGTTCATGGAACTCTATCCATAGGAGACACCAATCCCCTTTACTCCAATTCATGGACCTCTATCCATAGGAGACACCAATCCCCTTTGATATAATCTACTCTAAACCTTTACACAATTTTTGCTCAAATATTCTCCAATCCTACACATAATTCTTACTCAAATATGCTCCACAAATTGCTCTCAACTCTGATCAAGTATGCTCCAAGCCTACTCACAAGGCTTGCTCAAATCTACTCACAACTCAACTCATAAACTCTGCTCAATTCTGCCTCAATAACTTGCTCAAATCTACTTTCAAATCCTACTCATAAACTCTACTCAATTCTACCTCAATAACCTGCTCAAATATGCTTTCAAATCCTTCTCATAACCTTTACTCAACCTACTCACAAAACCTACTCAACCATTCCTAATTCTTGCATAGAAATAATTGCATATATCTTTCCCAAAAGTGCTTTCTTTGACTAAAGTAATTTAGACATATTCTACCCAAAATTATTTTTCTTCATGAACATATAGAGAATGATATGCATTACAAATACTCAATATGTTCTTCTCACATTCATTAAGTCTATCGCTTTCACATGTCTCACATTCATTGCATTCAAAAGGATACTCTAGTCTAGCACTTGATAGTTGACCTTCTTATGTACTTCCAAAATTAATCAAAACCAATGCACATACTTACTTCACAAAACTGGTCATCCCTTTCACTCAAAACTAATGCATAAATTTTCTTCACAATATTGGTCTATAACCCTTGCAAGTGCATTCCCAATATGACTCAAATTCAAGAAAAACACAAGCTTATACTAAGAGGGGGGTGAACAATATAAGATAAAAAATTTTACTTTTCAACCCAAATTATAAAAACAATAATATCAAAGCCTTAAATAAAGCACATATCATCACACACATGAGAGACATGATTTAATGTGGTTCACCCAATATGGGTTACATCCATAGAAAAAATATTTCTTATAAATTTTTCTCAATGAATCTCTTGGGAAAAAAATCCCTATTACAATGTTTATGGACCTCTATCCAAAGGAGACACCAATCCCCTATGCTTAAATTCATGGATCTCTATACACAAGAGACCTATATTACCACTACTATGATTTGTGGACCTCTATCCATAGGAGAATCCTATCCCATTTGTGTTGGTTTTCTTCTAAAGTCTGTTCTCAACTTTGCTAAACTCTAATTAATTCTACTCACAACTCTGATCACAACTGCTCACCAATATAATCAAGTCTACTCAACTTCCTATACTGATATGTCTCATACCGTCTCACAAATTTGCCTTAAACCTACTCATAAATCTACCTTAAACCTGCTCACAAATCTACCTTAACCTTGCTCACAATTCTGCCTTAAACTTGCTTATAAGACTACTTCAAATCTGCCTAGAACTTCTCACAAGCCTTCTCTCAAAGAGGCCTACTCAAACAACTCACAATCTTGATCTAGTCTACTTACTGTCTTTTCTTAATTCTTATCTAACACATGCTCATAATTTGTTCATAAAACTTTCTTTATCATAATACTTCAAACATATTCTACCGAGAATTCTTGTTCAAGAACACATAAGAAAATATGTGCAATATAATTCCACCTTATGTTTTTTCAAACCAAATACACAATTGCTTTAAAAAAAAAAACTTGCTCATACACATTCAATACATTTAAACCAATGCTTCAAAAACCATTTAGATAATGAGTGCACATTTTGTTTCACAAAACCTAGCTCAAATATTCCAACAATACATACCAATCAACCCTTTTAACTCCACCTCAAAACTACTTTCTCAAAACATAACCACATAGATAAAAAGTTGAATCACCATACCTCAAAAATGATTGATAAAGATGTGCCCTCAAATACCTATCTCAAAAATAATATATTTTTCAACCTCAAAAATATTAGCACAACATTTTTCAACCATCCATACAATAAACCTTTCATCAAAAATAGTGCACAAAAATATTGGTTTACCACTCCTTTTATTTTTACCAATGCAAGGTTTTTAATCACTAAACAACTCAAATTCTCTTTCACAATGTTGGAATGTACACAATACTTAACCTTTGAACACCTTATTACTCCTAAGTGATTTTAAATATTAGCAACAAAAAACCCTAAGTGCATATCACAAATTAAATCCTACTTCAATATATCTTATACCTTTGAATATATCTCAATTTAATTAAACACAGAATCTGAAATTTCACATAGTAATTATTATGTAAATCTACAACCTTATGTCTCCCTAGAAAATTGTACACCAAATAATACAAAAATTTAACCCTTATATCTCCCTAATTCGTGCACTATGCATACCTTAATTTAATCAAAAAAAATTTCCTTACCTCAAGCGTTACTGCCATGACTCTATCCTACCTCTCCTCGCTGGCCCGCACCCTAGCGCTAGGGTGGACACTAAAAATTCCTCCAACCACTAAATTCCAACAACAATATACTCAAAATTTCCAACAATCTCCCCCTTTATAAAAATTTCTTTTCCAAACACTAAATTCCAAAATTGCTCCCCCTGACTGAATGCTCTCCCCCTTACTCAAATCTCTCCCCATTTGACATCAATGGCAATGGGTCTCCTTTGGGACTAAATATAATACTCTTAGCTCATCCCCCTACCCACATCCTTTTATTGAGGTGATTAATTTTGGGGTGGGAGTGGTAGGGTACCTAGGAATAAATATTTGGGGATATATTATTATATTGTATAAGGGTTCGCATGGGCCACACAACCCAAGGTTGATTGTATTATAATATTATATTATATTATAATATAATATAATATTAGTAGTAGGCTCCCCAAAGTAGAATAAGAATAAAGATATATAAATAAGAGATATTTGTCAGTGTAATCATCATTGAAGAATAATCTTATGTAATCATCTATACCCATGAAGTGGCCTCTCACCTTGGGAGATCTTGTGGAGTTATTCCTTCCTTAAGGATTATTATTGGTGTTTCCCTACCTTAAGGGTATTATCTATCTCTCTCATTTGTGGATTGTTATTATGGATAATGTATTGTGGATGAATTATTTGATATTTCTGCATATTGGTGAATGGTTTATGTTAATGATAATAAAGTTATGAAACAAGTGGTATTAGAGAAACGATTTTTGCAAAGTGGCGATTTATGTAAAATTGCAAAATAATGGTAATTTTTTTTTGGAAAAACATATCATCTTTCAGGAACCATATCTTTGTGTAAGTTTATCCGATTCAGGCAATTCTTAGATTAGATTGTGCAGAATTTGAAGATATTTAAAATGAGTGGTCATATGAAGGAATTTGAGCAATATTGAAGGATATACAACCTTTTGAAGTTAGTAATCTAGAACAAAGATAGTGACAAATTTCATAGTTTTTTTTGAAAAATTACCTCATCTTTCAGAAGCCATATCTTTGTGAAAGTTTATCTGATTCAGGAATTGCCTGAGAATTTTAGAAGCTATATCTCTATGAAATTTTATCCATAACAAGGATAGTGATGAATTTTAAGAGCTTTAAAATGAGTGGTCATATGAATGAATCCAAGTAGTATTGAGGGAGATACGACCTTCTGAATTCAGCCATCTGGAACAAGGGTAGTGAAAAATTTTAAGTCGTGAATTTTTCGAAAGACAAAATTTGTTTAGTTCGGGTAAGCAAATCAGTTACACTTTATTTTGTTTGGAAGAAAAAATTGCAGATCTAGTTGTCTATGTGGATTTTTAGCTTCAACTCAGTGGGAAGATATTTATTTCCATAAAACCCTAGTTTGCATTAGGGCATGATATATATTATCAAAAAAAAAAACCCTAGTTATAGTAGGGCATTCATAATGGTACTCCAAAGTTTTTTTGGAGAGATTATATTGATGCTATGGAATGGTGGAAAATTTTTATCCCTCTACCTCATAATAATCCTTGCTAGAAATCCTCCCTTAATTTATCTCTTAAAGGGAAAGCTTTGTCTTGGTGGATAAATTTTTGTAAAGAAACGAATAATGAATACACTGTGGATGAAGTGGAGCATGCATTCTTGAGTAAATGGGACCCATATTATGTAGATCACCTAATGGATTTGATCGAAGACTATGAAAAAGAAATAAAATTACTCAAGAAGAAAGAGGAAAAGGTCAGGGAAGATAAAAAAGATGTCAGTATGCAGACAAAGGAAACCATACCTTTGGTAGAAGATAAATTAGAAAATGGACAAAGAAATTTGTTTGAATCTAAAAATTCTAGTTTGCAGGTTCATGAAAGCATTCAAAAGGAATAGGTTATTATTTCCATTGACCTTGGTAGCAGATATAATTTTATTAATATTGCTTTAGCTAAGAAGTTGCAATTTCAAGCAAAAAAAATTAAGGACATACAACTAGAGGGTGATAATGTTTAGATTTTTGAAGATTTGAAGATCACCATGGATAAATATTTTTTACATTCAGATTTCTATGCTATTGAGATGGATGATAAGGATATTTTTCTTGGTTATCCTTGGTTATATTCTTTGGGTACTATTAACATTAATGTGAAAAGAAGTTTATGAAGTTATGGCATAGGAAAAAGAAGATAACATTGTAGGATATTTCTTATTTTAAGGAGCAAGGATCCAAGGAAAATCAAGAAGTGGTTGTAGAGAAACAAATTGAAGAACCTGAAATAGAATCCAAGAAGGCAGTAGCAGCAATAGAGTCCATGGAAGAAGTAGCAACAACTGATTTAGGGGAAATAATAGTAACAGAGTCCAAGAAATATTTGATAGAAGAGCACAAGGACACACCAAACAAAGAGAACATGAAAGAACAATATGTAGAAGAATTTAAAATAATGAATCCAAAGGTTGAGAATTCAAATAAGGTAGAACATCAAGTTAAGGTTGCACCATATCACCATCCACACCACCATGAGCATCAAAAATATTGGAAGTATGGTTCAAGGAAACAATATTATGGTTCTACATGGAATCAAAAGGGCACCAACTATGGTAGTGTTTGGCAGAGAAAGCATAAGGATCCTAGTTTTCAAAGTGGATCATCAACATCAAGGAAAAAGTGGACCCATCATTCAAGTTATCAAAATATAGCAGCAGAAGCGTGGAGCCAACGAAGTAGATTTGGATACTCAAGTAACAAAATGGCATACCGGAATCACCATGTTTCACTTGGATGGATGGATGATCGAGATTGGTACCAGTTTCTAACATTGCTTAGCAAATCATATTATCATGTTTCTTCATATGTTTTGAGAATGAAACATTTGTAAGGAGGGTGGCATGGTAGGGTACCAAGGAATAAATATTTGGGGATATATTATTATATTGTATAAGGGTTGGCATGGGCCACATACCCCAAGGTTGATTGTATTATAATATTTTATTATATTATAATATAATATAATATTAGTAGTAGGCTCCCCAAAGAAGAATAAGAATAAGGATATATAAAGAAGAGATATTTGTCATTGTAATCATCATTGAAGAATAATATTATGTAATCATCTATGCCCACGAAGTGGCCTCTCACCTTAGGATATCTTGTGGAGTTATTCCTTCCTTAAGGATTATTATTGGTGTTTTCCTACCTTAAGGGTATTATCTATCTCTCTCATTTGTGAATTGTTATTGTGGTTAATGTATTGTGGATGAATGATTTGATATTTTTGCATATTGGTGAATGGTTTATGTTAATGATAATAAAGTTAAGCAACAAGGAGTAAGACTAATCCCAATTTCCTTTTAAGATACTCAAAAGTTTCCTTCGGAAATGGCTTAGTAAATATGTCCGCAAGCTTTTCCTTTGTAGTAAAATATTCCAATTTGACTTGCTTATCCATCACCTGTTCTCTCAAAAAGTGATATTTTATTGAAATGTGCTTGGTACTTGAGTGCATCATTGGATTATTTGAAATTTTTATGGCACTTGTATTATCACATAGTATGGAGATGTGATGATCATGCTCTATCTTAAAGTCCTTTAAATTTTGCTTCATCCATAATACTTGTGTACAACAAGAAACTGCTACAATGTACTCTACCTCTACCATGGATAAGGATATCGATGCTAGTTTCTTGCTTAGCCAAGAGACTAAATAATCTCCAAGAAATAATTCTCATCCACTTGTGTTTTTTATGTCATCAATATTACCTTCCCAATCTACATATGTATATGTTGTGAGAGTGAAATTATCACTTTTGGGATACCAGAGTCCAAAATCCATAGTTCCTTTTAAATACCTAAGAATTCTCTTTACTACCATTACATGTGTCTCCTTTGGTGTTTCTTGAAATCTTGCCACTAGTCCCACTACCTGCATTATATTTTGTCTTGTAGCTGTGACATAAAGTAAGCTACCAATCATAGATCTATACAATGCCTAATTTTATTTAGGAGATTCATCATATTTACTCAACTTGCATCCGGTAACCATGGGGGTACTTACTGGTTTACAATCCTCCAATTTTAATTTCTTTAGCATTTCTTTTATATACTTGGTTTATGAGAGAAATACACCTTTTTTTTATTATGAAATATGGAATCCAAGGAAGAAGGACAACTCACCAAGCATTGACATTTCAAATTCATTTTGCAAACTCTTTGTAAATTTCTAACACATCTTATCATTACTACCTCCAAAAATGATATCATCCACATAGACCACCACAATTAATAAGTCATTTTCTTCATTTTTTATGTATATATTGTTGTCAACTATACCTTTTTAAAAACCCTATTCTTAAAGATACTTATCCAACCTTGAATACCAAGCTCTAGGAGCTTGCTTTAATCCTTAAATATCCCTATTTAAGCTACATACATAATCTAGCTTATCAGTTAGGTTAAACCCCTTAGGTTGCTCAACGTAAACCTCTTATTCCAATAAGCCATTGAGAAAAGTTGATTTTACATCCATTTGATATACTTTGAATTTTTTGAAGCTTGAGAAAGCTAAAAAAATCCTTATGGCCTCAAGTCATGCAACAGGAGCAAATTTTTCATCAAATTCAATTCCTTCAACCTATGCATAGCCTTTGCATACCAATATTGCTTTGTTTTTGACTATCTGACCATCTTCATTTAACTTATTTCTATAAACCCATTTAGGGCCAATTATATTCTTGTTCTTTGGTCATGGGACAAGTTCCCAAGTCTCAATTTTTTCTATTTGATCCAGTTCCTCATCCATTGCCTTGATCCAAAATTTATCTTCTCTTGCCTCATTGAAATTCTTGGGCTCAATTTTAGACAAGGAAAAATTTGCATGTCCACTTGTTCTTATTACCTTTCTACTTATTTGTCTTTCATATAGATTTCCAATAATTAAATCTCTTGGATGATTATTTTGCACATACCTGAATGGAGTCTTAGGTGGTGTTATTTGTGCTTCATCTTCTTCTGATTCTTCACCTACTTCTTCTTTGCAATTTTCTTCTTCTTGATATACAATTTCTTGATCTGGTTATTTTGATCCTATCTATTCATCAACTTTCATATTTATACTTTCCATAACTATATGTGTCCTATTTTTATAGAATTTATAGGCTTTGCTCTTAGTGGAATACCCAAGGAAAATACCCTAATTACACCTTGAGTCAAACTTGCCCAAATTTTCCTCTTCCCGTATAATGTAGCATTTACTTCCAAAAATTCTGAAATACTTCATAGTAGCTGGTCTTCCCTTCCAAAGCTCATATATAGTTTTATGATGATTTACTCTCACCTGAGCTCTATTGATGATATAGAAAACTATATGAACTGCCTCTCTCCAAAACCCATCTAAAATATTAGATTCATTTAGCATAGCTTTGGCCATATTATAAATAGTTTTATTTTTCCTTTCAACTACTCTATTTTGTTGTGGGGTCCTTGCTGTTGAGTATTTTCTTTTGATAGCATGTTGTTCACAGAATTCTATGAATTCACCTGAAGTAAATTCTCCTCCTCTATTTGATCTTAGACACTTGATATTTTTACCTGTTTTATTTTCTACTAGAACTTTAAATACCTGGAATTTCTCAAAGGCTTCTGAATTTTCTTTTAAGAAAGCTACCCAAGTCATTATGGAGAAATCATCTATAAATAGCATGAAGTAACTTTCACCTTGTAAACTTTTTGTCCTTGTAGGACCACATAAATCAGTGTGAACTAGTTTCAATGGTTCGGATGAAGTAAATTCTTTTGACTTGAAACTTGTTCTTGTTTGCTTTCCATGCTGACATTATGCACAAATTATGTTTTGTGGTCTTTTTATCTTGGGTAAATCTCTAACTGCTTGTTTTTTGCTTATTTTCACTATGTTGTCAAATTTTAGATGACCCATTCTTCTATACCATAACCAACTCTCATCCTCTTGTGATAAGAAATATTTTTCTCCCTTAATTTCACATAGTATGTAGAGATTGTTTGTAGTTTTACTGGCATCTACAGTAAGATTTCATGTCTTGTATTTTTTTATCTCGCATCTATTTGGATGAAAGGTGATTGTGTACCCCTGATCACAAAGTTGAATTACTCTTAGTAAGTTGTGCTTAAATCCCTTAACATACAATACATTTTTTGTATTTGACTTTCCATTATCTAAACTCAAAGTCCTTTTCCCAACAATTTTTGCTAAAACATTATCACCAAATTTTACTGATCCTCCATTGATTTCTTTAAGTGCAAGAAATTTACTTTTATCACCTTTCATATTACTTGAACAACCACTATCAAAAAACCACTAATTTCTCTTATCTTGTGTATGAAGAGTTGTTTGTACCAACATTGACTTCTCCTTTTCTTGTTATTTTCTCTCTTCCCAAATTTTTGAGGTTATATTATTTTGAACCTTTTGATCCTCCTTCTTTTTTCTTACTTTAGAAAATACTATTTTACAACATTTGGACTTGTGCCCAAAGTTATTACATTTGTAATATATGATATTGTTATCCATGAGAGGTGAAAATGAATTGAAAATTTTATCAACATTATTTCTCATACGAACCATGCAATGTACAACTTTATGACCATATTTGTTACATGAAAAACAATAACCATGGAAGAAATTTTGTAACTTATTAGATTGCCTTGAATGATGTGGTTTCATGATCCTTCCTTTATTGTTTGTAATTGACTTTTGTCCGTAAAGCTTCTCTATTTTATTCCTTTTTTATACTTTTACCTTTCAATATATTAACATAGGTCATGGGATCTTCTTTATTTGATATCTTTGTTCCTTTAGAGCTTGAATCCTCTTTCTGTTCCCCTAAATTTATATATTTTTGTAACTTGTATTTAGAATTTTAAACTCTCTTTTTTAGAGAGACAATATAAGACTCCAACCCTTCACATTCTAACTCTTTTGCCTTTAATTGTTCTACCATATCCATTTAAATTTTCCTTACCTCTTCAAGTTTTATCTTTGCTTCCTCATCCTCTTGAATTTAAGCCTTCAAACTTGAATTCTTCTTTCTAATCATTTCCAAATTTCTAAGAGCAGCAATAAGTTCCCATTTCATGTTGATCATGGCTTCTTCTCCATTTTTTGCTATAATGTATGTCCTTGTGGGATCTTACTTCAAGCTGTCAGGATTTTAATGAAGGAAACCGCTCTGATACCAATTGAAAAACATAAGATTATACTAAGAGGGGGGGTGAACAATATAATATAAAATTTTTTACTTTTCAACCCAAATTATAACATAAATATCAAAGTAGTAAATAAAGCACACATCATCACACACATGAGAGACATGATTTAACGTGGTTCACCCAATGTGGGTTACATCCATGGAGAAAATATTTCTTATAATTTTTTCTCAATGAATCTCTTGGGAACCAAATTCCTATTACAATGTTTATGGACCTCTATCCAAAGGAGACACCAATCCCCTATGCTCATAATCATGGATATCTATCCATATGAGACCTATGTCTCCACTATTATGATTTGTGGACCTCGATCCACAAGATAACCCTATCCCCTTTATGCTGGTTGGCTTTCAAAGCATTTTCTCAACTTTGCTCAAATCTATTCAATTTTGCTCACAACTTTGATCATAACTGCTCACCAATCTGATCAAATAATCTCAACTACCTGTACTGATTTATCTCATACCTACTCATAAATTTTTCTTAAACCTACTCACAAATATACCTTAAACCTACTCATAAATCTAGCTTAACCCTTCTTACAAATATGCCTTAACCCTTCTCACAAGTCTACCTTAAACCTGCTCACAAGACTACTTCAAATCTGCCTAGAACTACTCACAAGCCTTCTCCCAAAGAGGCCTGCTCAAATAGCTCACAATCCTGCTCTAGTTTGCTTATTGTATTTTCTTAATTCTTCTCTAACACATGCTCAAAATTTTCTCATAAAACTTTCTTGATCATAATACTTCAAACATATTCTATCAAGAATTATTGTTTAAGAACACATAAGAAAATATGTGTAATATAATTCCACCTTATATTCTTTTCAAACCAAATACACAATTTATTTTAAAAAAACTTGCTCATCCACATTCAATACATTTAAACCAATGATTCAAAAACCATTCAGATAATGAGTGTACATTTTGTTTCACAAAACCTAGTTCAAATATTTCCAACAATACATGCCAATCAACCCTTTTAATTCTACTTCAAAACAACTTTTCGAGAACACAACCACCTAGATAAAAAATTGAACCACCATACCTCAAAAATGCTTGATAAAGATATGCCCTCAAATACCTATCTCAAAAATAATATATTTTGCAACCTCAAAAATATTAGCACAACATTTTTCAACCATCCATATAAGAAACATTTCCTCAAAAATAGTGCACAAAAATATTGTTTTACCACTCCTTTTATTTTTCCCAATGCAATATTTTTAATCACTAAATAACTCAAATTCTCTTTCACAATGTTGTACTGCACACAATACTTAACCTTTGAACACATTATTACTCCTAAGTGAATTTCAATATTAGCAACCAAAAACCCTAAGTGCATATCACAAATTAAATCCCACTTCAATATACCTTATACCTCCTAATATATCTCAATTTAATTAAACACAAAATCTGAAGTGCCACACGATAATTATTATGCAAAGCTACAACCTTATGTCTCCCTAGAAAATTGCACACCAAACAATACAAAAATTTAACCCTTATATCTCCATAAGTCGTGTACTATGCATACCTTAATTTAATCAAAAAAATTTACCTTACCTCAAGCACTATTGTTGTGACTCGATCCTCCATCTCCTCACTGGCTCACACCCTAGCACTAGGGCGGACACCACATGGGCTAGCGGCCCACATGATCACTAAGGAGCATGTGCTCCTTTTTCACCTGCTACATTTAGTGCTTCTTCCTCAACCAAAACAAAAGCTCCATCATGATTCAAACGCATAACCTATCGTCTGCCACGCTCTTCACAAACCCTTCTTGCCACTTGGGCTATCCGCCCAGTTAAAACAAAACTTGTGCGCTACCTCTTTAATCTCTTTGCTGCACTCAAAATGCACAAAATGATTTATCTTATTCTCTGCATCCACAACATACTCGAATAGATGTGATTCGAGCTTGGTGAAAAATAACATTAGTCCATGCAAATAGTTAAACCCTTTTTATACACTTTTGCTTGCCCTACTTGGATGTCGACTCAACCTTTTTATTTGCCACCTTTTAAATTCGAATTCTTGGTGCCTTTTGATAATTCAAATTTATTTATTTATTTTTAATATAATATTTAACCTTGGTGTTAAATAATATTTTTGCTTGTAGTCCTTTATCAACTTAATTTCTTTTTGAGACCTTTGTCTAATGAACTTTCAATCATCCTCTTGGATTAAATATTATAATATTATCTATTTTAATCCTTAGTCACTTGCTTTATTTTGAACCATGGTATTAAACTTGGGCCTTCAACATTTTAACCTCAATAAATTTGACATCAATGACAACAATATACTCAAAATTTCCAACAATTTAATGCACCAATTTTCTCTCAAACCCTTGCTAGTATATTTTCAAATACATGCACAACTTTGTTCTCAAACCCTAGCACATATATTTCCAGTTTCATTCAACAATAATTCACCATTACTCTCATCTTCAATCAATCACTAATGCACATCAAATTTTCTTTCAAACCCTTACACTTTTATTTCCAATTTCTATCAAAGCAATACACACTCAATCAATCCTTATTTCTCCAAACATATGACAACTCAACCACCTTAATAAGGAATTAAATCACCATACCTCTAAAACTTCCTTGATGATGATGTGACTTCAAAAACTTCTTCAAAAATAATTTCCCTTTCTTGTCCCACTTAAAAACTAGTTAGTAAATATCTCTTTCAAGTCATCCATAATAAAATCCTTCTAAAAAATATATGCACAATAAGGCTTAAAAATATATTTTATGACTCCTTTTTAGTCTCCAAAATAAAGCTTTTAGTAGTGACTAAGCCCTTAATTTTCCTTCTACCATGCAAAAATACATTTAAAAATTAAACCATAATCACACCTTATAACTCCTACTTTCACAACATGCAAAAGATAATTTTCCATTTATCCCAATACACCTAATATAATGTGCAAATGAGAAAGTTAAATTTATTCCAATACACCTAACACAATGTGCAAATTATAATATTCAATTTATCTCAATACACCTAACACAATGTGTGAATGACAATCTTCAATTTATCCTCATACACCTTATGACTCCCATTAACTCAAAATAGTATATACGAAATAATTATTAATGTTGCACCTTATGACTCTCACTAACTCAAAATGGAATATACAAAATAATTATTAATGTTGCACCTTATGACTCCCGTGTAATAAGAATTAAAACATTATTGCCCTTACCTCAAAAAACACAACTATCAAAATGTTGTGCAGGAGATTTGATCTCCTCACCTTGCCCAACGTAGCACTCTCCCAAAGGACCTCCAACCAGCTAAGCTAGCCTAGTGGGTAAAACCTAAGGACTTGGTGGTAATATTTGTATCCTTTGCAACTTTATCCTCCAACCAAAAATCACACAACAAAAACCTCATGATGGGATTAAAACCTCTGTCTCTCTATACAACAACACCCTACCAAGGGCAAACCAACCAGCTAAGACACACTGGTATATGGGGACCAATATTTGCAACCAATTATTTATCTACTTCAGATTTTTCCCAATGAAAAAATTTCTCAGTGCGCCCCCTGCCCTCTTTGTTCGTTGAAAACAATGCACTGGAATAATATCAAATTGCATGATTTTAAAACCATAGCTTTGCATATGATTTTTTCTCCTCCATTTATATGTGTCTTATCATTTTCACCATGGATGTCAACACTTTGATTTTTGACTTTTATGCTTGCCCTTGGCACCTTTTAAACTTAAACCCATTTGAATATTTAAATTAAATATTATAATATTATTTTTAAAACCTTTGGCCCTTTGATATATTAAATCCTTTTGTCTTTAAACTTTTGTCCATTTGAGAAATATTTTTATTCCTAAACCTTTGTTCCTTTGAAATATTAAATTTGTCCTTGCTCAAGCCTTTGTCCATCTCTTTATAATATTTAAATATTATAATCCTTAAAAATAATTGTCTTGCTTTGCAATAAAATTCCTTTGTAATAATTTTTCCAACCTTAAAACCTCATCAACCTTGAAGAATATTTCTGCCTTGAGTACCATGCATCCTTTGACATAAATTACAACTCAATATACTCAATATTTCCAACAATGACATTCTATACTATGTACTCCTTGAATCTTGGGTTGGTCATATGTATTATGGCCTGTGAAGGGCTAGGTGATGATGAAGGTGAAGGTTCTACCCTTGTATTTGAGATGTGAATTGGTATTGTGGAAATAGTTGAGATCAGAGGCATGAGAGGTGACTTCGATAGTTGGGATGTGGATGTGTGGGTTGGCGATGATGGGGGCGATGATATGGGTGTCTTCTCAGGGTTCTTGGTAGGAATATCTGATGCATGAGAAGGGGTTTCTATATCTTTTGATGATGATTTTTACTTTGATATAGATATAGAAGATATATATTGAAGGATTGGTTGAGTGTTGGGTGGATTGGGTCGAATCTCCAGATGCATTGATGGTAAAAATGACTCGATGTGAGACCATGTTACAAAATTTAAATTATTTTGAGTTTGTAGGGACATAATGCACTTGACCTTCATGTATGTATTTAATATATTGATGTAATATTTAAGGTACACACCTCATGTCTTGGATCCAGGGCTAACCAAGTAGCATATTATTTTTCATGACCCCTTTTAAAACATGGAAGAGTGTATGAATTGTTTTTAGTCCAACTTGAATAGGAAGAACTATTGTCCCCATAGTAGAACATAATGCATCATTGAATGCACGGAGGGTGAATGTGGATGTTGTGATGTGGGATGGTGGAAGCTTGAGGTACTAAAGGTGTAGATGTTGTGATGATATTGATCAAGGAGCCTACGTTGATCAAGACATGCTTTTAAGGGATCCAATCTATGCTAGTGAAAATATATAGCATGGGATATGGTATGTCAGTGAGGTATAGTCTTGATCTCTTGATCATTAAAATTTATTACAAGCTCATTGAAATGTTGTATTTGCCCCAATAAAATTAGAAAAAGCATTGGGGTCTTATGGTTGTAACTCGATCAATTGCAAGATATCCATTAGAGCATCTCGATGTGGCTTTGATTATTGTATCAGTTAATAAATGAAGAGCCTAGTCGATTTCATCCTTAGACTTTGGTTAAGTCTACTCCTTATTGTTAGCACCAGTTGGGGTGGGCTATGTGCAATAATATTAGGTTGAGGAGGTGCTTGTGATGTCGAATAAATGTTATTAGGACCCACATTAGGTGTGGGTTTATTTGGATATTATTCGTTCCTTGTAACAATATTAATCATCCCCACAAACTCTTGGTGGGGTGTATTTGCATGCACATTATTCACCTACTTTGGTTGTTCAGTTTGGTTAGCATGTCTTTTGTTTATATCATGTGTGGGTAAAGGATCTCTAAAGACTCCTATTTGTGATTATTTAAGGCAAGAGGATTGTCAATTTTAATATCTTACCTCGTGATCATATTTTGTACTAGATTTTTAAAGGAGTAACATGTATTTATTTCATGATCCCTTTTTTTATGGTAAGCACAATATATATCTTCCCTATGATTCTTTGGTTTAGGCTAATTAGGATGTAGCATATAGATATCTAAGATATTGATTGCATGCACCTCACACAATAGATTGAAAATTGATGCCAATATTTTTGGCAAATGAGTATATTTCCTTGGTGGTTGGCACTATTAGTATTGTATTTTATTTTGTCGTAGATGATACTAGGCCGATAGAGGTTGAGCTTGGTAATTATGCTGAGCTGGTGATTGCGATTTTGTGACTTAGTTTAAGGATCTAGGAATACCCAAAACAACTTTATTTACTAGAGCCACATTTTATTGTGTGTTTCCTCCTTTAGCATTCATGTTTGTGCATTCATTTTGTGGATCTCAATATCACCTTCTTGTACTTTAATTTCCTCAATTACCTTAGCCTATGCTAGGAACTCCTTGAAGATTTGATATTGTTGGAGCTGTAGCAAAAGCAATATTTGCTTTGAACTTCTTATGAATAGTCTGGTAAGCTCTTTTATAGGCACAATAAAAGGTAGCTTCATTAGTATCATTCTCCATAAATTATCATAGTCCATGACTGGATCATCTTCGAATTATCTAAGATTGCACAAGTTAGTTAATGTTACCTTTTTCTTTATGCTAAACGTAAAGTATTCTAAGAATGCATTTGCTAGTTGTTCAAAGGAATGGATGCTATGTCATGGTAGATGATTATACCATTCTAAAGCAGACCCTACAAGAGTTATTAGGAATATTCTCAGCATGAGGGCATCATCATCTTAAATATAAAAGTATATATTCATGAAATGGATAACATGCTCTTGAGCATCTTCATCTCCCTTGAACTTTTCCAATTTTGGCATTTCAAAATGTTTAGGATATAGGGGTGACAACATGGATGGGTGCAATGGTTGGTTGTGGAGCTGATTCAAGGTAGGTTTTTGGTAACCTATGTTTGAAGTTTGCTTCTCTAGGGAATTAATGTGGTTTATCAGTATCTTAAATGCATCTGATGAAATTATTTCAATTGTGTGCCTTTTTCCTTGAGGTGGCAATGGAGGTGGTTGGGTGTTGTCCACATGCAAATCCCTATGAAGTACTTCAAGGTATGTATCGATTGTATCTTGATACTTTGACTATATTTCCACATAAGTATCATACCCCTCTCAATAAGTGTATGGTCTAATTTGTTCAGGTAATAGGTGTCTTTGATGAGGTATGGATGGCTGATTTGGTCACACACGAGGTAGATGATTTTTGTTTGGCCATGGTGGAAGGTTTTGATATTGAGTGGGGCATCTTGTGCACTATTACAGCCTATGGTTACTAGGTATAGATATTTTTTCTTGAAATCCCTTTTATAATTGCTCTTGTTGTATCCTTTATTGATACAACATTTGTAGGTGTGATCAGTGTTGATCCACCCATTACTGATTCAATTGTTGTTGATCTAACCATAGTTGGTCTAACTATTGTTGTCTATTAAGGTTTGGCCTAGGAACCTAATAAGTGCAATTTATTCATTTAGAGTTATAAGATCTATTTACCCTTGTATCCAAGATATCAATGGGCTTGTCTTGTATCTCACCCTAGGTAAGATCTACAACCTATTTTTTATGATCTCTAAAGGTTGCATTGACCTGATATTCAGGTTTGAAGATGAGATATATAATCGAGAGGTGCAAAAAAACAATGATCTTGAATGAACAACCTCTATTGGAACATATTGGGGTGATTTTTGTTTCCCTCATCTATAACAAATGTTAGGGCCGATATGGACTACTTACAAGGTTGGTGGTTAACATGCACATCCTCTTGATCATGTTGTTGATTTATTGGTAGATGCTTAGTTGGGGTTTCCTAGTAGCAATCATCTTGGTACAAGATGTACTCTTGTGCTACTTCTAATGGTTCTCTAGGATGAGCTAAGAAACGAATGTGTGACACTACACTAATAGTCCCCTCAATGGGTGGATGATTCTTTTGGTAGAAATCAATCAAAGTTTCTAGATCAAGAAAGTCTCCTTTTTTATCATACTTGGGACTTATGGGTGCTTCTTGAATAGGGATTTCTTGAAGGTCAGATTACTTAAATGAGATATCCTAAGTACAACATATTCCAAGGTGCTAATCAGGAATGATAAGGTCCTCTAGACTATATCGGAGATGTTCCATGTCTCCTTGTGGATGTTTAGTAGTACTAGCTCTTTATTGAGCCTGACTATGTGTTGTTACCATTGTCTAATCTATGCAAAAAATAAATAAACAAACAAACAAGAAAATAATTTTTTTATGTTTTTGATTTTTGTGATTTTTTTGTTGATGATTTTTTATTTTTTTTACTTTTATTTTTGTTTTGTTTTTATTTTTGTGTGTTTTGAATTGAAAACCTATTCCTATGATAGCTGAAAAGGTAAAATAGAATGAAATCTATGAAATATAGTTTAAGCACATCCCCTATCGAGGAATGCAACATAAATGGAAAAAATGTCTTCCTAGGATGTTGGATATGGCTTATGGGTATCCTAAGGAAATAATTTACCTCTCGAAAGAGATTGTTCTATCTAAGTCCTAGTACCAGTCAAAATTTGACTTTAGCTTCACACTTGAGCATGCTTGGACAATAGCAAAAACTACATTCCACTAATTATTGAACCCTATTATTAAGGGGAATCTAATTCTATCCTACTCACCCAAGAGTATGGGAATTTTTAGTGATGAAGTCCAAAAATCCACTATGGGGGCAACTAGGGTTGCTATGGTGTGAGCCAACAAGTGGAGATGAAGCCCATCGTCATCGATCTTGATCGACGGTTGGTGATGAAATATAATTAATCAATGTTTACAATAGATCATGAAGTGTGTGGGTTTTTTTTTTAATTATTTCAAAAGGGAAATAAAAGAGCAATCAAATGATATTTCAATAATGTAATATAAACTAACTTTTATGATGTAAAATATTATATGATAATTAAATTTTAAGCAGGCAACAAGTAGGTAGACCAGAAAAATAGCAAATAGAGGTCATCTAGACCTGAGACGATCTTAGAAAAAGGCCATATGGACCTAAGAAAACCATAGATAGAGGTCGTGTAGACCTAATATGGTCATAGAAAAAGATTGTCTAAACCTGATATGGTCATAAATAGGGGTCTAAAACTGAAAAAATTATGCTATCTTTCCTGTAATTTAAATTTTTTCTACCTTTCTTTATAAAAAAATAGAAAGATATGGATGGAAGAACTTACCATGATAGCCTAAGTCTATTGTATATTTTCGACTTTGTCACTATTTTGCTTCTAATTTGACCTAATATAGTTTCTCTTGAGTACCTGTAAGATATAAAAACTAGTCAAAAACTAATCAGAAAGCCAAAATGGTAGGGACTAGGTCCCATCGTGATCGCCATCTAAGAGCAGGAAAATCATGCACCAATAATAAAATAAAGATAGCAATATATGAATGAAAACATGATGATAAAACAATAAAAATATGGAGCCCTATTTGTATTAAATATTTTTCTTTTCAATGTGTTACAATCAAGTCCCCTCTAAGGGGATGCTACCCATGATACAATGAATACAAATAAAATATCTAGGTGCACTGTAAATGATCTTCTTGCAATCACAAATCATTTGGGGGTAGGTTTTCCATGATCGCTATAGTGAGTTTGATGTGGATCTTGCACTTCTTTATTGTATGTTGATATCTTGTAATCTACACACAAAGAAACTAGAAATGAATCAAAAGCATATGCGTGATAAATGAAATAGAATATGATAAAAGAAGATAAACCAGACCAAAGCATGTGAAATCTAAAATCTATCTAAATGTAGGAATGATAAAAATGCTAATCTAGACTATGCTAAAAGAAAACAGTAAAAACTAGGTCTCTACCAAAGGTTATCTCAAGGTTAGATGGCTTTGCCTACAGGCCATCTCAGGTCAAGATGACCACTATCTTGATACTTTATTTTTTCATGGTCGATTCAAAGTAGTTTTTAGTATCGATCACTAGAGGAAAGAATATTTGTCAATGGATTGTTGCACTGTGACATGTTGGATAGATAACTGAGGTAAGAGTATTTGATAGCACAGAATATGACAATGCAAATTCTAATCCTTTTCAGCTTTCTGGTAGCATGTTCTCAGCAACATACTTGGAGGATAAAAAATGATAGCACTTCATTATGCAAAAGCTTGAACTATGTGTATCAAATTCGATAGCACTTAATTTCACAAATTCAAATATTAATTTTTTTTAAATATCTGCATAATAACTCAGAAATCAACTTCATAAGGGTTTTAAATTAGAGGGATGAGTGCCAATTTATAAAATTCTTATATGGAAGCTAAAAATGGTGAAAGCACCCTGCATGAAAAAGCAAAGAGGCAGTTCACATTAAGAAAAGTGAATGCTTATCTTTGAAATCTCATGTGATTGATTATTGCATGTATTTTTCCTATTTTGGCCTATGCGAGATGCTTAATGTTTTCTTGCGAGATCATGCACAAGATTAACTAGTAGTTTTGGTTTCTAGTTATGTACCATTTCATTTTTAAGCATTGTTTTTGGCAACCATCTAAGGTTGTGATGACCATGGTTTGGTGGCCATATTAGGGTGATACGACCATAGTTTGGTAGCCATAATAAGGTGATATAACCATATTTTATGTGAAATTATACCCGTTTAAGTGATGAAAACCACTATTTTCACACTAAGGCTACACAAGGTGGGTTAGGTGGTCTAAAAGGAGTCCATTCAGGTAGTCACTTCAAAATTATGTGTTTTAGGTGTCTACACAAAAAAATCAACAACTTAGAGGAAATAAAGGTATTATACCTTCCCTATAAGTCACATCAAAAAATTCAAAAACATGGGGGTAATCAAGGTATCACACCTTCCCCATTAGTCTCATCAAATGATTCAACAACTTGGGATCAATCAAGATATCACACCTTCCCCATCAGTTGCATCAAATGATTCAACAACTTGGGGGTAATCAAGGTATCACACCTTCCCCCATCAATCAATAAATCAAATAATCATCAAACAACTTGGGGGTAATCAAGGTATCACACCTTCTCCATTAGTCATATCAAATAATTAAACAACTTGGGGTCAATCAAGGTATCACACCTTTCCCATAAGTAACATCAAATAATAAAAAAACTTGGGAATGTTCAAGGTATCTTATCTTCCCACCAATCAATAAAATACAATAAACCACTCAATAAATCAAGAACAAGTCTCAATCAATCACACAATCATCAACCAACATGGGGGAAATTAATGTATCACACCTTTCCCATTAGTCCCATCAAATGATTCAATAACTTTAGGGTAATAAAGAAATCCTACCTTCCTCATCAATCAATAAATCAAACAATCATAAACCAACTTGGGGGTAATCAAGGTATCCCACATTCCTCGTCGATTAATCAATCAAATAATTCAACAACTTAGGGATACTAAAGGTATCATACCTTCCCTATAAATCAATCAATCAAACAATCATCAACCAAATTAGGGGTAATCAAGGTATCACACCTTTTTTATCAATCAATGAATGAAACAATCATCAACCAAGTTGAGGGTAATCAAGGTATCACACCTTCCCCATTAGTCCCATAAAATGGCTCAACAACTTGGGGGAAATCAAGGTATCATACCTTCTCCATCAATCAATCAATCAATTAAATAATAATCAACCAAATTTAGGGTAATCAAGGTATCACACCTTACCCGCCAATCATATAAAACAATAAAACAATTTGGGAATGTTCAAAGTATACCACCTTCCCTACCAATCAATTGAATCAATTAAACATCTCAATAAATCAATCAAGCACACACAAGGATCAATAAATCAATCAAACCATCATCAAACAAGTTTGGGATGTTCAAGGTATATCACCTTCCCCATCAATAAATCACTCAATCAATAAAGTATAAGGTTTAATCAATCAATTAATCATCAACCAACTTGGGGGTAATCAAGGTATCACACCTTTCCCATCAATCAAACAATCATAAACCAAATTGGGGGTAATCAAGGTATCACATCTTCCCCATTAGTCACATCAAATGATTCAACAACTTGGAGGTAATAAAGGTATCACATCTTCTCCATCAGTCACATCAAATGATTCAACAACTTGGGGGTAGTTAAGGTATCTTACCTTCCCTATTAGTCACATCAAATGATTCAACAATATGGGGGTATTCAATGTATCACACCTTCCCCATAAATAAACCAATCAGACATAATCAAATCAATCAAATATAGTAAATAAATCATTTAATCAAGCATAAGGCTTAATTAATCAATAAAACAACTTGGGTATTCTTAAGGTATCACATATTCCCCATTAATCAATTGAATCAATTCAATTAAATCAACTCAATCAATCAATCAATCAAGCACTTTTCCTTGGCATCATAAATTTGGTATGGTTTTATCAATATTAGTACACATTCCAAAAATAAATCAATTGCTAGGTTTAAAAGGTTGCATCCTTTTGTACAAAATTGTGCCCTTAGCTTCACCATCTCAAAAATAAAATTCTAGTTCAAAAGCTCCAAAGGCACTAAAACCCTTTTCTTTATATTTCAAATTTTAGTTAAAAGGCCCCAAAGGCACTCAACCCTTTTAGTCAACATTTTATATTTTAGTTCAAAATCTCCAAAGGAACCAAACCCCTTTGGTCAAATTTTAGTTCAAAGGTCCCAAAGGCACTACACCCATTTGGTCAACATTTTCCATTTTAATTCAAAGGTCCCAGTGACACCAAACCACTTTGGTCAAAATTTTAAATTTTAATTCAAAAGGTCCTAAAGATACCAAACCCCTTTGGTCACATTTCTATTTAAGTGCAAAAGCTCCAAAGGCACCAAACCCCTTTGGTCACATTTCAGTTCAAAGGCCCTAAAGGCACTCAATGACTTTGGTCAACATTTTTCATTTCAGTTCAAAGGCCCCAAAAGTACCAAACCCATTTGGTCAATATTTTAAATTTCATTACAAAGGCTCCAAAGGCACCAAATACCTTTGGTCATATTTTAGTTCAAATGCTCCAAAGGCACCAAACCCCTTTGGTCACATTTCAGTTCAAAGGTTTCAAAGGTACAAAACCCCTTTGGTTACATTTTAGTTAATAGGTCCCAAAGGCACAAAACCCCTTTGGTCAACATCTAAAATAGAGATTTCTTTCTTGCAATAGCTTAGAATTTAATTTTCTATATTAGATTAGCTCTAGATTAGATTTATTTTCCTACCTTATATTAGATTTACTTTCTCTTGTATTCGCTTATATTTCCTTTCTTGCGCATTATATTATTTTTTTTTATGGTAGTTCAAAGGCTCCAGAGGCACCAAAACCCTTTGGTCACATTTAAATTTTAATTCAAAGGCTCCAAAGTAACCAAACCCCTTTGTTAAAACTCAAATTTTAGTTCAAAGGCTTTGAAGGCACCAAACACCTTTCGTCAAATTTTCTTTCATGCAATTTACTTGCTTTCTAGCTTATATTTTCTTTCATACAATTTACTTGCTTTCTAGCTTAGCTTTCCTTTCACACAATTTAATTGATTTCATAGATAATATTTGCTTTCATGTAATGTACTACTTTCATAGATTAGATTTACTTTCATATAATTTACTATTTTCATAAATTAGATTTACTTTCATATACTTTACTTGCTTTCATCGATTTGATTTCATTTTCTATCATCAATTTACTAGCATAGATCCTTGAGTGAAACTTGTATCTAATGATATACTTTAGTCACCTGGTGGTTGTAGCAACTAGTTATCAATGTAATCTGGTAGGATGGGTAGATTACCATAATGCCACTTATTTCAAAAAATAAACCAAACACAAAATAAAACAATAAAAACAAAAACAAACACACACAATCATCATCCATTTTACTCAAAGGAACTAAGGAAGAGTACACCAAGTTACTTATCGATCCTTCACTCCCTCCAACTCAAAATGTTCCACCTCCTAAAGCCATTATGTCACTTCTAAGTGATAATTCGCAAGACCTTCGTGCCAAATTTTCCCTCAAACATCTATCTGCAACAATCCCTATGGAGTCAATCACCTTATTATTTTCATCCATTTGGTCTTCTACCAACTCATCACTTGAGGGGTTAGAAAAAACCCACAATATTTTTTCTCAAACAAGTCCAATATTCAAACACCCATTTTTGGAATTTATGTCTATCTTAGAACCTTTTTCAAGACTATCATTTACACAATATCATTTTAGCATAGTTCTGGTATAGTGACATCGTGTCACACTTTGCATAGTGACATCATGTCACCCTTTGCATAGTGACCCTGATCACATTAGCATAGTGGATCATCAAATCCCATGTCTCATTAGTATAGTTGTTAGCATAGCTATTTTAAATGCACTCAACAATTTGTCAATGACAAGGTTCACTGATATTCATTGCTTCCATCACTAGGGTATCCTACATTGTTCTTGATTTAGGGATATTTTACATCACCCTTCTCAAGACAAAAATCATTTCCACCATTTTCCAACCATCATCACAACCCATTCCCAACACAACAATAGGTTTCATTTATTTTTGCATCACATTGTACTTTCACACAACATGATATAAAAGGGGTATCTATAGATGCCAAAAACAAGCACATTTAATACTAATTAATTAATTAATATTTATTGGTATTCACCTGCCCAAGTGTTAATTAATTAATTAATTAATTAAATAATTACACCTAAGGTTACCCATTTCCACCCCCATCCGCTCACCCTCCTATGTCTAGCCCATAGACATTGTGTGAACATTCTCTATCCCTAGTCTACTCCAATTCCAACTCACTTTCCCATCCTGATTACATACAAGTGAAGATTGCTCTCATCCAAAAATAAACTCAAGTCCACTCCAGTTTTGGTTTATCCTTATTTGGATGGATGAGGATTATCCTCACCAAAAAACAATCTCTAGTTAACTTCAGTTGCAATCTCATCACATCTCTTGCAAGTAAATTGACACTTAAAAGATAAGGAATTCCTCATAAAAAATAATCAAAAATAAAAGGATAATGCCCTTCACTTCAACTTCACATTTCATGCAAATTATCTACCACTTAAATTGATGAAGATTTATTTATTTTAAAATAAGTAAATAATAAACAAAAAATGCATGTTATTGTTTAACAAGCTTAACTAATGTTTAACATGTTCATGATTGGTTTTTCACTTGAGTGGAGAAAATTCTTAGGTTTTATCTCCATATTCGTGTGCATATCATTTGCATGCTATCATTCTCCATAATTATAATCTTATAAATATACCCCTTATTCCTCAATTCAGCATGAGGATGGTATGCACACACAAGCAATGTCAAAAGTCTAAATAAAACTTCCATTATGCATCTTAAGCTATCATTCGCAGTCATCCCCATCCTGTGCCCCACTTCACCATAAAAATTCATGCAAAAAATTTCGACGCTCACATATTGTTTATAAAGTTACACATCAACCAAACAATATTTCAACATTGGATCAAGACCAGAACCCGAATCCATATTTTCACAAGACCATATCCCAACTTTAGAAAAGTTAAGATAGTACATGTCTCAATTGTTCGACCCCAAACGACTGTCGATAATAGTAATCCTACCCTAGATAGTCCATAGATAAAATAATTAGCTCTTTGAATGGTTAAAAACCAAAATTAGTTTGCACACAGATCTTAGTGATAGATCGAAGTATCTCAAAGACAACAAGGTAAGCAAGAAAAGGTGATATTTATATTTCTAGTTTAATATTTATTTCTACATATTTATTTTTGTATAATAGTTTACTGCCTTTTCATATTTGGGCCTCATCTCAAGAGGTTTTCCAAGTGTTATTAACTATTGTATAGTGAGCCTATGTGCAGGTATTTTTCAATGATGAAAGATAACAAAATATAATTGAAGATTCGACACATCTAGCGATGGTAAAAAAAAACCCACTTCAATACATATATAGAAAAAACAAGTGTTGGTCACTGAAAAACTACCCATCAACGATTGTGTTATAATAATACAATCCACACCATAGTTACTTTGCATTGTAAAAGGGACAAATCCCCTTACTTTTGATGTATCACTTGTAAAATCCCTACATGGGTTTTATTTGTAATTTGTTAGGAACCTAGTTCCTAATGATTGGAGATCAATGGAGGAAAGTAGAAAATGAATGCAAATGAATAAAATACAATTGTTTTTTATTGAATCATTGTTTCAAATGGAGGTCACCCTTCCAAGTGCTCACAAGGAGATATAAATATTTACATTCTTCGATGCCCAATTACACCTTTTGTGAATGTATATATAAACCTATCTAATAGTCATGATAGTGAAAGGACACGATGGTTCATTTGTATGATCCTAAAAGGCATACACCTAATCTAGTAACAATTGAAAATCACATAAAGCACATACATAAATTGAAAATTTTGAAATAACCAAAAGGAAGGTGTATTTTATTAAAATTGAATCAATTTATGGTTACAAATTCATCCCTCTTAGGGATACCCAATGTGATACAATGCTACAATTATAAGAAATCCCTCGCAAGGGTAGATGTAAGCCATAGGCATTTTATAATGACATGAACTCATCCAGGTTAATGATGACCTTCTTCGCTCCTTGGAAGAGGTATTTTCTACCTTGAATTCTTTGACAATGGAGTCCTAAAAACCCCGCATTCAAGAAACAACAAGAAATATTAAAAACAAAGGATGCCTCTCTTGATGAGGCTTTTAGAGAAATCTTGCACAAAACATGTCATGAAATCAAGAAAGCTTGTAAAACTATCAATCTATGCAATAAATGGTGAAATTGTCATAAAGCATAATAAAGAAATAAAGATCTAGATATGAATAAATCTAATCAGCCATTAGAAATGTTAAATGCATGAAAATAACAAGGAAACTAGTCTAGTTTCCAAATGCTAAGAAATGAAGGAAATCTATCCTAAATCTCTAATTCAGTCGTATAATTGTATCTAAGAAACTAAATCTAACTGAGATATATCTAAAAAAATGCAAAGGAAGATAAATCTACTATTAAAACTAGGTAAATTAAGGATTAAACCCTCATCACGTGTAATAGGTACAACTAGCACTATTAGCTACGATTGACAGCCACGGCTGAGATGAAAATGTTCTTGCTCTCCAAATTTTGGCTTGGATCTCAAATTCTCTTCATTGAATTGATGATAAAGGATTGCCTCAGTGTTCTCTGATGGATTGGTGGTTTGGATCATTTGAATTTGTGATGGACCTTCATGGCCTTGAATGCATTCATGATCTCTAATTGGACAAAAAAAGTGTTCCTCTCAAAGGTAGCAAGCGAGTCTATGATTCGGTAGGGCTTCACTACATTTCAACTTGATATCCTTTCAAAAAATTTCCCAATTTGGAATGGGATCTTATAGCACTTGAGAAGGCCTTGCCTTGGCTTCATGGAGAATCCAAGATCAAGAACTTGCAGTTGGAGTTGTTGGAGGGAAATTTCTAGAGACTTCCTTGCCCAAAAGCCATTTGGATTCATCACCCAGGTTGTTGTAACCGATTCTGTGTCTAAAAATGCTTTGGTGCTAGCCATGGCTCTAAGGCACAACTAGCTCTGTTAGCCATGGGTCTCAACCATGTCTAAGGTTGAGTTAGCCAACTCTACCCAAATTGAGTGGTTAGAACCACTGCTTCACCTTGGAGATGTCCAAGATCATTCATATGGTCTGTTAGCATATCCCATATGAGTAGTCACCTCAATATGATGTGTTTTAGGTGTCTACAAATTCCCCTTTTGGGATGCATTGTGAGAATGAAAAACGTTGAGCAAAAATAGACCTCATAAAATGATGTTATGATTTGAATGATAATCATTAGTCAGATCAACATTAGATGCCTATTCCTTCCAAGGGGCACACATCTTAGAATCATTGCTTCCAACTGAAGGAAGGGTTAAAATTTGAAAAAACTTTTGCAAGCTCCAACAACAATCAGGTAGCTTCAGTGCTACTATAGGCTTCTACATCGTATAGATCCGAAAGGATGATATCTACTAACTTAACTATCATATTTACTTTTTACCCCAAAAAATGGTAAGCTTATGATAGTCTTTGGAAATGATTCATAAGATGCACGTAATTTGAAAAGATCAAGGGATATTTTGTTGAATTTTATTATGACAATTGATATATTGACTACCCCCTCAAATGACAAGTCAATGAGAGTAGGACAATTTAATGAAGTGATGAGTCGCTTGACCAAAATGAATGAATTTAATAATTTAAGGTTTTAGCACATTGATTACTTGGCAAGGCTAAATTTAGCCATGATTGAAACTATTAAGAGTAATTGTACATCTCTATCCCATGGAGTGGTCCAGCCGTAATGGCCTTCTTAGGGAATCAAAATGATAGCAATTGCAATTAGGTTCATGTTGAATCATAATGTTCGATGATCTGCTAAAAATGACACAGAAGAATTAAAATGAATACCTCGTTCTCGTGGAGTAGTTCGGGCATCGAGGCCTTCTTAGGGAGTGAAGTGAAGCATATCAATTCCACAATTACTAATTTACCCCAAATGGCCTTATGGGAATTTAATCATCTTTCCTAATTGCATGGATCGCAAGTCGCTACAACCACCAAGTGTATAGGGTAAATAACTGGATACAAGGCACATTTGCAATTTTGATTTATCTAATTTTTTTTGTTATTTTGAAAATTTTGAGGGTTTTGGCCCATTAGATATTTTTAATTTTTCATTTTGAAACCCCTCATGGTGAAATTTTGAGGGTATCTATGTCCATATGCTAGTCGTGTGTGCCAGACACAGCTAGAAATTATGAATTTCTTAGCCACAGCTCTGACCCATGGTTGAAAAACCCTAGTTTTGTGCCCACGGGTGCCAGGAATGGTTAGGGGAAAATTGGAAAATACAAAAGAAAATCTATAATTATCAACATTATTATTTTCCAATTGTTGTTATTTTCCAGAGAGATCTGAGAGGTGAGGTAAAAAAATTGACATGGAACACTGTCGAACTGTACACTAGACCAACTCAATATGGCTGACCTGATGGATGCATCTACTAGCGATGGAGTCGATGCTACAAAGGTAACATTGCAACTCTCTCATTTGATTTACCTCATTAAAATTGAACCTCACTAATTAATGAGTTAAATGAACTACACTAAACTATCGGTAAAGAACCTCATCATAGCTTAGGGTTAGCAATTAAAAACAAACCTCATTAAGTAATGGGTTAATTGAACCAAATTAAATTACCGATAATGAACCTCACCCTAGCTTAGGATTAGTCTAGGTTAGTTTTAGCGGGAAGGGTTTAATTTTTAATTAATTAATTTTTTTCTATTTATTGGGTGGGATGTGACCCAAAAAGGTCACTGGCCTTAGCCGCGAGTGGTAGCCGTGGCTCCCAATTGGAAAATTGAAGGCCACGACTATCAACTGCGGCTAGGTTCAAATTCCAATGGTCATAAATTTAACTGTTGGTGCCGGCCGTGGGTCTCAACCACAGTTAGGCAACTTTATGAAAATTTGTTAAATTTTTCAATTTTTTTGAATGTTAAATTTTCATCTACGGATCGAAGAGATCACGGTCTCTATGGAGGATATCTATCACATCTTTCGCTTCCTTATTGATGGTGAGGCTATCACCTCTTTACCTACTACAATGAAGACTACAATTTTTTGATGATCTTCTATGCTTAGAGCAATGCGGTGCTCTAGGACATTGACCATGGGGTGTGCCCATAGAGCACTATTATAGGGCACATATCTTCTCAGAGAGACAGGTCATATTGATATTCTCATGCATCCACATCCTCTTGTAAAACACATCAAGAATGAGGTTCCATTGGAACCTCCTCTCTAGGATGCAAGATCTTCTCAGGTGCACTATAGAGGAGCCGATAATTATGTCATGGGGTAGCGCCCTCCTGGCCTAGATCTATGATGAGCTATATAAGATTACACAACGAGGACACATTGGAGTTACTTGCAACATATTATTATAGATATGGGTATGTTAGCATATCATCATCAATCGTCCAAGGGAAATTTCATGTTAGATCAATTATATAGTAGAGGTTTCTCAGTGCTATGCTACCTACTGGCCCAGAGAGGCTGAGGGGTTCTGGAGTAGGAATCGGGTAGGAGACCTGGAGTACTACATCGATAGGATCTCATGACTACATATTGGACAAGTACTATGGATGGCCTACATGGATTGCCCTATGTGGCCAGAGGCAAATAGGTACTTGAGGCGTATCAGACGAGACAAGTGGTTGATCAAGTGTAAGGCTGACATGCATGAGTTTTTCCACTTCTTGTGCATCCTGAGGCAATTTGGTATCTTCCAGGACATTCCACCAGTGCCTACTATCTATCATAACCTAAATCTAGAGAGATCTAGTATGGCCATAGGTCACCCCCTTGGGTGATGAGGATGATGACTAGTAGGACTCTGGGCTGGCATACACAAGGACCATTATAGATTGTGATTCTTGGTGGGCTCTATTGATATGGTGAGGTGCCAACCCATTCAATAGGGATGGAGAGAGATTCATAGGAGTAGAAGCAGTTAAGGCACACCCAGAGGGAGTATATCCTCATGGGTGCAATTTTCACCAGTGAATCGAGGGTAGATGGAGAGCAGGCATAGCTACTAAGGATGTACCCCAGGTTGATGAGCCTGATGATGAGGAGGAGGAGGATCCTGATGATAATACTACACAACTCAGAGCCTAGGTGGCCAACCTACAGGCACATATGGGGACCTTAAAAATGTAGATCCTATAGAGGGATACCACTATGGCTACTCTACAGGCATAGTTGAGGACTACGTAGTATCAGCTAAGGTAGGAACAAGAGTTGAGGAGAGGACTCTTCACTAGGTGTAGATTGATAGTGCCACTGTAACCCTAGAGAATATGACACTTGAGTGAGATCTAGCATGATCTCAGCTATAGCTTATGACCCATAAGAGGGATTAGGTGATTGGTGCACGAGGGGAGCCCTCAACTCCACAGGCTGGTCTTGTGGTTTTAGCTAGATAGGGAGGCATCAGTTTGGATCCAAGTGTAGAGATCATGAGGCTACGAGCTTTGGTTCAACATCATCTTGGTGAGTGAGAATCAGATGTTGCTCACATATCTCACGTAGATGGAGATATAGAGCTACTCAAGGGCGAGGTTCCTAAGAGGACGATAGATATAGGTACTCAAAGGACTCAGACTCGAGAGACAGGGCACTCTTCAACTCATCCTAGCTATAGGACACATTGGACAAAGAGATCCTTAGGCACTAGCTCTAGGTAGACTCATAGGGAGTGTGGCATTGGTGGAGGAGCTTCACAAGTAGGAGGCACATGTCCTACTTAGTACAAATATTGATAGATATTGTTGTACCATTTTTTAGTGTAAGGTTGAGGACCTACACAGTTTTAGCCTGTGGGAATTTTGGACATATGCCTGGACACTCTCTATTTTTGATACACACATATATATATGATCAGACTTTTATGAGACTCATTATATGTGTAGATTATTTTTATTGTTTTATGGTATGAGATGCATATGGATGAAATTCTTATATGTTATGTTTATTTTATGCTATATGATGTGATGTATGGATGACATGCACTTAGCTAGATGATGTATGTATAACTAGATATTGTGATCTAGATGTGTAGATTGACTACTATGATGTATGCATATGGAAGCACTGTGTGATGTTAAATGGATGTTCAATTTACTATACTTGTATGTATTTAATTTATGATGTTATGAAATTATTCATGCCATTTATGTATTGCATAATTTTCATGATGATGATTTACTATAAATGGACATGTATGTTTTAATCACTTAAAACATAGTGTGTGAATGCAATATGAGTTTAAAAATATAATGGATGACACCACAAAATGTATAACAATAATGAACTATAATTGATGTATCTTAACATAAAAATTAATCAATTAAACACCCATGTGTGCTATGAAATTATGTATTGTTTCTATCCATAAGCTTTTGTAAATTAAAATAATATGTGCAGCATAGTCAGTGGCCATTTAAATATCATTGTTGATATCCATCCGGTATCTAACCTATGTTATGAACCCTTCTAACAAATAAACTCTTATAAAAAGAAGTTGATATTTGATGATTGCTTGAAAATTGGTTGTTGCTATTTGGAATTTTTTGAGGTTTTCCATGAAACTCAAACACCCTAGTTGACTTATCAAAAGTTGTATAGTGACCACACTAGACTTCTAAAAAATAAATTGTTGCTATGAAATACCAAGCTATTCATTACCCCTGTGTGTGCAAATAAATATATTATATGAGACGTAAGTGTAACCCAGTTTTAGGAGGGATTCATTCAACCCATTTTTGTATTGGGGATCCTCAAATTTCCACCCGATCCTAGGTTTAGATTTAGTTAGACTAGACCACTAGGCAATATAGGCCACCTAAAGCTAGTTAATTCATGACTTGCTAGACCTAACCCAATGTTAGGTGGGATTCATTCAACCCATTTATGTATTGGGGATCACTCAATGGCTTTGAGTATTGACCATTCCAGGGATTCAATTTCACCCCCCTTTTTTCTTCAATTTATTGGGATACTTGCTCATAGAGAGTGATAAAAATCACTATTTATTTTGTATATACTATTTTTTTTTTAGCAAGGGATAGGATTTTCCTCTAGGATTTTGCTTATTTTGATTTAAGCAAGGGATCTCTTTGGTTATGGGGTGAACTTGTCCTTTTTCCAATGAACTCTACTCTAGACCACTGCTCCTCATAGATGAGCAAGTAATAAAACCTTTTGCCTAAGGTGACACAGGCCACTTTTGTAGTGTTTGTACTTCCTTACCCTAATTAGGATTATTAATGTGTTTGATTAGTTATAGTATTATGATATGCTAAGTGCTATCAAAACTAGATCCCATCTACAAAAGTAAAATGAGCTTTCTACCAACCTCTTGAGAAGACCACTAGGTATGGTTGAAATATCATAAAACCCTAGTATATTCTTCATAGAAATAGGAAGGGTTGTGTTGAAAAACATAATTACTCACAAGGGTGATGGATGATGATGATAATGCATAGATGCTTTATTGAAATACAAACATGACATCGTTCGTAATATTACAAACACAAACTATTCTAATGCGAGTGCGATGGATGGAAATGCCTAATGCAATGCAATTTAAATGAATGCAAGTGCAAAATGAAATGTATGATACAAATGAAGTGCAATATTTTTAGATTTTATTGCTTTTTATTTTTTATGGATTTTGATATTTTTCCATATTATATATATATATATATATATATATATATATATATATATATATAAATTATAAGTTTTTTGAATTATTATGTGTGGAACACCTTAATATGAAGGATGTTGAGAGGTTCAAGCTCTTCAACACCTTTGAGTGATGTCAAGAGATATGTTCTAGGTCCAATATGCTCTGAGATGATGTAAGTACCTTACCAGTTAGCTGTAAATTTGTCTCACAAGTGCGGTGGTAGGTTTGAGTTCTTTTGGTTCTATTTCAGCACAAGATCACCAACCTTAAAGTCTCTCAAGTGGAATTTACTATTTTAAGCTCATTTTAAGTGCTCTTGGTAAATGTGGAGGTGCTCAAGGGTATTCATGTAATGTTCATCAAGAAGCATCAATTTATCTAGGTGATCTTACCACACGGTATCGTCATTGATGAACTCTTTCAATACGATGCACAACATTGGAATTTCTAACTCTAGGGGCATAATGGCCTTGACACAATATACTAGTGAAAATGAAGTTGCCCTAGTGGGTGTCCGAATGCTAGTCCTATAAGCCCATAATTTCAGGGGCAGCTAAATGTGCCAATATTTATGGTTTTCTTGTATTGTCTTTTTAAAAATAGCTACCACTATCTTGTTTGAAGCCTCAACTCGCCTATTTACCTACGGATAATATGGAGTTGCAAAATTGTGTTGTATATTATACTTAGACATTAAAGCTTTCACAATTTTATTCTTGAATGATATTCCATTATCCGAGATTATCTTGGATGGTATCCCAAAAAAACTAATGATATTGTGAAGTATAAATCTGCAATACGTGCTCCAATTGTCGTTGTTAAGGGAATGGCTTCCACCCACTTTGTAAAATACTCAGTAGCTATTATAATAAATTTATGTCGACCTGATGATGGAGGAGATATCTTACCAATTAAATCTAGACCCCACTGAGAAAATGGCCAAGACGCTTGAATGGGCTATAATTCCTATGATGGCAAGTGCATAAGATTAGCATGATGCTGACATTTAGCACATTTTTTGACATACGCAGTGCAATCCTTCTCCATAAAGGACCAATAATAACCCATTCAAAGGATGCGCTTAACAATGCCTATGATGCTAAAATTGCCACCACATGTACCATCATGATCTTATGATATTGCCCAAGCTAACTCTTAGGGTTTAAGACAATGAAGGATAACTCCATCATAGCTTCTATGATACAAAATATATCCAAGTAAGACATACTTTGTCACTTTTTGTCTGAATGTGCATTTTTTAGCATATGACAATCCATACGAGATTAAACCAATTTTCAAAAAGTCATGTAATTATGACATCCAATCTTGATAATCTTATGCCTCAACCGTCAATACGAGTTGTTCCCCTAGTGTTCTACTATGTGTGAATGTAGAATGGGATACAACCTTGTGGTGAATTATGGTGCCATTCCTTGTAGGACCCTACGAGATCAAAGACCCTCAGGATGCCTCCTTGAGAAATTATTTGACTCTATAGAACCATTGATGGTTTGGTTCTATATGAATCATGTTGACAGATTCCTTGTTATCAAAATCCACACGCTGCATCACGACATGCGATAGCATATTCAAATGAATGGTAGTAAATTTAGTTGATGGTGTAGCACCCTGAAATTGGCGTAGTAAAATTATAAAATTTACATTCACCTTAGTAAATAAATTTAAATTCAAATTTAACCTACCAAATCGCCCGTTAACCGTCGAGAAATTTGTTTCCCCCTTTTCCGCACCATTTTTAGAGTTTGTTTTGACCGTTTGACGATATCGTCGCTGATCAGACGATATCGCCCCAGATTTGATGATTTCGTCTGGACTAGGACGTCCAGACGATCTTGTCACAAAACTGAATTTGCATAGTTGGAATCTATTCCAACGGGTCTCCAATCTGGGTAGAAGCATGTCTACACCGTTGGGACCCTCCCCCCGTTGGATATCTCCCAAATTGGGATGAAATCCAACCTCCTAACTACTCCCCCTAAGCCTATTTAACCTCTAGGATTTTCCCTCCCCAACCCCTGGCTGAAATTATCTGCAAACTAATTCCCTCTGCGTCAAAACATCCTAATCTTTCTTTTGCACTAGTCCCATAGCAATTGTGTTGCAGGTACATCATTATTTTTCAACCGAAGCCAGCATCCATCGTCACCGATGAACCTGTTCAGATCGGAGGTGATCCTGTCGAATTCGAGACAATTTTGTACTGATGCGAGACGATCTCAACTGTAGCCCACATCGAGGCAATCAGTGCCTGAAGTTTGCTTTTCTCAACTCTGTTTCTATCATTTTATTCTACAAATTAGATGCTCTATTCAGTTTTTATGTTATTTTGCACTTGGAGTTCACCCATTTAGCTTAGATTGCATGCTAAGTTCATGATCTGCCATTAAAGTACAGTAATTTGTTTTAATTTCTGTTCTTAAATATTGTTCAGTATTCATATTGCTATTTGGTGTAATTTGCCTCTGTTAGCATAGTAGAATTTCTTGTATTTTGCATCTATTTTTTGTTTTGCAGGTCTCTAACGAATTCGTCTAACGAATTCATCAGATCTCAGATGATTCTGTCAGTCTTAGACGATTCTGTCAGATCTCAAATGATTCTGTCAGTTTTAGATGATTCTGTCAGATTATAGGCGATTCTATCAAATTCCAGATGATCCAGACTGCTTCAAATGTCAGAATATTCTTTAGACATCCGGATCAGGTATTCCCCATTTTCCTCCTATAAATTCTCTGTTTTTTGCTTTTTTAATCTGTTTGCTATATTCATGAAAGTTGCATTTTCATGTAGTTTAATTTAGATTCATTCGGCCAAACCTAGGATATGAATGCTTAAGATTAAAACGAACTCATCTAAACACATTCCAAAACCTAGGCATGGAAACTGCCGCCAAATGTTTCCTGGTGAACCCACCATCCGTCAAAAAATCACCAAAATACACCTCCCTTGAGAGGCGGGACCTTCGCAAAGTCCTCTCAGTCCGAGGTACCGCACCATCATTTTCCCATCCTCATTTCGGGCACGGATCCTATAACTTGAAGGTAGGGATGCGAAAAATTTGGAGCGATACATTTTTGTGAACCCGACGTGAATGCATCATAACCTTTTGAAAACAAAAACAAAAACAAAAACAAAAAAATTAGAACTAAAACTTAGATGCATTTTAAACATTTAAGGTTTAAAGTCATGTTTAGATGGTAGCTCCTAAAAAGAGGTTAGCAGTTACTATAAACATAGAAAATCAATTGGCAGCTATAGAAGTTAATTATGTCCTTAGTATCCCTGAAACATGTAGGAATCAATTCCTGTGGGACAAACTTGACAGGAGACTTAGTCTCATATCATCTAGGTCCACACAACTTAAGCAAATTAAGAGGCTAGTCTTGGATAGAATCCTGGATCCTCACCAACTAGTTTTTTATCATGAACTTCAGAGAGCCTGTCATAGATGGTTAGCTTATAGGAGAGCCTTAGTATCTTCAGAATTATTCACCTTCGAGGAATACCTCGAGAATGCAGCCATTGTGCACCAATTCCTAGGCCTTGTAGAATACCAAGAGGTTGTTCTTACAGATAGGGAAATATGGAATAGAGTTCCTCGTGCTATGTTATATCGAGAGTATTTCCACGAGATTTACTTATATCAACCAAAGATCTGAGACAGATAATATTACCATAGCCCTTTTCATCAAATTCTTAAAAGAAAACTTTCAATTTGAAGAAGAACATTTCATGACCCCTGAACAACTCGAACCTATTAATGATATTCATAAGTTATTCATATAAAACTAGCTCATTTACTTTCAGTCTTATTATTTTGTGCATTTATTGTGTTATTTGTTGTCTTTATTATATCATTTCAAAAAAAAAATTAAAGAAAAAATTAAAAATAAAAAAACTTAGCAAAAACTTAAACATTTCAATTTCAAATATTGTAGTAGGTATATAGTAAATATATACCTCTTAATTTGTTGCATATATATATATATATATATATATATAAATATATATATATTTTCTGAAATCAAAACTTAGCAGCATGCCTAAACTTAGGAATGGTAAAGAAACTTTAGGAGAAGGAGAATATTGGTTACAAGATACAACTGAAAACCCAAATGTCCTTCTTGGAAATACAAATTCGAAAGGAGAAACTCTAGGTCAATCAGATGAAGACTTATGTGAAGATAAGGAATAAGAAGCAAGTGTTAAAGAGGATGGATCCTCATCCCCTAGAGTAGCTCCAAATGGAGCTATTGCCTTTGACAATGCAGAGCATTTCAAGAGATTTCTCATGGAAAACATTGATGACCTTAATGTGGCAATTCGCCTTGATAAAGGGCAAATTAGTAAAACTCAAGCAGCCATGGAATATATATGCAATATGCAGACTAATCCCTTGTCTTTCATTGACCAAGAAAGTGACAAAGGTGGACCATCCAATACGGATATGGTCACTATAGCCCAAAGCATGTCAAAACAACAGGTTACCCAACCTCCTAAGGAACCTGTTACTCAACCTAAAATCACTCCCGCATAAAAGAAAATTCCCTTCACTACTTTGTTCCACCAAACTATTGAGCAAAATGCTTTAAATAAACAGAAACCTAAAACGAAGCCAAATACAAACTTTCAACAATCTGGAATACAACATAATACAGCTTCAAAGTTCCTCCATAATACTTTTCCTACCAATAATTTACACAACAGTAACATGGCATCTAACCTGCATGTTCCCCCATCATATGCCCATAAAACTTATGTCAATGCCCTACCGAATCAATATGGGGGCCAAACTAGTAATCTGGAAGCCATGGTGAAACAATTGGCTTCACGTATGGACCAGATAGATCCCTATCGTCCCTCGTATAATTATCGAGAGATTTGTAGTCAACCCTTGGACCCCATAGTTGTAGCTCAACCATATCCTAAACATTTTCCCATGCCTATTCTGCCTATATATAAAGGAACCGAAGATCCCATAGAGCATCTTTGCATGTTTAGGATAGCATGTCACGACATATTGCATGATGACTTGCTATTACTAAAAATGTTCCCCAAAATTTTAGGTGGGATGGCATTAGAGTGGTACTATCAATTGCCCACTCATTCTTTGAGAAACTTCGAAGAAACAACTGAATCATTTGTCCATCAATTTAGTGCCTACATCGAGAGGCATGTAACTATTAAAGACCTATACAATTTAAAACAATATAAGGATGAATGCTTTGCCGATTTCTTAGCTAGATGGAGGCAATTGACAGGAAAACTGCACTTTGTGTTGCCTTATAGGGAAATGTTGGACATTTTCATCAATAATTTACAAGAACAAATTTCTTATGAGTTATCGACTGCTACCCTAACTACCTTCGATCAAGCTATAGATTTAGCTCAAAGAGTAGAAGATGCCCTCATTAGGAGAGGCCAACTTAGGAAGAAGGATGATGAGAAAACATCCAAAAATAAATATAAAAACAAACAGGTTGTCGGTGATGGAGTCACTGACAGCAGGAATGTTGCAAATGTCAATGCAACAAAGAAAACAAAAAAATTTATATTGAAACCTCCTGATAAGCCTCCTCAAGAATTCACTAGATTAAACCAACCTTTGTCAACTATTTTACCTCAACTGCTCGAAAGAGGTTTAATCCAATTACCAGCTATCCAGGAACCTGACCCAAGTATACCCGGATATAGAGCTGATTTGCACTGTGATTTCCATAGAGGACCTGGACATTCTACCAACGCTTATAAGAGATTGAAACATAAAATACAAGATTTTATTGACATTAATGAAATTGAAGTGCAAGCCTTCCAACCTAAACAAAACCCTCCTAATAATACTCAAAAGACCATTCCTCAAAATCAAAATCAAAATGCCAATCAAACTTTAGACATATTTCAACACCCTTTACCACAACATGGTAAAGAGGTAGCCAATCAAATCGAACATCATAATGGTCCCCCTCCTACCCGATATGTAGGAACCATTAGCGGACAATTACCTGTTCAGGATCCTCAAATATTTGACACGACCTTATCCTTGGTTACGACCAGGACCTTACATAATTTTCAAACTTTTGATTCTAGTGATATAGAGTCAGATAGTGAAAGTGAAGTAGACATTACTTCAAACCAATCAAATAGTTCTGAAAACGAATCAGATTCTATTCAACCTGTCACAGATGATATGGTTCCAGAAGAACCATTTCCTAGAAGAGTCATTACTCGACCTTCTTCTAATATATTCCTTTCAAATGAATAAGCCATTAATGATCAACTGAGACCAGTTCAACGTCTTCACTATAACATCGTAGGTACCATTGGAGTCGTTACTCGACAACAAGATCAAAACTCTCAACAAGAACCAAACCAGAATGATGGATCGGCTCCATTCGTTCTGAAAAATCCCAATAAAGGGAATCATGCTCCTAATATCCAATCTAAACCCCCTTACAGCATTAATGAGCAATTGTCTAACACTACGGCTAGAATTTCCCTTTTAGATTTATTAAGATCCTCTCCCACCCATAGGGATGAGTTGATGCTTACATTGAGCCAAATGATGGTACCTCAAAACATTCAACCTGAAGCTATGGCCAATACTATCATCACTCGAGAGATTGATTGTATTGACTTTCGGGATAAAGATATCCCACAACACAGTTTACATAAGGACAATCCCTTATACATTACTACTTTAATTGGAGATGTAGTTGTCAAAAGAGTTTTGATTGATAATGGCTCATCTCTAAACATTTGTACCTTTGACTTCTACCAACGATTTGGCTTTAGAAGTGATGAAATGAAGAAAACTGATATGATCATCAAAGCTTTTAATGACGAAACACAAGAAACGTGTGGAGTTATTACCCTCCCATTGCAAGTTGGTCCTAGAACCCTAGAAACAACCGTGTTTATTGTACATTGCCCAACATATTACAACATACTTTTGGGTCGCCCTTGGATCAATGCCATGCGAGCAGTCCCATCAACTTTACACCAATGTGTTAAATTTGAGTTTAAAAATAAGTTGGTCACTATTCATGGTGACCCTAGACCTTTTGATATGTGTGCTTTGGCAGAACCAGTTGGAGTGCAATTTTGCCCTACTCTATCATCCACACATCCTAGTTCTTCTTTTTCATATAAAACTGTGAAACATAAACCTATAACTTCCCCTATTCCTCCTCCATTAACTTCATCCTCCTATATAGATCAACAACCCTCTAAAAAAATTATTTTAGAACCTCAAAAAGATTTTAAATCTACAACCAATCCTTCAACTACTACCCCTACAAATTCAAAACCTCTAGATACATCTATCATACCTTCCACATCTCAAGACATAAGTAATAAACCTTCTACATCTTATGCCCTTTCTGATGAAATTTTACTAGATTTATCTACAACCTTAATATCAGAAAAAATGAATGCTTTCATGTAAGATTCAAACATTTTAAATAATTTGCCGCCATCTCCTCGTACTTTGGGCCTCCCACAACCTATGGGAAGTACTTACCAAGTCGGGAGTTGTGCCTTCATTTATAAAGGATATGACTGGGGAAGAATCCCTCGAAATATCAAAACTCATCATGAAGGATATGCTCGGTGTTATTTTACCAATGATTATATTAAAGCTAAACCCATGATGCTTAAAATGGGATATAAAGGGAAAGGCTTGGGACCTTTCCAAAATGGCATGAAAGAACCTTTCGAGGGAGAACCGTGGCCTGCCCGCTGTGGTGTGGGCCTATTTCCTAGTAAGGGTCAGCCCTTTCCTTTTGAGGATGATGATCATCTCATATGCTATCAAGATTATTTGGATAGGCATGTTGATTTACCTCTTAATAATCAGTCATTTTAATGCAACATGCTATCCATAGCATACCCTGAAATGATTGCTAACCCCGATGAAGAGTTGGAAGGAGATATCTTCCATGATTTCTCTGTTGAAGAGATGTTACACAATGGGTTTTATTTTTATGGTTCTATACCAACTATAGCCCAAATTGAGTCCACTGACCCTCAGAATGAATTATCTAAATTAACCTTACAAGAATTACAAGAATTGGGCGTTTCACCTGCCCCACCTAATTTTGAAAGAGATCTACACATGGAGGTAGAAAATGTCATTAAAATTAACATTGGAACTGAGGACAATCATCACATAATCAATATTGGAGAAGAACTAAGTCAATAAAAACAAGAACAATACATTGCATTCCTTAAAGTGTATGAAGATGTCTTCTCTTGGACATACGAAGATATGCTAGGTCTAGACCCTTTCGTAGTCATGCATCATCTAGTGGTCCATCTGGATGCTAAACCGGTTAAACAAAAACTTAGAAAAATGCATCCCAAAGTGGCTCTGCTAGTCAAAGGGGAGTTAGAAAAACTCCTGAATGTTATCTTTATACAAGCTATTGATTATGCTGAATGGATCTCAAATGTAGTTCCAATCACCAAGAAAGAAGCTACCAAAGTTAGGGTTTGCATCGATTTTAGAGATATCAACGCTGCATGCCCTAAATATGACTTTCCTCTTCCAAACATGGATCAAATCATTGACTTCACTGCCGAAAGTGGGATGATGTCCTTAATGGATGGATTTTTCGGTTATAATCAAATCAGGATAGCTCCTGAAGACCAGGCTAAAATAGCCTTTATTACCCCTTGGGGTACCTTTTGCTAGAAAGTGATGCCATTTGGCTTAAAGAACGTCGGTGCAACTTATCAACGAGCTATGACCTACATTTTTCATGATATGATGCATGATATCCTACATGATTATGTAGACGATATCATAGCTCGCTCTCTTATTGAAGATCATCATTTGGATGATTTGCAAAAAGTTTTTAATCGATTATGAGAATATCTCATTCGATTAAATCCAGCAAAATGCATATTCGGAGTTAAGTCTGGAAAATTATTAGGGGTTTTAGTTTCTTTACGTGGTATCAAAATCGACCCTCTCAAAATTGTGACTATCACTGATATGCCCGCACCTACTAATATATCTGAATTACGAAGTTTACAAGGTAAACTTCAAGCTATCCATCGCTTCATTGATAAGCTGGCGGATAAAACTAGTCCCTTTATTAAACTCCTTAAGAAGTATGTCCCCTTTAATTGGGACACAGAATGTAGAGAAGCTTTTGAACTTCTCAAACAGTACCTCCTTAATCCATCGGTGCTTTCACCGCCTAAATCCGATCGCCCATTTCTCCTATATATTTTAGCTTCAGATTATGCCTTAGGAGCTATGTTAGCTCAACTTGATGATGGAAAATGAGAACGTGCTAATTATTACATTAGCCGAACCTTCATCAGTTATGAAACTCGCTACACAACATTAGAGAAGCTATGTCTAGCAGTCATTTTTGCTACGCAAAAATTATGACATTATATGCTTAGACAAAAAATGTATGTCATTGCCAAATATGATCCCTTAAGGTATCTCATGAGTTGACCTTATTTATCGGGTCACACCGCCAAGTGGGTTCTTGCTCTAAGCGAGTTTGATCTCACATTCATAGGACAGAAGTCTGTTAAGGGTCAAATCATAGCAGATCAATTAGCTGCTGCACCCTTAGAGTCTACTCATCCCCTCACCATCGAGTTTCTAAATGAATGCCTTCAATTAGAGGCAGACCATCCTGAACAATGGTCCTTATACTTTGATGGAGCCCGATGTATGAGTGGGGCTGGTGCGGGTATTATTTTAATATCTTCGCAAAAACATCTTATTCCTCTATCCTTCAAACTGACCTTTGCTTGCACCAATAATACTGCTGAGTATGAGGCTCTAATCCTTGGATTACGAGCTGCTTTAGCACTAAAAATTAAACACCTTTTAGTTTTTGGTGATTTCCAATTGGTTATAAATAAAATTAATGAAGTTTACCAAAACTGAGATGATAAACTACGCCCATATAAGGCCTATGTTTTACAACTAATGTCCTTGTTTTATCAACTTACCTTGGAAGCTATTCCTCGCACTAGCAACCATGCAGCCGACGCTATGGTCACCGCTGCATCTCTCCTGCCCTTGGAGTTAGATGACGAATATGTGACTATCATTATTCGTCGAATCTAGGAACCCGCTTCAAATAAGTCCTGCTTAGAGCCTTTGGATGTGTTTCTAATCAATGAAACTACTCCTGAACCTTGGTATACAGACATATTTGATTTTCTCCAAAATGGGACTTTCCCTCGCTAATTCTAATAGAAACCAGCGTCGGTTATTACGTCGACGAGCAAGTCGCTTTGTAATAATTGGCAATACTTTATATAGGAGATCTTTTGAAGGTATCCTATTAAGATGTTTAAACTTAGAAGAGTCTAAATCAGCCTTGAGTGAAGCCCACGATGGATCTTGTGGAGTACACTTTAGTGGTAGTGCCATTGCTAAAAAGCTCCTTCGGGTAGGATACTTTTGGCCTACCATGGAAATGGATGCACATGAGTATGTGCGCCATTACGACAAGTGTCAAAAACATGCTGACCTTGTCCATGCGACGACACAAGAGTTGCAGGCTATTTCATCTCCTTGGCCATTTTCTAAATGGGGCTTGGATATTATTGGCAAAATCAATCCTGTGTCATCTGATGGACACAAGTTCATCATAACTGCCACTGAGTATTTCACGAAGTGGGTCAAAGCTATGCCTTTAGCTTCTTGCACTGGCACACAGGTTTCTAAATTTATTTTTAATCAAATTATTTGCCGGTTCGGAATCCCTGCCAACCTCATCTCTGATAATGGAACTCCTTTCAAAAATAAAGATGTTAAAAAATTATGCCAAAAATACAAGATTCAACATCGCTGGTCCACTCCCTATTATCCTCAGGGTAATGGTCAAGCAGAAGCTTCTAACAAAACTTTAATCAAAATTCTCAAAATATTAGTCAATAAAACTGGCCGTGACTGGCATATTCAATTATATCCAGCCTTGTGGGCTTATCGAACTAGTGTTCGAACCCCGATGGGCACTTCACCTTTTGTTTTGGTATATGGTGCTAAAGCAGTTTTTCCATTTGAATTGGAAGTTCCTTCTTTGTCTTTACTACTTCAAGATACCGAAGTAGGAGATGAATATCATGCTGGCAGACTCAGTCAGCTGGAACTCCTAGATGAAAAATGCATCAATGCTTTGGAGCATCTCCGTGCTTACCAAAACAAGCTTAAAAGATCATATGCTAAGAAAGTTCGTCATCGATCCTTTGAGATCGATGACCTTGTTTTAAAAGAAAATAAAAAAAATACAAATGCAACCAAGGAACTTAAAGGTAAATTTGAGCCCAACTGGCTTGGACCATACATTATTACTGCAAAATTTAAATCAGGAGCATATAAATTATCTACCTTAGATGGTAAAGAACTTAAAGAACCCATGAATATTTTGCATCTTAAACGTTACTATGCATAAACTTGGTCATTTCATCCATGTATATATTTGTTCAAAATTACTATCTTATATTTCTTTCAATTTATAAAAAATTCAAAAACACCAAAAACATTCATAAATCTCCAAAAATCTTCAAAAACTATCTATTGCATTTGTTTAAGGCAGTTGTTAAATTTTTTGCTCAAAAATATAAAAACAACAATATTCTTGAATTTTTCGAAACCAAAACAATATACAAAGAAAGAGAGAGTCAACATTCTCAAAACTTCTTAAAATTATTTATATCTATATTTTTCTTCCAATTATTGCAGTTATATGTTTCAACTTATTTTGGATAAAATTAGCATTTATTTGGCATCCCTCACTTGCACACTCACAACAATAAACATCTTTATTTTATCTGGCATGATTACTAATCTCTCTTATATCAAAGTTCACAAAATTTAATTAATTAAAGTTTGAGCATAGAGAATTGATCTTGTTATTTACTTAAACCAAGCACATCCTTTCACAATAAAATGATTATATTTGTAATTTCCATGTTTTGCTACATAGTAGAACTGATTTCTTGAGTGAAAAGTTTCCCCTACTATCTTATCATGCACATGGTCTAGAATATTTGAAAATTGGCAAAAGGACAAGCTCACCCCTACCCAGAATAAAAATCCCTTGCTCTACAGCTAATCTGAGCAAGTATCCCTAGCACAGAAAAAGAAAAAAAGAAAATTTCAAGAAAGAAAAAAAGTGAAAAGAAAAATGATTTTTCCGCAATGTTCCAAGAATTATCAAGCAAAAATACAAGAGAAATATAGAAAGAAAAATAAGCAAAGTTCAAAAGAAGGCAAGAAAGCAATAAAATCCCTTTCCCTACCATTTGAAAAGAAAAGAAGGGTTGATGAGCTTGAATCCCTGGAATTCTCAATTATTCGAAAACTGTGAGGTAAGCCCCATAATAGGTGGTTTGTGCCCAACTTGCTTGGCCTTGGTTAATTCTTAGCATGGCGATATGTCTGTCACATTAGCGACCTTCTTTTGTAAAAACCTATGTCTGCTTATGGATTAGCTAGCTCTTGATAATTCGACCTACATAGTAGCCTAGTATGGTTATATGCATCTACATCATGGTTAATGAACACTTACTTGGTTTCTTCAAATCACTTGTATCATAGTATCTTGCTCAAAACTGGTAAATGAACAATGCAATTGCACACACATTTGTATTTGAGAGATTTTGTCTATCATTATGATAAATCAAGATCGAAAATGAATTCACATATGCACATGGGATTCCTTATAAATCTAACTTTTGTCTTCAAAATACCTTGAAATATTATTTTTGCAACTTGTTTGGAATAAATCAAAGTACATTTGTTTACCACAAAGACAACTATATAATAGAAAAATAAAAAATTTCTTTCAAAATACACAAATCAAATCATATATATCTGGTTGACTTTCGCGACGATGGTATAGTTTCAAAACCAAAATTGGAATTTTATGGCTAGCGCAAGTCCTCATTCTCATATTTTCTGTTCATCAAAAATCAATCATGCAATAAAACTATTTTTTTGGATTTTCGCGATGATGGTATAAGTCTATACCTACATATTCTATGCCTAGCACAAACTTTATTATGTTACACAAATTATGCTTTTCAAAAGCAAACCCATTTTTTTCACTATTTTATGTCATTATGTCAAACCTTCAACTCTGCAATGATGGTATAATTCCTAAGGAATTATTCACAAATTTTATCACACTTAGGAATTTATGCCTAGCAAAAATCATTTTAACATTATTTCATGCATACTATTTTTATGAAACTCTGAAAACAAACCATCATCATCATCCTTTGCACCATCGCACCAAAGTCTTAAGACAACCTCTTAAGCACGCTTTTACTTTTAAACAATATTTCTATCCTGGGATTAGCTTGACGGTCGAGTGAGCAGCGACTCCATGAAATGGTCTATAATAGCGACAATGTCCTTTGAAATTATTGTTAGAAGTCTTTTTATTTTTATCACATTGCATCACAAACAACCACTTTGTCACATCAGATTATTTCATTTACAATGTTATAGCATGACATTCAAATCATATTTCCAACGACATAATTACATCCAATTATCAAATCAATCAATCAAACATAAAAGCATCATAAGCATCACAAAATACATAACACAATACAAGTCATATGATCAAAAATATCTCATCTATATATGTCACAAATATATATGTACATCATATCAGCTAGATTGGTATGCCACAATCCATATCTTGGCATACTCAATCAAATACCCTCTGTGTAGTGTCTCGAGAGCCCCTCGAGCTCTCTGCCTCATCTCCTCCCCCCCCTGAGGTGGAGGAGGTGGCCTGGTGCTGTGAGTCTTGGATGCCGATCGTGATGATGTCCTAGATGACCCCATCATGACAGGCTCTACAATGTGTGCTGGTAATGGCACCCTCTGCTCCACTGGCACCGCCTGGTAGTATAGAGCCTGATAGAAAGTGATCTGGGTGATAGAACATGCTAAATCCTAAGTGCTTGCTCCTCCACACCGAGCTCTGAGCCATGTAGTCTCATCCTGTAGTGTCTGCACCTGAGCCCGCAAGTGGGCAACCTCAGCTCGGAGAGTCACTGTCTCACTGCTCTCCCCAGTGTCTACACCCTTGCCCTTATCGGGTGATGGTGGCCTATCCCTCTGTGGAGATGGGGGTCTCTCCTCCCTCCTCTTCTGTTGCTGTGGCCTCTCCTGTGCCTGTGGCCTCATCTGCTCCCTCCCGCCGTGACCCTGGGTCACCTCTATCACTGCCTGGTGCCGCCTCCCTATCTGACGCACAACCACATGGATCGAACCTTGTGCTCTCGTCATCTGAGGAGGGCGGATGCCTGCGTACCAGGCATCGTAGACATCAGCTACTCCTGCGTCGTCCCCATCCACTAGCTGGATGGGGGCATCGTCTACGTCCTAGATCTAAAAGCACTGCATGTCAGGAGCCCCGCTAATCGTGGTGTTATCCTGGACTGTCCAAAAAAACTTGTAGTCTCTGAGAGATGGGATCACCTGCTGTAGACCGAACTATCACAAAACTTGGTCATAGCGGTGGAGCTCCACCTCTCCTCTCTCCATCCATAGCCAGCAGACTCGTCTGATGCGAGCCAGCTCCTGTCCATCCTCTGGCCACCCTGGGTGCCCTCTCCATGGTCTTCAAGTGATCTGGTATGGGACCAAATCATCTAGTAGTATCCGGGACATCGATAGGTCGATCCGCCGCTGTGACCCTCTCCAGAGCCACCAGTAGAAGACTCGGGGCCTCTCCCCGTCAATCTCTATTAGTGGAAGCCCTACTAGCCTTCGTATCGCAATGTGCTCCTAGCACCAAACCTGTAGGAGCGATGTCATCACCATACATCGCCTGCCCTTGTACACGACCCCATATAGGATCTTGTACAATCAGCATAGCACAAAACTGCCCCAGCAAAACCTGTACCCATGGTCCCGCATATCATAGATCACATCTACGAGCATCCATGATACCCTGCATCCACTCTGGTGGCACAGCAGAAGTCCACCAACCACTCCAGCTAGTACTCATGTGAGTCAGGATGCCCCAGGCATCTGGCATAGTGCCTCAATATTAACTCTGCCCTTCTCCAGGGTGAAGCTCGGGTCACCACACAGTCGTCCCATAGAGTGGCCCTGATTGGCCACAGGAGTGATCATCCATCCTTGTATGGGGATTCTTAGAATCCTCCATACATCCTCTAGTGTGGGAGTCATCTCCCCTGTCGATAACCGGAAATAGGAAGACCCCGGATACCATCTCTCTGCTAGGGCTGTTAGAAGCCCCATATCTGTGGATACTTGTGGCATCTCTACCACATGCAGTAAGCCAGCCTGTGCTAGCAGATCTCACTCTGCCTGTGTCAGAGCGGCCAAGTCATCTCTTAATCCCCCATACTTCCATTCTCTACTCTTTAGTAAACCTCTCTGCAACATAAACAACAAAACAATAAACAATCATTAATCAATAATTCAAGTAATCAATAATGCAAATTAAAAAAAATTCAATTTTGTGCAATTGATGATATCACCCACTATTGGACGATATCGTCCCAAATTTGAGCATAATCGTCTCCGATTTTGTAGTTCGAAATTGTCTCTAATTTGACGAAATCGTCCCCCTTTCGACGATTTCGCCCTCGAGCGAAATTGTCGAAATTGAGACGTTTTCGTCGAACTCGGGATGATTTCGTCCCGACGACGTCGACGGCCCAAAAATGTCCGCGATGCTCAAAAATCATCTAAAATCTACCTAAAAAGCATGTAAAATAAAATTAAATCAGTTCTAGTTAAGTCTAGGCTCTTACCCGTAGACCGCGTCGGACCTCTGTCGATCTGTGCGTTGTCTCCACCATTTCTGCTTCAGAGCTCTAAAAACCAGAAAATGAACAATAAAAATGAATTAGGGTTTTACCCTTTTTTTTAAATTTTATTCAACAATAATTTTTTGCTTTTCCGCATTTTTACCTCAAACGTTCGATTTGGGTAAAAACACGGAGGGGGCACCATAGTAAGCTATCGTACGATTCGACCAAGAATCGTCGCCTAAAAATGGGTATAATTTTTTGCTTTCTCGTAGATCGAGAAGAAATCATCTTTAACGCATTTTCTTCAAAAAATTCACTAAAGAGGGGGCAAAATGTAGCACCCTAAAATTGGTGCAGTAAAATTATAAAATTTACATTCACCTTAGTAAATAAATTTAAATTCAAATTTAACGTCCCAAACCGCCCGTTAACCGTCGAGAAATTTGTTTCCCCCTTTTCCATGCCATTTTTAGAGGTTGTTTTGACCGTTTGACGATATCGTCGCTGATCAGACGCTATTGCCCCAGATTTGACGATTTCGTCTGGACTAGGACGTCCAGACGATCTTGTCGCAAAACTAAATTTGCATAGTTGAAATCTGTTCCAACAGGTCTCCAATCTGGGCAGAAGTGTTTCTGCGCCATTGGGACCCTCCCCCATTGGAGATCTCCCAAATTGGGATGATCTCCAACCTCCTAACTACTCCCCCTAAGCCTATTTAACCTCTAGGATTTTCCCTCCCCAACCCCTAGCTGAAATTATTTGCAAACTGATTCCCTCTGCATCAAAACATCCTAATCTTGCTTTTGCACTAGTCCCATAGCAATTTTGTTGTAGGTACATCATTATTTTTCAATCGGAGCCAGCATCCATCGTCGTCGATGAACCTATTCAGATCGGAGGTGATCCTATCGAATTCGAGATGATTTCGTACTGATGCGAGACGATCTCGACTGCAGCCCACATCGAGGCAATCAGTGCCTGAAGTTTGCTTTTCTCAACTCTATTTCTATCATTTTATTCTACAAATTAGATGCTCTATTCAGTTTTTATGCTATTTTGCATTTGGAGTTCACCCATTTAGCTTAGATTGCATGCTAAGTTCATGATCTTCCATTAAAGTACAATAATTTGTTTTAATTTCTGTTCTTAAATATTGTTCAGTATTCATATTGCTATTTGGTGTAATTTGCCTCTATTAGCACAATAGAATTTCTTGTATTTTGCATTTGTTTTCTATTTTGTAGGTATCTGACGAATTCATCTAATGAATTCGTCAGAACTCAGATGATTCTGTCAGTCTCAGACGATTCTGTCAGATCTCAGATGATTCTGTCAGTTTCAGACGATTCTGTCAGATTGCAGGCGATTCTGTCGAATTCCAGACGATCCAGACTGCTTCAAACGTCACAATCTTCTTCAAACATCCAGATCAGGTATTTCCCATTTTCCTCCTGTAAATTCTCTATTTTTTGCTTTTTTAATCTGTTTGTTTTATTCATGAAAGTTGCATTTTCATGTAGTTTAATTTAGATTCATTCGGCCAAACCTAGGATATGAATGCTTAAGATTAAAACGAACTCATCTAAACACATTCCAAAACCTAGGCGTGGAAACTGCCGCCAAATGTTTCCTGGTGAACCCACCATCCATAAAAAAATCACCAAAATACACCTCCCTTGAGATGCGGGACCTTCGCAAAGTCCTCTCAGTCCGAGGTACCGCACCATCCTTTTCCCATCCTCCTTCCGGGCACGGATCCTATAACCTGAAGGTAGGGATGCAAAAAATTTGTAGCGATACAGATGGATTCTAAGGGATTAAGGATCCCAAATATGTGATAGTGTATATGAATCTATTCTATGAATGAAGGATTGCCTCGATGTCATACCATTCTATTTGGGATATATATGTGTTAGCAAGATCCTTGTAAGCTTTCAATATGGGACACCGACATTGAAAAATTCGCTTCACTTGATTGACTATAAGAAGGGAATTACCAAAGATATTCAACCATTTAATCTTCATGGTGATAGCTGTTTTGAGGCTCAATATTAGGGCTTTGTATTTAAAATTATTGTTAGTACAAGGAAATTCTAGCTTGAAAAACAAGAGCATTGGAGGACCTTATGGTGTGAAAAATATAATTCCTGCACCACCCCCTTGCTCACACTTTGAACCATCAAAGAATATAGTCATATAAGATTTATTATCTGGTTCTTCAAGTTCAAGTGCTTCTAATAATGTGAATATTGCATCACCATCTAGCTCTATGGTGAGAGGCCTACTATTCTTGAGAGGTACCTTAGCCAGTTGATCAACTATGACCTATCCCTTGATGTACTTTTTTCTGATGAATTCCAAGTCGAATTCTATTAATAGTATGATCCACTTTGTAGTACATGTATCATGATATGTCTTGCTCATAATATATTACAAAGGATTTTGTTTGGATATCACATATGTTGTATGATTTAACATACAATGATGCAACTTATTCATTGCGAACACCACTGCTAAACATAGCTTCTCCACATATGCATATCCAAGCTCATAACTCACCAAGGTGTGACTGATGTAATATATGGCTTGATGTTTGCCTTACATGTTCTTTTGGGCTAACATGGTTCCCAATGCAAAGTTAGTTGTTGATATATATAGCAGAAAAGGCACATCTATTTTTGGTGGAGCTAGCACTAGCGACAATACCAGGTATTTCTTGATCTCAGTGAAGATTGCTTGACATTCCTCATCCCAATTGAATGGGACCCCCTTGTGTAGCTATCAATTCATGGGTCAATATTTGTCCAATAATTGGGTGATAAATCACTTTATGGATGCTACTTTTCCCTAAAGGCTTCTCAATTCCTTGATATTTGTTGGAGGACGCATCTCTAAAGTGGCCTTGACCTTTGTTGGGTCAACTTTGATGCCTAATTTTGAAAATATGAACCCCAAGAGCTTTCCTGAAGTTATGCCAAATATGCACTTCTTCGGATTCAACCTAACATTATGCTCTATCAGGAAATCAAAGACCTTCTTTAGGACCTTAGCATGCTCTTCTCGTAACAATGAATTTGCTAACAAGTCATCAATATAATCTTCTAATATTTTATGCATGTAGTCATGAAAAATATATGTCATGGCTCGCTGATATGTGGCACCAGTATTTTTAAGTTCGAATAGCATAAATTTATAGTAAAATATCCCCCATGGAATTGTAAACATGATTTTGTACTAGTTTTTGAATTTAATCTGAATTTGATTGTAACCAGAAAAACCATCCTTCAAGGAAAGCATCTCATGACCCGCGATTGAATCTACGAGAGCATCTATATTAGGAAATGAAAATGAATCCTTTGGTGTTACCTTGTTGAGGTCTCTAAAATACGTACAAATACATATCCTTCCATCAGGTTTTCCTATAAGTACCATGTTTGATATCCACTCTGGATAGTCAATGGAAATTATGAACTCTACATACAACATCTTCTACAACTCATTTTTAACCATTAATGTGATTGTTGGATGCATCTTTATGATATTCTGCTTGATAGGTTTCTTATAGAGATCTAGAAAAAGGTTATGAGTAACCAATTTTGGATCTAGCTTTCACATATCCTTATATGTCCAAGCAAAAAGGTTAGGTCTATATTTTAGTAGAGGGATGAGTGTCGCACACTCATCGAGAATCAGAATCTCTCCAAATTTAACCTTCCTTGGATTAGTGGGATCATTACTGATATCCACATTGAAGATCTCCTATACTGACATATGTGATCCCTCCTCAAGCTAGTGAGGCATATGAATCAAGTAGATGTCATCAGCTTGGTTTAAAGGTCCTACATCAAAATTTCCCTCAGTATGATAAACATCATGTGCACAACCTAGCACAAAATTAAAAGTTTGCAACATTTCTTCATTAGGGAAGAAATATTTAGGCTCTAGTGGTGAGTAAACGCAATCCCAATTAATAGCATCTATGTTCAGATACAATGGTTTGGAGGGGTCTACTAGATTTTGAAGTGGAGTGGTCAAATCCATGGAAATCATATTTATGGAATGGATTAGATATCCAAGACCATGTGTGTGTGATTCTACATTGATATAAATTCCATCCCTAAGATGTGGTTCTAGGGTATGGGTATCTCTGGATCCAATATATGGATAGAATAAAAAATAGGATTGTTTGGCTTGAGGAGCTCCATGTATGTCAATGTATTAGGGAATACTATATGATAAATCATATCCAAATTATGGTGTCTTCCTTTGAGGTGCGGACCAATATAGACTCGTTGGTACATCTCATCGATTTCAAACGACTCATATCGATAGCATAAATATGGAGGCCTGAGATAAGCTATATTGGTCTCATCCTTATCATCACTATCATATGAGTCCTTCACCGCTGCCCACTAGAATTGGGTGATTGGAAATATGGGGCCCAAGGTAGGCCTACTCTATGTCATCCTCATAGTCACTATCGACCATGAAGTATTATTCAATCTTACCCATTTGTTCCATGGATAACAGATGATGTAAATTTAGAGGGCCTACGTAGGCCAACTTAGTTTCATCCTAATATCATTCATTTAGTGAGGATATCTCATCATCATCTATTCTATAATTGTAATTTGGTCCATCACTTTCAACAATGAACTCTGGTACACCCATATTTTTGATCTGCATACCTGTGTCATCAACAAATTCACAAATTTGATTACCCAAGTTGGTTCTTGTCTCCTTGATTTGCCTCTACCATGATGTGGTCATGATAGATCTCTGGTGGCACTTTTGAGACATAGGTTACCAACCTATTACCTCCTCATAAGTAAGAAAAGTTAGGGTGATAAGGATTCCAATCCACATAATCTCCCAACATGAGGTTCAAATGATCTAAAGATGCTGCTAGGAGCTCGTCTCATACTTGGATATGATAGTCTAATCTAAACCTATCAGTTGGTAACTACTATTGTGGTTCAATGGGAACTCTACACCCCTACTCAAATAAGCCCAATATGTAACCATTCCAATGGTAACGATCAAAGTAGCGCTAGGTGAATTCAGGGTTAGACAGATAATGAATATTTGCCATGAATAGTTCATCATCATCCTCATCTAAGGGCATGCAATTTGTTAGTTGATATAGCCCTTCATAAATAAAGTTTATTTGTTTGGGTGACACCCCTAGTGGTACCACCATCCCCATAGGCAAGTGATGGGCTTGTGGATATCCCATGTCTTGCACAGTTTTGATAATCGGTGTAAACATCACATTCTACAAAAATGTACTATGCTAACCTAGAGTTAACCCACTGCATAGTCATCGATGGTGCAGATGACCCTACTGAAGATGTAGATGAGGTAGGCTAAGGTACCTCCTCAACTAGATTTTGAGCATCCCCCTCATACATGGGAGTAGGACCCTTGACATTTGCTTCCTTGGGATTTTGCTTTGACTCTTTATCGCCCATAACTGCCTTAATATTCTTGTCATTCTTAGGCACTTTAGATACCGTAATTTTAGTTGAAGCTAGAATAATGTGCTCTAATATCCACGGTGCTACCGTGGATGGTCCCCCACACACTCCTTTTATTTTACCTTTTGGATGTATGATAGGTGACGTTGGCTATATATCCAGATGCGTTGAGGGGAGAATGAAGTCCCTCGACAAATCGACTAAATTCATGTACTTGAATGGTTCTTCATCAGAAGGTACCATGTGAACCTATCCCTCATGTATATATTTTATACACTAATGTAAGATCGAGGGAACACAACACATTTCTATAATCCAAGGTCTTCCCAGAAGGATGTTATACTGCATGGCACCTTCAATCACATGACACATCACAGGGATGGTCTTTAGTCCAACTTGAATAAAAAAAACTATGGTACCTACAATTGAGCATAGCTCATCATTGAATGCTCTTAGGATAAAAGTGGAAGTTACAATATGTGACTTTGGAAAATTTAGATATGTTAATGCCTTGGTTGTAATTATGTTTATTGCTGACCTTGTATCAATAAAAACCCATTTGAATGGTGTGTGATTAACACACGCAATGATATATAGCAGTGGATCTGCTATAACAGTGGAGACCGTCTTAATATCATGATCATGAAATTGTATTACCGGTTCATTGCACTATTGCACATGTCCTATGAAGTTTGTGAATGCTTCAAGGTCCTAGGACTAAAATTCAATTTATATTAGAATATCCATGAGCATCTCCCTGTTTTTGGGAGACTGTTGAATCAATTCATAGATTGAAAACTTTGCTGGAGTTTTTTGTAGGATTTAAACTAGCCTACTCCTAATGGTCACCACCGGTCTCATAGGTGGACCTAGAATATTCTGAGTTGGCCTTTACTAAGGTGCAGCATGCACTCTAACAGGATTTGGAGGTGGATTTTTTCTTTCATACCTCCCTTGTATCATGATAAAATTAACCATGTTGACAAATTCTTTTGTTGGTGATTCAACCCACACTTGATTTACATGTTTGACATTGTTCCTTAGTGGCTCATGATTTGGAAAGAGGTTCTTGAAGATCCCCATATTCTGATTGTCAGGTGCATGAGGGTTGTCCATAGTTAGGTCACCTCTTTCAATCATATTTTGTACTAGATGTTTGAAACTGCAACATACTTCGATGGCGTGTCCCTTTGATCTATGGAAAATATAGTATAGATAATCCCCATACCCTTTTGGCTTGGGCCGATTAGGATCTACCAATTTGATTTTTGGTAAGTTTATTGCCTTGGCATCGCACAGTTGATGGAATATCGATATCATAGATTCCAACAAAGGTGTGAACTGGAAAGGTGGGCATTGTTCATTATTTTTACCCTTCTTGTTATTATTGCACTGATCATATCGTGCATGAGGAGATTGGGCTTGATAATTTTGTTGCTTCCACTTATCCCCTTTTTGGAGGTTTAGCACCACTTGGTTGACATGGGCTAGCTTGACCTGCTCCTTCTAAATGTGGGTGCTCTTTTTGTTCCATTTCTTCTTGTTCATGAGTTTTAAGTTACCCTCCTATAACTTGATGTACTCTATCACTTTGGCTTGCGCCAAGGCTTCCTTGAATGTTAGGTACTATTGCAGCTAAATCAGTAATGAGATGTGCTTTGCACAACTCTTGGTAAATATTTGAGTAATTTTAGTAGTCAAAATGGAAAATGGCATCTTTACCATTATCTTTCTCCATATTTTTCTATAATCCATGATCGACTCGTCATCATGTTGCAATAAAGTATACAGATCAGATATATTAGCCTTCTTGATATTGAATAAGAAGCATTCAATAAATGCATCTACCAGTTGTTTGAAATTAGTTATGCTGTACCATTTGAGTTGATTAAACCACTCTCGAGAAGGACCTGAGAGGGTTGTAATGGATGTTCTCAGCATTAGAGCGTCATTGCTTTCAATATGAAATCACTTATCCATAAAACTTGTAACATGATCCTAAGCATCCTATTCACATTTAAACTTATCTAACTTCAGCATCTTAAAGTGTTTGGGATACGCTAGAATTGGCATAAAAGAGAATATAGATTCATTGTGAACCTTGTTTAAGGTTGGTTTTTGGTATATTGCTCCTTGCTTCTCTATAGCTTGAAATTTGTATGCCAAGGCCTGATAGGCCTTCGAAGATAAAATTTCCTCTTCTCTGAGAGGTCCACGAGGAGACTTTGGAGGTAAATTCTTCTTCAGACGAGGTGGGGAAATGTGATCATCCTCCACGTCAACTAGGGATATCTCTGAATATTTTTGCTCTTGATCCTGTAGTGAACCCAATAGAGAAATATTGATTATAATGCGAGAATAATAAAAAGGAATCACTTTTATTAAGGAATATTTGTTGTATTGTATGGGGAACCCAACAATTAATTAATAATTATATTCTTCGATGCCTCAACTATACCAAATGAAATGCCTATTTCTACGAGTGTGAAGGTGTGATCAAATATCACAACCTTTGTGAAAGAGAGAGATTAAATAATTAACTAATAATGTGATTAGTATGGTGGTTAGGAGTAGAATCCTAACATGCCACCTTCCTTAAAAAGAGCTTTGTCCTCAAAGCTCAAAGTAAGGAGCTTCGTTGCTTGTTTTCCCAATTGGATTTGTGCAAGTTCTTGTACTATTTTAATGTCCCTTTTTTGAAGGAAATGATATATTGAAGGTCGAAGCATTAATGGGGGGTTGCTAGAAAGAATAGTAGAATATTCCTTATGAGAATTGTGCTAACGGTAGGCTTCCTCTTTAGCCGATTCTTCCTATGTAGAATGAAGGGAAAATAAAGGTGCACTCATTCTTTTGCCTCCTTTCTGAATCAGGTTGCCTATACGATGAGAACTCACTATTGGCGATGAACTTGTGTGTAGTTCTTTGAGAGTGTATGTCTTGCCTTTATTATTTACTGCATGGATGTCTAAATTATCTTTTTGTGGTGCATCAAGCACTTCTTGCACATTGACCTCATTTCCTTCATTGTTATGATCCGGTGCTTTGGTCATGTCATGCACATCTTCCTCACCTTCTTCCTCTATGGAGTGATAGGGATCAACTATATTCAATAAATACAATGTTTGTGTAGCACAACAATGAAGGAGCCCAAATTACTCATCACAAGTATAGCAAAGGTCGTTTTCTCATCGTTCCTCCATTTCTTGTAGGCTAAGGTACTTAACTGGCAAGGGTTTGTGTTTTGGAATAGTGTGCATGGATGTTGATTTATCAATAGGTTGCTCCCCATGTTGATGTTGAACATTGAATGTATCGTAGGCTAACAAGGCTAATCCAATGGCTTCTTGTAGGGTGTGAGGAGTGTACATCATTATCTTCACTCTAATTCCTTCTTTCAATCCATTGATGAACCCACTTATGGGGACTGATTTGTCCAACCCTATGATGCGATTGGCGATATCCTGGAACTAAATTTTATAGACACTCACTAATGTGATTTGACGTAGGTGGGCAAGATTAAGTAGCAAAAGTAGGTTGGGGTCGTGATATAGTCTTCCATCGGCCATTTGCATAGTCGTTTGGCCAAAAGGTGTCGCAAAAAGTGTTGAAAGTTGTCACAAAATTTTCTTGAAAATTATCGTTAAAAATTGCATAAAAGTCATCCTTCGACCATTGCGGTTAGGTTTTGGAGATTTTATAACCTTCATAAGTGGCATAATTAGTGAGAATTTTCAATGCCTTGACAAATTTTAGCAAGAATTTGCAATAGTAACAAGTCTTAGCAAAATTTATATTAGGCCCTGAATATTTTTTAAACCCTGCTTTGTCCCTCTTCCTATTGAATGTGGGATATGTGTTATATCCACTTTTTTAAAGTTTCTCTTATCGGCGTCGAAATACGAAGATGTATCAGAATTTTAGTTTTTCGATGACGAAAAATGATTTAAAACTTTATGTTATAAGTTTTATTTTATAAAATATGGCCGGTTTTCTCCAAGACGTCATCAAAAGTTGCAGACGTCGCTGCAAAACGTAAATTTTTTTGTGTGGATTATTTCTGTTTTTGATCTGGGCATTGACTACAAGAGATTGGAGGATTTCTAGGATAGTTTGAGGGTATTTTTGGATTTGTTCCCTTCAGATTATACCTTCCCAATGCTCTAAGTTCATCGATGGTTGGTGAGTGTATTTCGTTCTATGAGCTAATTAGATTCTTTGATGCTCGGTCTGTGAACTTATACGATCTGCCACTCGGTCTCCCAATGACTCTTGAGAATGAATCTACGATGTTTGATGATATATGGACATCTTAGGAATGATGTGGCAGATGATAAGATAAATGTAGGTGCAGGATCTGAATGGCAGACGACTGGTGATGACGAACGGGGTGAAAAATTTATGTTTTGAAGCTGGCTCTGATACCAGTTGTAGTGAACCCAATAGAGAAAGATTGATTATAATGATAGAATAATAAAAAGGAATCAATTTTATTAAGGAATCGCTGTTGTATTGTATGGGGAACCCAATAATTAATTAATAATTATATTCTTTGATGCCTCAACTATACCAAATGAAATGCCTATTTCTACGAGTGTGAAGGTGTGATCAAAGGTCACAACCTTTATGAAAGAGAGGGAGATTAAATAATTAACCAATAATGTGATTAGTATGGTGGTTAGGAATAGAATCCTAACAGATCCTCTCTCGCTTCTTCTTTGTACTATGTACGCCCATGATGTTCTAACTCTTTTTCTATGTAGATGACATTCATGTTCTGGTGTTGTTTGTACTTTATGCCCATGTGGGTCAATGGGCCAATTATACTACAAGAACGCTTGGAGCATTATTTTGGCTCTTGTATGGTAGGATGCATGCTCTCACTACGAAGGCTCATAGAATGAGAATGCACAACTGAGGGTTTATACCCTGATTTCCCTAGGACTCTATCCAAATCATCCAACTGTTTAGTGCACCATGATTCATGTGGTGGCGTACTATTGACTCCAACCTTGAAATTTCAAATATAAACTTGCCAGGTCGATCTTTGTTTGGAGTCTATGAGGGTCTATGTCTTGAAGCATACCTCTCTTCATACCCATGAATGGGTAGATTTTCTACTTACCTATTTTGAATTGATGGGGGCCTTGAACCACCCTTATCTCAAGTACGAATGGGAACCAACCTACTTACTGTTCCTTCCTCTATGATGTACTCTTTGATGGATCCAATGGATCCACGAGGTGTATGATTGTGATATATACTCCTATGTTCGACGATACCATGTTGGGATATTCTATACATGGATATCTCTCGTGAGGTATGTGCATTGCCTCCTCTGAGTGGGGTATTCTGATGATAATCCCTGCATGTAGAGTTTTCCCCTCTAATGCTCATCAAACTTCATTTGGGACGATCTTATGATTGAGGGTTCTGCACGTTGTGTTGTGAATTGGGTGGAGTCTTGGCTCTGACCTCGATTATGTGCTGAGATCAACCACTCCATGTGACAACCATGATATTATATTATCTCGTATATAAATTTAAAGGCAAACAAAGTAAAAAATTATTATTATATCTTTTAAATGTTGTTTTTGAGCCCTAACTGGTTTGATGTGTTTTAGATTTTTTGAAAAATCTAAACTACTCTCATTGTGTTTGGAATTGTTGATGATATACTCAATAGTTTAAGGCTTTCACTTGTATACTCATAGCTCGAAAACTGATAATGAAAGTCATGGTAACGTAAGCCAACCTATAATATGTGGTAATGAAGTCCACACACGTTAGGGTTATTTATAACGACTATTTATCTCCAAATTGGCTAAAATTTGGATTTTTAAAATTTGAAATTGGCTAATATTTAGGACCCTTGACCAGGGCCCATTAGCCAAAAATTTTTGGGTACAATTTTTTTTGGGTCGATTCACCCCAATTTTATAATAATTTGACCATTTTAAGTTTAAATTTCTAAATTTACCCCTAATAATAGTGAACCTTCTACATGTGTTTGGACACTATTCGCCTGCGTTTCAAAAATGATTCGCTAATTTTTTATAAAACCATTTTGGGTATTATCCCTTATGCATAACCCTAAAACATGGTCAAGGAGCACAGGTCGTCCTAGTCCTCACCCTATTCACCTGCAGCCAGCAGGATACCTATCTGAAGAGAGATACATGCAAATTGTCCATGGGCTATGACTGTTCTCAATTCCAGTATTGGTCTAGTAAAAAATATCGAGGGAGTTGGGCCAACGGATGGAAATAACTACCACCGTCATTGAACCCTACTAATCGTTGGATATGACTTCCAAATCACTAGCATTTAGATAGTATGTGGTGTGTGTGGTTCTTTTTACTTTGCATGAAAAAAATAAAATGCATCAAACAACATTCAAATGATTTTCCCTACATGCTTTGAAAAAAAACGTTTGATTTTAAGACAATGCATGCCTATGCTAGATGATTTTTAGATAATGCAATTCTACCTATGAAGGAATGGCCATTGATTGGACCTCATGCATGCAAACTAAAAAAAAAAACTGATCTAGACCACCAGAGACTAGGGAAAATTTCAATCAGAGGTCCGCTATTCCTAGCAACGACTAGTAGAAAACTAAAAAGCATCTATGAATTTTTCATTCTACTTTTTGATAAGTTTTCTAATTAACATCCATATATTGCATTCTGCTTTTGTAAAAATACAGATATAAAAATACATAGACAGGGAAATGGTCCTACCTCATATCCAAGTTTGATAATGGTGTCTGCTATCTATTGATGTTCTATCTGCTAACCATGTCAGTCAAGCATGACTACAATTATTACCTATGTCTCAGAGGCACGACTATAACTATTCACCATGTCTATCAATCATGACTGAGATCTACCATCAAAAAACATAGTAAGTTAGAATTTGGTAGCATGAAATGTGGATTTCCCATCGTGATCACCATCTATATGATCCTAAAAGGCATACACCTAATCTAGTAACAATTGATAATCACATAAAGCACATTCATAAATTGACAAAATTTAAATAACCAAAATGAATGTGCCTTTTATTAAAATTGAATCAATTCATGGTTACAAATTCATCCCTCTTAGGGATATCCAATGTGATACAATGCAAAAATTATAAGAAATCTCTCACAAGGGTAGATGTAATCCACAAGCCTTTCAGAATGACACAAACTAATCCAAGTCAATGATGACCTTCTTCTCTCCTTGGAAGAGGCATTTGCTACATTGAATGCTTTTAAAATTGAGTCCTAAAAATCTTTTATTCAAGAAATAACAAGAAATATTAAAATCAAAGGATACCTCTCTTGATGAGGCTTTTAGAGGAATATTGCACAAAACATGTCATGAAATCAAGAAATCTTGGAAGACTATCAATCTATGCAAGAAATGGTGAAATTTTCATAAATCATAATAAAGAAATAAAGATCTAGCTATGAATCAATCTAATTATCCATTAGAAATGTTAAATGCATGAAAATAACAACGAAACTAGTCTAGTTTCCAAATGCTAATAAAGGAAGGAAATCTATCCTAAATCTCTAATTCAATCATACAATTGTATCTAAGAAAGTAAATCTAACTAATATCTATCTAAACAAATGCAAAGGAAGATAAATATACTGCTAAAACTAGGGAAACCAGGTATCAAACCCTCACCACATGTAAGAGGTACAAATAGCACTGTTAGCCATGGCTGATAGTCATGGTTGAGCTGAAAATATTCTTGCTCTCCAAATTTGGGCTTGGATCTCCAATTCTCCTCATTGAATTGATGATCAAGGGTTGCCTTAGTTTCCTATGATGGATTGGTGGTTTGGATCATTCAAATTTGCAATGGAAAGTCCTCAAATATGTTTTTTGATTCTCCTAGACCTCTAGGACCTTCATGGCCTCAAACGCATTCATGATCTCTAATTGGATAGTGTAGCACCCTAAAATTGGCGCAGTGAAACCTTAATAATTACAATTACTCTAGTAAATAATTCAAATTCAAATTTTAACCTCCCAAACTGCTCCCAAACCGCCGCTTAATCCGTTTCCTCCTTTCCCGTGCCATTTTTAGAGTTTGTTTTGACCGTTTGACGATATCGTCGCCGATCAGACGATATCGCCTCAGATCGGACGATTTCGTCTGGGCTAGGACGTCCAGACGATCTTGTCCCAAAACTAATTTTTCACAATTAGCTTCTGTTCCAACGGCGTCTCTAATCCGGGCAGAAGCGTGTCTGCACCGTTAGAGACCCTCCCCCATTGGAGATCTCCCAAATAGGGATGATCTCCAACCTCCTAACCTCCCTCCTAAGCCTATTTAATCCTAAGCCCTCCCCTTAGCACCCCCTGGCTGAAATTCCCTGTAACTCGACTTCACACGCATTAAGACATCCCAAATTGCTATTTGCATTAGTTCTATCCAAATTTTGTTGCAGGTACCTTAGTATTTTTTAGCCGAAGCAAGCTTACATCGTCGCAGACGATCCTGTTCAGATCGGAGGTGATCCTGTCGAATCAGAGACGATTTCGTACCAATGCGAGACGATTTCGACTGCAGTCAACATTGAGGCAATCAGTGCCCAAAGTTTGCATTTCTTCATCTTTTCTTTGCTATTTTATTCTGCAATTAGCTAGTTTATTTATTATTTTATGCTATCTTGCATTTTGGAGTTCACCCATGTAGCTTTAAATGCATAATTAAGTCATCAATTATCATTAAATCATCGTAGTACACTCGTATTTTGTTCATTATTATCATGTTAATGTTATTGTTGTCATTTTACATTGTTTCCCTCTGTTAGAATAGTTGCATTTTCTGTGTTTTGCACCTATTTCTCTATTTGTAGGTCTCTGACGAATTCGTCTAATGAATTCATCAGATCTTAGACGATCTTGTCTGATCTTAGACGATCCTGTCAAATTCCAGATGATCCTGACTACTTCAAGAATTAGAATCTTCATCAGACATCCGGATCAGGTATGTTCTTTTAATATTGCTTAATTTCTCTATTTTCTGTCTTAATTTTATTTTCTGTATTCATTTAATCTGCATCTTCATATAGAATAGCTTAGATGCATTTTGGCCAAACCTAGGACTTGAATGTTTAAGGCTAAAACTGAACACATCAAACACATTCCCAACCTAGGCATGGAAACTGCCATTAAATGTTTCCTGGTGAACCCACCATCCATCGAAAAATCACCATAATACACCTCCCCCGAGAGGCGGGACCTTCGCAAGGCCTCTCAGTCCGAGGTACCACGCCATCCTTTTCACATCCCCCTTCCGGGCATGGATCCTATAGCCTGAAGGTAAGGGTGTGAAAAATTTGGAGCGATACATTTTGGTGAACCCGACGTGAATGCATTTTAAACCTTTTGAAAACAAAAACAAAATAAAAATAAAACAACTAAAACATAGATGCATTTCAAATCATTTAAAATTAATAAGTTGCATATCATGTTTAGATGGTAGCTCCTAAGAAAATATTAGCAATTACTATAAATGTTGAAAACCAATTGGCAGCCATAGAAATCAATTATGTGCTTAGTGTGCCTAAAACGAGATAGAAATCAACTTTTGTGGGACGAACTTGATAGAAGACTTAGTGTCATTTCATCTAGGTCAACAAAACTTAAACAAATCAAGAGGCTTGTCCTAGATAGAATCCTGGATCCTCATCAACTTGTCTTTTATCATGAACTTCAGAGAGCCTGCCATAGATGGTTAGCTTATAGGAGAGCTCTTGTATCTTCAGAATTGTTCACCTTCGAGGAATACCTCGAGAACGCAGCCATTGTACACCAGTTCCTAGGTCGTGTAGAAGACCAAGAGGTTGTTCTTATGGATAGGGAAATATGGAATAGAGTTCCTCGAGCTATGTTATATCGAGAGTATTGCCACGAGCTTTACTTCTATCAACCAGAATCTGAGATAGATAATATCACTATAGCTCTTTTCATTAAATTTTTGAAAGAAAATTTTCAATTTGAAGAAGAACACTTCATGACTCTTGAAGAACTCGAGCCCATTAATGATATTTATAAATTGTTTATAGAAAACTAGATCATTACTTTCAGTATTATTTCTTGCATTTATTGTGTTGTTTGTTATCTTTACAATATTATTACAAAAACAAAGAAAAACTAAAAACTAAAAAACATAACAAAAACCAAAACATTTCATTTTAAATATTGTAGTAGGTATATAATTAATATATACCTCTTAAGCTTGTTGCATATATATATATATATATATATATATATATATATATATATATATATTTGCTGAAATCTAAAATTAAGCACAATGCCTAAACTTAGGAATGGTAAACAAACTGAAGGAGAAGAAGAAGATTGGTTAGAAGATAAAACTAGAGACCCAAATGTCCTTCCCGAAGATCCAATTCCGGAAGGAGAAACTCTAGATCAACGAGAAGATGACCTAGGTGAAGACAATGAACAAGAAGAAAATGTTAAAGAGGATGGATCCTCATCCCCTAGAGTAGCTCCAGATGGAACTATTGCTTTTGACAACGTAGATCATTTCTAGAAATTTTTCAATAATAACATTGATGTTCTTAATATGGCAGTTCGTATTGATAAAGGGCAAATTAGTGACACTCAAGCAGCCATGGAACATATGTTTGATGTGCGCACTAATCCCTTGTCTTTCATTGATCAAGAAAGTGATAAGGCTGGACCATCCAATAGAGATATGGTCACTATGATTCAAAACATGTCAAAACAATAGGTTACCCAACCTCCTAAGGAACCTGTTATTCAGCCTAAAATCATTCCCACACAAAAGAAAACTTCCTTCACTACTTTACTTCACCAAACTATTGATCAATATGCTTCAAGTAAACAAAAACCTAAAATGAAGCCAAACACCAATTTTCAACAATCTGGAATACATCATAATACAACTTCAAAATTCCTTCATAACACCTTTCCTACCAACAATTTACACAATAGCAACATAGCATCTAATCTTCATGTCCCTCCATCATATGCTCACAAATCCCATATCAATGCCCTACCGAACCAATATGGTGGGCAAACTAGTAATCTGGAAGCCATGGTGAAACAGTTAGCTTCGCGTATGGACCAGATAGATCCTTACCGTCCCTCGTACAATTATCGAGAGATATGTAGTCAACCTTTGGATCCCATAGTTGTAGCACAACCGTACCCTAAGCATTTTCCCATGCCCATCCTGCCTATATATAAAGGAACCGAAGATCCCATAGAGCATCTTCGCATGTTTAGGATAGCATGTCATGATATATCACATGATGACTTGCTATTACTAAAAATGTTCCCAAAAAGTTTAGGTGGAATGGCATTAGAGTGGTACTATCAATTGCCCACTCATTCTTTGAGAAACTTTGAAGAAACAATCTGAATCTTTTGTCCATCAATTTAGTGCCTACATCGAGAGGCATGTAACCATTAAAGATTTATACAACTTAAAACAAGACAAGGATGAATGTTTTGTCGATTTCTTAGCTAGATGGAGGCGAGTTGATAGGAAAGCTGCACTTTGTGCTACCTTATAGGGAAATGTTGGACATTTTTATCAATAATTTACAAGAACAAATATCTTATGAGCTATCAACTGCTACTTTAACTACCTTCGATCAAGCTATAGATTTAGCTCGAAGAGTAGAAGATGCCCTCATTAGGAGAGGCCAACTTAGGAAGAAGGATGATGAGAAAACATCCAGAAATCAATATAAAAACAAACAAGTTGTTGGTGACGGAGTCATCGACAATAGAAATGTTGCTAATATCAATGCAACGAAGACAACAAAAAAATTTATATTGAAACCGCCTGATAAGCCTCCTCGAGAATTTACTAGATTGAATCAACCATTATCAACTATTTTACCTCAATTACTCGAAAGAGGTTTGATCCAATTATCGACTATCCGGGAACCTGATCCAACTATACCCGGATACAGAGCTGACTTACACTGTGATTTCCATAGAGGACCTGGACACTCTACCAACGCTTGTAAAAGGTTGAAACATAAAATACAGGATCTGATTGATAATAATGAAATGGAGGTGCAAGCCTTCCAACCTAAACAAAATGCTCCTAATAATACTCAAAAGACCATTCCCCAAAATCAAAATCAAAATGCTAATCAATCATTAGACATATTTCAACACCCTTTACCAAGACATGGTAAAGAGGTGGCCAATCAAATCGAACATCATAATGTTCCTCCTCCTACCCGATATGTAGGAACCATTAGTGGACATTTACTTAATCATGATCCTCAAATATTTGACACAACTTTATCCATGGTTACGACCAGGCCCCTACATAATATTCAAACTCCTGATTCTAGTGATGTAGAATCAGATATTGAAAGTGAAATAGACATCACTTCAAACCAATCGAATAGTTCTGAAAATGAATCAGATCCTATTCAACCCATCACGAGATGCTATGGTTCCGGAAGAACCATTTCCTAGAAGAGTTACTACTCGACCCTCTTCTAATCAATTCCTCCCTAATGAACAAGCCATAAATGCTCGACCGAGACCAGTTCAGCGTCCTCAATATAACATTGTAGGTACCATTGGAGTCGTTACCCGACAACAGGCTCAAAATTCTCAACAAGAACCAAACCAGAATGATGGATCAGCTCCATTTGTTTTGAAAAATCCCAATAAAGGGAATCATGCTTCCAATGTTCAACCTAAACCCCCTTACAATATTAATGAGCAATTATCCAATACTACAGCCATAATTTCCCTTTTGGATTTATTAAGATCTTCTCCCACCCATAGGGATGAGTTGATGCTTACATTAAGCCAAATGATGGTACCTCAAAACATTCAACCTGAAGCCATGGCCAATACTATCATCACTCGAGAGGTTGATTGTATTGACTTTCGGGATAAAGATATCCCACAACACAGTTTACATAAGGATAATCCCTTATATATTACTGCTCTAATTGGAGATGTAGCTATTAAAAGAGTCTTGATTGATAATGGTTCATCTCTAAACATTTGCACTTTTGACTTCTACCAACGATTTGGCTTTAGAAGTGATGAAATGAAGAAAAATGATATGATTATCAAAGCTTTCAATGACGAAACACAAGAAACGTGTGGAGTTATTACCATCCCATTGCAAGTTGGTCCTAGAACTCTAGATACCACCGTGTTTATTGTACATTGCCCCGCATCGTACAATATACTCTTGGGTCATCCTTGGATCAATGCAATGCGGGCTGTCCCATCAACTTTACACCAATGTGTTAAATTCGAATTTAAAAATCAGTTGGTCACTATCCATGGTGACCCTAGACCCTTTGATATGTGTGCTTTGGCAGAACCCGTTGGAGTGCAATTTTGCCCTGCTCTGTCATCCACACATCCTAATTCTTATTTTTCATCTAAAACTGTGAAACACACACCCATAGCTTCACCTATTTCCCCTCCATTAATTTCATCCTCATATATAGATCAACAATCTTCTAAACAAACCACTCTAGAACCTCAAAAAGATCTTCAATCTACAACCAATCCTTCATGTTCTATCCCTATAATTTCAAAACCTATAGACCCATCTATTAACACTTCCACATTATCAACATCTATCATACCTTCCACATCTAAAGATATAGGGAATGATCCTTCTACATCTTATGCTCTTTCCGATGAACTTTTACCAGATTTATCCACAATCTTAATATCAGAAAAAACAAATGCTTTCATGCAAGATTCAATTCTTTTAAATAACTTGCCGCCATCTCCTCGTACTTTGGGCCTCCCACAACCTATGGGAAGTACTTACCAAGTCGGGAGTTGTGCCTTCATTTATAAAGGATATGGCTGGGGAAGAATCCCTCGGAATATCAAAACTCATCATGAGGGATATGCTCGATGTTATTTTACCAATGAATATATTAAAGCTAAACCCATAATGCTTAAAATGGGATATAAAGGGAAAGGCTTGGGACCTTTCCAAAATGGCATGAAAGAACCTTTCGAGGTAGAACCGTGGCATGCCCGCTGTGGTGTGGGCCTATTTCCTAGTAAGGGTCAACCCTTTCCTTTTGAAGATGATGATCAACTCATATGTTATCAAGATTATTTGGATAGGCGTGATGATTTGCCTCTAAAAAATCAGCCATTTACATGTAACATGCTATCCATAGCTTACCCCGAAATGATTGCTGACTCCGATGAGGAGTTGGAAGGAGATATCTTCCATGATGTCTCCGTTGAAGAGATGTTACACAATGGATTTTATTTTGATGGTTCTATACCAACTATAGCCCAACTTGAGACCACTAATCCTCAAGATGAATTATCCAAATTAACCTTACAAGAATTACAAGAATTGGGCGTTTCACCCGCCCCACCTAATTTTGAAAGAGATCTACACATGGAGGTAGAAAACGTCATTAAAATTAATATTGGAGCCGAGGATAATCCTCACATAATCAATATTGGATCAGAATTAAGTCAAGAAAAACAAGAACAATACATTGCATTCCTTAAAGAGTATGAAGATGTCTTCGCTTGGACATATGAAGATATGCCAGGTCTAGACCCTTCCGTAGTCATGCATCATCTAGTGGTCCATCCGGATGCTAAACCCTGTTAAACAAAAACTTAGAAAAATGCATCCCAAAGTGGCTCTGCTAGTCAAAGGGGAGTTAGAAAAACTCCTGAATGTTGTTTTTATACAAGCTATTGATTATGCTTTGAATGGATCTCAAATGTAGTTCCAGTCACCAAGAAAGAAGCCACCAAAGTTAGGGTTTGCACAGATTTTAGAGATATTAACGTTGCATGCCCTAAAGATGATTTTCCTCTTCCAAACATGGATCAAATCATTGACTTTACTGTCGGGAGTGGGATGATGTCCTTAATGGATGGATTCTCCGGTTATAATCAGATCGGGATAGCTCCTGAAGATCAGGGCTAAAACAACCTTTATTACCCCCTGGGGTACCTTTTGTTGGAAAGTGATGCCATTTGGCTTAAAGAACGCAGGTGCAACCTATCAACGAGCTATGACTTATATTTTTCATGATATGATGCATGATATCCTACATGATTATGTAGATGATATTATAGCTCGCTCTATTAATGAAGATAATCATTTAGATGATTTGAGAAAAGTTTTTAATCGATTACGAGAATATCTTATTCGATTAAATCCAGCAAAATGCATATTCGGAGTTAAGCTAGTAAACTATTAGGGGTTTTAGTTTCTTTACGTGGTATCAAAATTGACCCTCTCAAGATTGCGGCTATCACTGATATGCCCGCACCTACTAATATATCTGAGTTACGAAGTTTACAAGGTAAGCTTCAAGCCATCCGTCGCTTCATCGATAAGCTGGCGGACAAAACCGGTCCCTTTCTTAAACTTCTTAAGAAGGATGTCCCTTTTAATTGGGATGACGAATGTAGAGAAGCTTTTGAACTTCTCAAACAATACCTCCTTAATCCACCTGTGCTTTCACCGCCTAAACCTGATCGCCCATTTCTCCTATATATTTCAGCTTCAGATTCCGCCTTAGGAGCTATGTTAGCTCAGCTTGATGATGAAAAGAGAGAACGTGCTAATTATTATATTAGCCGAACCTTCATCAGTTATGAAACCCGCTACACAACATTAGAAAAACTATGTCTAGCAGTCATGTTTGCTACGCAAAAATTATGCCATTATATGCTTAGTCAGAAAACTTATGTCATTGCTAAATATGATCCCTTGAGGTATCTCATGAGTCGACCTTATTTATCGGGTCGCACAGCCAAGTGGGTTCTTGCTCTAAGCGAGTTTGATCTCACATTCATAGGACAAAAGTCTGTTAAGGGTCAAATCATAGCAGATCAATTAGCTACTGCACCCTTAGAGTCTACCCATCCCCTCATCATTGAGTTTCCTCGATGAATGCCTTCAATTAGAGGCAGACCATATTGAACAATGGTCCTTATACTTTGATGGAGCCCGATGCATGAGTGGGGATGGTGCGGGTATTATTTTAATATCCCCACAAAAACATCTTATTCCTCTGTCCTTCAAATTAACATTTGCTTGCACCAACAATATTGCTGAATATGAAGCTCTAATCCTTGGATTACGAGCTGCCTTGGCGCTAAAAATTAAACATCTGTTAGTTTTTGGTGATTCTCAACTGGTTATAAACCAAATTAATGAAGTTTATCAGACCAGAGATGATAAAATGCGCCCATATAAAGCCTATGTTTTACAATTAATGTCTCTATTTGATCAAGTTACCTTGGAAGCTATTCCTCGAACTTGCAACCGTGCAGCTGATGCTATGGCCGCAGCTGCATCTCTCCTGCCCTTGGAGTTAGATGACGAATATGCCACTATCATTATTCGTCGACTCCAGGAACCCGCTTCAAATAAGTCATGCTTAGAACCTTTGGATGTGTTTCTAATCAATGAAACTACTCCTGAACCTTGGTATACGGATATATTTGATTTTCTCCAAAATGGGACTTTCCCTGCCAATTCTAATAGAAACGAGCGTCGGTTATTACGTAGACGAGCAAGTCGATTTGTAATAATTGGCAATACTTTATATAGGAGATCTTTTGAAGGTATCCTATTAAGATGTTTGAATTTAGAAGAATCCAAATCAGCCTTGAGTGAAGCCCACGATGGATCTTGTGGAGGACACTTCAGTGGTAGTGTCATTGCTAAAAAGCTCCTTAGGATAGGATACTTTTGGCCTACCATGGAGAATGATGCACATGATTATGTGCGCCATTGCGACAAGTGCCAGAAACATGCTGACCTTGTCCATGCGCCTGCACAAGAACCGTAGGCTATTTCATCTCCTTGGCCCTTTTCAAAATGGGGTTTAGATATTATTGGCAAAATCAATCCTGTGTCATCTGATGGACACAAATTCATCATAACCGCCACTGAGTATTTCACGAAGTGGGTTGAAGCTATGCCTTTAGCTTCCTGCCCTGGCACACAAGTCTCTAAATTTATTTTTAATCAAATCATTTGTAGGTTCGAAATTCTTGCAAATCTCATCTCCGATAATGGAACTTGTTTCAAAAATAAAGATGTTAAAAAATTATGCCAAAAATATAAGATTCAACATCGTTGGTCCACTCCCTATTATCCTCAGGGTAATGGTCAAGCAGAAGCATCTAACAAAACCTTAATCAAAATTCTCAAAATATTGGTCAATAAAACTGGCCGCGATTGGCACATTCAATTATATCCAGCCTTGTGGGCCTATCGAACTAGTGTTCGAACCCCCACTGGAACTTCACCTTTTGTTTTGGTTTATGGTGCTGAAGCCGTTTTTCCCTTTGAATTAGAAGTTCCTTCTTTGGCTCTACTACTTCAAGATACCGAAGTAGGAGATGAATATCGAGCCGGCAGACTCAATCAGCTGGAACTCCTAGATGAAAAATGCATCAATGCTTTGGAGCATCTCCGTGCCTACCAAAACAAGCTTAAAAGATCATATGCTAAAAAAGTTCGTCATCGATCCTTTGAGATCGGCGACCTTGTTTTAAAAGAAAATAAAAAAAATACTAATGCAACTAAGGACCTTAAAGGTAAATTTGAGCCCAACTGGCTTGGACCATACATTATCACTGCTAAATTTGAATCAGGAGCATACAAATTATCTACCTTAGATGGTAAAGAACTTAAAGAACCCATGAATATTTTGCATCTTAAACGTTACTATGTATAAATTTGGTCATTTCATCCTTGTATATATTTGTTTAAAATATTTCAAAATCACTATCTTGTATTTCTTTCAATTTATAAATTCAAAAACACCAAAAACATTCATAATCATCAAAATCTTCAAAACTATTTGTTGTATTTATTTATGGCACTTGTTAATTCTTTTCAAAAACAAAAAAATAATAAAAATAAAAAAAAACAATATTCTTGACTCTTTCGAAACCAAAACAACATAAAGAAGAAAGAGAGAGTCAACATTCTCAAAACTTCTCAAAAAAGTATCTATATATATATATTCTTACAAATGTTGCAGTTATATGTTTCAAATTATTTTGGATAAATTAGCATTTATTTGGAATCCCTCACTTTCACACTCACAAAAATAAATATCTTGATTTTATCTGGCATGATTACTAATCTCTCTTATATCAAAGTCCACAAAATTCAATTAAATAAAGTTTGAGCACAGAGAATTGATCTTGTTATTTACTTAAACCAAGCACATCTTTTCACAATAAAATGATTATATTTGTAATTTCCATGCTTTGCTACATAGTAGAAGTGGTTTCTTGAGCGAAAAGTTTCCCCTGCTATCCTATCATGCACATGGTCTAGAATCTTTGAGAATTGGCAAAAGGACAAGCTCACCCCTACCCAGAATAAAAATCCCTTGCTCTACAACTAATCCGAGCAAGTATCCCTAGCATAGAAAAAAGAAAAGCAAAGTTCAAGAAAAAGAGAAAAAGAAAAAAGTTATTTCAGCATTATCTCAAAAATCAAGCAAAAATACAAAAAAAAAGCAAAAGAAAGCAAAAAGCAAAAGCAATAAAATCCCTTTCCCTACCCTTTGAAAAGAAAAGAAGGGTTGATGAGCTTGAATCCCTGGAATTCTCAATTATTCGAAAACTGTGAGGTAAGCCCCATAACAGGTGGTTTGTGCCCAACCTTGCTTGGCCTTGGGTAACTCCTAGCGTGGCGATATGTCTGTCACATTAGCGACCTTCTTTTGTACAGACCTATGTCTGCTTATGGATTAGCTAGCTCTTGATAATCCGACTTACATAGTAGTCTAGTATGGTTATATGCATCTACATCATGGTTAATGAACACTTATTTGGTTCATTCAAATCACTTGTATCATATTATCTTGCTCAAAACTGGTAAATGAACATAGCAATTGCACACACATTTTGTATTTGAGAGATTTTGTGTATCATTATGATAAATCAAGATTGGAAATGAATTCACATATGCACATGGGATTCCTTATAAATCTAACTTTTGTCTTTAAGATACTTTGAAATATTTTTTTGCAAATTGTTTGGAATAATTCATTTTCTTCTTTCAAGTACAATTGTTTAGTATAAAGACAACTACATGCATAATAGAAAAATCAAAATTTCTTTCAAAACCATACAATCAAAACATATATATATATATATATATATATATATATATATATATATATATATATTATCGACTTTCGCGACGATGGTATAGTTCCAAAACCAAAATTGGAATTTTATGCCTAGCGCAAGTCCTCATCTTCATATTTTATATTTATTAAAAATCAACCATGCAATAAAACTATCTCTTTTTTGGATTTTCGCGATGATGGTATAAGTCTATACCTACATATTCTATGCCTAGCGCAAACCATTGTAACAATTTTTATTCCCCATTTATTTAAAAATCATGAAAACCATATGACTTAAATCATTATGTTATACAATTATGCTTTTAAACAAAAAGCATGCACATTATCACTATTTCATGTCATTATGTCAACCTTCAATTTTGCAATGATGGTATAATTCCTAGGGAATTATCCAAAAAATTTATCACACTTAGGAATTTATGCCTAGCAAAAATCATTTTAACATTATTTCATGCATACTATTTTTATGAAAATCTGAAAACAAACCATCATCATCATCATTTGCACCATTGCACCAAAGTCTTAAGACAGTCTCTTAAGCACTCTTTTACTTTTAACAATATTTCTATACTTGGGATTAGCTTGACGACCGAGTGAGCGGTGACTCCATGAAATGGTCTATAATAGCGACAATGTCCTTTGAAATTATTGTTAGAAGTCTCTTTTTATTTTTTATCACATTACATCACAAACAACCAATTTGTTACATCAGATTATTTCATTTAAAATCTTACAAACATGACATCAAAATCATAATATTTCCAATGACATAATTACATGAATCCTCAATCCAATCATCAAATCAATCAATCAAACATAAAAGCATCATAAAAATACATAAGACACAAGTCATATGATCAAAAAATATCTCATCTCATATATATATCACAAATATATATACATCATCTCAAAACTAGATTGGTATGCCACAATCTATACCTCGGCATACTCAATCCTCTATCAAAAATAATAAATGCTATCATATCAATCTATACAATGTCGTGCAGTAGTCTAGCCTCGAGAACCCCTCGAGCTCTCAGCCTCATCTCCTCCCCCGCCCTGAGGTGGACGAGGTGGCCCCATCGTAGTATGTGTGGTACTACGAGTCCTAGTCGTCGATCGAGACGAAGTCCTCGATGACCCAATCTTGATCGGATCTACGATGTTAGTCGACAGTGGTAGTCTATCCTCCTCTAGCACCATCTGATAGTATAATGTCTGGTAGAAAGTGATTTGGGCAATAGCCCGTGCCAGCTCCCTAGTGCTCGCCCCTCCGCCCCGTGCTCTAAGGCATGCAATCTCATCTCTGAGCTGTGTCACCTCAGCTCGATGTCGTGCAGCCTCCTCCTGTAGGGTCTGCACCTATGCCTGGAGACGGATCGTCTCCGCTCGAAGAGTCACTGTCTCGCTACTCTCCCCAGTGTCAACACCCTTGCCCTTATCGAGCGATGGTGGCCTCTCTCTCTATGGAGAAGGGGGTCTCTCCTCCCTCCTCTCTCGCTACCATGGCCTCTCCTGCACCTATGGCCTCCTCTGCTCTCTCCCGTCATGACCCTGGGCTACCTCCATAGCCGCCTGGCATCGCCTCCCTATCCGACGCACAACTACGTGAATCGGACCCTGAGCCCTCGTCATCCGAGGAGGGCGGATGCCTGCGTACCAGGCATCGTAGCCATCGGCTACCCTTGCATCATCCCCATCCACTAGCTGAATGGGGGCATCATCCGAGTCCTGACTCTAGAAGCGCTGCATATCTGGAGCCCCACTCACTATGGTGTTATCCCGGATAGTCCAAGAAAACTCGTAATCCCTCAGAGATGGGATCCCCTACTGTAGACCGAACTGTCACAAAACTCGGTCGTAGCGGTGGAGCTCCACCTCTCCCCTCTCCATCCTCAGCCAGCAAACTCGCCTGATGCGAGCCAGCTCCTGTCCATCCTCGGCCCACCTTGGATGCTCTCGCCATGGCCTCTAGGTGATCTGGTCTGGGACAAGGTCATCCAGTAGTCTCCGGGACATCGGTAGGTCAATCCGCCACTGTGACCCTCTTCGGAGCCACCAGTAGAAAACTCGGGGCCTCTCCCCATCAATCCCTATCAAAGGAAGCCCTATCGGCCTCCGCACTGCAATGTGCTCCCAGCACCAAACCTGTAGGAGCGATGTCATAACTAGACATCGACCGCCCTTGTACATGACCCCATGCAGGATCCTGTACAACCGACATAGCACAAAGCTGCCCCAAGAAAATCTGTAACCATGGTCTCGCATGTCGTAGATCACATCTGCTAGCACCCATGGTACCCTACACCCGCTCTGGTGGCACAGCAGAAGTCCACCCACCACTCCGACCAAAACCTGTGTGAGTCTCGATGCCCCAGGCATCTGACGCAGTGCCTCGATGTTCACTCCGCCCTTCTCCAGGGCGAAGCTCGGGTCACCACACAACCGCATCATAGCATGGCCCTGATTGGCCGTAGGAGTGATCAACCGTCCTTGTATGGGGATCCTCAAAATCCTCCATACATCCTCTAATGTGGGAGTCATCTCCCCTGTCGGTAACCAAAAATAGGAAGAACCCGGATACCACCTCTCTGCTAGGGCTATCAGTAGCCCCATGTCTATAGAAACTTGTGGCATTTCTGCCACATGTTGTAAGCCGACCTGTGCCAGCTGATCCCGCTCTACCTGTGATAGAGCGGCCAAGTCATCTCTCAACCCCCATATTTCCATTCTCTGCTCTTTAGTAAACCTCTCTACAACATAAACAACAAAACAATAACAATCATTAATAACAAATCATTAATTAATAATGCAAGTTAAAATAAGTTCAATTTTATACAAATGATGATATCGTCCACTATTGGACGATATCGTCCCAAATTTGAGCACAATCGTCTCCGATTTCGCAAGCCGAAATCGTCCCTAATTTGATGAAATCGTCCCCCTTTCGCCGATTTCGCCCTTAGACGAAATCGACGAACTTGAGACGATTTCGTCGAAATCGGGACGATTTCGTCCCGACGACGTCGACGGCCCAAAAATGGCCGCGATGCTCAAAAATTAATCAAAATTCACCTAAAAAGCATGTAAATTCAACTTAAAGCATTCTAAGCTAAGTTTAGACTCTTACCCGTAGCCCGCGTCGGACCTCTATCGATCTGTGCACTGTCTCCACCATTTTTGCTTGCAGAGCTCTAAAAACCAGAAAAATGAACAGTAAAAATGAATTAGGGTTTTACCCTATTTTTCTTAATTTTATTCAAAACATAATTAAAAACATTTTAAAATTTTGCTTTTCCGCGTTTTTACCTCAAACGTTCGATTTGGGTAAAAACACGGAGGGGGCACCATAGTAAGCTGTCGTACGATTCGACCAAGAATCGTCGCCTAAAAATGGGAATAATTTTTGCTTTCTCGTAGATCGAGAAGAACTCATCTTTAACGCATTTTCTTCGAAAATATTCGCTAAAGAGGGGGCAAAATGTAGCACCCTAAAATTGGCGCAGTGAAATCTTAATAATTACATTTACTCTAGTAAATAATTCAAATTCAAATTTTAACCTCCCAAACCGCTCCCAAACCGTCGTGTAATCCGTTTCCTCCTTTCCCGCACCATTTTTAGAGTTTGTTTTGACCGTTTGACGATATCGTCGCCGATCAGACGATATCGCCTCAGATCGGATGATTTCGTCTAGGCTAGGACGTCCAGACGATCTTGTCCCAAAACTAATTTTTCACAATTAGCTTCTGTTCCAACGGCGTCTCTAATCCGGGCAGAAGCGTGTCTGCGCTGTTAGAGACCCTCCCCTATTGGAGATCTCCCAAATAGGGATGATCTCCAACCTCCTAACCTCCCTCCTAAGCCTATTTAATCCTAAGCCCTCCCCTTAGCACCCCCTTGGCTGAAATTCCCTGTAACTCGACTTCACACACATTAAGACATCCTAAATTTCTATTTGCATTAGTTCTATCCAAATTTTGTTGCAGGTACCTTAGTATTTTTCAGCCGGAGCAAGCTTACATCGTCGCGGATGATCCTGTTCAGATCGGAGGCGATCTTGTCGAATCAGAGATGATTTCGTACCAATGCGAGACGATTTCGACTACAGTCAACATTGAGGCAATCAGTGCCCAAAGTTTGCATTTCTTCATCTTTTCTCTGCTGTTTTATTCTGCAATTAGCTAGTTTATTTATTATTTTATGCTATTCTGCATTTTGGAGTTCACCCATCTAGCTTTAAATGCATAATTAAGTCATCAATTATCATTAAATCATTATAGTGCACTCATATTTTGTTCATTATTATCATTTTAATATTATTACTATCATTTTACATTATTTCCCTCTGTTAGAATAGTTGCATTTTCTATATTTTGCACCTATTTCTCTATTTGCAGGTCTCTAACGAATTCGTCTGACGAATTCATCAGATCTCAGACGATCTTGTCAGATCTCAGACGATCCTGTCAAATTCTAGACGATCCTGACTGCTTCAAGAATCAGAATCTTCATCAGACATCCGGATCAGGTATTTTCTTTTAATATTCCTTAATTTCTCTATTTTCTGTCTTAATTCTATTTTTTGTATTCATTTAATCTGCATCTTCATATAGAATAGCTTAGATGCATTTTGGCCAAACCTAGGACTTGAATGCTTAAGGCTAAAACTGAACACATAAAACACATTCCCAACCTAGGCGTGGAAACTGCCATTAAATGTTTCTTGGTGAACCCACCATCCATCAAAAAATCACCATAATACACCTCCCCCGAGAGGCGGGACCTTCGCAAGGCCTCTCAGTCCGAGGTACCACGCCATCCTTTTCACATCCCCCTTTCGGGCACGGATCCTATAGCTTGAAGGTAAGGGTGTGAAAAATTTGGAGCGATACATTTTGGTGAACCCGACGTGAATGCATTTTAAACCTTTTGAAAACAAAAACAAAAATAAAAATAGAACAACCAAAACATAGATGCATTTCAAATCATTTAAAATTAATAAGTTGCATATCATGTTTAGATGGTAGCTCCTAAGAAAATATTAGCAGTTACTATAAATGTTGAAAACCAATTGGCAGCCATAGAAATCAATTATGTGCTTAGTGTGCCCGAAACAGATAGAAATCAACTTTTGTGGGACGAACTTGATAGAAGACTTAGTGTCATTTCATCTAGGTCAACAAAACTTAAACAAATCAAGAGGCTTGTCCTAGATAGAATCCTGGATCCTCATCAACTCGTCTTTTATCATGAACTTCAGAGAGCCTGCCATAGATGGTTAGCTTATAGGAGAGCTCTTGTATCTTCAAAATTGTTCACCTTCGAGGAATACCTCGAGAACGCAGCCATTGTACACCAGTTCCTAGGTCATGTAGAAGACCAAGAGGTTGTTCTTACGGATAGGGAAAGATGGAATAGAGTTCCTCGAGCTGTGTTATATCGAGAGTATTGCCACGAGCTTTACTTCTATCAACCAGAATCTGAGACAGATAATATCACTATAGCTCTTTTCATTAAATTTTTGAAAGAAAATTTTCAATTTGAAGAAGAACACTTCATGACTCCTGAAGAACTCGAGCCCATTAATGATATTTATAAATTGTTTATAGAAAACTAGATCATTACTTTCAGTATTATTTCTTGCATTTATTGTGTTGTTTGTTATCTTTACAATATTATTACAAAAAAAAAACAAAGAAAAACTAAAAAACATAACAAAAACCAAAACATTTCATTTTAAATATTGTAGTAGGTATATAATTAATATATACCTCTTAAGCTTGTTGCATATATATATATATATATTATATATATATATATATATATATATATTTGCTGAAATCTAAAATTAAGCACAATGCCTAAACTTAGGAATGGTAAACAAACTGAAGGAGAAGAAGAAGATTGGTTAGAAGATAAAACTAGAGACCCAAATGTCCTTCCCGAAGATCCAATTCCGGAAGGAGAAACTCTAGATCAACCAGAAGATGACCTAGGTGAAGACAATGAACAAGAAGAAAATGTTAAAGAGGATGGATCCTCATCCCCTAGAGTAGCTCCAGATGGAACTATTGCTTTTGACAACGTAGATCATTTCTAGAAATTTTTCAATAATAACATTGGCGCTCTTAATATGGCAGTTCGTATTGATAAAGGGCAAATTAGTGACACTCAAGCAGCCATGGAACATATGTTTGATGTGCGCACTAATCCCTTGTCTTTCATTGATCAAGAAAGTGATAAGGTTGGACCATCCAATAGAGATATGGTCACTATGATTCAAAACATGCCAAAACAACAGGTTACCCAACCTCCTAAGGAACCTGTTATTCAGCCTAAAATCATTCCCACACAAAAGAAAACTTCCTTCACTACTTTACTTCGCCAAACTATTGATCAATATGCTTCAAGTAAACAAAAACCTAAAACGAAGCCAAACACCAATTTTCAACAATCTGGAATACAACATAATACAACTTCAAAATTCCTTCATAACACCTTTCCTACCAACAATTTACACAATAGCAACATAGCATCTAATCTTCATGTCCCTCCATCATATGCTCACAAATCCCATATCAATGCCCTACCGAACCAATATGGTGGGCAAACTAGTAATCTGGAAGCCATGGTGAAACAGTTAGCTTCGCGTATGGACCGAGATAGATCCTTACCGTCCCTCGTACAATTATCGAGAGATATGTAGTCAACCTTTGGATCCCATAGTTGTAGCACAACCATACCCTAAGCATTTTCCCATGCCCATCCTGCCTATATATAAAGGAACCGAAGATCCCATAGAGCATCTTCGCATGTTTAGGATAGCATGTCATGATATATCACATGATGACTTGCTATTACTAAAAATGTTCCCAAAAAGTTTAGGTGGAATGGCATTAGAGTGGTACTATCAATTGCCCACTCATTCTTTGAGAAACTTTGAAGAAACAACTGAATCTTTTGTCCATCAATTTAGTGCCTACATCGAGAGGCATGTAACCATTAAAGATTTATACAACTTAAAACAAGACAAGGATGAATGTTTTGCCGATTTCTTAGCTAGATGGAGGGAGTTGATAGGAAAACTGCACTTTGTGCTACCTTATAGGGAAATGTTGGACATTTTTATCAATAATTTACAAGAACAAATATCTTATGAGCTATCAACTGCTACTTTAACTACCTTCGATCAAGCTATAGATTTAGCTCGAAGAGTAGAAGATGCCCTCATTAGGAGAGGCCAACTTAGGAAGAAGGATGATGAGAAAACATCCAGAAATCAATATAAAAACAAACAAGTTGTTGGTGACGGAGTCACTGATAGCAAAAATGTTGCTAATATCAATGCAACGAAGACAACAAAAAAATTTATATTGAAACCTCCTGATAAGCCTCCTCGAGAATTTACTAGATTGAATCAACCATTATCAACTATTTTACCTCAATTACTCGAAAGAGGTTTGATCCAATTACCAGCTATCCGGGAACCTGATCCAACTATACCCGGATACGAGAGTCGACTTACATTGTGATTTCCATAGAGGACCTGGACACTCTACCAACGCTTGTAAAAGGTTGAAACATAAAATACGAGGATCTGATTGATAATAATGAAATGGAGGTGCAAGCCTTCCAACCTAAACAAAATGCTCCTAATAATCCTCAAAAGAACATTCCCCAAAATCAAAATCAAAATGCTAATCAATCATTAGACATATTTCAACACCCTTTACCAAGACATGGTAAAGAGGTGGCCAATCAAATCGAACATCATAATGTTCCTCCTCCTACCCGATATGTAGGAACCATTAGTGGACATTTACTTAATCATGATCCTCAAATATTTGACACAACCTTATCCATGGTTACGACCAGGCCCTTACATAATATTCAAACTCCAGATTCTAGTGATGTAGAATCAGATACTGAAAGTGAAATAGACATCACTTCAAACCAATCGAATAGTTCTAAAAATGAATCAGATCCTATTCAACCCATCACAGATGCTATGGTTCCAGAAGAACCATTTCCTAGAAGAGTTACTACTCGACCCTCTTCTAATCAATTCCTCCCTAATGAACAAGCCATAAATGCTCGACCGAGACCAGTTCAGCGTCCTCAATATAACATTGTAGGTACCATTGGAGTCGTTACCCGACAACAGGCTCAAAATTCTCAACAAGAACCAAATCGGAATGATGGATCAGCTCCATTTGTTTTGAAAAATCCCAATAAAGGGAATCATGCTTCCAATGTTCAACCTAAACCCCCTTACAATATTAATGAGCAATTATCCAATACTACAGCCAGAATTTCCCTTTTGGATTTATTAAGATCTTCTCCTACCCATAGGGATGAGTTGATGCTTACATTAAGCCAAATGATGGTACCTCAAAACATTCAACCTGAAGCCATGGCCAATACTATCATCACTCGAGAGGTTGATTGTATTGACTTTCGGGATAAAGATATCCCACAACACAGTTTACATAAGGATAATCCCTTATATATTATTGCTCTAATTGGAGATGTAGCTGTTAAACGAGTCTTGATTGATAATGGTTCATCTCTAAACATTTGCACTTTTGACTTCTACCAACGATTTGGCTTTAGAAGTGATGAAATGAAGAAAACTGACATGATTATCAAAGCTTTCAATGACGAAACACAAGAAACGTGTGGAGTTATTACCATCCCATTGCAAGTTGGTCCTAGAACTCTAGATACCACCGTGTTTATTGTACATTGCCCCACATCGTACAATATACTCTTGGGTCAGTCCTTGGATCAATGCAATGCGGGCTGTCCCATCAACTTTACACCAATGTGTTAAATTCGAATTTAAAAATCAGTTGGTCACTATCCATGGTGACCCTAGACCCTTTGATATGTGTGCTTTGGCAGAACTTGTTGGAGTGCAATTTTGCCCCGCTCTGTCATCCACACATCCTAATTCTTATTTTTCATCTAAAACTGTGAAACACACACCCATAACTTCACCTATTTCCCCTCCATTAATTTCATCCTCATATATAGATCAACAATCTTCTAAACAAACCACTCTAGAACCTCAAAAAGATCTTCAATCTACAACCAATCCTTCATGTTCTATCCCTATAATTTCAAAACCTATAGACCCATCTCTTAACACTTCCACATTATCAACATCTATCATACCTTCCACATCTAAAGATATAGGGAATGATCCTTCTACATCTTATGCTCTTTTTGATGAACTTTTACCGGATTTATCCACAATCTTAATATCAGAAAAAACAAATGCTTTCATGCAAGATTCAATTCTTTTAAATAACTTGCCGCCATCTCCTCGTACTTTGGGCCTCCCACAACCTATGGGAAGTACTTACCAAGTCGGGAGTTGTGCCTTCATTTATAAAGGATATGACTGGGGAAGAATCCCTCGGAATATCAAAACTCATCATGAGGGATATGCTCGATGTTATTTTACCAATGAATATATTAAAGCTAAACCCATAATGCTTAAAATGGGATATAAAGGGAAAGGCTTGGGACCTTTCCAAAATGGCATGAAAGAACCTTTCGAGGTAGAACCGTGGCCTGCCCGCTGTGGTGTGGGCCTATTTCCTAGTAAGGGTCAACCCTTTCCTTTTGAAGATGATGATCAACTCATATGTTATCAAGATTATTTGGATAGGCATGATGATTTGCCTCTAAAAAATCAGCCATTTACATGTAACATGCTATCCATAGCTTACCCTGAAATGATTGCTGACTCCGATGAGGAGTTGGAAGGAGATATCTTCCACGATGTCTCCGTTGAAGAGATGTTACACAATGGATTTTATTTTGATGGTTCTATACCAACTATAGCCCAACTTCTTTCTCTCTGTTTTTTTTTTTTTTTTTTTTTTTTTTTTTATTTTTTTTGGGTTTTTCCCCCCCCCCCCTTTTTTTGGGTGGGTTTTCCGGGGGGGGGGGAAAGTTTTTTTTTTTTTTTTTTTGGGGGGGGGTTTTCCCCCCCTTTTTTTTTTTGGTTTGGAATTAAGTCAAGAAAAACAAGAGCAATACATTGCATTCATTAAAGAGTACAAAGATGTCTTCACTTGGACATATGAAGATATGCCATGTCTAGACCCTTCTGTAGTCATGCATCACCTAGTGGTCCATCCGGATGCTAAACCTGTTAAACAAAAACTTAGAAAAATGCATCCCAAAGTGGCTCTGCTAGTCAAAGGGGAGTTAGAAAAACTCTTGAATGTTGTTTTTATACAAGCTATTGATTATGCTGAATGGATCTCAAATGTAGTTCCAGTTACCAAGAAAGAAGCTACCAAAGTTAGGGTTTGCATAGATTTTAGAGATATTAACGTTGCATGCCCTAAAGATGATTTTCCTCTTCCAAACATGGATCAAATCATTGACTTTACTATCGGGAGTGGGATGATGTCCTTAATGGATGGATTCTCCGGTTATAATCAGATCAGGATAGCTCTTGAAGATCAAGCTAAAACAGCCTTTATTACCCCCTGGGGTACCTTTTGTTGGAAAGTGATGCCATTTGGCTTAAAGAACGCAGGTGCAACCTATCAACGAGCTATGACTTATATTTTTCATGATATGATGCATGATATCCTACATGATTATGTAGATGATATTATAGCTCGCTCTATTAATGAAGATAATCATTTAGATGATTTGAGAAAAGTTTTTAATCGATTACGAGAATATCTTATTCGATTAAATCCAACCAAATGCATATTCGGAGTTAAGTCCGATAAACTATTAGGGGTTTTAGTTTCTTTACGTGGTATCAAAATCGACCCTCTCAAGATTGCGGCTATCACTGATATGCCCGCACCTACTAATATATCTGAGTTACGAAGTTTACAAGGTAAGCTTCAAGCCATCCGTCGCTTCATCGATAAGTCGGCGGACAAAACCGGTCCCTTTCTTAAACTTCTTAAGAAGGATGTCCCTTTTAATTGGGACGACGAATGTAGAGAAGCTTTTGAACTTCTCAAACAATACCTCCTTAATCCACCTGTGCTTTCACCGCCTAAACCTGATCGCCCATTTCTCCTATATATTTCAGCTTCAGATTCTGCCTTAGGAGCTATGTTAGCTCAGCTTGATGATGAAAAGAGAGAACGTGCTAATTATTATATTAGCCGAACCTTCATCAGTTATGAAACCCGCTACACAACATTAGAGAAACTATGTCTAGCAGTCGTGTTTGCTACGCAAAAATTATGCCATTATATGCTTAGTCAGAAAACTTATGTCATTGCTAAATATGATCCCTTGAGGTATCTCATGAGTCGACCTTATTTATCGGGTCGCACAGCCAAGTGGGTTCTTGCTCTAAGCGAGTTTGATCTCACATTCATAGGACAGAAGTCTGTTAAGGGTCAAATCATAGCAGATCAATTAGCTGCTGCACCCTTAGAGTCTACCCATCCCCTCATCATTGAGTTTCTTGATGAATGCCTTCAATTAGAGGCAGACCATATTGAACAATGGTCCTTATACTTTGATGGAGCCCGATGCATGAGTGGGGCTGGTGCGGGTATTATTTTAATATCCCCGCAAAAACATCTTATTCCTCTATCCTTCAAATTAACATTTGCTTGCACCAACAATACTTCTGAATATGAAGCTCTAATCCTTGGATTACGAGCTGCCTTGGCGCTAAAAATTAAACATCTATTAGTTTTTGGTGATTCTCAACTGGTTATAAACCAAATTAATGAAGTTTATCAGACCAGAGATGATAAACTATGCCCATATAAAGCCTATGTTTTACAATTAATGTCTCTATTTGATCAAGTTACCTTGGAAGCTATTCCTCGAACTTGCAACCGTGCGACTGATGCTATGGCCGCAGCTGCATCTCTCCTACCCTTGGAGTTAGATGACGAATATGCCACTATCATTATTCGTCGACTCCAGGAACCCGCTTCAAATAAGTCATGCTTAGAACCTTTGGATGTGTTTCTAATCAATGAAACTACTCCTGAACCTTGGTATACAGATATATTTGATTTTCTCCAAAATGGGACTTTCCCTGCCAATTCTAATAGAAACCAGCGATCGGTTATTACGTAGACGAGCAAGTCGATTTGTAATAATTGGCAATACTTTATATAGGAGATCTTTTGAAGGTATCCTATTAAGATGTTTGAATTTAGAAGAATCCAAATCAGCCTTGAGTGAAGCCCACGATGGATCTTGTGGAGGACACTTCGGTGGTAGTGTAATTGCTAAAAAGCTCCTTAGGATAGGATACTTTTGGCCTACCATGGAGAATGATGCACATGATTATGTGCGCCATTGCGACAAGTGCCGAAACATGCTTGACCTTGTCCATGCCCCTACACAAGAACTGCAGGCTATTTCATCTCCTTGGCCCTTTTCAAAATGGGGTTTAGATATTATTGGCAAAATCAATCCTGTGTCATCTGATGGACACAAATTCATCATAACCGCCACTGAGTATTTCACGAAGTGGGTTGAAGCTATGCCTTTAGCTTCCTGCACTGGCACACAAGTCTCTAAATTTATTTTTAATCAAATCATTTGTAGGTTCAAAATTCTTGCAAATCTCATCTCCCGACAATGGAACTTGTTTCAAAAATAAAGATGTTAAAAAATTATGCCAAAAATATAAGATTCAACATCGCTGGTCCACTCCCTATTATCCTCAGGGTAATGGTCAAGCAGAAGCATCTAACAAAACCTTAATCAAAATTCTCAAAATATTGGTCAATAAAACTGGCCGTGACTGGCACATTCAATTATATCCAACCTTGTGGGCCTATCGAACTAGTGTTCGAACCCCCACTGGAACTTCACCTTTTGTTTTGGTTTATGGTGTTGAAGCAGTTTTTCCCTTTGAATTAGAAGTTCCTTCTTTGGCTCTACTACTTCAAGATACCGAAGTAGGAGATGAATATCAAGCTGGCAGACTCAGTCATCTGGAACTCCTAGATGAAAAATGCATCAATGCTTTGGAGCATCTCCGTGCCTACCAAAACAAGCTTAAAAGATCATATGCTAAAAAAGTTCGTCATCGATCCTTTGAGATCGGCGACCTTGTTTTAAAAGAAAATAAAAAAAATACTAATGCAACTAAGGACCTTAAAGGTAAATTTGAGCCCAAGCTGGCTTGGACCATACATTATCACCTGCTAAATTTGAATCGGGAGCATACAAATTATCTACCTTAGATGGTAAAGAACTTAAAGAACCCATGAATATTTTGCATCTTAAACGTTACTATGTATAAATTTGGTCATTTCATCCTTGTATATATTTGTTTAAAATATTTCAAAATCACTATCTTGTATTTCTTTCAATTTATAAATTCAAAAACACCAAAAACATTCATAATCATCAAAATCTTCAAAACTATTTGTTGTATTTATTTATGGCACTTGTTAATTCTTTCAAAAACAAAAATAATAAAAATAAAAAAACAACAATATTCTTGACTCTTTCGAAACCAAAACAACATAAAGAAGAAAGAGAGAGTCAACATTCTCAAAACTTCTCAAAAAGTATTTATATATATATATTCTTACAAATGTTGCAGTTATATGTTTCAAATTATTTTGGATAAATTAGCATTTATTTGGAATCCCTCACTTTCACACTCACAAAAATAAATATCTTGATTTTATCTGGCATGATTACTAATCTCTCTTATATCAAAGTCCACAAAATTCAATTAAATAAAGTTTGAGCATAGAGAATTGATCTTGTTATTTACTTAAACCAAGCACATCTTTTCACAATAAAATGATTATATTTGTAATTTCCATGCTTTGCTACATAGTAGAAGTGGTTTCTTGAGCGAAAAGTTTCCCCTGCTATCCTATCATGCACATGGTCTAGAATCTTTGAGAATTGGCAAAAGGACAAGCTCACCCCTACCCAGAATAAAAATCCCTTGCTCTACAGCTAATCCGAGCAAGTATCCCTAGCATAGAAAAAAGAAAAAGCAAAGTTCAAGAAAAAGAGAAAAAGAAAAAAGTTATTTTATATCATTACAGCATTATCAAGCAAAAATACAAAAGAGAAAGCAAAAGAAAGCAAAAAGCAAAAGCAATAAAATCCCTTTCCCTACCCTTTGAAAAGAAAAGAAGGGTTGATGAGCTTGAATCCCTGGAATTCTCAATTATTCGAAAGCTGTGAGGTAAGCCCCATAACAGGTGGTTTGTGCCCAACCTGCTTGGCCTTGGGTAACTCCTAGCGTGGCGATATGTCTGTCACATTAGCGACCTTCTTTTGTACAGACCTATGTCTGCTTATGGATTAGCTAGCTCTTGATAATCCGACTTACATAGTAGTCTAGTATGGTTATATGCATCTACATCATGGTTAATGAACACTTATTTGGTTCATTCAAATCACTTGTATCATATTATCTTGCTCAAAACTGGTAAATGAACATAGCAATTGCACACACATTTTATATTTGAGAGATTTTGTGTATCATTATGATAAATCAAGATTGGAAATGAATTCACATATGCACATGGGATTCCTTATAAATCTAACTTTTGTCTTTAAGATACTTTGAAATATTTTTTTGCAAATTGTTTGGAATAATTCATTTTCTTCTTTAAAGTACAGTTGTTTAGTATAAAGACAACTACATGCATAATAGAAAAATCAAAATTTCTTTCAAACCATACAATCAAAACATATATATATATATATATATATATATATATATATATATCGACTTTCGCGACGATGGTATAGTTCCAAAACCAAAATTGGAATTTTATGCCTAGCGCAAGTCCTCATCTTCATATTTTCTGTTTATTAAAAATCAACCATGCAATAAAACTATCTCCTTTTTGGATTTTCGCGATGATGGTATAAGTCTATACCTACATATTCTATGCCTAGCGCAAACCATTGTAACAATTTTTATTCCCCATTTATTTAAAAATCATGAAAAACATATGACTTAAATCATTATGTTATACAATTATGCTTTCAAAAAAAAGCATGCACATTATCACTATTTCATGTCATTATGTCAACCTTCAATTTTGCAATGATGGTATAATTCCTAGGGAATTATCCAAAAAATTTATCACACTTAGGAATTTATGCCTAGCAAAAATCATTTTAACATTATTTCATGCATACTATTTTTATGAAAATCTGAAAACAAACCATCATCATCATCATTTGCACCATTGCACCAAAGTCTTAAGACAGTCTCTTAAGCACTCTTTTACTTTTAACAATATTTCTATACTGGGATTAGCTTGACGACCGAGTGAGCGACGACTCCATGAAATGGTCTATAATAGCGACAATGTCCTTTGAAATTATTGTTAGAAGTCTCTTTTATTTTTTATCACATCACATCACAAACAACCAATTTGTTACATCAGATTATTTCATTTAAAATCTTACAGCATGACATCAAAATCATAATATTTCCAACGACATAATTACATGAATCCTCAATCCAATCATCAAATCAATCAATCAAACATAAAAGCATCATAAAAATACATAAGACACAAGTCATATGATCAAAAAATATCTCATCTATATATATATCACAAATATATATACATCATATCAAAACTAGATTGGTATGCCACAATCTGTACCTCGGCATACTCAATCCTCTATCAAAAATAATAAAAACTATATATCAATCTATACAATGTCGTGCAATAGTCTAGCCTCGAGAACCCCTCGAGCTCTCAGCCTCATCTCCTCCCCCGCCCTGAGGTGGACGAGGTGGCCCCATCGCAGTATGTGTGGTACTGCGAGTCCTAGTCGTCGATCGAGATGAAGTCCTCGACGACCCAATCTTGATCGGATCTACGATGTTAGTCGGCAGTGGTAGTCTATCCTCCTCTGGCACCATCTGATAGTATAATGTCTGATAGAAAGTGATTTGGGCAATAGCCCATGCCAGCTCCCTAGTGCTCGCCCCTCCGCCCCGTGCTCTGAGGCATGCAATCTCATCTCTGAGCTGTGTCACCTCAGCTCGGTGTCGTGCAACCTCCTCTTGTAGGGTCTGCACCTGTGCCTAGAGATGGATTATCTCCGCTCGAAGAGTCGCTGTCTCGCTACTCTCCCTAATGTCGACACCCTTGCCCTTATCGGGCGATGGTGGCCTCTCTCTCTATGGAGAAGGGGGTCTCTCCTCCCTCCTCTCCCTCTGTCATGGCCTCTCCTGTGCCTGTGGCCTCCTCTACTCTCTCCCGCCGTGACCCTGGGCCACCTCCATAGCCGCCTAGCGTCACCTCCCTATCCGATGCACAACTGCGTGAATCGAACCCTGAGCCCTCGTCATCCGAGGAGGGCGGATGCCTACGTACTAGGCATCGTAGCCATCGGCTACCCCTACATCGTCCCCATCCACTGGCTGAATGGGGGCATCGTCCGAGTCCTGACTCCAGAAGCGCTGCATGTCTGGAGCCCCGCTCACTGTGGTGTTATCCCGGATAGTCCAGGAAAACTCGTAATCCCTGAGAGATGGGATCCCCTACTGTAGACCGAACTATCGCAAAACTCGGTCGTAGCGGTGGAGCTCCACCTCTCCCCTCTCCATCCTCAGCCAGCAAACTCGCCTGATGCGAGCCAGCTCTTGTCCATCCTCGGCCCACCCTGGGTGCTCTCGCCAAGGCCTCCAGGTGATCTGGTCCAGGACAAGGTCATCCAACAGTCTCCGGGACATCGATAGGTCAATCCGCCATTGTGACCCTCTCCGAAGCCACCAGTAGAAAACTCGGGGCCTCTCCCCGTCAATCCCTATCAAAGGAAGCCCTATCGGCCTCCGCACTACAATGTGCTCCCAGCACCAAACCTGTAGGAGCGATGTCATAACCAGACATCGACCGCCCTTGTACACGACCCCATGCAGGATCCTGTACAACCGACATAGAACAAAGCTGCCCCAAGAAAATCTGTAACCATGGTCTCGCATGTCGTAGATCACATCTGCTAGCACCCATGGTACCCTGCACCCGCTCTGGTGGCACAGCAGAAGTCCACCCACCACTCCGGCCAAAACCTCGTGTGAGTCTAGATGCCCCAGGCATCTGACGTAGTGCCTCGATGTTCACTCCGCCCTTCTCCAGGGCGAAGCTCGGGTCACCACACAACCGCATCATAGCATGGCCCTGATTGGCCGTAGGAGTGATCAACCGTCCTTGTATGGGGATCCTCAGAATCCTCCATACATCCTCCAATGTGGGAGTCATCTCCCCTGTCGGTAGCCAGAAACAGGAAGAACCCGGATACCACCTCTCTGCCAGGGCTGTCAGTAGCCCCATGTCTATAGAAACTTGTGGCATTTCTGCCACATGCTGTAAGCCGGCCTGAGCCAGCTGATCCCGCTCTGCCTGTGATAGAGCGGCCAAGTCATCTCTCAACCCCCCGTATTTCCATTCTCTGCTCTTTAGCAATCCTCTCTGCAACATAAACAACAAAACAATAAAAATCATTAATAAAAACTCAAGTGATTAAAAATGCAAGTTAAAATAAGTTCAATTTTATACAAATGATGATATCGTCCACTATTGGACGATATCGTCCCAAATTTGAGCACAATCGTCTCCGATTTCGCAAGCCGAAATCGTCCCTAATTTGACGAAATCGTCCCCCTTTCGCCGATTTCGCCCTTAGACGAAATCGGCGAACTTGAGACGATTTCGTCGAAATCGGGACGATTTCGTCCCGACGACGTCGACGGCCCAAAAATGGCCGCGATGCTCAAAAATTAATCAAAATTCACCTAAAAAGCATGTAAATTCAACTTAAAGCATTCTAAGCTAAGTTTAGACTCTTACCCGTAGCCCGCGCCGGACCTCTGTCGATCTGTGCGTCGTCTCCACCATTTTTGCTTGCAGAGCTCTAAAAACTAGAAAAATGAACAATAAAAATGAATTAGGGTTTTACCCTATTTTTCTTAATTTTATTCAAAACACAATTAAAAACATTTTAAAATTTTGCTTTTCCACGTTTTTACCTCAAACGTTCGATTTGGGTAAAAACACGGAGGGGGCACCATAGTAAGCTATCGTACGATTCGACCAAGAATCGTCGCCTAAAAATGGGAATAATTTTTGCTTTCTCGTAGATCGAGAAGAACTCATCTTTAACGCATTTTCTTCAGAAAATTCGCTAAAGAGGGGGCAAAATGTAGCACCCTAAAATTGGCGCAGTGAAATCTTAATAATTACAATTACTCTAGTAAATAATTCAAATTCAAATTTTAACCTCCCAAACCGCTCCCAAACCGTCGTTTAATCCGTTTCCTCCTTTCCCACGCCATTTTTAGAGTTTGTTTTGACCGTTTGACGATATCGTCGCCGATCAGACGATATCGCCTCAGATCGGACGATTTCGTCTGGGCTAGGACGTCCAGATGATCTTGTCCCAAAACTAATTTTTCACAATTAGCTTCTGTTCCAACGGCATCTCTAATCCGGGCAGAAGCGTGTCTGCGCCGTTAGAGACCCTCCCCCATTGGAGATCTCCCAAATAGGGATGATCTCCAACCTCCTAACCTCCCTCCTAAGCCTATTTAATCCTAAGCCCTCCCCTTAGCATCCCCCTGGCTGAAATTCCCTGTAACTCGACTTCACACGCATTAAGACATCCTAAATTGCTATTTGCATTAGTTCTATACAAATTTTGTTGCAGGTACCTTAGTGTTTTTCAGTCGGAGCAAGCTTACATCGTCATAGACGATCTTGTTCAGATCGGAGGCGATCCTGTCGAATCAGAGACGATTTCGTACCAATGCGAGACGATTTCAACTGCAGTCAACATTGAGGCAATCAGTGCCTAAAGTTTGCATTTCTTCATCTTTTCTCTGTTGTTTTATTCTGCAATTAGCTAGTTTATTTAATATTTTATGCTATCTTGCATTTTGGAGTTCACCCATGTAGCTTTAAATGCATAATTAAGTCATCAATTGTCATTAAATCATCGTAGTACATTCATATTTTGTTCATTATTATCATGTTAATGTTATTGCTGTCATTTTACATTATTTCCCTCTGTTAGAATAGTTGCATTTTTTGTGTTTTGCACCTATTTCTCTGTTTGCAGGTCTCTAACGAATTCGTCTGATGAATTCGTCAGATCTCAGACGATCTTGTCAGATCTCAGATGATCCTGTCGAATTCCAGACGATCCTGACTGCTTCAAGAATCAGAATCTTCATCAGACATCCGGATCAGGTATTTTCTTTTAATATTGCTTAATTTCTCTATTTTCTGTCTTAATTCTGTTTTTTGTATTCATTTAATCTGCATCTTCATATAGAATAGCTTAGACGCATTTTGGCCAAACCTAGGACTTGAATGTTTAAGGCTAAAACTGAACACATAAAACACATTCCCAACCTAGGCGTGGAAACTGCCATTAAATGTTTCCTGGTGAACCCACCATCCGTCGAAAAATCACCATAATACACCTCCCTCGAGAGGCGGGACCTTCGCAAGGCCTCTCAGTCCGAGGTACCGCGCCATCCTTTTCACATCCCCCTTCCGGGCACGGATCCTATAGCCTGAAGGTAAGGGTGTGAAAAATTTGGAGCGATACAGATAGAAAAAGTGTTCCTCTTAAAGGTAGCAAGTGAGTATACGATTTGGTAGGGCTTCACTGTGTTTCAACTCAAGATCCTTCTAAAATTTTCCCCAATTTGGAGGGGGATATTATAGCACTTGAGAAGGCCTTGCCTTGGCTTCATGGAGAAGCTAATATCAAGAACCTGCAGTTGGAGTAGTTGGAGGGAAAATTTTAGAGACTTCCCTACCCAAAATCTATTTGGATTTGTCACCTAGGCCATTTTAACCGATTTTGGGTCCAAAACTACTTTGGTGCTAGCTACGGCTCTGAGGCATAGCTAGCTCTATTAGCCATGAGTCTCAACCATGGCTAAGGTTGAGTTAGCCAAATCTACCAAAATTTAGTGGTTAGAACCATTACTTCACCTTGGATATGTCTAAGATTATTCATATGGTCTATTAGCATATCCCATATGAGTAGTCACCTCGACATGATGTGTTTTAGATGTCTACACCATTAATTAAATTAATGAAATTATTAATAATTGAAGTTAGGATTAGGATCCTAACAAGCCACCCCTCTTAAAATGAGCTTTATCCTCAAAGAAAAAATTAGGGAATGTTTTCAAACTTCCTGGAAAGGGTGTTTGCAACCATGTTATTGTTGGTCACGAATCTGCCACAGGAAAGGATTTTTATAATTGCGCCCTAGACCCGGCCAACATTGAAAGGCTGGAAGCAAGAAATGGCTCCCAGACCAATCTCCAGAGTGGGCTGGTTCCCTTTACTACTCTAAAAATGGGTTTAAGATAGGGTTCTTTGGAAAGAGATTTAAAAGGTTGCAGAAAGAAATGGGAAATATGGCCACAGGCCGAAGTGATGGGATCAGAAAAACAACAGCAGGAAACTACAAACGCAACAACAACAAGTAACACAAGAAATCAGCTTCATCCTCGCACAATCACATGCCGCAAATCCCTCCAAACCCACATTCCAGGAATTGTACCCTGATCGCAATATTTAAATCCAGTATGCAGAATTTAAATGTAATAGCAATGCAAGAGTACGAATGCTATTAGAAATGCAGAAAACGAAAGCAAATTCATCCATGCGACGCTTGAAAAATTAGAAGTCGATCCTTGTATTCCCGCAAATACAATTCCGGTTTCTAGCGGCAAGTTTTTCCAACCTTTGCAAATGAAAATTACATTGGTTTTTATAGAGGTCCGTCCTCTTTGGAGCATTAAAAACGTAAAACCAACTTCCTCGTGATCTACAATAATATCTTGAAAATCGGGAACACGACCCCTTAATAGCGGCCTCGAGGAAATAAAAATTAAATGCCATGAAACGTTCGCGGTCCTTTATTAAATACGATTCTTCGAACATGTGCATGAAAACCGTTGAATTAATCCACGAACCGCAGCTTTGAACCAATAAATCCTTTAATTTTGGTGGCCTGGGCACTCTTCGACCTTAACCGCATCGGAAATCCACAAATTATTTAATTCGGGTTAGCATTAAATCATCGGAAATCGGAAAAACCCTTTCGGCCGTTCATATTGCACTTGGCGGGAAAACTGCGCAGGTCGCGAAAACGCGACGGGTCGCGAAATCGCGACGGGTTTTTCCGCCGTACGCTTCGCTGCTGAAGACCCGCGAAAATGGAACATGTAGCAATTTCGCTACATGTTTCCGCCGTTGGCTCCTCCCTGCGCTCTACCCCGCGAAATCGGAACATGTAGCGATTTCGCTACATGTTTTCGTCACAGCATCAATCGCCATTTTTCGGTCGCGATTCGCTGACATGTCAGCGACGCGCTGCAAGTTTGCACTTTTTGCCTTCGACGCTCCCCGGGTCGCGATTCGCTGACATGTCAGCGAATCGCTGCAGGTTTTCAACTTAATGCTTTTTTGCCCGCCGACCCGCGATTCCGGAACACGTCCCGATATCGCGATGGTTCCGCTAACCTGCCTGCGTTGACTGAGTTGACCGCGATTCTGCAACATGTCAGCGCGTCGCTGCAGTTTTCAGACTTAACCATTTTTTGCTCAATTTTTCTCCTTTTTTTGCCCAAGCTGCATCAATCAAAGGTCAGATCCCCAACAATACATCAATGCATTCATCAATGAGAATCAATGTGGCAAAAATGCCAACATTCTTGGCGGCTCGCGGGGTATACAGCTCGCTGTATGCAAGAATCCAGGCCTTAGTCCATTGGGCACAGAGTCATATCCGAACAGAAGGCGGGCTGCTGCAATACACGTTCTGCTGAAAAATTGAAACTGGAGGAACCTGCATAGAACTGATTATGAAACAACTAATGGAACGCGATGATGGAGTGAGCTCTTGCGATTGTGCAAGCGGTGACTGCAATGGAATGATGAAATGAAAATGAACGAAGTTATGGAGTGGGAATGGAACTAGGAAAGCTGTGAAATGAAATGAACTAGACTGTTAGCAAATACGTAAAAGACTAAACTTAGAGGAAAGGGATAAGAAGGGACGGGAAAAAACAGAAAAGGAAAAAGAAACAACAGCCGTGGCTCATTTTGTTTTAATGCAGAAGAAAAAGAAGTAAAAGAAGGAAGATGAAGAAGGGAAAGGAAAGAAAAAGGGAAGGGAAAAGAAGAAAGTGCTAGAAAGCCACCAAACTGTTGGGAGGAGAAAAACAAAGGAAAAAACAAGCATCTACGGCTCGCAGGCAACAAGAGCCGAGATGAACAAATAAAAACAATACCAGTTTTTTTTTTTCTCTTCTTCTTTTTCTATTTTTTTTTGTTTTTTCAAAATACTATATACAATAATGCACGACATGATTGGCATGTCGCCACCAGACACCCAATCTCAGAATGTTATCCGGTAAATCTGCAATGTCCCGACCAGATCTGATCATACTTAAGTCGGTCCTTGAAATTAGGCTGGCTCCTTCCTGAAGTTCTCCATGGTGCTGATAGGATGCAATTCAGCAGATTATCCTTCTTACTAGTACCCACATGAAGGACTTCGTCAGGTACTGGATGTAGTGGCTGGAACCAAAACCACCACTTTGCAGACTTTACTGGCTGTGGGTTGAGTACATGCTCCTCTAACTCCTTGATGTGATCACAGGGCTCTTCAAGTGAGAACTCTGATTCTGGGATCTCCTCAGACTCTGAAATTCGCGCTTGTTCTTCTACTTGGCCCATCTCTTGCTGAAAACTGCAAGCAACCATATTGTTCATTGCTGGAAAAGTGCTTGCATGTCCCAATCCTTGCCTTTGGACGAGATCTGTCCCTTGAACTCCACATGACTGCATCTCAGGGATCTGGCATGAATGTGCAGGGTAAACAGGAGCAACAACCACCGGAGAAGGTAATGGAGTTTCTCCCCATGGTAACTTTCTTGATAAGAGCAACAACTGTTCCGCTCGCACTGCTTCCTCAAAGATTTGTGGGAACCGTTGTTCACCTGACTGCAGCAAAAAGAGACCAATGTCAGAGTTAAAAGCTCGAACATAAAAGAGGAGGGCTTGGGTGGGTGATGGACGGATCTTCTCTGGAATTCTCTTCCAACTTATCAAGAATCGAACATTGAAGTTCGTGATGCTCTCTTGAGGTGCTCTCTTGATGTACATGAAAAATTGGTAGAGATCCAAAGAACTGTAGAAAGGATCTTCATCAAATCTTTTGATCAGTGCTCCCGCTAGATCGTCCCATGAGCTGATGCTTTGACATTTGAGCAATCTGTACCATTGCAACGCTCTTCCTTCCAAGGACTGAACCAGAAGTCGGATCATGACATCCTCGTGTTCTATGACATGGATCATGGACAGAATAGCAATATCTTCAACATGTGTCAGAGCCATGCCTTCGGTACCATCATATTTTGCCAGGTTCTTCAGGGCACCTTGGGGAATTTCATGCCGAACTTGGAGATTCAGAGGGCCAGGATCATCCCATCTAGAAAAAACCCTCGCCTTTGTGGCAGTGGTCTGCGGGATCACGACCATCGCCATTAAGTCAGAGTCGCCAGAAAAAACATTCTTTGAATTTTTTTTTTTTTTTTTTTAAAAAAAAACAATAGGCGTCCACGAACAGATCTTCAACTCAGCAAAGTCGCCAGATGAACTTAAAAATCTCCGCTGTGAGGCCAAGAAAGCTCATCAAATCTTGAGACCTCCGGGTGTTAAAACGTGCCAAAAGCTGTTGGCACCGGTGGGGTTATCACTTTGGAAAATTATTCGTATCCCACCGATTATGAATTCTTGGAGACAGAACATGATCTGTCCCACCGGTCGTGCCAAAAGCGTTGGTCACGAATACGCCACAGGAAAGGATTTTTACAATTGCGCCCTAGACCCGGCCAACATTGAAAGGCTGGAAGCAAGAAATGGCTCCCGGACCAATCTCGAGTGGGCTGGTTCCCTTTACTACTCTAAAAATGGGTTTAAGATAGGGTTCTTTGGAAAGAGATTTAAAAGGTTGCAGAAAGAAATGGGAAATATGGCCACAGGCCGAAGTGATGGGATCATAAAAACAACAGCAGGAAACTACAAACGCAACAACAGCAAGTAACACAAGAAATCAGCTTCATCCTCGCACAATCACATGCCGCAAATCCCTCCAAACCCACATTCCGGGAATTGTACCACGACCGCGAGTATTTAAATCCGAGTATGCAGAATTTAAATGTAATAGCAATGCAAGAGTACGAATGCTATTAGAAATGCGAGAAAACAGAAAGCAAATTCATCCATGCGACGCTTGAAAAATTAGAAGTCGATCCTTGTATTCCCGCAAATACAATTCCAGTTTCTAGCAGCAAGTTTTTCCAACCTTTGCAAATGAAAATTACATTGGTTTTTATAGAGGTCCGTCCTCTTTGCAGCATTAAAAACGTAAAACCAACTTCCTCGTGATCTACAATAATATCTTGAAAATCAGGAACACGACCCCTTAATAGCGGCCTCGAGGAAATAAAAATTAAATGCCATGAAACGTTCGCGGTCCTTTATTAAATACGATTCTTCGAACATGTGCATGAAAACCGTTGAATTAATCCACGAACCGCAGCTTTGAACCAATAAATCCTTTAATTTTGGTGGCCCGGGCACTCTTCGACCTTAACCGCATCGGAAATCCGCAAATTATTTAATTCGGGTTAGCATTAAATCATCGGAAATCGGAAAAACCCTTTCGGCCGTTCATATTGCACTTGGCGGGAAAACTGCGCAGGTCACGAAAACGCGACGGGTCGCGAAATCGCGACGGGTTTTTCCGTCGTACGCTTCGCTGCTGAAGACCCGCGAAAATGGAACATGTAGCGATTTCGCTACATGTTTTCGTCGTTGGCTCCTCCCTGCGCTCTGCCCCGCGAAATCGGAACATGTAGCGATTTCGCTACATGTTTCCGTCGCAGCATCAATCGCCATTTTTCGGTCGCGATTCGCTGACATGTCAGCGACGCGGCTGCAAGTTTGCACTTTTTGCCTTCGACGCTCCCGGGTCGCGATTCGGCGACATGTCGGCGAATCGCTGCATGTTTTCAACTTAATGCTTTTTGCCCGCCGACCCGCGATTCCGGAACACGTCCCGATATCGCGATGGTTCCGCTAACTCGCTGCGTTGGTCGAGTTGACCGCGATTACGCAACATGTCAGCGCGTCGCTGCGATTTTCAGACTTAACCATTTTTTGCTCAATTTTTCTCCTTTTTTCGCCCAAGCTGCATCAATCAAAGGTCAGATCCCCAACAATACATCAATGCATTCATCAATGAGAATCAATGTGGCAAAAATGCCAACAGTTATCTTTCCCTTTTTATATATGATATCATAATCATATCCTAGTAGTTTTGTATCCCATTTATGTTTCTTTGGAGTGGTTATGCGTTGCTCGATAAAGTACTTTAGACTATGGTGGTCCGTACGAATAATGAAATGTTGGCCTATAAGGTAGGGTCTCCAATTTTGAATGGCATAAATAATAGCTAACATATCTTTTTCATATGTGAAATGAGCAATTTTTTTTGGAGATAAAACCTTGTTCATAAAGGCCAAGGGTATTTCATTTTGCATTAGCATAGCTACTATGCCCACTCCTCAAGAATCACTATCAATAATAAATGGTTTGGAAAAATCTGGCATGGCTAAGACAGGGGTGGTACACATTGCATTTTTTAAAGTGATAAAGACATCTTCAACCTTTGAAGACCAAATAAAAGCATTTTTCTTGAGTAGTTTTGTTAAAGGGGCTGCAATTTTACCATAATTTTTGTAAACTTTATGATAGTACCCTATCAATACTAAAAATCCATGCAAGCCTTTTAAAGTTTTTGGCATAGGCCAAGTTTTCACATCTTCAATTTTGCGGGGGTCCACTTTAACTCCTTTAGAGACAATATGGCCAAGATATTCAATTTATTGTTTTTTGAAGGAACATTTGGATTTTTTGGCATATAATTGGTTGTCCTCCAAGGTATTTAGTGCTTGGTCTATGTGGTTTAAGTGATCTTCCCATGTTCTACTATAGATTAGAATGTCATCAAATAAAACTAAAATAAACTTGCAAAGAAAAGGATGGAATACCGTGTTCATTAAACATTGAAATCTAGATGGGGTGTTAGTAAGGCCAAATGGCATAACCATGAATTCATAATGCCCTTCATGAGTACAAAATGCATTTTTTCGAATATCACTTTCCTTAACTCGAATTTAGTGGTAGCCTGATTGTAAATCTAATTTGGAGAAGTATGTTGCCCCATGAAGTTCATCTAATAACTCATCAATGATAGGGATAGGGAATTTATCTTTGATAGTTTATTAAAGGTGCATAAATCAACACATAAGATCCATGACCCATATTTTTTTCAAACTAATATTACAGGAGAAGAGTACGGACTCACGCTAGGTCTAATAATTCCTACTTTTAGTAGTTCTTGTACTAGTTTTTCTATTTCTATATTTTGTAGATATGGATATCGATAAGGTCAAATATTAGGAGGTTGGTGCCCTAGAAGAAGTTGAATGGTATGATCATGGCTTCATTGAGGAGGTAATCCTTTTGGTTCGTTAAATACTTTTTCATGGTGTGCTAGGAGTTGTAATTCAAGTGCTATTGTTTGTTCTTCATTTGCTGGTTGAATGGAGAACAATTGTGCCATCATAACTTTACCTCCTTTCCAAAGAAGCTTATCCATTTTATGGAAACTTACTACTTGATAAGGGCTTGATTTTATCCCCTTGATAGTGTATTTTTGACCATTTTGTGTGAATTTCATCCATAGGTCTTCAAAATCGCACTGAATGGTGCCTAGTGTTCTTAAACAATATCACATCCTCCTAGTGGTAATGCATACATACAGTTTTCATATTATCATCACCCATAGTGAGACTAATATTTTTTCATTTTCCTTTGCATGAAATTCATCCTCCATTATCGATCATAACTTCAAAATTATTGCAAGGATGTATGAAACAATCGACTTGTTTTACCACTTTTGGGTTGATAAAATTGTGTGTGCTGCTAGAGTCTAGAAGCACAATGAGGTTTTGTTTCTTAAAGTACCCTTTGACCTTTATAGTTTGTGGGGAGGAGAAACTAGCAAATACATTAAAGGAGATTTCAGGTGCATTCTCTGTGTTATTTTTTCAGATTTCTATCACTACTTCCACTTCAATAGTATATTTTTCTTTTGAATTACCTTGGTCAAGCATATTTAAAATATAGAGTTTGGGGGTAGTGCATTTATGGTTGGAAATGAATTTCTCATCATAATGGAAACAAAGGCCCTTTTCTTGCCTTTCCTTCATCTCTTCAGGGCTAATTATTTTGATTGGTAAAACTCTATTTAGTTTTGGGGTTGTGGAGGAATTTTAAGATTTTCTTATTGGTTGTATCCCAAGTCGATTCTGATTATTAATTTTTTCTTCTACCATTTGAGCTAATGCAATAGTGTGCAACATGTCGAAAGGATTGAGCATTTGCACTTCTAGTTGAATGTCTTCTTTTAAACCACTGATAAAGCAACTTTGGAAGAATGATGTGTCTAGCCCTTGTAAAATTTTCTAATTTCTCGAATTGAGCTTGGTACTCCCATACTGTAGTGGTTTGGCGGAGTTTGGTGAGGGCTCCTGTGAAATCCTAAAATTTGCTTGGGCCAAATCCTACCATTATATTTTTTGTAAATTTTCCATGTAGGGATGCCATTTGTCTTTTCGTACCATTGCATAGCGGTGTTTTCTAGGTGGAAGGATGCAATGCAGACCTTTTAGAATTAAGGGATTTGATAGAGGGAAAAATATTGGTCTACTCGATAGATCTAATTTGTGGGGTTGCCTCCTTCAAATTTTGGAAAGTCTAATTTAGTGGTTCAAGGTAGGATTGATTTTTGTGGCCCTCTGAGCAATTCTTGTTGTTTTTGTGGTTTGAGAGGTTAGCCAACTTGAATGGCTACCATATTTTGTTGCAACATGTCCATAGCATGGTTAGTGGTAACAATTTTTAAATCTATTTTTTCTACTTTTATCAAGAGTTTTTGTTCAAGATTGTCCTTCCATTTATTCAATCCATCCATGAAGTCCTTCATTTGATCTTGAGATCGCCTACCGTCGACCATTGTGGTAGGTTTTGTGGATTTTCAATCCTTCTTTAGTTTCACTTTATTTATAAAATTTGCAAAAATTTAATCAAATTTTGTCAATTTTAGTGACAAAATTGTAAAAAAATATTGCAATATTTTTCAATTTGAAAAATTTGGGGTTTCTTTTTGCAAAAATTCTTTATTTCAACTTATGTGGACCTAAGGTCCCCTTTTTGAATTTGATTTTAAATTTTGGTGGGCTTCAATGACTATGGCAAGAAATTTGAATGTTTTTGGTAAATTTGTTTTGAAATTTTTGTGGGCTCAATGGTTATGATAGTAATTGACGAGCAGTACAAGTGCAAGGTGGAAGTAAAAGGTACAGAGAGCGGGGTAGATCGAAGAGGCAGATGGTGAGCAGATGTGGGGCACACAAGGTGAGGTAGAGTGGAGGGTTATGCGAAAAGGTGAAGGTTGGGTACGCTAAGCGAGCTAAGGTGGATTTGAGACAAGTGTCACATCTAGGAGTGGCTTCAGGTGTGTGAGGATCGGTTGACTAGCATGACCGAAGTCACAATTTGGTATATAAGTCTTTTCCCTTTTAAACCCTTCTATGTCGACTTATTACCGCATGTGGGATAAAATTTTCGAGGCTTTAATTTTTTTTTATGCTTTTTTACCCTTTCACCAGTGTCGAAAAAGTGGGAATGTCATCAAATTTTTCCAGCGCTTATTTAAAATTTATATTATAAAGTATTTTTTATAATTCTTTGTCGTCTTTTCAATGGTTCACCAAAAAACATAGAATTAACGCTGCAAAGATTTTTTTGTGAGTGTTTTGACTGTGTTTTCTCTATCTGGTGCTTTATTAGAGATAAAAATAATATGTGATCTTGTTTTGAGGGCTTTGATCAAGTTATTGGCATGTATATTACTCGTTTATACTATACTAGTTTTAACCTGTGGCATCTACGTTCATTTGCTGGTAGTGCTATAAAGTTTGGTTCTCTTTCTTATTGATGTCTTTAATGGAGTTTGTGTGAGTTGTGGGCCTACTATGGAAAATGTGGGTGGACAGTGTGGATGGAAAACGTATTAAGACGTTGATGATGTTGGTGAACTTGGCAGTGAATGAACAAATATGGTGGGAATTTTTTTTGAAAAAAATGGTGGTGAAAGGTCCTTATGGATCCTGCTCTGATACCAGTTGTTAGGAACCTAGTTCCTAATGATTGGAGATCAATGGAGGAAAGTAGAAAATGAATGCAAATGAATAAAATACAATCACTTTTTATTGAATCACTATTTCAAATGGAGGTCACCCTTCCAAGTTCTCACAAGGAGATATAAATATTTATGTTCTTCGATGCCCAATATCACATTTCATGAATGCATATATAAACCTATATAATTGTCATTATGGTGAAAGGACACAAATGTCCATTAATGAAATGAATTAAATTAATAATAATCAAAGTTAGGATTAGGATCCTAACATACTGCAAGATTCAAGATGAGATTCAATAAGCTTATTTATTATTTTTAGTTTCTTTCAATATTTCTATTTCATTGCATGGTGTTGTATTTCTTCTATCTACAAGATGAATATTAAAATTTATAACTAAAAGAATGACGGGGCACCGGAGTCGCACACTTCGGACAAATTCCAATTAAAATTAAAAAAAAAATTAAACCGCCCGCAGGCTTACAATAGCCGAGTTCGACTCTCTTCTTTCTCTGCTCCTCTTCTCCGTTCTCCGGTCCACCCCCACTAAAACCAAAATTCGGGTTTTTAACGAGGCCCCCGATCCTCTCGGCCATCAATGCCCTGCCTAACAAATCTAACTTTCCCCCCCCTTTTCGGGGTTTTCAAAATTTTGATCATAAATGGGCCATCTGCCCGATCTACTAAGAGCCCTACATTAATGGTCTCCCTGACCTGCACCACCGTCTAAGTCCGGTTGTTCCTCTGCATTGGTCCCCTTCATAATGGCCATTGCCGTGTCTGATTTAATGTTCGTACCTGTTACTTTGCCAACAAAACATAATTACGTGGCCGTGGCCCTCGTCTCATTTTAACACACGTAGCTGTCCGCAAGTAAAACTGGCAATGCCTTCTCTCCGACGTAATAAATTTGGGAACACATGCCCTGCACAATTGTCAAGTTACTCGTGGCCGTCCACGTGTCAAACTCCACCGCTCTCGGCCGTCTGTTTGTTCTCTCTTCGAGCCTTACTTTTTTTTTTTTTTTTTTTTTATTTAACTCCTTTAACTCCCGTGGCTGACCAAGTTGCACCACGTGTCGGCCTTTGGTTGGCCGCGATATCGTGACAGGTCACGAAATCGTGACCTGTCGCGATATCACGACCCCCCACGCCTTCGAACCTTCACAGTCTTCACGAGCCGCGATACCACTACATGTCACGATATCATGACATGTCACGGTATCGCGACCCCCCCATGCCTTCGAACCTCAGTAATCAAAATGGGCCGCAATATCGTGACATGTCACGATATCGTGACATGTCGTGGTATCGCGGCCCCCCATGCCTCAGCCTTTGCTTTACGCAAAGCGTCGCGATATCGCGACGTCGCGATATTGCGACGTCACGATATCGTGACGGTTTTGGCCCTCGCCCACTACTCGCCTTCGGAGTCGCGATATCGCGACATGTCGTGAAATCGCGACATGTCGCAATTTCGCGGCTCCCCTCCCCAACCTGCCTTAAAACACTTCTGCCTTCCCTTTGCTCATAAAACTTTGAAAATAAAACAAGTTCTAGGAACTTAGAAAATTTTAAGAACATTTCTGGAAAATGCAAGATTGCTTCATCCCCACCGGATGCTCCTGCATCAGACACCCCGGGTAAGAAGGAGAAGTGACCTTCACTTCTATGTTGTTCGGGCTGCGTCCCTTGCAATATCTCCGAACATTCATCAACCTTTATATCCGGCTCAAATCCTACTTCTTGGCAAAGTTTTCTGCCCTCTACCAGGCAAATTCTGGCATTACTGCACACCTTCTCATCTTCTGTCTATAATGGTTTCAACTTGTGCCGCATTCCATATTTCACCAAGGAATAAGTATTTGCATGGCCATCATGCATTGCACTTCGATCAAACTGCCAAGGCCTGCCCAATAGCAAATGGCATGCATCCATAGGGAATACATCGCACAAGACTTCATCCTGGTATCTCCCAATCTGGAATGTGACTAAACACTATTCTTGGACCCAAGCTCGGTGGTCCTTCCGCAACCACGCAATCCGGTATGGATGCGGGTGTCTCCTTCTTTCCAACTGCAACTTAGTAACCATCTCCTCAAAAACTAAGTTGTCTGTACTTCCATTGTCGATGATCACATTGCAAACTTTGCCTGCACTTTTGCACCGGGTGCGGAACAGGCTTCTCCTTTGCTCAGACTGGTCTTCTTCCACCAGCATGGTCCTTCTCACAATCATGGCTTCTCCCTTTTCAACTTCTTCAGAATGTTCTGAATCAGCATCTTCAACTACCACAACTACTCTGGTAGGACCCACTGGCCTCTTGTTTGTCCTTTCTCGATGTTGCGGGCACTCAAATGCCCGGTGTCCTTCTTCTCCACAATGGAAACATGTTCCATGAAATATTTCTCTTCCATACCCACGTCCAGATCTACCTCTTCCTCTCGGGTAGTTATTATTCTGAACTTGCAATTTTGGGTCTTCATCTTCTTCTTTCTGACCTCGGCTGCTGCTCTCTTCTTCCTTCTTCTCTTCCTTTCCTTCTTTCTTTCCACCGTTCTTTCCTCTCGGTTCTTTCACTTTCTGCTTGTTGTCAAACCTCCGGTTCAACTTTTCTTCCACCTTTAAAGAAAACTGGTAAGCATCTTCAATGGTGCTTACCCGAACCAAACTCAACTCCTCCTGCACACTCGGTCTCAACCCATTAATGTAACGGGACACCTTTTCTTTGCTGGCTTCTAAGTGTCCTGTTCTGATGGAAATTTTATAAAAATCCTCTATATATTCTTGAACTATTATGTTCATCTGCCTCAAGCTTTGCATTTTACGTAACAGATCCAGCTCATAGTCAACAGGGATGAACTGTCTTTTTAATTTCTCCACCATTCTGTCCCACCTGGTAATCCATTCTTTTCCTCTTCGGTTTCTCTCCAGCTGTACCCCCTTCCACCAAATGCTAGCATGACCCTTCAGTCGGGTCTTAGCAAATATGACCCGGTTAGGGTCTTCAACTTCTTCGTATTCGAAGTATTCTTCTAATTCATTCACCCAGTCTATCAATTCCTCTGGGTTCAAGTTCCCGAAATACGTGGGAACCTCTAACTTCGGCCTCTTCCCGATCTGGGATATGGCCTTGTATAGTCGGGCCTGTGCCGGGTCTACATCTTCCTCCTCTTCTTCAAACTCATTCTCCTCTTCCACCTCATCCTCACTGTCTGCATCCCTTCCCGGTTCACGTCCTCTGCGTAGCTCTTCTTGCAGGGTCTGGACTTGCCGCTGCAAAGCCCGGAAATCTTCCGCTGCCATGCCTCTTCCACCCACCGGGTTTCTTCTCGGAGGCATCTTCACCCAAACTCAAACCCTCCCACACGTCCTGGCACAAACTGCCTCACGGCCGACGGTCTGTTTTTGCACTCAGGAACTCCCGCTCTGATACCACTAACGGGGCACCGGAGTCGCACACTTCGGACAAATTCCAATTAAAATTAAAAAAAAAATTAAACCGCCTGTAGGCTTACAATAGTCGAGTTTGACTCTCTTATTTCTCTGCTCCTCTTCTCCGTTCTCCGGTCCGCCCCCACTAAAACCAAAATTCTGGTTTTTAACGAGGCCCCCGATCCTCTCGGCCATCAATGCCCTGCCTAACAAATCTAACTTTCCCCCCCCTTTTCGGGGTTTTCAAAATTTTGATCATAAATGGGCCATCTGCCCGATCTACTAAGAGCCCTACATTAATGGTCTCCCTGACCTGCACCGCCGTCTAAGTCCGGTTGTTCCTCTGCGTTGGTCTCCTTCATAATGGCCATTGCCATGTATGATTTAATGTCCGTACCTGTTACTTTGCAAACAAAACATAATTACGTGGCCGTGGCCCTCGTCTCATTTTAACACACGTAGCTGTCCACAAGTAAAACTGGCAATGCCTTCTCTCCGACGTAATAAATTTGGGAACACACGCCCTGCACAATTGTCAAGTTACTCGTGGCCGTCCACATGTCAAACTCCGCCGCTCTCGGCCGTCTGTTTGTTCTCTCTTCGAGCCTTACTTTGCTTTTTTTTTTTTTTTTTTTTTTAACTCCTTTAACTCCCGCGGCTGACCAAGTTGCACCACGTGTCGGCCTTTTGTTGGCCGTGATATCGTGACAGGTCGCAAAATCGTGACCTGTCGCAATATCGCGACCCCCCATGCCTTCGGACCTCCGCAGTCTTCGCGAGCCGCGATACCGCTACATGTCGCGATATCGTGACATGTCACGGTATCGCGACCCCCCCATGCCTTCGAACCTCAGTAAACAAAATAGGCCGTGATATCGTGACATGTCACGATATCGCGACATGTCGCAGTATCGCGGCCCCCCGAGCCTCAGCATTTTCTTTGCACAAAACTGTCGCGATATCGCGACGTCGCGATATCGCGGTTTTGGCCCTCGCCCACTACTCGCCTTCGAGTCACGAAATCGTGACATGTCACGATTTCGCGGCTCCCCTCCCCAACCTGTCTTAAAACACTTCTGCCTTCCCTTTGCTCATAAAACTTCGAAAATAAAACAAGTGCTAGGAACTTAGAAAATTTTAAGAACATTTCTAGAAAATGCAAGATTGCTTCATCCCCACCGGATGCTCCTGCATCAAAGAATATCTATTATAATAGCATTGCATGCTAGATCGATTGATAAGTTGAGGTATTTATCAAGTGGCATAACTAGTTTTGGGTGTATACATGGGATTGATCTAGATCCACATGCATCCTTTATAATTGGATCTAAAAACACTTCAAACATTTGTCATAGCTTGACATGTCCTTCATATGGTAGAAGTAGGTTATAGTAGGTTAAAATTATTTAAATAAAAAGAAGAAAAGAAAAATGGGGCAATATGTAAAATATAAACTATAAAAATTAAGTCATCTTATATTTAGTTGAAGAACATGAACTCAAATAATTATAATTATTGATCTTCAAGATAGAGTCAAGGTTCGAATCTTATTAAGATGTATGTGTATAAAGACCAAAATTCTATTATATTAATACTATTATATTTTCTTAAATTTAGTGATAACATACAAGTTTATATCCTATATAATCAACTAAAAGAATTGTAAATTTAAATTATAAATAGTACACCATCTTATCTCTTATTAAATGTCATAAACTCAAATTTTTACAATTACATAATTTCAAGATAAAAATTAAGGTTAAAATCTTCCTAAATGTACATCCACAAATATCAAAAAGTTAATATATAATATCATTATGACTAGTTAAAGTCTTATAATATCAATTAAAAGAATTTTAACTTTTAATACATAATAATAATTATAATTTCTATTATCAATTACATCAGATCCTTTACTAATGGTGTTAGTTGAATTGGTTATATTCCTCAAATTTAAGGACATCAATATTCGAATCTTACCAAATAATCAATTAAAAAATCACCAATCAAACTAAAGTTTTAAAAAATATTGTTAGAAATCAACTTACAATTTAACAAAAATAAATCAATAATGCGAGGTATGATTCATATCCCAATGCTAGAATAATAATAAATGCAAACTTAAATCAATTCAACAATAAATCCTAAGCCACTCAAAGAGGGAAAATTCTCACAACCACTTTGAGAGGGTGAAGTCTCATATGCACACCATGGTGATTTAAATTCAAATTCTTTAACGATAACTATTACAAATTCAACCTATTTGTAGATTAAAAAAATATCAACCCTAATTATAATGTTGAAGGGACAACTAACTAAACCTAAGGCCCAAGATAATAAAAATAATGATAGTCAATATAGCTATATTGGAACCATTACATGGGTCCCCTCAATTTTTTTTTTCCTCAAAGCAAGAAAAGACTATAAAATGCTCTCAAACTTCCATATAGCATCTTCTTCTAGAAGATCTTGCCAGTTAATGATGGTCTCTTGAATTTATTGAAGCTAAGGTGATAAACTCTAGACCATAATATTTCTTCAAAATGAAGAATGATTCCACCTTCTCTATTGAGTATTGGAAAAGGTAAATTTGAAGATTGTATCTCCATGAAATTGACTTGGGTAAGGAATTCCATGTGATTTTAGTTGGAAACCTTTAAGGGAGAGGTTGGATTCCTTGAAGACAAATGACCCTTCCATTATTTATCCATTTGAAATATAATTTTTTAATATTAATAAGCATCACCAAGTTGGGATAGTCGTTGTACTTCTAAAATAACATCTAAACTTGTAGGTTCATGGCAAAGAGATTACCCACCCAAGTATAATAACTCATTTGGATGTTAAATTTAGCCATTTGACCCCAAATTTAAGTAGTACTCTCATTTGAACTTAATACTTGAAATTTATCTTGATTTGAAGTATTGATATGCAAGCCCAAGGAATTAATTATCTTATTTTCTATAAAATTATGATTTCTAGTTGAATCAACTAGCACATTGGCATGTTGTCCTTTATTAAATTCTTGTATCATGATATTGTGGTGATCTTGAATCCCCATTAGCATGTGATCCAAGAGAACCATGGTATAATCCTCCTATTCTATTTAATCTACTTTGGTTGGTTGATCCTGCTATAACGAATGTGCATATTCATATATTATTATGTCTTTATCTTCCAATATAAAGTTACAACATTCTTCATAGGCTTGATATCAAGGAGTATGAGAATGAAATTTGAAATAAAATAAGCCATGAGAATGATCAATATTATTAAAAGAGAAATGAAAGTTGAAGTCTCTTCTATATGGATAACCTGAATCTTGGAGCTTTTGTTTTGCTACCAAAGCTACATGTTGTGCATTATCAAGAGTATAGGGATCATGCATTTCAAATTCCTTTCAAATGTTATTCTTAAAACCATAGTGAAAGGCTAATACAACCACTATTGGATTAATACTTATTTTTAATTTTATTTTTCTCTTTTTCTCTCTTCCTTTTTATTTTTACATTTTTAATAAATTAAGTTATTTATTATTATTATTATTATTATTATTATTATTATTATTATTAATTTTTAAATTTGCTTATTTATAAATTAAAAATGAATGTTGGAAATTGGAGAGGGGTAATGTTTAATGGAAGGTTGGAAATGCATGAGGGCTTAAAAATAAAAAATAAAAATTATGGTAAAATTTATATGATAGGTGAAAGACAAATATTTTTAATAATAGTACAAGATAAGGAATGCATTTTTATTAATAGAAATGGAAATAGATAAAGCCAAACTAGAAAATTAATATATTTAAGGAGGGGGATGTGCAAGATAAAAAATGCACTTTTATTAATAGAAAATGGTAATGGATGAAGATAAGAGTGGAAGGCAAGAAAAAAAAGAATGTATTTTTACTAATAGAAAGGGAAATAGATAAAGCCAAGATGAGCTACACATGGAGTATAAGATACAAGGAGAAATTATAAGGAAGGCGTAAATATTAATATGGTTTAAATATTAATATGCATCAATATTAGATATTAGTACTTACCTGAAAGATTAATGTGTACCAATATTAATATTAACATTGGGAAAATCCTTCTTACAACAAAAACTCTATAGGTTCCAACATGGAAACTTTATATTTTATTATATAATAGTAGGCTCTGAGACCACTTGTTACAAACTAGCTTGTAATTTAATGAAACAAAATCAATAATGCGAGGTATAATCCAAATCCCAATGCCAAAAAATCAATAAATCTAAACTCAAATTAATTCAACAAATCCCAAGCCACTCAAAGAAGGTGGAGTCTCATATGCACACCATGGTATCTTAAATCTAAATTCTTTGATGATACCAACTATTATAAATTTAGATATGCAAATAAATGAACATATAGAGGAGAATAAATATCTACTAGGGTTTGCACATAATACTACCACCATTGCATATAGAAGCCTCAATAAGGTGGAATGGATGTGGATTGTGGGGCTTACATTTGGCTTTATTCATATCCAATACTATTCAAAAAATTATAGGTAATTTCTATTTTTTGTATCTTGTCACATAATCATCATAGTTTAAAACTACTTTCTTCCTATCCATGGTTACTGGTGAGGGCCATCCTTCTATCCCCTTATTCCAAGTGGTCCTTTGCATACATAGTGAGGAAGATACAAGAAGATGAGTATGAATATTTGAGCAGTGATGCCTTAAAATCCATTTTCTCTATTGTAGCCAAGAAGCCAATGGATAAAGACTTCATGTCCAAAGTTAATGGTTCTCTTATCCAAGCTACCCATCATCCCAAACTTGTTATTGAAAAAAATTTTGTAGCCAGAAATATTTTGTATAGGAGTAACCATATAGGTTTATTGGCATGATACCATCTCTAGGGTTTATAACCTCATCAATTCAAAAGAACTGGAAGCCTTTAGGGGAAATTTCAATATTCCTTATTAGTAGTGGATATTATATATTGAGTTTCTCTTCATGAGAAGACAAGTAAAACACTTATGAATAAGGGAAGAGAAGATATAAAAAATCAATTCTTTTTGTGTAGCCCTAGAAGGTAGAATTTGATCCAAGAATGGAACCCACTACAATGGTTTTTTGGGTTTTATTATATGCTCTACCAATGAAATATTGGTGCAAACTAGTTTTTGAAATATTGGGTAATTTCTTGGGATGTTATCTAGGAGTAGCTAGAGATATGATGATGGGAGCTTTAGCCATTTATGCTTGAATCTATGTTGATATGGATCTTAATCACCCACTATCAACTAAAATAGAAGTATATATGGAGGAATTGACTTGCATCCAACAAATAGACTATGAAGCAATCCCATTTGGATGTAATATTTATCATAAGAATGAAAATATTGCTTTATTGTAACATAATAATATATAAAAGGAGCCCATACCATAGAAGGTTAATAGTAATTACAAGAGGATTCTTGAGAAGAAGGTAGAAGCTTAGCCCACAACCTCAAGCCTAAATACACTAGAAGAGGGTTTTGAAGCACCTAAGAGAAAGAAAAAGCAAAATAAGGTGGCACAATCAAACCAAATATAATATAAAAACCTAAATAGGTATGAAATTATTAATAACCTAATGGACATGGAAAATTATATAACTGTAATGGGGAACCACAAGGGGAAAATTTGCCCTCTAAAAATTTAGTATTCTAACCTATGATAACTCAACCAGTGTTGGAAACCAATATTCAATCCATCCCAAACCATATAGCCATAACAACTTTAGAGGACCTCAACCTTGCTATGGTATTAGTTGATAGAGATGTCTAACTAAAAGATAGAAATAAATATAGAGGGAAGCCTACTCCTGAAATTCAACAAGTAGAGAAATTATTCAAAAAATCCCAAGCCAAGAGTATGGGATGAAATCAAACTAGGAGTTATTGACAATGGAGGGGGACCATCTAGTAAACAAGGGAAGAGTAAAGTAGATTTATACTTACTGGGTTCCAAATTCCCAATGATTGTACAATCATGGAATATTAGAGGTTTAAATAGTAAGTCTCATCAAATTTTTGTTCATAGGTTAATTTAAAGTTATCAATAAGATCTTATTCTCCTTCAAGAGATAAAATATTCAATACAGGTTATGGATAGAATAACCAAGAAAATATGGAGATATATAGAGCATATGTAGAGCATGGTTGTAGTGTTCCAGGGTGCTCAAGGGCTATAATGACTTTGTGGAATTATTTGAATTGGATAATTGTTAATCATGTTGCAGGAAAGGGGTTTCATACATATCTCTTCAAGAGTAATATTTTAGAACTTTTATTGATTTCAAAATTCTATGGTTCAAATTTTTTTGGAGAGCAATATCTCTAATGGATAGTTTAACAAGCAATTAGGATAGGAAAGGAAGAGGTGAATTGGATAGTGGTTGGTGAATTTAATGCTAAGATTTTAACTAGGGATAAAGATGAAGAACACAAGCTTATACTGAGAGGGGGGTGAACAGTATAAGACCACTTTTTACTTTTCTTTCCCAATCAATATTATGCAATGTATAGATAGCAATATCAATAGCAGTAATCAAAGCAATGCACAAATCACCACACACAATAGAGACACCAAATTTACGTGGTTCACCCAATGTGGGCTACTCCACGGGAGAAAATATTTCACTAAAATTTTCTCAATCAATCTCTTGGGAATCCTTTCCCTATTACAATATTTATGGATCTCTATCCAAAGGAGACACCAATCCCCTAATCAAGTTCATGGATCTCTATCCATAGGAGAACTCCTTTCTCCTAAGCTCTAACTGGTGATCTTCTAGAAGAACTACTGCCCCCACTACTCTGGCTAATGGATCTCTATCCACTGAAGACACCTATCCTCACTGCCCTAGCTAATGGATCTCTATCCACTAGAGACTATCATCCTCTATACTCTATCACCTTCAAATATCTATCTCAAATCTATACTAAACACAATCCTTATTCTAGCACAAATTTCTCAATTTTCTTAAAATTCTAATTTTCCTCAAATCTACACTAAACACAGTCCTTCGGTCTAGCACAAATCTATCCTCAATATCTATCCTCTGATCTGCACTAAACATAGTCCTTCGATCTAGCACAAATCTATCCTCAATATCTATCCTCAAGCCTTAACTCAAAGCTTGACTAAATCTCAAATCAACTCTACTGGATCTACCCCAAACCTTAACTCAAGGTTTGAACAAATCAATCAATCAACTCTTCTCACAAGCCTTCTCAAAGACTTGTCTCAAATCTGCTCAACAAGTCCTCACTAGAACTTGTCCAAATCTACTCAATAAGTCCTCACTAGAACTTATCCAATTCTGCTCTCAATCTGTATTGTAAGCTTCCACAAAAGCTCACACAAATCTATCCACAAGTCTTCTCAAAGACTTACCTCAAATCTGCTCAACAAGTCCACACTAGAACTTGTCCAAATCTCATAGAAACATAAAGAGAATTGTTAGAGACTCAATATGCTTCACATTCATCACAATGCTTAATCACTTTCAATCACTCTCTTAGAAACATATAGAGAATTGTTAGAGACTCAATATGCTTCACATTCACCTCAATACTCAATCACTTTCAATCACTCTCTTAGAAACATATAGAGAATTGTTAGAGACTCAATATGCTTCACATTCACCTCAATACTCAATCACTTTCAATCACTCTCTTATCACATAAACATATAGAGAATTGTTAGAGACTCAATATGTTTCACACTCATCAATACTCAACCTCTTTCTCAAATCAATTTAGAATATAGAATAATTTGTTTCACAGAACTTGAACAATCACTTCACACATTCACTTGACTAGGCTCAACCAACTCTACTCAACCAATCACTCAATGAAATGATCCTTGCTCACAAACCCTAGTCCAAGCATATGAATACTCACTCAAATATTTCCAACAATGCTTTATCAATCAATCTCACATAACAATGATACTCATGTTCTTTCCAAACCCTAGTTCAAGTTCTTCACTCAACAACTCACTTCAACAACAATGCTTATAAGACAATCTTCACATAACAATGATACTCATGTTCTTTGCAAACCCTAGTTCAAGTTCTTCACTCAACTCAAACACTTCAACAACAATGCTTATAAAACAAGGTTTTATCAACAACTCTTAATTCTAGAAAACCTTGAAGCATTAATTCAAAACACTCTCAACAATGCAAACCAAACAATCCTTTTCACTCCAACTTTCCATTCACAATTTTCAACAATCACTCACTAGGAAGAATATGCCCATACCTTTTGTTGGATGTAGAAGTGCCTTTAGAAAACCTGTCTTAATCACAATTTCTTCTTTCCAATTCCAATGGTTAAACACAACAATATCACTTCAACACTTTCCAAAAATATTCCTTGGACATAAAACAATCACAACTCAATTTATGCCTTATTGCTCCCTTTTAAAATTAACACTCATCATAACATACATAAAGATAATTTCCTTGATACACCTTATAAACTCCAACTTAAAATAATATCCAACACCATAAAAATATCAACCAAACACCTTACAATATTTTCAAAACATTTGAGCAAACAACATTAAAAATTTAATTTTGCAAAAACCCTTATAACTCCTTTAGCAACCTTAGAACCAATTTAAATATGCAAAAATTAATTTTTAAATGCCCAAACTATATTCCCAAAATTTTTGGTGACCAATTTACAAGCATACCTCTTTCTTCCCCAAAAGGGGATTCGACGAGATTCGATCCATCGTCTCCTCTATCCTAAGCACCTTAGCGCTTGGGAGCCCACCACGTGGGCTACGAATGCCCACGTGAAGGAAGGTAGAACCCCTTCCTCTTATGCCTCCACTCATCATCTATTTCTCATGAAACTTGCACACCCTTTCCTTGCTTTGGACGCAGCACAATTCGTAAGGCTCACAATTCTAAAGCTCACAATAATAATCGAAGGCATGGTAAGGTTTGGTAGGGTGGGAGTTCCCCCCTTATATACATGTTTTTAATTTCTCCTCACATCGACGATGCTTTATTCGAAATCAAATTTTGAATATTAAATTTGATAACCCACCTTAGGGTTATTTAACCTTAGCTTAAATTAATTTATAATTAATAATTAAATTAATTAATAATTAATTTAAATAACTTTATAAGTTAAGTAAATTAACTAATAAATTAATTTATAATTAATTTTAAACTTCCTTTGCATAATATTATAAAATAATATTATAATATTATTTATTTGGGCTTTTTCTTGCACTTTGGACCTCATCTGACTTCCTTGAACCGGATCTTGAAACTAAAACCGAAACGGATGCTGCCAACTAAAACTGCCACTAACTGGTGCTGAAATTTCGACATCAATGACAACTCACTCTTGACATCAATGACAACTTATCACTCAAAATGTCCAACAATCTCCCCCTTTGTCATTGATGGCAACCCAAATTCTTTTTACCAAATCTTGACCTTTTTCCTGTTCTGCTCCCCCTGGGAAACTGCTCCCCTGACTCAATGCTTTCTCCTTAAACCAAATATCTCCCCCTTTGACATCAATGGCAAAGGGTCACCTTTGGGGCTCGGGGCTAAGAATGAATCTCTTAGCTTAGCCCCTCCCCCACCTCCTCTTGAGGTGGTTAATTCTAGGGTGGGAGTATTTCTACTCCCAACAAGCACTGGTCTTTACCTTTATCCTCTTTCCTTATCATTTTATTTCTTTGACTATTCTGTTCTTTCTGTTCATGTCCACATTCCTGTTCCTATTTATATCCATATCCATATTCCTGTTCTTGTTCCTATTCTTGTTCTTATCCATATTCCTGTTTCTATTCCTGTCCATGCCCATATTCCTGTTCTTTTTCTGTTCATGCTTGATTCTGGAATGTCTGCTCTACACCATTTTGTTGTATGTCCATCATTATTGCACTTATAACACTTAATGTTATTATTCCTTGGAGGTGCAAATGTCTTAGGATTTCTCCTAGTGAAGCCATATCCTTTTCTATCATGAACCCTGCAATCCATTGCCTTGTGACCAAACTGATTACATGAGTAGCAATACCCATGGAAAAGCTGCCTATTTTTGAAATTCCCATTTTCCTGTCTTTCATGTGTCCTGCACTGTGAAGCCATGTGTCCAAACTTGTGACATGAGAAACACCTTCCATTGAAATTTCCTTGTCTTGACCTCATTGGTCTCTTAGTCTCTCTTAACCTATTCTGATTGTTGTTCCATCTGTTTCTTCTTTGTGCATTGTTCCTTTCCTTGTTGAAATTTCTGTTATCCAACTCATCCTCAGATGTCTCACTTTCTCTTACATTGTCTTCTTCTAAAGTTTCTTCTTCTTAGAACTTGAGGTTGACTCTTCTTCTTGTTTCTTTTGAGCCTGTTCAAAACCAAGACCTATTTTGTTTGTTGACCTTCTTTGTACTTTGATCATCTTATCCACAACCTTTGAGCTCTTTCCAAACTTGTGTAGCTTATCCTCATATTTTTCTAAATCTTCCCTTAGTAGAGCTACTTCTTGTTCTAACCTTTCACATTCTAAGACCTTTGCTTCTAACTTATCCTTGAACTTCTTTGTCTTAGCCATTGACTTGTTTAGATCCTCTATAAGATTTCTTCTCTCTTCATCACATTCTTGAAACTGAAACTCAAGTTTAGAGTTTTGCTTTCTTACCTTCTTTATTGTGTCAAGAGCATAAATAAGTTCTGCCTTAAGATCAAATCCTTCTTTATCTGATTCTTCCTCTATTTGTTTGCCTTTGTCTACATCTTCATCTTTTGACTTGTCTACTATAGGATCACCTTCTTCTTCTTCTAGTGCCATTAGAAGATTTTCTTCTGGTCCTTCAAGTGCATCCTCATATTCATCATCACTGAAACTATAACCATTCCTTGTACAACTATCTTCAAGATGTCCAAAGTTACCACATCTAAAACACTTGAGAATTATTGGTGACCTTTTCTTGACTTCTTCTTTTTCTTCAATCATAAATAGGACTTCATCTCTATCATTATCTGAAAAACTAGCATCACTATCACTTGAGTACTTACTTGCCTTGTCTGCATAGTAGCTCCTCTTTTGTCTTTGAAAGAACTTCTTCCCTTGTCTGCTTTGTCCATCCTTACCTTTCTTTTGGTACCTGTATTTTTTTGATTCCCTATTCCTGTGATCCTATTTTTCTTCATCATTGTTATTTTTAGCTTCTTGAAAATCAGTTGCATAGTGACCATACTTTCCACAATTGAAACATCTAACAAATTTTACATCTTTGAATTTTCTTGAATCCTTGTTCCTTCTGCCATAATTTGCTTCTTCATCACTGGATGACTCATTGCTTGATTCTGACTTCTTACCCTTTGTCTTCTTAATTGCTTTGAAGGTTGCTTCCTTCTGGGGATTAGGTTCTTTTGTTCTTAACTCAAAAGTTGTAAGAATACCAAGCAACATATCTCTTGTCAAAGAATCACCATCCTTTGCTTCTTCTATAGCTAAAATATTTTCACTAAACCTTGTTGGAAGAGACCTTAAGATCTTATCACAAACATCCGATTCATCCACATTAAGTCCAAGTCCTTGCATAGCATTAACAACCTCATCTACCCGAAGTAGATAAGAACTAATGTCTTCCTCATTCTTCATTCTTAATTCTTCAAATTGTCCTTTGAGATTTCGTATCTTTGCCTTTTTGACACTTTTATCTCCTTCATATATGCTTTGCAACTTATCCCAAATTCCTTTTGCATATTTACAATGCATAACTTTTATTGATTATGTTCTATGCAAACCTCTCAAAAGTGCATTCATTGCTTTTGAATTGTAATGTTGTAGAAGCTTACCTTCCTTATCTATAGGTGGATCAACTGGTGGTATGTATCCATTTTCAACTACTTCCCAAATTTCATTGCCAAGTGCCATCAGGTGAACCTTCATTCTCATACTCCAATATATGTAGTCACTTCCATCAAATATTGGTGTTGAATTATCTGAGGACACATTCTTGGAATCCATTGTGTTCTTGAAAGATTTTCCTTCAAGTTGTTAAACTCTTTCGAAGGAACCCACTCTAATACCAATTGAAGAACACAAGCTTATATTGAGAGGGGGGTGAACAGTATAAGACCACTTTTTACTTTTCTTTCCCAATCAATATTATGCAATGTATAGATAGCAATATCAATAATAATAATCAAAGCAATGCACAAATCACCACACACAATAGAGACACCAAATTTACATGGTTCACCCAATGTGGGCTACTCCACGAAGAAAATATTTCACTAAAATTTTCTCAATCAATATCTTGGGAATCCTTTCCCTATTACAATGTTTATGGATCTCTATCCAAAGGAGACACCAATCCCCTAATCAAGTTCATGGATCTCTATCCATAGGAGAACTCCTTTCTCCTAAGCTCTGACTGGTGATCTTCTAGAAGAACTATTACCCCCACTACTCTGGCTAATGGATCTCTATCCACTGAAGACACCTATCCTCACTACCCTAGCTAATGGATCTCTATCCACTGGAGACTATCATCCTCTATACTCTATCACCTTCAAAGCTCTATCTCAAATCTATACTAAACATAGTCCTTCGGTCTAGCACAAATCTGCTCAATATCTATCCTCTGTCTAGCACTAAACCTATCCTCAAATATGCACAAATCTATCCTTAAATCTGCACTAAACATAGTCCTTCGGTCTAGCACAAATCTATCCTCAATATCTATCCTCTGATCTGCACTAAACATAGTCCTTCAGTCTAGCACAAATCTATCCTCAATATCTATCCTCAAGCCTTAACTCAAAGCTTGACTCAATCTCAAATCAACTCTGTTGGATCTACCCCAAACCTTAACTCAAGGTTTGAACAAATCAATCAATCAACTCTACTCACAAGCCTTCTCAAAGACTTGTCTCAAATATGCTCAACAAGTCCTCACTAGAACTTGTCCAAATCTTCTCAATAAGTCCTCACTAGAACTTATCCAATTCTGCTCTCAATATGTATTGTAAGCTTCCATAAAATCTCACACAAATCTGTCCACAAGTCTTCTCAAAGACTTACCTCAAATCTGCTCAACAAGTCCTCACTAGAACTTGTCCAAATCTCATAGAAACATAAAGAGAATTGTTAGAGACTCAATATGCTTCACATTCATCACAATGCTTAATCACTTTCAATCACTCTCTTAGAAACATATAGAGAATTTTTAGAGACTCAATATGCTTCACATTCACCTCAATACTCAATCACTTTCAATCACTCTCTTAGAAACATATAGAGAATTGTTAGAGACTCAATATGCTTCACATTCACCTCAATACTCAATCACTTTCAATCACTCTCTTATCATATAAACATATAGAGAATTGTTAGAGACTCAATATGTTTCACACTCATCAATACTCAACCTCTTTCTCAAATCAATTCAGAATATAGAATAATTTGTTTCATAGAACTTGAACAATCACTTCACACATTCACTTGACTAGGCTCAACCAACTCTACTCAACCAATCACTCAATGAAATGATCCTTGCTCACAAACCCTAGTCCAAGCATATGAATACTCACTCAAAATATTTCCAACAATGCTTTATCAATCAATCTCACATAACAATGATACTCATGTTCTTTCCAAACCCTAGTTCAAGTTCTTCACTCAACAACTCACTTCAACAACAATGCTTATAAGACAATATTCACATAAAAATGATACTCATGTTCTTTGCAAACCCTAGTTCAAGTTCTTCACTCAACTCAAACACTTCAACAACAATGCTTATAAAACAAGGTTTTATCAACAACTCTTAATTCCATAAAACCTTGAAGCATTAATTCAAAACACTCTCAACAATGCAAACCAAACAATCCTTTTCACTCCAACTTTCCATTCACAATTTTCAACAATCACTCACTAGGAAGAATATGCCCATACCTTTTGTTGGATGTAGAAGTGCCTTTAGAAACCTTGTCTTAATCACAATTTCTTCTTTCCAATTCCAATGGTTAAACACAACAATATCACTTCAACACTTTCCAAAAATATTCCTTGGACATAAAACAATCACAACTCAATTTATGCCTTATTGCTCCCTTTTAAAATTAACACTCATCATAACATACATAAAGATAATTTCCTTGATACACCTTATAAACTCCAACTTAAAATAATATCCAACACCATAAAAATATCAACCAAACACCTTACAATATTTTCAAAACATTTGAGCAAACAACATTAAAAATTTAATTTTGCAAAAACCCTTATAACTCCTTTAGCAACCTTAGAACCAATTTAAATATGCAAAAATTAATTTTTAAATGCCCAAACTATATTCCCAAAATTTTTGACGACCAATTTACAAGCATACCTCTTTCTTCCCCAAAAGGGGATTCGACGAGATTCGATCCATCGTCTCCTCTATCCTAAGCGCCTTAGCGCTTGGGAGCCCACCGCATGGGCTACGAATGCCCATGTGAAGGAAGGTAGAACCCCTTCCTCTTATGCCTCCACTCATCATCTATTTCTCATGAAACTTGCACACCCTTTCCTTGCTTTGGACGCAATGCAATTCGTAAGGCTCACAATTCTAAAGCTCGCAATAATAATCGAAGGCATGGTAAGGTTTGGTAGGGTGGGAGTTCCCCCCTTATATACACGTTTTTAATTTCTCCTCACGTCGGCGGTGCTTTATTCGAAATCGAATTTCGAATATTAAATTTGATAACCCACCTTAGGGTTATTTAACCTTAGCTTAAATTAATTTATAATTAATAATTAAATTAATTAATAATTAATTTAAATAACTTTATAAGTTAAGTAAATTAACTAATAAATTAATTTATAATTAATTTTAAACTTCCTTTGCATAATATTATAAAATAATATTATAATATTATTTATTTGGGCTTTTTCTTGCACTTTGGACCTCATCTGACTTCCTTGAACCGGATCTTGAAACTGAAACCGAAATGGATGTTGCCAACTGAAACTGCCACTGACTAGTGCTGAAAGTTCGACATCAATGACAACTCACTCTTGACATCAATGACAACTTATCACTCAAAATGTATTGCACAAGAAGAGGGTATCCCATCTTTGGATCATAGGGATAAATTTATGATCTTAAGAAGAGGTAAATTTGATTGATGTCCAGTGTGCAAGGCCTTCTTAAACTTGGAAAAAAAAACAAGAAGGGTTGGAAAATAGGAAGGTAAAGCTAGATATATTCTCGGTGTTTGAAGAAGTTTTTATAATATGGTCACCTAAATTGGAAATTTTCAATCATACACAATTAGACCACTTTCTAATTCTCTTGGAATAAGATATGGACCATAAATATTTCTCTAAACCATTTCTATTTGTGAATTTTTGGCTAGAAAATGATATTAGGAATAAAATACTAGATTGGTGGGAGGAGGGACACCCTTCTCATAGGATAAATTGTTTTAGAATATTTAAAAAACTCCAACGTGTGAAATATCAACTAAAATCTAGAAAAGAAACACTAAATTAGACTTTTAGATTCATAAATTTCCACTAGTTACAAGGATGGAGGAGATAGCCACACTCTTTTAGAATAAAAAAAATATAGAAGAATTGAAACAAGAAGATGAACTAGTCAAAAAAAATTTAGAGAGTGTACATGAAAAATAAAAGATCTATTGGACATAAAGAGCCAAAAATTCTTGGCTATTGGAGGGTGACTAAAGTACTAAGTTCTTCTATCATTTGAGGTCAACAAGAAGATACTCCAACACACTATCCAAACTAAAATACCTCCATAATGATGTGATGGACACTATCATATGTATGCAATAAGCTAAAAATTTCTATTTTGAAAATATTTTCTTTGCTTCTACCCATCCTAATATTGTAGTAAAACAAGTGTAATGACCCAAAAACACACAAACAAAAACATACAAAAATAGAAAAAATTTTTTTTTTCCTAAGGAGAGAGACTCATGAACCCTTCATGAACCCCTAACCCAACCTAGTATTTACCTAAAATTTAAATCCCCTAAGTTTTCCTGAAAGCTACATCTCATGAGGTACCCTAACACAAATCCCCTTTGTGTAGGCGTAACATGTGTTATTGCAAACAAGTCTATCTATCTCATCACTCTTGATGAGTTAGACTTATCACCCTCAGTCAATCGAAGGTATACATGCATCACCATACCATACACAAGCCATTATGTGTAGGTATGCTATGAGTATTGCGAGTTAAGCTATCCATATCGTCTACCTAATGAGCTATCTTAACTCAGATGTAGTCTCTCCACAACTTAGTATTTTATCTCCCTAAGGGGGTCTCAATTCCCTTAGGTCTCCTATGTTCACCCTAAGGGGTTTTCAATTCCCTTAGGTCACCTATGTTCACCCTAAGGGGTTTTCAATTCCCTTAGGTCACCTCTGAGTTCACCCTAGAACTCTACTCTTGATTTTATCATTCCAATCAAACAAGAATACACCTAGATTTTAAAACAAACAAAGCATAATCACTAAGCATCCAGAAAATAAAATAAGGATTAATACTAAAAGAGAATATCATCAAAGAATAGAGAATCATACACATATTAAATCCAAGTACAATATTAAAGTAAAAGTACCTTCTCTAAACCAATAACCAGTTATTGCATTAAATCTTGCATGGTAAGTCCTTCTTACTCTAAATATTATTACCATCAACATTAGGGATATCTCCCCACAATTCTAGTCTACTTGAGCATAAGTAAATCAATATAAAATACAATTACCTAATCTTTGGTTCCATTGAACTCCTCACTTCTCCTTGCTTCCCATTGGTTCTTTGAGGGTAGTAGGGGATCAGGATACTCATGGTTCAAGATAGGCATGCCTCTAAATGCATCTATTCATTTACTTTTCCAAATTGCAACTATACAAAATTTAATTAAGTTTCCAACCATCTAATGCATAATGGATTTTATAAAATATCCTTTACTTTTATTTTCACCTCTCATGTTCTCTTAGAGAGTCATCCAACATGTGCTACTTAGTTCAAGGTCTCACTTCAATCAAATTTGTTCATGTTTAAAGCATTAAAGTCCCATACCTTTAACCTCTAAAATAAGTCCTTCATTCATTCCCTAAATCAAAGCCCCATAACTTTAATTCAAAGAATAAATCTAATCATCCATTTAATTCACATAAGCTCAATCAAATCTAATCATGTTTTAAAGCATTAAAGTCCCATACCTTTAACCTCTAAAACAAATCCTTCATTCATTCCCTAAATCAAAGCCCCATAACTTTAATTCAAAGAATAAATCTAATCATCCATTTAATTCACATAATCTTTGTCATCAATTCTATAACATAATTATGTTTCCTTATGAAGCACTCTTAAATAAAGTCTACATCATAGACTTACTAATCAAATATTTACAACCTTAATGAAAGATTCATAATCTCAATTAAATATTCTTAACCTTATCCAAAGATTCACTACTTTAGTTAAAAAATAGCCTCTTCATGATCTTACTAAGCAAAGGTCTTACTTTAATTAAAGTCACATAGTTTATATCTTATTAATTAAAGGTCATACTTTAATTACAAACTCCTAAGATAATTCATAACAATCAAAGGTCTGTTTTAATTAAAGACTCATAAGATATTTCATAAAAATCAAAGGTCTACTTTAATATTTATCTCATAAGATATTTCATAATAATTAAAGGTTTGCTTTAATATTTATCTCATAATATATTTCATAATAATTAAAGGTCTGCTTTAATATTTATCTCATAAGATATTTCATAATATTTAAAGGTCTCTTTAATATTTATCTCATAAGATATTTCACAATAATTAAAGGTCTGATTTAATATTTATTCTTATAAGGTTCACCTTACTATAATCTAGGACCTTAGATTACTATGAAATCATGGCGGATGCAAAATAGCTTCGGTAGGGAGGTCAAATGATGACTACCTTGGAGTTCAAGGAGGGTACAACCAGATGCTCTCCACTCTGCCCAGGGTTTCATTAAACACAGGTGCTTTCACATACGCACGATGGCCTTCCTAGCCATGGTGCTTCCACACTCACATAGTGGGAAAATACAACGCTCTCATAACTGGTCTTCTAGATATGCTTCCTCACATAGTGGTAAGATATTTCCATAAACACTTGGTGGCTCTTCTAGACATGATGCTTCCTCACATAGTGGGAAGATACAACGTTTCCATAAACACTTGGTGGCTCTTCTAGACATGATGCTTCCTCACACAGTGGGAAGATACAATGTTTCCATAAATACTTGGTGGCTCTTCTAGACATGATGCTTCCTCACATAGTGGAAAATACAATGCTCTCAAAAATACTTGGATGGCTCTTCTAGACAATGTTTCCTCACATAGGGAAAATACAAAGAGGCACTTATTTTTTTTTATAAACACCAAGAAGTTAAAATATGCCTTCCTAAAGCTTTAGACTATGGTGAGGCTAAACTTCCATAAATGTAAAACAACAAGGATGCTCACAGGATGCCCAAACCCACAATAGATTTCTTCCTATGTTTTAATTAAAACATCAAGGATTCAAACCTTTGGAGGAAATTAACACACTACAAGGGGTTTTAACTAGGTTCCATACTTATTCTCACGTCATACAAAAGCATGCAATGGTAAAGCTTAGAAACCTCCAACCTTAGTACTCCTGCATGCTAGAAACTGGTGGCTCCTTTGTCACTTCCCTCCTTTGCTCATTGTGCGCTCCTCTGTCTCCTCCCATTTTCCTCTACCTCCTCTTGGTTCTTCCTCCTCTATTTTTCCTTCCTTACCTTACGTACCCTTCCTCCTAGGTGGCCCATCTGCGCCCTCATCTCTCGAAATTCGAGCCATCCTCGAGCCTCTTTTCCTTCAATGCTATCATCCCTCATCTCACCTCACTCTGGTGGCACGCATTCTCCTATCCCTTATTTCCATTTTGGAAATTAATAGAGCCCCAAGGTCATTTACGTAGGTTGCACTCTATATAGGGGAAAAAGACATTTAAATTATTTTAAATGAAAGTAGTACCTTTTCAAATAAAATATCCCTTATGATATTTTATTTCCATTTAAAATATATTACTTTTATTTAAAACAATTACCCTAATTGTTTTTTTTTTTAAATAAAATATTTCTATTTATTATTGAATGGATTTCTTTTTTTTCATTTATTTCATTTCATTAAAGTTTATTAATGAATTTGCAATATCATTAAAATAAACTTCTTTAATTACTTTAAATGAATTTTCATTTATCACTAAGATAAAGTTTATTAATGAGTTTAAATGAATTCACATCATCATTTAATCAAAACCTCATTAATTAGTTTAAATGCACCTTCAATTATCATTTAAACTTAATTCCCTTTTTCTTCATAAAAAATGATGCTCACTTAACATTTCAAAATAACAATTTACTTTATGCAACTACATGCATTTTGCAGTTGTTCTACTATTGAAATTCCAACATTATGATACCCAAGTCATGATGCAGAAAAGAGCAATCAAGTTTACAAAACAACAAAGAGGGAATATTTCCATCAACCCAATCACCCATCTCAGCCAAATATTTTATGATAGCTACTAGGCTATCAACTAAGGCTCAAGGTGATCAGTCATTGATGATTATCCCTTCCAAAAATGCATGCCTATATGAAGGTATCTATCCATGTTACCTTCGAGTACCTTAATCATCATTTCCCCTGATCTTAAGTACCCTCATTTCTGGTGGATGTTTCTACCTTCTCCACCTATGAGTGTACCTGATCCTGCACACTTGGAAATATGTTAGCAATAACATGCCCTTCTAAATCAACTAAACATCATATAGTTGGTTCAATTGTTCAAACTAGGTATCACCACATCATAGGTTAATACATTGTTTCTTTGTGCCAAATAGTCCGCTAGGGAGGGTCATGACATCCTCCCCCACTAGAATTAAACATCATCCTTGGTGTTTCTAGTTTCTTTGGTTTTTGATAAAAAAATAAAAATTATTACATTATATAGCTTCAAACAAAAAGGGAAAATATTTTTGCATAACCTCCACTTTCTCCCAAGTGGCATTTTTCTCAGATAATTGGTCCCACTGGACCTTACATTGTTCAAGAGTCTAATTCCGCATGGACTTAGAATGAAACTCGAGAATCTTCATCGATAGTACTTCAATGGCTTTTAGATTTGCCATCTACAAATTAGAAACATCCCACACATGTTCAGGGTTCAGCAACATATTTCCTAAGCAAGGATATGTGGAAAGTGTCATGGATTTTGGATAGATTAGGTGGTAATGCAAGTCGGTATGCAACCGAACTGATATTTTCCATGATTTCAAAGGGTCCCACAAAATATGGATCCAACTTCATGGATTTAATAGCACTCTTCTTCGGCTTAACCCTTAAGAACACCTTATCTCCAATAGAATACTCTCTTGGAGTCCTTTTTAGATCTGCATAACTCTTCTGCCTATCCACAACCTCCTTAAGCCTTTGCCTAATTTCCTTTAGTTGATCTTCCATCACCTTGACCATTTTTGGCCCAATCACAACTCGATCTTCTAGGTTATCCCAAGATAATGGTGTTCTACACTTTCGCCCATACAAGGCATCGAAAGGTGCCATTCCTAGTGAGGAGTGATGTCCATTATTGTAGGTGAATTCTACCAAAGGTAGACAATATTCCCAATGAGACTTGTGATCCATGCAGTACATGCGGAGCATGTCTTCTAGAACTTGGTTTACCCACTCTATTTGGCCATCAGTTTTAGGGTGGTATGCTGAACTCATATTCAGTTTCGTACCAACTGCACTATGAAGGGATTTCCAAAATTTATAAGTGAATTTGGAGTCTCTATCTGAGATAATTACCTCAAGAAATCCATGCAATCAGAATACCTCTTTGATGAATCTTCTAGCTACCACCTGAGCATCATCCTTAGTATTCCCCGGTATGAAATGAGCAACCTTAGTCAGTTTGTCGACCACTACAAATATGGCATCATGTTGGTACCGAGTTTTGGGTAAACCCACTATAAAATCCATGGATATAACCTACCATTTTTGCATAGGTATCTCATGCAAATATAGTTTTCCTATAGGATGCTGGCATTCTACCTTAACCTTCTGATATTCGAGGCATCGAGCAACAAAATCCATGATATCCTTCTTCATTCCTACCCAAAAGAAGGTTCTTTTCATGTTTTCTCGCATTTTGGCTCCTCCCGGGTGAGCAGAATAAGGAGATCTATGGGCTTCTTGCATTATCAAGTTCCTTAAATCACCCATATTTGGTATGATGACCCTTCCCTTATAACACAAAAAGTCATATTTCATACTAAATTCCTTATTTCCTTCAGGATCTCTGTTCATCTTAACTCGAATTTCCTGGCAGTACTCATCCCGAGATTGCTCCTGTCTCACTCGATCCATAAGGTCCATGTGAATTTTAGTTATGGCTGCTATATATTTTCTCCTACTTAAAGCATCAACTACTTTATTCTCCTTCCCTTTTATGTATTCAATCTCAAAATCATACTCAGCGAGAAATTCCACCCATCTTCTCTATCTCGCATTGAGTATTGGTTGGGTGAATATATACCGTAGACTTTGATGGTCAGTATTTAACTCAAAGGGTCTTCCCACCAAGTAGTGGCGCCAAACCTTTAAAGCATGCACCACTACAGCTAATTCTAGATCATGCGTAGCATAATTAACTTCATGCTTTTTGAGCTTCCTTGAAGTATATGCCACTACTGACTCTTCTTGTGAGAGTACCCCTCCTAATCCTTCTATTGATGCATCTGTGCATACTAAAAAGTCCCCTTGTGGATCGGGAACCTTTAGTATTGGTGTGGTAGTAAGCTTATGCTTTAGTAGTACAAAGGCAGCCTCACACCTTTCTGACCACTTGAATTCCTTTCCCTTCTTCTGAAGGTTAGTTATGGGTCCCACAATTTTGGAGTAATCCTTTATATAACGTCTATAGTAGCCCGTTAACCCCATGAAGCTTCGCACTTCAGTCACATTAGTAGGGGGTGGCCAATTTAGGATAGCCTCTATCTTCTTCGAATCCACAACAATTCCTTTTTCTGATATTATGTGTCCAAGGTATCGTACCTCTGGAACATAGAATTCACTCTTAGCCAGATTTCCATAAAGTTGGTTTTCCCTTAGCAATTCTAACATGATCCTAAGATGTTTATCGTGCTCTTCTCTATCTCGAGAGTATATTAGGATATCATCTAGGAATACCAAGACAAACTGGTCCAAGTGCTTCCTGAGCACACTGTTCATTAAGTTCATGAAAGCAGTTGGGGCATTAGTTAGTCCAAAGGGTAGGACCGTAAACTCATAATGCCCATACCTAGTCTTAAATGTCATCTTGTGAGTGTCCTCCTCATGAATTCTTAACTGGTGATACCCTGATCTTAGATCGATCTTAGTAAACACCTTGGCATATTTTAACTGATCAAATAAGTCTTCAATCCTAGGTAAAGGATATCGATTCTTGATTGTAGCTTTATTTAGCATCCTGTAATCGATACACAATATTAACGAACCATCCTTCTTTTTCATGAACAAAACCGGTGCACCCCATGGTGACACACTTGGTTTTATCAAACCTTTCTCTAATAATCCTTGCAATTGAACCTTCAGTTCTTGCATTTCAATAGGATTCATCCTATACGGGGATCTATGAATAGGTTCGACTCCTATCATCAACTCAATGGTGAAGTCAAATTCCCATACAGGAGGCAGTCTAGGTAAGTCCTCCGAAAATACATCCTTAAAATCTTGCAGAATCAGATGTTGTCTTAGTATTTCACCTTTCTCGTGGTCTTCCACTTCATTAAGTTTTACTACATACACTATTCCTCCTCTCTTTAGGGCCTTTTTTAGTTGCATAGCTGACAACATCCGAGGCTCAAACACCCCTTGTTTGCTATGAATTCTGAGTCTCCTCCCACCTTCTTCTAAATACTCAATCCATCGGTCTTGAAAATTGATCAAGGCTTTATGAGCTTGTAGCCAATCCATCCCTAGGATCACATCAAAGGCATGAAGGGGAGCTACATATAAACAACATTCCATAGTCCCATTAGATAGAGTGACTTCTACCATAGGATAACACTGGTTCACCGAGTAGGTCTACCTAGAACCATACTCAACCTTCCACCCTTGAGCCAAATATCTTGGCCTTTTCGACATAGTCCTTGCTAGACTAGATGAAATAAAACTATCAGTGGCTCCACTATCTATCAAAATGTTTACTTGCTTATTAAAAACCTTACCTTTCATAAGTAATGGGGTGGCTTGTCCCTCTAGCTTCTGCTTCCTGGTTGTGGCATAGATCCGATGTTCTGGTTCCTTTCCTTTTTCATTAGCTGTGCTAGTCCCTGCTCGATATGGACACTGATTATAGTAATGAGGTCCCCGACAATTGTAGCACCCTTCCTTGGGTCCTTGCTATTTTTTAGGTTTCTGATTCCCTATCTTAACTGCTGGAGCTAGAGCTTGCAACTTCTGTGGTTGAGGTTTGGTATTATTGGGTTTGTTATCCTTCTTATGAAAGTTCTTCTTGAACTATTTTTGATTTCCATTAGGTTTCCTCTCAGGATTTTGGGGGTTCTTAGCCTTTCATTCTTGATCAGCCTCCCATTTCACAAACCCATCACTATTCCTCTTCTTTAGCTCCTATCGAGCTTGCTCGGATAAGGTGTCATATTTAAAATAGAAGTGTGACTCTACCTTCTTTGCTAGGTCATACACCTTTTGCAATGACTTAGGCTCCTGCATGTCTACATCATGCTTTATCCTAGACTCCAATCCAAGAGTGAACTTGTGGACCCACATTTTCTCATTATAAATAGGTACATACTTAAACAATCTCACCAGCTTCTTGTAGTACACTTCCACTATGTTGGTTCCTTGTCTTAGACTGGAAAATTCCTCAAACTTTAAGGCATAGAAATGCTCTATCAGGAATATTTTCTTAAATATGTTTATAAACTCCTCCCATGGAGTGTCAATAGGTTCAATATTAGTTTCCTCATAGTGGGTTTCCCACCATTCTAGAGTAGCCCCTTCCAGGTTGATCGTAGCCCAAAGTGTTTGGGTTCTTGATGAGTAGCCCTTTACCATAAAGTGAACCTCTGCTTCTCTCAGCCATGCTTCCACTGCATCCCCTTCGCCCTCCCCATAAAACTTGGAGATACTAATGTTTTTCATGTCCCTAGTTGTCTCCTTTTCTACTAGGGCTCTGGCTTGCACTTGTTCCATAGTTAGTCCACTACTTGGACCAACCTCTGAGCCTCTAACTTGCAAATTTTGGTTTGTAGCTATTTCTAGCAATTGTCTTATCTGATCCTGCATAGTAGTGACCATTGTGGTGAGGTCTTCTACCTCCCTATTGGGGCTTGTTGGTCCCCCATCCTAGTTTTCTTCTTCGACATTACTTTGTTGAGTTTTCCTAGGTGTAGGCCTCCCTCTTCTAGTCTTAGGTGGCATCTTAACCTGGTTCCATCCAAGAAAGAAGATTAGATTATAGTTTCATCTTAAGTTGTATCTCTAATTCAAGCCATAATACATAGTTCTCTTGCTAGATGCATTAACAAATCTAACTAGGGTAATATCCCAGGCTAGGATGTGTCACTGATACCAAAGCCCATACTAAGGTATCCTAACATCCACTCACCCTTGGGGTTAATTCCCATCAGATCCTAGCAAATAGGGTATTCTAGGTCATCCCAGCTTTAGCCTTTACCTTAAGCAAGCCTTCAATGGAGACATCTAATTCCCTTTAGCACACATAGAAGCTCTATACCCTCATACCTAGAGCTCTGATACCAAATGTAATGACCCAAAAACACACAAACAAAAACATACAAAAATAGAAAAAGTTTTTTTTCCTAAGGAGAGAGACTCATGAACCCTTCATGAACCCCTAACCCAACCTAGTATTTACCTAAAATTTAAATCCCCTAAGTTTTCCTGAAAGCTACATCTCATGAGGTACCCTAACACAAATCCCCTTTGTGTAGGCGTAACATGTGTTACTACAAACAAGTCTATCTATCTCATCACTCTTGACGAGTTAGACTTATCACCCTTAGTCAATCGAAGGTATACATGCATCACCATACCATACACAAGCCATTATGTGTAGGTATGCTATGAGTATTATGAGTTAAGCTATCCATCTCATCTACCTGATGAGCTATCTTAACTCAGATGTAGTCTCTCCACAACTTAGTCTTTTATCTCCCTAAGGGGGTCTCAATTCCCTTAGGTCTCCTATGTTCACCCTAAGGGGTTTTCAATTCCCTTAGGTCACCTATGTTCACCCTAAGGGGTTTTCAATTCCCTTAGGTCACCTCTGAGTTCACCCTAGAACTCTACTCTTGATTTTATCATTCTAATCAAACAAGAATACACCTAGATTTTAAAACAAACAAAGCATAATCACTAAGCATCCATAAAAGAAAATAAGGATTAATACTAAAAGAGAATATCATCAACGAATAGAGAATCATACACATATTAAATCCAAGTACAATATTAAAGTAAAAGTACCTTCTCTAAACCAATAACCAGTTATTGCATTAAATATTGCATGGTAAGTCCTTCTTACTCTAAATATTATTACCATCAGCATTAGGGATATCTCCCCATAATTCTAGTCTACTTGAGCATAAGTAAATCAATATAAAATACAATTACCTAATCTTTGGTTCCATTGAACTCCTCGCTTCTCCTTGCTTCCCATTGGTTCTTTGAGGGTAGTAGGGGATCAGGATACTCATGGTTCAGGATAGGCATACCTCTAAATGCATCTATTCATTTACTTTGCCAAATTGCAACTATACAAAATTTAATTAAGTTTCCAACCATCTAATGCATAATGGATTTTATAAAAGATCCTTTACTTTTATTTTCACCTCTCATGTTCTCTTAGAGAGTCATCCAACATGTGCTACTTAGTTCAAGGTCTCACTTCAATCAAATCTATTCATGTTTAAAGCATTAAAGTCCCATACCTTTAACCTCTAAAACAAGTCCTTCATTCATTCCCTAAATCAAAGCCCCATAACTTTAATTCAAAGAATAAATCTAATCATCCATTTAATTCACATAAGCTCAATCAAATCTAGTCATGTTTTAAAGCATTAAAGTCCCATACCTTTAACCTCTAAAAAAATCCTTCATTCATTCCCTAAATCAAAGCCCCATAACTTTAATTCAAAGAATAAATCTAATCATCCATTTAATTCACATAAGCTCAATCAAATCTAGTCATGTTTTAAAGCATTAAAGTCCCATACCTTTAACCTCTAAAACAAATCCTTCATTCATTCCCTAAATCAAATCCCCATAACTTTAATTCAAAGAATAAATCTAATCATCCATTTAATTCACATAATCTTTGTCATCAATTCTATAACATAATTATGTTTCCTTATGAAGCACTCTTAAATAAAGTCTACATCATAGACTTACAAATCAAAGATTTACAACCTTAATAAAAGATTCATAACCTCAATTAAATATTCTTAACCTTATCCAAAGATTCACTACTTTAGTTAAAAAATAGCCTCTTCATGATCTTACTAAGCAAAGGTCTTACTTTAATTAAAGTCACATAGTTTATATCTTATTAATTAAAGGTCATACTTTAATTACAAACTCCTAAGATAATTCATAACAATCAAAGGTCTATTTTAATTAAAGACTCATAAGATATTTCATAAAAATCAAAGGTCTGCTTTAATATTTATCTCATAAGATATTTCATAATAATTAAAGGTCTGCTTTAATATTTATCTCATAAGATATTTCATAATAATTAAAGGTCTGCTTTAATATTTATCTCATAAGATATTTCATAATAATTAAAGGTCTGCTTTAATATTTATCTCATAAGATATTTCATAATATTTAAAGGTCTGCTTTAATATTTATCTCATAAGATATTGCATAAGACATTTCACCTTACTATACTCCAGGACCTTAGATTACTATGAAATCATGGCGGATGCAAAATAGCTTCGGTAGGGAGGTCAAACGATGACTACCTTGGAGTTCAAGGAGGGTACAACTAGATGCTCTCCACTCTACCCAAGGTTTCATTAAACATAGGTGCTTTCACATATGCACAATGGCCTTCCTAGCCATGATGCTTCCACACTCACATAGTGGGAAAATACAATGCTCTCATAAATCTTGGTGGCTTCTTCTAGACACGATGCTTCCTCACATAGTGGAAAAAATACAATGTTTCCATAAACACTTGGTGGCTTCTTCTAGACACGATGCTTCCTCACACAGTGGGAAAAATACAACATTCCCATAAACACTTGGTGGCTCTTCTAGACACGATGCTTCCTCACACAGTGGGAAGATATAGTGTTTCCATAAATACTTTTTGGCTCTTCTAGACACGGTGCTTCCTCACACAATGGAAAGATACAGCATTTCCATAAACACTTGTGTGGCTTCTTTTGGACACGACGTTTCCTCACATAGTGGGAAAAATACAGTAGAGGCACTAACTGGCTTCCTTTTTTATAAACACCATGAAGGTAAAAGATGCCTTCCTAAAGCCTTAGACTATGGTGAGGCTAAACTTCCATAAAGGTAAAACAATAAAGATGCTCACAGGATGCCCAAACCAGGCATAGATTTTCACCTACATTTAAATTAAAACATCAAGGCTTCAAACATTCGGAGGAACTTAACATGCTACAAGGGGGTTTTTAACCAGGTTCCATACTTATTCTCATGTCATACAAAAGCATGCAAATGGGTAAAGCTTAGAAACCTCCAACCTTAGTACTCCTGCGTGCTAGAAACTAGTGGCTCCTTTGTCACTTCCCTCCTTTGCTCATTGTGCGCTCCTCTGCGTCTCCTCCCATTTTCCTCTACCTCCTTCTTGCTTCTTCCTCCTCTATTTTTCCCTTCCTTACCTTACGTACCCTTCCTCCTAGGTGGCCCGTCCACACCCTCATCCCTCGAGATCCGAGCCCTCCTCGAGCCTCATTTCCTTCAATGTTGTCGTCCCTCATCTCACCTCACTCTGATGGCACGCATTCTCCTATCCCTTATTTCCATTTTGGGAATTAATAGAGCCCCAAGGTTATTTACGTAGGTTGCTATATTGTTCCAAATTTTCCGCACCCTTACCTTCGGGCTAAAGGATCCGCACCCGGAAGGGGGATGCGGGAAGTATGGGACAATACCTCAGATTGAGAGGCCCTTTGAAGGTCTTGCCTCTTGGGGGAGGTGTATTAAGGTGATTTTTTGATGGATGGTGGGTTCACCAAGAAACTTTTAAATGGCAGTTCCCACACCTAGGTTGGGAATGTTTTTGTTGTGTTCAATTTTACGTTTGATCATTCAAATCCTAGGTTTGGCTAGATGAATCTAAGTTGTTCTATTATGAAAATGTAAGTTAAATGAAGACAAAAAATAGATTTAAACATAAAACATAGAGAATAATTAAGTGAAGAAATCCATACCTGGTTCTGGATGTCTGATGGAGGTTCTGATTTTTGAAGCAGTCAAGATCGTCTGGAATTTGACAGGATCATCTCTGATCTGATAGGATCATCTTAGATCTGACAAATTCATCATAGACCTACAATCAGATAAATAGATACAAAATATAGAAAATGCAGCTATGCCAATAGAGGGCAATGATGTAGAATGACAGTAATAATGTTAAAATGATAATAATAAACAAAAACACGAGTGCATTACAATGATTTAATGACAATTTATGATTTTATTATGCATTAAGACTATATGGGTGAACTCCGGGATGCAAAATAATAATAAGTTTAACTAATGTAAAGCAAAATAGTAAAAAATAGAGAAAGAATGAAAACTCAGGGCACTGATTGCCCCCAATATTGACTGCAGTCGAAATCGTCTCGGATTGGTATGAAATCATCTCGAATTGGACAGGATCATCTCTGATCTGACAGGATCGTCTGAGATCTAAAAAATTCATCTAACGAATTCATCAGAGACCTGCAATCAGAGAAATAGATAAAAAAAACAGAAAATGCAGCTATGCCAACAAAGGGCAATGATGTAGAATGACAGTAATAATGTTAAAATGATAATAATAAACAAAAACACGAGTGCATTACAATGATTTAATGACAATTTATGATTTTATTATGCATTAAGACTATATGGGTGAACTTTGGGATGCAAAATAATAATAAGTTTAACTAATGCAAAGCAAAACAGTAAAAAATGAAGAAAGAATGCAAACTCAGGGCACTGATTTCCCCCAATGGTGATTGTAGTCGAAATCATCCCAGATTGGTACGAAATCGTCTCAAATTGGACAGGATCATCTGCGACGATCTAAGCTTGCTCCGGCTGAAGAATAACAAAGTTCCTGCAAGAAAATTCGAAAAGGGACAAAGGCAAACAATAGTCTAGGATATTCTAATGCATGTAAAACTTGAAGTGCAGAAAAATTCAGCCAGGGGAATGTCAAGGGGAGGGCCTAGGCATAGGAAGGAGTTTGGGAGGTTGGAGATCATCCCAATTTGGGAGATCTCCAATGAGGGAGGTCTCTAACTGTGTAGAAATGCTTTTGCCTAGGTTAGAGACGTCGTTGAAATAGAAGCTAATTATGAAAAATCAGTTTTGGGACGAAATCATCTGGACGTCCTAGTCTAGACGAATTCGTCCGATCTGAGGCGATATCGTCTGATCGATGACGATATCATCCAACGGTCACAAAAAATCCTAAAAATGGTGTGGAAAACGGGGTTGAAAATTAAAAATTGAATTATTACCAAGATAATTTTAATTATTGCTAAGGTTTACTGTGCCAATTTTGGGGTGCTACATTTTGCCCCCTCTTTAGCGAATTTTCTGAAGAAAATACGTTAAAGATGAGTTCTTCTCGATCTACGAGAAAGCAAAAATTACTCCCATTTTTAGGCGATGATTCTAGGTCGAATCGTACGACAGCTTACTATGGTGCCCCCTCCGTGTTTTTACCCAAATCGAACGTTTGAGGCAAAAACATGAAAAAGCAAAATTTTAAAATGTTGTTAATTGTTTTTGAATAAAATTAAGAAAAATAGGGAAAAACCCTAATTCATTGTTATTGTTCATTTTCATTTTCTGGTTTCTGGAGCTTTGCAAACAAAATGGTCGAGACAGCGCACAGATCGACAGAGGTCCGACGCGGGCTATGGGTAAGGGTCTAACTTAGTTTAGAATGCTTTAATTTTGATTTTCTATGCTTTTTAGATTAATTTTAAATGATTTTTGAGCATCATGGCCGTTTTTGGGCCGTCGACATCGTCGGGACGAAATCGTATCGATTTAGTTGAAATCGTCTCGATATCGCCGATTTCATCCAAGGATGAAATCGACAAAATGGGGACGATTTCATCAAATAAGGGACGATTTCAGCTTGCGAAATCAAAGACGAATTTGCTCAAATTGAACTTGTGTTACTTGCATTTTTAATCACTGTTTGATTAATGATTTTTATTGTTTTGTTTTTTATGTTGCAGAGAGGATTACTAAAGAGCAGAGAATGGAAATACGATAGGTTGAGGGATGACTTGGCTACTCTATATCAAGAAGAGCGAGATCAGTTGGCTCAAGTCAGCTTGTAGCATGTGGTAGATATGCCATAGTTTCTACAGATATGGGGCTATTGATAGCCCTAGAAGAGAGGTGGTATCCGAGTTATTCCTATTTCTGATTATCGATAAGGGGGATGACTCCCAAACTAGAGGATGTATGGAGGATTTTGAGGATCCCCATACAAGGACGGCTAATAACTCCCATGGCCAATTAGGGCCATGCGATGATGCGACTATGCAAAGATCCGAGCTTCGCCCTAGAGAAGGGTGGAGTGAACATCGAGTCGCTATGCTAGATGCTTGGAGCATCTAGACTGACACAGGTTTTGGATGGGGTGGTAGGTGGCCTGCTGCTATGCCATCAGAGTGGATGTAGAGTACCATGGCTACTGTCAGATGTGGTTTGTGACATGAGATACCATGGGTATAGGTTTGGTTGGGGGAGCTTTGTACTATGTCGATTGTATAGGATCCTGCATGGGGTCGTATATGAGGGCGATCGATGTCTGGTCATGACATCACTACTATAGGTTTGGTGTTGGGAGCACATTACGGTGTGGAGTCTGGTAGGACTTCCATTGACAGGGATTGATGGGGAGAGGCCTCGAGCTTTCTACTGGTGGCTCAGAAGAGGGTCACAGTGGCAGATAGATCTGCTAATGTCCTTGAGACTACTGGATGACATTGTCTTCGACCAGATCACTTTGAGGCCTTGGAGAGATCATCCAGGGTGGGCCGAGGATGGATAGGAGCTGGCTCGTGTTAGGTGAACCTATTAGCTAAGGATGGAGAGGTGAGAGGTGGAGCTCCACCACTCTACAACCGAGTTTTGAGGCATTTTGGTCTACAACAGGGGATCCCATATCTTAGAGACTACGAGTTAGCGGGGCTCCAGATATGTAGCGCTTCTAACACTACTATTAGAAGGGCTCCAGATATGCAGTGCTTCTAAAGTCAAGATGCAAATGATGCCCCGATCCAGCCAGTGGATGGGGACGATGAAGGGGTAGCCGATGGCTAAAATGCCTGGTACACAAGCATCCGCCCTCCTCAAATGATGAAGGCTCAGGGTCTGATTCATGCAGTTGTGTGTTGGATGGGGAGGCAATGCCAGGCAGCCATTGAGTCAGCACAAGGTCATGACGGGAGAGAACAGAGGAGGCCACAGGCTCAGCAAAGGTTGTGGCAGCAGGAGAGGAGGGAGGATAGACCCCCTTCTCCATGGAGAGAGAGGCAACCATCACTTGATAAGGTCAAGGGTGTGGACACAAGAGAGAGTAGTGAGATGGCTACTCTCTATGTGGAGACTATCCATCTCCAGACATAGGTGTATACTTTACAGGATGAGGCTACATGCCACCGAGCTGAGGCTACACATCTCAGCGATGAGGTTGCATGCCTCAAAGCATGGAGCGAAGGAGAGAGCACTCAGGAGCTGGCGTGGTCGATTATTTAGACCACGTTCTATCAGGGTATCTACTTCTAGCTAGTGCCAAAGGGTCAGAGGGTACAACTGCCAGTTGGCATTGCAGATCCGATCAGGGTTGGGTTGTCGAGGACTTCATCCCGATCGATGACTAGGACTCGCAATACCACACATACTACGATGGGGCCACCTCGTCCACCTCAGGGTGGGGGAGGAGATGAGGCTGAGAGCTCAAGGGGTTCTCAAGGCTAGGCTACTACACTGTACAAACTAAATATATGATTGAGAGGATTGAGTATGCCAAGATGTAGATTGTGGCATACCAATCTAGTTTTGATATGATGTACATATATTTTTGAGATATATATAGATGAGATATTTTTGATCATATGACTTGTCTTATGTGTTTGTATGATGCTTTAATGTTTTGGTGTGATTGATTTGATGATTCATGTAATTATGTCGTTTGGAAATATTATGGTTTGAATGTCATGCTTTTAAAATTTAAATGAAATAATCTAATGTAAACAATTGGTGGTTGTGATGTGATAATTTGATAAAAATAAAAAGGGACTTTTAACAATAATTTCAAAGAACATTGTTACTATTATAGACCATTTCATGGAGTCACCGCTCACTCGGTCGTCAAGCTAATCCCAGTATAGAAATATTGCTAAAATTAAAAGAGTGCTTAAGAGACTGTCTTAGGACTTTGTTCTGATGATGCAAATGATGATGATGATGATGATGATGATGATTTGTTTTCAGATTTCCATGAAAATATAATGCATAAAATATATTAAAGATGATTTTTGCTAGGCATAAATTCCTAAGTGTGATAAATTTTTTGAATAATTCCCTAGGAATTATACCATCATTGCAAAATTGAATTTTGACATAATGACATGAAATAGAAACAATGTGCGTTGTTGTTAAAGCATAATTGTGTAACATAATGATTTAAGTCACATGTTTTTATGCTTTTAAATAAATGGGAAATAAAATTAGTACAATGGTTTGTGCTAGGCATAGAATATTTAGGTATAGACTTATGCCATCATCACGAAATCCAAAGAAGAAAATAATAGTTTTATTGCATGGTTGATTTTTTTAATTTTTGAAAATAAATAGATAATATGAAGATGAGGACTTGCGCTAGGCATAAAATTCCAATTTAAGTTTTGGAACTATACCATCATCGCGAAAGTCGATAATATATATATGATTTGAGTGTATGTTTTGAAAGAAATTTTTATTTTTTTTGAAAATGTATGTAGTTGTCTTTATACTTAACAACTGTTCTCAAATAAGAAAATGAAATTATTCCAAACAATTTGCAAAAATATTTCAAAGTATCTTAAAGACAACAGTTAGATTTATAAGGAATCCCATGTGCGTATGTGAGTTCATTACCAATATTGATTTATCATAATGATACACAAAATCTCTCAAATACAAATGTGTGTGTAATTGCTTTGTGCATTTACCAGTTTTGAGCAAGATAATTTGATACAAGTGATTTGAATTAACCAAATAAGTGTTCATTAACCATGATTTAGATGCATATAACCATACCAAACTACTATGTAAGTCGGGTTATCAAGAGCTAGCTAATCCATAAGCAGACATAGGTATGTACAAAAGAAGGTCACTAATGTGACAGACATATCACCACGCTAGGAGTTACCCAAGGCCAAGTGGGTTGGGCACAAACCACCTGTTATGGGGCTTACCTCACAGTTTTTGAATAATTGAGAATTCTAGGGATTCAAGCTCATCAACCCTTATTTTATTTTCAATGGGTAGGGAAAGGGATTTTATTGCTTTTGCTTTTGCTTTTGCTTTGCTCTTTTGCTCTTTTTGTATTTTTGCTTTTTTTTTTGTACTTTTGTATTTTGGCTTGATATTTGAGATAACGCTGAAATAACTTGTTTCTTTTTCTTTTTTTCTTGAAATTTTCTTTTCTTCCTATGCTAGGGATACTTGCTCGGATTGGCTGTAGAGCAAGGGATTTTTATTCCGGGTAGGGGTGAGCTTGTACTTTTGCCAATTCTCAAAGATTCTAGACCATGTGCATGATAGGATAGCAGGGGAAAATTTTCACTCAAGAAACCACTTCTACTATGTAGCATAGCATGGACATTACAAATATAATCATTTTATTGTGAAAGGATATGCTTGGTTTAAGTAAATAACAAGATCAATTCTCTATGCTTAAACTTTATTTAATTAAATTTTGTGGATTTTGATATAAGAGAGATTAGTAATCATGCTAGATAAAATCAAGATATTTATTCATGTGAATGTGAAAGTGCGGGATTCCAAATAAATGCTAATCTATCCAAAATAACTTGAAAATATAACTGCAATATGTCACAATTTGAGAAGTACAAAATAAAATATGTTTTTGAAGATTTTGATGATTTTGGATGTTTTGATCTTAATTGATGAATTGAAAGAAATACAATGTGATTGTTTTTTGAAACTTTTTATATAAGAGACTAAAAAGGAAATAATATACAAAACAAATATATACAATGATGGAATAACCAAATTTTATGCGTAATATCACTTAAGATGCATAATATTCATAGGTTCTTTTAAATATTTACCATCTAAGGTAGCTAATTTGTATGCTTCCGATTCAAATTTAGTAGTGATAATATATGGTCCAAGCCAGTTGGGCTCAAATTTACCTTTAAGGTCTTTAGTTGCATTAGTATTTTTTTTATTTTCTTTTAAAACAAGGTCGTCGACCTCAAGGGATCGATGACGAACTTTCTTGGCATATGATCTTTTAAGCTTGTTTTTGTAGGCACAAAGATTCTCCAAAGCATTGATGCACTTTTCATTAGGAGTTCCAGCTGACTGAGTCTGCCAACTCGATATTCATCTCCTACTTTGGTATCTTGAAGTAGTAGAGCCAAAGAAGGAACTTCTAATTCAAAGGGAAAAATAGCTTCAGTGCCATAAACCAAGACAAAAGGTGAAGTTCCAGTGGGAGTTCGAACGCTAGTGCGATATGCCCACAAAGCTGGATATAATTGAATGTGCCAGTCGTGACCAGATTTATTGACCAATCTTTTAAGAATTTTGATTAAGGTTTTGTTAGATGCTTCTACTTGGCCATTACCCTGAGGATAATAGGGAGTGGACCAACGATGTTGAATCTTATATTTTTGGCATAACTTCTTAACATATTTATTTTTGAAACAAGATCCATTGTCTGAGATAAGATTTGCAAGAATTCTGAACCTACAAATGATTTGATTAAAAATAAATTTAGAGACTTGTGTTCCAGTGTAGGAAGCTAAAGGCATAGCTGAAAGCACGAGATTCCGGGCAAAGGAAACACTAGCTATGCAACATAAGACGAAAATGTAACGCTTTGATCCTATGCACTAAAACAGAGAAAGGAGACAACTTGGAAACGAAAGACAAGATGTAAAGAAATCATAGCCCTCTTTATTCAAATATCTTATCCTCGGTTACATAGACGTCTCCTCCCCTTTTGGGGGCTAGGAGCGTTAAATTTGTCTTCATTACAATGTGTGACCTAGTATTCCTCTTCCCGCGTGCCCACGATTGCAATGGGCGGGCCAAGATGCTGCCGCCGCTGATGTGGATAAGTTCTTCACCTCTGATTGCTTTTCCTGCAATCAAAGAAATAATGAAAATGTTAGTAGCACCTGCTGCAAATGAAACGGGTTCGTTCTCTAAAATCAAAGAAATACGCATGTAAACATCTACCTGAAACAGTAAATACAGTAAGTCCAAATGGCTTGAAAACTTGACAGAAGACGAAAAATGTTACCAAAAGGCCATTGCCCCTGAGACAGCCGGCCAATCTGCTTTTACCTTGTAATCGTCCCTCGGAAGGACGATTGCTGCTGTTAATCGTCCCTTGAAAGGACGATTGCTGCTGTTAATCATCCCCTGGAAGGACGATTGCTGCTGTTAATCGTCCCCTGCAGGGACGATTGATATTGTGTTGAAGAAGCCGACCTGCCGCTGCTCCAATGTCGATTCCCGAGACCTACAAAATGCCTGCAAACAAGGGGTTATGTAATTGGGGCCATTTTGGGACGACCCAGATGGTCGGATTCTCCCAATTTGGCCTCCATCACCGAGAAATTGGACGTTGTTACCTGCAAGTCAGTGGGACAACCAAAATAACAAAAGCATGATAATATTCAATGAAAACCTTTTGAAATCAAGATTCAAGATTTTGAACTATTGAACAATAGAGAATAACATGGAATATGAACAAATGACAGAAAATGAACTACAACTAAATCCAAAAGGTGCGGGGTGCCCAAGTGGGCAGCCCACCGATGGAACTTGATTTTGGCACCAATCCACTTGGGATGGGCCCAAAATCTCTTAGGAGTGGGGAGTCGGCGAATTGGTTGGTTCAGGTGTCCATGTGTTGGATTTGGGTCAAGTTCGATCTTCCAAAGGCCACCCAACAACCTCCCTTGCAAAAGAGATTGGTGGATGTGGGAAGATGAATAAAATGGGATGCAAGTGGGTCTCCAATTCGGCAGCACTTCGTTGCTTGAAAACTCCTTCCACCTCTCTCTCTTGGGTGAGAAAAGTCCCACCTTTTATAGACCCAAGGGGTCTCTTTTGGGAGGGAAGCACAAATGCCATGTGTTGGTCATAGGCGCCATGTGGCAATCTTGTCTTCCCATGAGGGAGGGGAGTCCTCCATTGACTTGTGTTTTCATAATTGCTTCTTGTGACAGTCCTCTAACGGCCCTTATGTCCACCTACACACGCGTGCAAGGCAGGAGTCATCAACTGACTGTTCTGGGCTGCCACTTGGCGTCGTTTGTCGTTTTTCCCGTTAAACTTGGTAATCGTCCCTGGGTGGGACGATTACAACAATCGTCCCTGGGTGAGACGATTGCAAGTTAGTAATCGTCCCTGGGTGAGACGAGTACTGGGAAAAGTGTCTAAATGTACCAAATTGCTTCCTGACCTTACAAAATTGCTATGGAAGTGGTTAGGACCACTGTTTGACCTCTGAGGGCTGCCCTGGGGGCTGTGTTTGTCAAAGCGATCAGTGTTTGCAGTCACATAATCGGATTGGTGTTGTTTTGGTGTCTACAGATGCCCCTTTTTGGGAAGCACTGTGGGTGACGTAGTGCTGAGCAAAAATAGATAACCAAAGCACTAATGATTAGGGTTTCTTGGTAACCTAACCAACTTTTGATGCCCCAAGTATGGAAAGGGCATGCATTCTTGAATCCTTGCTTCTGACGAGCTAAGGAATTTGATTTCAAGTGTTAACCTGTTTTGGTGAGGTGTGACTTGAACTTAGACATTGATCAGTCATGAATAGGCGAAGGGCATTTTTACCTCAAGGGAACCTTGTATTCATGATTCACGAAATGCCAAGTGTTTGATTGATTTGATTGTTGCTTGTTTACTGCCCCAAGTAGGAGCGTGATTGTCTTTGTCAATGATTCTTTGAATGCATGTCGTTTTCCTTAATTGGGTGTGTGATTGTTGGTTGGTGACTAAGTGTGACTACCCCCTCAAGCGACGAATCGATGAGGGAATGACCTTCGTGAGAGAAGCGACGAGTCGCTTGACCCAAGATGACTTGTGCAGGGGTGCCTTTAGAGGGTTTACCATTAAGCGTGTGCAATTTTTCCAACATATGGACCTGTTTTTGGTGGGTGTTAACCCTTTTGGTGATGCCGTAATGAGGTGAAATCATCGAAAATCTAACTTCCCGTGGAGCGGTCCGGATATTGTAGCCTTCTTGGGGAAGTAGGAGAGCGATAATTTGGACCTCGACATCGATTTTCTTTGCCTAGAGGTTAAGTGCAAGAGCACTTATGTCCGGAAATTCTTATTGCTTTGTTTTTATGTTGCATGTTTTGTTGTTTTTGTTGTTTTTGTGATATCATTTGGGGATTAAATTGTCGACAATCCGTCTTCCCGTGGAGCGGTCCGGCTATGGTAGCCTTCTTAGGGAGTAGGATAGTGACAATGTAAACCTTGATATCAGTTTTTCTATGCCAAGAGGTTAAGTGCAAGAGCACTTGTGTCTGGCAATGTTTATTGCTTTTTGTTTTTGTGTTGCATTTATTTGTTGTTTTTGTTGTTTTGATTTTCTTTGATCTTGTGCATGATGGTTGATGAATATGGATGTATTATGTTGATTTATTTTGATGGATGCATATGCTATGATGAATGCAAATGTTTTTTATTTATATGTGATATGCAGAGATGAAACGGATGAATGGGATTTGTGATGTTTGGCTATGGTACCATAGACTGTTTAGAGCTCTGTTATTTTGTTTTTAGGTGATTTCTGTGCATGGTTTTTCTGTTTTTGTATTTTTTGATGGTATTTGCGAGGATGAAAAGTAGCGCAGTTGGTTTAGAAATGTAGCTAAGGTTTTCTGAGACTCAGACGGTTTTAGCTCACTAGCCACGACTGTACTTTATCTTACATGATTTTTGAACAAGGTATGAATCAGACCTGTTTTTGACCAAGCTATTTCACATCCCTGTGTGTGCAATTGAGTTCATTTATGTGGTATTTATCAGGATACCGCCAGTGCCAGATGGGCTTTCAACCGAACCTGTACTGAGGATCACCTAACTAGCTCCACTAACTCCTTTGTTATGTTTAGTTAGATTAATCCGCGATGTTTTCTAGGATGTCATAAGCTAGCTTATCCACATGCAAACATTGATTTGTACGCAAGTTAATGTGACAGATATATCGTCATGCGAGAAGACCTTTAGAATGCTGAGAGTTCCAGGGATTCAAGTTCAACTCCCTTCTTTTCTTCAATTGTAATAGGATACTTGCTCTTTTGTAGTGATGAGATCACTATTTATTTTGATTTGTTTTTTTTTTTTTGAGCAAGGGATTGGAGTGATAAAAATCACTGTTTCTTAGTGCATTTTGATGTGTGCACTGTAGGATGTCAAATCTTGATGTTTTGACGTTTTGCAAATTTTTTTTTTTTTTTTGCAACTTTTGAGAATTAGGGATTTTTGGGAATTGGGTAGGGGTGATGCTTGTCCTTTTGCCAACTCTCAGCATTATTTGGGTCATCCGCACAAGGGGATGAGCAAGATAACCATTTCGCTTATGGTGACCTAGATTACTGTGCAGGTTTCATCTTTCTTTCACATAACTCTGGAATTGTTAATGTGTTTAGTTTGTGTTGGGATGTTACGTATCAAGGTGTATTTCAAGTATGACTCTACCTTCGTAAAATTTGTTTGACTTGATACATTACATGGCTAAAGAGGAAAATTTTGGCTGAACTACAAAAACTCTTGATACATTAAAAGACCACTGACTCTAGTGTGGTGGAAGCAATGCATGGTGTGTCTGTTGTTTTTATGAAATGGAACAGTGGGGAACAAGATGGACTGTCAGAGCAATTTCAGCCTATGGTGCCTTTGACCTATACGACCACAAATATGCAATGTATGGATGCAATGCTAATGCAGCTACATATTTTTGTATTTTTGATGAATTGAGTTTGGCGAGTATGAAGATGAGATGTGAGAAAACTCTCAATTGATGAATTTGAGAATGCGTAGAAATGATAGCAAATTTTTGTTGTTTTTGATGTATTTTATTGTTTTTGATTTTTGTATTTTTTTTTTTTGATTTTTTGGATTGACCAAGAGATTGCGATAATCCTTGGAGCTTTTTGGATTGACCAAGAGATTGCGATAATCCTTGGAGATTTTTGGACTTGACCAAGAGATTGCGATAATCCTTGGAGCTTTTTGGGTGACCAAGAGATTGTGATAATCCTTGGAGCTTTTTGGATTTGACCAAGAGATTGCGATAATCCTTGGAGCTTTTTGGGTTGACCAAGAGATTGTGATAATCCTTGGAGCTTTTTGGATTTGACCAAGAGATTGCGATAATCCTTGGAGATTTTTGGGTGACCAAAATATTGTGATAATCCTTGGAGATTTTTGAATTTGACCAAGAGATTGTGATAATCCTTGGAGCTTTTTTTTTTTTTTTTTTGGGATATGGCTTTCTTAGATATGAAATGGTCATAAGTGACTGATATTCAAGGGTTCTGTTTCCTTGATACCATCAAGAGAAGCTAGCCGGTATGTCCCGGGTCCTATTTTGCTATCAATGACATAAGGACCTAACCAATTTGCCGTGAATTTATCCCTCAGGTGGGGCGGCAAATTAGAATTCTGTTGGTTTTCCTTCAAAACCAAATCACCAACCCGAAAGTCCCTTAGGTGAACCTTCATGTTGTAAGATTTCTTAAGTCGCTCTTGATAGATACGTAAGTGCTCAAGAGCATTAACGCGTCGTTCGTCAAGCAACGTAAGTTGGTCTAACCGGGCCTGCCGTGCAGTGTCATCATCGATGAATTCTTGCATTGATATGCGGAGGGAAGGAATTTCCAACTCGAGAGGCATTACTACCTCTGAGCCATACACTAGTGAAAATGGAGTTGCCCCAGTTGGCGTCCGAATGCTAGTGCGATAAGCCCAAAGTGCAAGTGGGATTTGTATGTGCCAATCCTTATGACTGTCTGTGATGGTATTTTTAAGGATGGCAACTAGTGTCTTGTTTGATGCCTCTGCTTGCCCATTTGCTTGCGGATAATAGGGTGTTGAAAAGCTATGCTAAATTTTGTACTTTGTGGTTAAAGCACGCACGTCTTTGTTCTTGAATGATGGCCCATTATCCGAGATTATTTTGGATGGAATACCAAAACAACATATGATGTGATGCAAAATGAACTCCGCAATGCGGGGTCCTGTCGTAGAGGTTAACGGAATTGCTTCCACCCATTTGGTAAAATATTCTGTGGCCGTTATGATAAACATGTGACGGCCTGATGATGCAGGGGAGATCTTTCCGATTAGATCGAGGCCCCACTGCGAAAATGGCCAAGCAGACTGGACTGTCTGTAGGGCCTGGGAAGGTGCGTGCATTAAATTGGCATGATGTTGACATTTCATGCACCTCTTGACATACGTGCAACAATCTCGCTCTAAAGATGGCCAATAATAGCCCATGCAAAGAATGCGCTTTGCAATGGCCATACCACTGAAGTGGCCGCCACATGTACCATCATGCACTTGGGTGACTGCCCAAGTGGACTCTTGCTGGTCCAAGCAACGAAGAAGAATTCCGTCGTAGCTACGACGATACAAAATGTCTCCTATCAAGACATATTTTGCCGCTTTCTGTTTGAATGTTTGTTTTGCGGCGTGCATCAATCCAAAGGGTAGATTACCTAACTTGAGGTAGTCTCTTATGGGTAAATACCAGTCCTATTGATCGGATACCTCGACAGTTTGAACAGCCAATCCCTTTTGGAGTTCTTCCCTAAAAAATGTTGATTGGGATAGAACTTGTAAGAATAGCGTTGTGTTGCTATTAATGGGAGTGGGGGAGAACAAAGACCCCCAGTTGGCATGTTTCAAACAGTCTCGGATTCGAAAGCACTTATCCGTAGATGGATCGATCTGGATCATGTGGACTTTTGGCGTCAAATCTGAGCTTGCGCACTCCATCGTGGGTTGCGATAAGGTTTTGACCTGAATGGTTGTTATATCACCGAAAAGGTCTTGCGGGATTAGTGACCCCAAGGAGGCCATTGTGTCCACAAAATGATTTGATGATCGAGGGAGTGCCTCGATGTCATACCACTCAAGTTTTGCCAAGAATTTGTCCACGAGGGCTTTATAGGCCTTCATAACTGGGCATTTGCATTGATATACCCCTTTGACTTGATTGACGATTAACAGCAAATCACCAAAGATGTTCAGTCTTTTGATGTTCATGGCGATTGTTGTTTGAAGACCTAGGAGCAAGGCTTCATATTCTACATTATTTTTGGTGCATTGGAAGTTTAATTTAAATGACAGGGCATTGGAGCGCCCTGCGGTGTGAAGAATACAATTCCTACGCCACCACCTTGCTCGCATTTAGAACCATCAAAAAATAATGTTATGTCGGCCTGAGACTTAGGCTCATCAGAATCTGGCGATTCTGAGACATGGAAGACCCCATCATCGGGTAGTTCTATGACCAGAGGCTGATCGTCTTCAAGAGGAGCCTCTGCTAGTTGATCGGCTATGACTTGTCCTTTTATAGATTTTTGCCCAATAAACTCAATGTCAAATTTTGTCAACAACATGATCCATTTCGTCGTGCGACTACTATGATAAGTATGACTCATCATGTATCGCAATGGATTCTCCTTAGACACAACATACGTAGTGTTGCTCAGCATGTAGTGGCATAGTATTTTGGTAGCAAACACCACTGCCAAGCAAATTTTTTCAACGTATGCATAGTTAAGTTCGTAACTGACCAGGGTGCAGCTAAGATAGTAAGTAGCCTGTTCTTTGTGAAGTTCGTTCTTCTGGGCTAGCATTGCGCCTAGTGCCACCTCAGTAGCTAAGATGTATAAGTAGAATGGCACACCTGGTCTAGGTGGTGCCAATACTGGCGGCGAAGCCAAGTAATGTTTGATTTCATCAAAGGCTGACTGGCACTCGTCATCCCAATGAAATGTGACCCCCTTGTGCAATAATTTGTTCATGGGTCGGCATTTGTCAGATAATTGCGCTATGAAGCGTTTAATCGACGTGACCTTTCCTTGCAGACTTCTAAGCTACTTGATAGTTGTTGGGGGAGCCATTTCAAGGATTGCATTGACTTTGTTTGGGTCCACTTCGATGCCTCTCTTTGAGACTATAAAACCCAAGAGTTTTCCAGATGTGACGCCGAACACGCACTTCTTGGGATTCGATCGACCTTATGCTCTATGAAGTGATTGAGAATCTTGCTTAAGTCACCGAGATGATCTGAGCGCAAGAGAGACTTGGCTAACAAATCATCCATGTAATCTTCCAAAGTTTTGTGCATGTAATCATGGAAGATATAAGTCATAGCACGTTGGTATGTAGCGCCGAGCATTTTTAAGGCCAAAAGGCATGACCTTATAGCAAAATGTCCCCCAAGGCGTTGTGAATGCCGTTTTGAGTTGGTCTTTAGGATTGATACAAATTTGATTGTATCCTGAGAAACCATCCATTAGGGAGAGCATTTCGTGACCTGTTGTAGCGTCTACCAATGCGTCAATGCTTGGCAAGGGGAAATCATCCTTAGGACTTGCTTTGTTTAGGTCTCGAAAGTCGGTGCATATGCGAATCCTCCCGTCGGGCTTCTTGACGGGAACCATGTTGGACAACCATGGCGGATAATCCACGTAGATGATAAATTGTGCATCCAACAGCTTTTGCAATTCATCTTTGACCATCAAGGCCACTGTTGGGTGCATCTTTCTTAGTTTTTGCTTTACGAGATTGATTTTCAGATCAAGCGTTAAATTGTGCATGACTAGCTGCTGGGTCTAGTCCTGGCATATCTTTGTACGACCATGCAAAAACTTCCTTCTTCTCTTTGAGAAGGGAAATATATTCGGCTTGCTCTTCGGGGGAAAGGCTTACCCCCAGCTTGAGAATCCATGGATTCATTGGATCTGTGTCGATGTCTACGTCAGTCATCTCCTCGGTCGACATGTGGGATCCGTCCTCCAACTGATGTGGAGTTGGGATCAAATGGATATCATCAGCTGAGTTAAGATCTATGTTTGGAACCTTGGGTCCCTCTTCAGCTTGAAAAATATCCTGAGTTGTCCTTGGGGTAAAATGAAGCATTTCACCGAAAGGCTAGTACTCTGATGGTGACAATGGTGAATTGACGCGATCCCAGTCGATGGCATCCATGTCTAGATGCAATGACCGTGATGGATCGGTCGGATTGAGGATGGGTGCGGTCAAATCAATGGAGATCATGTGGATGGTATGAATTTGGTCTCTAGAACCGTGGGTGTGATGACTTGATTCTTTTAGTTGTTCCCTATACTCTGGATCTGGCTCTACGGGAATAGGCACGAATGGATCCTCTCTAGGTGCAAACTCATCTCTATGTGCAAAAAGGAAGGCGGGGTCTTCCCTCGGTATGTTGTCCTGATGGGATCTCGAGGTGGACGATGCTCATCTTGAATTTGGAGCCATAGGTCTAACACTTGGTCCCACCTCGCTGGGTCTACATGCCATTCATGTCCTAATCGTATACCCATTTGTCCCATTAGATCTTCATGAGTTAGAGCGCGATGATGCCGTCATGCGTGTCTGAGATAGTCCATCTCAGTCTCGTCTTCTGACTCACTTTCATAGATCCAAAATTGTTCATCCTCTTTAGCATCTGTTGCTTGTGATGTTGAGGACTCTTCCTGTTCCAGTGAATTAATTTGGTCCCATTGCGGTTGTTCCACTCTTGGTGGAGGGACCTGATTCTTTTGACATTATGTCGTTTCATCTGGAATCTCTAGGGGAAACAACTTCAAAAAAATGTTCGAAAGCCGTTGTTGTTCTCTTTGAGGATTGCTATCTGAACTTTCACCTCTCTCTAGCAAATGAGAGGGATTATTGCTATTTCTAAGGGTGTTTGTAGACCATGGGAGATAGTCCCCCAATGTGTATTCCGTGTTTGGATTGGCGTACGGGTCTTGTGCCAATCCCCCCTTGTTGCCTATTTCTAGGCCTTGCATATTTTCAACCAATATGTCTAATGGCAGGGGATGGTTGAACCCTACCCCTGACTTGTCATATGGCATCTGATATCTTGGTTGGCAAAGGATCCGCATCCCTTGCTCATATCTGTCGAGTCCGTATCCATGCCAATTGCATTGTTCAAGATATTTTAGGGCAAATTTTGGGTTCGACAGATAATTGATGTTTTTGACAAAAGGCTCTTCATCTGTTTCCTTTTGTTTGCCTGGTTCAGAACCATGATCAAGGCCCCCATACACAAAATTCGTCTGGTTGGGAGGGTAGCCTAGTGGAACAATTGTCCCTATGGGAAGGTGAGGTCTTCCCATGTCCTGCACTGACTCCAATGTGGGGGTTGCCATAACATTTTGCACTAAGTACTCCCCCAGGCCCGTATTGGCCATCTCAACAGTGATTGTTGATGATTGGGTGGGAGGAAACGGTAGTCCTTCCTGAGTCCATTCCATGTTTGGTTGTTTAGGAGTCTTGGTTTGTGTTGTGTTGGGTGTTTCCTCTGTTGATATCATTGAAATCGTGGGCAACCCCTCTTCTAGAGGCTTAACCTCTTCCATGATTTGCTTTCCCTTGTCCTTCTATTGGGCCACGGTAGGTGGCATTGATGATGAAGGAGTAGGTGATGAAGTCTCACCTGGCCGGGATTTTGCCTTGTTGGCCCCCGGTGGTGCTGCGGTATCGGACCTCTGTTTAGATGGATTTAATTGAAAATCCAAATGCGTTGATGGGAGGGTCGATTGAGGTATGAATTGTACCGCATTGCAATACTTGAAGGGCTCTAAGTCCATTGGGACTACATGTATTTGCACTTCATAGGCATACTTCAAGCACTGGTGTGCGATCTAGGGGACACACTTCACCCTCATATATAGCTCAACAATCTTCTAAACAAACCACACTAGAACCTCAAAAAGATCTTAGATCTACAACCAATCCTTCATGTTCCATCCCTATAATTTCAAAACCTATAGACCCATTTATTAACACCTCCACATTATCTACATCTATCATACCTTCCACATCTAAAGATATAGGGAATGATCCTTCTACATCTTATGCTCTTTTTGATGAACTTTTACTGGATTTATCTAAAATCTTAATATCAGAAAAAACAAATGCTTTTATGCAAGATTCAATTATTTTAAATAACTTTCCGCCATCTCCTCGTACTTTGGGCCTCCCACAACCTATGGGAAGTACTTACCAAGTTGGGAGTTGTGCTTTTATTTATAAAGGATATGATTGGGGAAGAATACCCCGAAACATCAAGACGCATTGTGATGGATATGCTCGATGCTATTTTGCTAATGAATATATTAAAGCTAAACCTATAATGCTTAAAATGGGATATAAAGGGAAAGGATTGGGACCTTTCCAAAATGGTATGAAAGAACCTATTGAGGTAGAACCATGGCCTGCCTTATGTGGTGTGGGCCTGTTTCCTAGTAAGGGTCAACCCTTCCCTTTTGAAGGTGATGATCAACTCATATGTTATCAAGATTATCTAGATAAACAAGATTCTTTGTGTCCAAAGAATAATCCCTTTACATGCAATATGCTATCCATAGCTTACCCTGAATTGATTGCTGAATTCAATGATGAGTTGGAAGGAGATATTTTCCATTATGTCTCCGTTGAAGAGTTGTTACACAATGATTTTTATTTTGATGGTTATATACCTATTATAGCCTAAGTTGAGGCCACGAATCCTCAAAATGAATTCTCCAAGTTAACCTTAAAATAATTACAAGAATTGGGTGTCTCACCTGCCCCACCTAATTTTGAAAGAGATCTACACATGGAAGTATAAAACATCATTAAAGTTAACATTGGAACTGAGGATAATCCTCACATAATCAATATTGGATCAGAATTAAGTCAAGAAAAACAAAATGAATACATTGCATTTCTTAAAGATTATGAAGATGCCTTTGCTTGGACATATGAAGACATGCCAGTTCTGGACCCTTCTATAGTCATGCATCATCTAGTAGTCCATTTAGATGCTAAACCTGTTAAATAGAAACTTAGAAAAATGCATCCCAAAGTGGCCTTGCTAGTCAAAGGGGAGTTAGAAAAACTCCTAAATGTTGTTTTTATACAGGCTATTGATTATGTTTGAATGGATATCGAATGTAGTTCCAGATCACCAAGAAAGAAGCTACCAAAGTTAGGGTTTGCACAAAATTTAGAGATATTAATGTTGCATGCCCTAAAGATGATTTTCCTCTTCCAAACATAGATTAAATCATTGACTTTACTACGGAAAGTGGAATGATGTCCCTAATGGATGGATTTTATGGTTATAATCAGATCAGGATAGCTCCTGAAGATCAGGCTAAAACAACCTTTATTACCCCTTGGGGTACCTTTTGTTGGAAAGTGATGCCATTTGGTTTAAAGAATGCAGACGCAACATATCAACGAGCCATGACTTATATCTTTCATGATATGATGCATGATATCCTACATGATTACGTAGATGATATTATAGCTCGCTCTATTAAAGAAGATGATCATTTAGATGATTTAAGAAAAGTATTTAATCGGTTAAGAGAATACCTTATTCGATTAAATCTAGCCAAATGCATATTCAGAGTTAAGTCGATAAACTATTAGGGGTTATAATTTCTTTACGTGGTATCGAAATCGACCCTCTCAAGATTGCGGCTATCATGGATATGCCCGCACCTACCAATATATCTGAGTTACAAAGTTTAAAAGGTAAGCTTCAAGCCATCCATCACTTCATCGATAAGCTAGCAAACAAAACCAGTCCCTTTCTTAAGCTTCTTAAGAAGTATGTCTCTTTTAATTGGGATGAGGAATGTAAGGAAGCTTTTGAACTTCTCAAACAATACCTCCTTAACCCACTCGTGCTTTCACCGCCTAGATCTGATCGCTCGTTTATCCCTGTATATTTTAGCTTTAGATTTTGCTTTAGGAGCTATGTTAGCTCAGCTTGATGATGAGAAGAAAGAACGTGCTAATTATTACATTAGTAGAACCCTCATCAGTTATGAAACCCACTACATAGCATTAGAAAAACTATGTCTAGCAGTCGTATTTTCTACACAAAAATTATGTCATTGCTAAATATGATCCCTTGTGGTATCTCATGAGTCGACCTTATTTATCAGGTCATATAACAAAGTGGGTTCTTGCTCTAAGCAATTTTGAACTCACATTCATAGGACAGAAGTCTTTTAAGGGTCAAATCATAGTAGATCAATTAGCTACTGCACCCTTAGAGTCTACCCATCCCCTCGTCATTGAGTTTCCTGATGAATGCCTTCAATTAGAGGCAGACCATATTGAACAATGGTCCTTATACTTTGATGGAGCCCGATGCATGAGTGGGGCTGGTGCGGGTATTATTTTAATATCTCCATAAAAATACATCATTCCTCTATCCTTCAAATTAAAATTTGCTTGCACTAATAATATTTTTGAATACGAGGCTCTAATCCTTGGATTACGAGCTGCCTTGGTGCTAAAAATCAAACATCTGCTAATTTTTGGTGATTCTCAACTTGTTATAAACCAAATTAATGAATTTTATCAAACCAAAGATGATAAATTATGCCCATATAAAGCATATGTTTTACAATTAATATCTCTATTTAATAAAGTTACTTTGGAAGCTATTCCTCGAACTAGCAACCGTGTGGCTGATGCTATGGCCGCAGCTGCATCTCTTCTGCCATTGGAGTTAGATTATGAATATGCCACCATCATTATTCATAAACTCTAGGAACCCACTTCAAATAAGTCATGTTTGGAACCTTTGGATGTGTTTCTAATCAACGAAACTACTCCTGAACCTTGGTATACAAATATATTTTATTTTCTTCAAAATGGTACTTTCCCTACCAATTCTAATAGAAACCAGCGTCAATTATTACGTAGACGAGCAAGTTGATTTGTCATAATTGGAAATAATTTATATAGGAGATATTTTGAAGGTATCCTATTGAGATGTTTGAATCTAGAAGAATCCAAATCAGCTTTAAGTGAAGCCCACGATGGATCTTGTGGAGGACACTTCAATGGTAGTGTCATTGCTAAGAAGCTCCTTAGGATAGGATACTTTTGGCCTACCATGGAAAATGATGCACATGATTATGTGTGCCATTATGACAAGTGCTAGAAACATGATGACCTTGTACATGCACCTGCATAATATCTACAGGCTATTTCATCTCCTTGGCCCTTTTCAAAATGGGGCTTAGACATTATTGGCAAAATTAATCCCGTGTCATTGGATGGACACAAATTCATCATAACCGCTCACTTGTGTATTTCACGAAGTGGGTTGAAGCTATTGTAGACACCAAAACAGCACCCATCCGATTATGTGACTGCAAACACTGATCGCTTTGACAAACACAGCCCCCAGGGGCAGCCCTCGGAGGTCAAACAGTGGTCCTAACCACTTCCATAGCAATTTTGTAAGGTCGGGAAGCAATTTGGTACATTTAGACACTTTGCCCAGTACTCGTCTCACCCAGGGATGATTACTAACTTCCAATCGTCTCACCCAGGGACGATTGTTGTAATCATCCCACCCAGGGACGATTACCAAGTTTAACGGGCAAAACGACAAACGACGCCAAGTGGCAGCCCAGAATAGTCAGTTGATGACTCCTACCTTGCACGCGTGTATAGGTGGACAAAAGGGCCGTTAGAGGAGTATCACAAGAAGCAATTATGAAAACACAAGTCAATGGAGGACTCCCCTCCCTCATGGGAAGACAAGACTGCCACATGGCGCCTATGACCAACACATGGCATTTGTGCTTCCCTCCCAAAAGAGACCCCTTGGGTCTATAAAAGGTGGGACTTTTCTCACCCAAGAGAGAGAGGTGGAAGGAGTTTTCAAGCAACGAAGTGCTGCCGAATTGGAGACCCACTTGCATACCCTTTTATTCATCTTCCCACATCCACCAATCTCTTTTGCAAGGGAGGTTGTTGGGTGGCCTTTGGAAGATCGAACTTGACCCAAATCCAACACATGGACACTTGAACCAACCAATTCGCCGACCCCCCACTCCTAAGAGATTTTGGGCCCATCCCAAGTGGATTGGTGCCAAAATCAAGTTCCATCGGTGGGCTGCCCACTTGGGCACCCCACACCTTTTGGATTTAGTTGTAGTTCATTTTCTGTCATTTGTTCATATTCCATGTTATTCTATGTTTTTCAATAGTTCAGAATCTTGAATCTTGATTTCAAAATGTTTTCATCGAATATTATCATGCTTTTGTTATTTTGGTTGTCCCACTAACTTGCAGGTAACAACGTCCAATTTCTCGGTGATGGAGGCCAAATTGGGAGAATCCGACCATCTGGGTCATCCCAAAATGGCCCCAATTACATAACCCCCTTGTTTGCAGGAATTTTGCAGGTCTCGAGAATCGACATTGGAGCAGCGGCAGGTCGACTTCTTCAACACAATATCAATCGTCCCTGCAGGGGACGATTAACAGCAGCAATCGTCCTTCCAGGGGATGATTAACAGCAGCAATCGTCCTTTCAAGGGACGATTAACAGTAGCAATCGTCCTTCCAAGGGACGATTACAAGGTAAAAGCATATTGGTCGGTACGTCTCAGGGGCAATGGCATTTTGGTAACATTTTTCGTCTTCTGTCAAGTTTTCAAGCCATTTGGACTTACTGTATTTACTGTTTCAGGCAGATGTTTACATGCGTATTTCATTGATTTTAGAGAACGAACCCCTTTCATTTGCAGCAGGTGCTACTGACATTTTCATTGTTTCTTTGATTGTAGGAAAAGCAATCAGAGGTGAAGAACTTATCCACATCAGCGGCGGCAGCATCTTAGCCCGCCCATTGCAATCGTGGGCACGTGGGAAGAGGAATACTAGGTCACACATTGTAATGAAGACAAATTTAATGCTCCTAGCCCCAAAAATGGGAGGAGACGTCTATGTAACCGAGGATAAGATATTTGAATAAAGAGGGCTATGATTTCTTTACATCTTGTCTTTCGTTTCCAAGTTGTCTCCTTTCTCTGTTTTAGTGCATAGGATCAAAGCGTTACATTTTTTTTTTATGTTGCATAGCTAGTGTTTCCTTTGCCCGGAATCTTGTGCTTTCAGTGGCGATCACGGTGGGACCCTGTCCCCTGTTTTTAAAATCACAAAAACTAATTGAATTTTTTTGTGTTTGTGCTTGACAGATACATTTTTTCTTGCAGACTATTAATCGTCTCTGCAAGGTATGATTTCTGTTCTGGAAATCGTCTCACCCTAGGACGATTGTAAAATCGTCTCTACGAGGGACGATTTCTGTTGTGATAATCGTCTCACCCTGGGACGATTGTAAAATCGTCTCTGTAAGGGACGATTTCTGTTCTGTTAATCGTCTCACCAAGGGACGATTTTCTATCTGCAACTTTTCAGAGCAAAAATTTAGAGGCAACTAGAGCAGGCAGAGAAGAGGTAGGGATTTTCATCATCTCTGTTGAAATTTTTTGTTTCTGTTTCTGTTTCTTTGACTATTTTCATTTTAGCTTGCATTGCTTAGGAAAAGTCATTCATGCATGTTTCATTTTCGTTGGATAAAATGAACCTCACACACTCCATGAAACAATTTTAAACCAAGGAGCTGGTCGTAAGACCTCACCCTTTATCAAGACCATTGGTGGATTTAATCACCACCTTGGCTTGATTTGCATACATTTCCTGATTGTCAACTGTTGTTAGGCATAAATCCTGATGAAGATAGACCGAGCATAGCTGGGGTGATTCCCATGCGCACGAGGATAAGTTTTCTATGGTGGGTGCCATTAATAGGACAATCCCCCTTCTGTACCACCTACGTACGATGTACCTTCTGCTCTCACGTACCTATAGTCTCCCTCTCGTAAGGGCGGGTATATAGAGAGGTTGGTATATCGGCCTGTCTGGTATATTGAAGGGGCGACCTTTTGGGAGTTATAAGAGCCTACATGATGCATTTAAACGTTCTACAAAACCTACAAAAACAAAACAAAACACCAAAATACACTAAACTAGTCTAGGGCACACCAAGAATCCTTAAAAGAGATAATCATAGTTTTGTGAATGTGTGTGTTTAATTCTGTTTAGTGTAGACCCAAAAAAAAAAATCATTAAAAACAAGATAAAAATCTACTTAGATAGTGTGGACGCACCGCAATGGTGTACACCCACAGCCAAGCCCAATCAAGGGCAGCAACTCCAGAAGGTACACAAGAAGCAGGCACAAGTCACCTTCGCTTCAGTCCTGAGGATTTGGTCATACCGCCTTATAGGTCTAACCTACAAAAGAATCCAATTCAAAATCCTCGGTGGGGTATGCCCATTCAAAGCAGCCCCTCTCAAAAATACGTCCTACATGCAGACCTTAATGTAAATAGAGAATCACCCTCTCAAGCTAGACATGAGTGGCCACAGTGCGATAAAATGCTAACGGGGCACACTGTCCATTTGGAAGGACAATGTGGATATGGCGTCCCTTCTTTACCTCTCATCAGAACAGAGAGACCAAATCCAGAGCGTAGGGCTCCTTACACAGGGTGACCTAACTCCGCCTGCCCCTTACGCACCTATGAGAGATAACATGAGGAATATCATCGCATTCCTCAAGGACAACAACATACAACGCGAGAACCTTATGCTTCTGCACCAGTCGGATATCATGATCACCCCTTGAGGCCAAAACCTCGAGCACATACAGCCTACCTCGACAGAGGGAAGCGACCCCTCGAGATTTTAGAGCATCAAAACCAAGGTAAACCCATAGGAGGAACATTTGAACCTTTTGAACAAAATAGGGTAGATCAAATTGATCCAGCTGTCACCAGATATACCACCCGTCAAGCCCAAATCATGCGGCTTAAACAAAGTCAGCAAGAGATAGAGTATCAATACCGCTTGGATAAAGAACGCATGCAACGTGAATCGGATGAGTTACAATATGAAATACTTGAGAGAGGGCCAACCCATCACGTCCAAAGAGCCAAATAACATGAGAGGCATAACCCTTTAACGCAGGACGGGTCCCCACGACCTCGTCAAGCTTTGCCTCCGAGACCTCATAGACATGAGAGGGAGGCTACTCCTCGAAATGATGATGGGTATGGTCAGCAGGGACTCGATAAAGGTCAGAGGTTTCGCCTGAAAACTCCTCAAGAATTTTATGAGGAGTACGAACCAGAGATAGAATATGTTGAAACTCCCCATCAAGGCAGGAAGGATGCCATTCAGCCACCCCTCCATAGGCCTCCGGTTACCGTAACTTGCAACAATAGTGAACAAGAGAGGAAGAAATAAAATATTTCGATGCATACCAAGCGCTATTGGAGAGTTTGGAGTCTGTGGAGACAAAAGCTTCTGGGCATCAAAAACCCACATTACGTCTACTCCACAGTAATCTGGTGCATCCTTCAGTGCCTGCGCCTCTTTACCCTGAACACTTCAAGTTGCCTCAATTGGTAGTTTTTAAAGGTGAGGAAGATGCACAAGAGCATGTTACAAGATTTCTAAGCCAGTGCTTCGCAATCCAATATAATGACGCGTTGCTGCTTAGAACATTCATAACCACATTCGTAGGCCCTGCCTCGGATTGGTTCACACAACTGCCCAAACACAGCATAAGAAGCTTAGATCAGCTAGTAGATGCATTTCTTGAATGCTTCGCCTTCAACACAAGGAAGAAGGCATCACTTAGTGATCTTGCTAGCCTTAAAAAATTTGAGGAGGAAAAAATGGCAGCGTATGGGAACCGATGGAGAGCTTTGCTTTCTAAGTTACCCTATCGTCCTCCCATGTCGGACCTCACATAAATGTTCACAAAAAGTTGCTTAAAATCAATCTCTAGTCTATTGTTGCTGTGACAATACGACAGCCTAGAAGAAGCTTTGGCCCAAGCCAGACTTATAGAAGAGATTAAGATAGGCGAAGGCGCAATTGCCAAGCCTAAGAAGAAAGAGTGGAACAAAACCACTAAAACCGGGACAATGCAACCACAACACGCTGTAGTCAATCAAGTTGCGATAAATGTTACCGCGCCTGTACAAAAAATGCAGCCTCAAAAGGCTAACTACCAGGTAGTGCCTCCTGCTTACGAAAGAGATAACAGAAGACAGGAGCAGTATCAGCAACATCGCCCTAGGCGACAATTCACCCTGTATGCGGAGTCTAGGGACTCCTTATTTGACCGCTTGTTAGCGGCAAATTTAGTTACTCTGCCAGAAATCCAAATTTTTGACCCTAACATTCCAAAGCCTAGGGGGTATAGGGAGGAATTGTATTGCAGATTCCATAGGCGCAGAGGACATGACCTAAATGGGTGTTGGAAATTCAAATAACTAGTCCAGGATTTGATCGATAACAGAACATTGGTCGTGGACAACCCCATCGCACCAAACAACCAACAAATGGGGGTATTCAAGGACCCCTTGCCTACCCACGAGGCACAGACAAAACCACTCCAGATTAACGAGGTGCGATAAGATCTTCCCGCGCAAGGATTTGTGGGAATGATTAGCATTGTAACAAGGAACAGAAGATACCCAGCAGTTGCCCCTAAGGTAGCTACGAGGGAAGTTTTGTCGACATCACAGCCTCAACAATGCCCAACGCAGTTACCTCCACCTAGACCTGAGGTCACGATACGAACCAAACTCACGCAGAGTCTGCGGACCACATCGGATAGGCTGTCCATCTACGAGCTTATTCAACAATCAGCTCCCCATAGAGAAGATCTTATGGACATTTTAAAATCCATTGAAGTACAACCCCACGAAGCAAATTCTTTCAACGCCTTCGTGGGACATGTGAAACAATGTACGGAGCCTGTCATTACATTCAGAGAAGACGAGGTCAAAATGATATCAAATGACATGTCGGATCCACCCCTGCACGTTATCGCGTGGGTCAACGGGATCCCGTACAAGAGAGTGCTGATAGATACTGGCTCATCCAGTAACATTATAACCACTGCAGCGTTAAAACATTTAAAACTGCCAGCCTCTCACATCACCGCTTCCACATACACACTACGAGCTTTTAATGATGCAATTTGCTCGATAGTCGGCACAATTGTTCTGCCAGTCCAGGTAGGACAAAAGTCAATACCTACACTGTGCCATGTGCTGGAAGGCAAAATGGCTTATAATATACTGCTAGGGCGTCCTTGCGAGGATGAAAAGTAGCGCAGTTGGTTTAGAAATGTAGCTAAGGTTTTCTGAGACTCAGACGGTTTTAGCTCACTAGCCACGACTGTACTTTATCTTACATGATTTTTGAACAAGGTATGAATCAGACCTGTTTTTGACCAAGCTATTTCACATCCCTGTGTGTGCAATTGAGTTCATTTATGTGGTATTTATTAGGATACCGCCAGTGCCAGATGGGCTTTCAACCGAACCTGTACTAAGGATCACCTAACTAGCTCCACTAACTCCTTTGTTATGTTTAGTTAGATTAATCCGCGATTTTTTTCTAGGATGTCATAAGCTAGCTTATCCACATGCAAACATTGATTTGTACGCAAGTTAATGTGACAAATATATCGTCATGTGAGAATACCTTTAGAATGCTGAGAGTTCCAGGGATTCAAGTTCAACTCCCTTGTTTTATTCAATTGTAATAGGATACTTGCTCTTTTGTAGTGATGAGATCACTATTTATTTTGATTTGTTTTTTTTTTTTGAGCAAGGGATTGGAGTGATAAAAATCACTGTTTTTTTAGTGCATTTTGATGTGTGCACTATAGGATGTCAAATCTTGATGTTTTGACGTTTTGCTATTTTTTTTTTTTTTTGCAACTTTTGAGAATTAGGGATTTTTGGGAATTGGGTAGGGGTGATGCTTGTCCTTTTGCCAACTCTCAGCATTATTTGGGTCATCCGCACAAGGGGATGAGCAAGATAACCATTTCGCTTATGGTGACCTAGATTACTGTGCAAGTTTCATCTTTCTTTCACATAACTCTGGAATTGTTAATGTGTTTAGTTTGTGTTGGGATGTTACGTATCAAGGTGTATTTCAAGTATGACTCTACCTTCGTAAAATTTGTTCGACTTGATACATTACATGGCTAAAGAGGAAAATTTTGGCTGAACTACAAAAACTCTTGATACATTAAAAGACCACTGACTCTAGTGTGGTGGAAGCAATGCATGGTGTGTCTCGTTGTTTTTATGAAATGGAGCAGTGGGGAACAAGATGGACTCGTCGAGCAATTTCAGCCTATGGTGCCTTTGACCTATACGACCACAAATATGCAATGTATGGATGCAATGCTAATGCAGCTACATATTTTTGTATTTTTGATGAATTGAGTTTGGCGAGTATGAAAATGAGATGTGAGAAAATTCTCAATTGATGAATTTGAGAATGCGTAGAAATGATAGCAAATTTTTGTTGTTTTTGATGTATTTTATTGTTTTTGATTTTTATATATATATTTTTTGATTTTTTGGATTGACCAAGAGATTGCGATAATCCTTGGAGCTTTTTGGATTAACCAAGAGATTGCGATAATCCTTGGAGCTTTTTGGACTTGACCAAGAGATTGCGATAATCCTTGGAGCTTTTTGGGTGACCAAGAGATTGTGATAATCCTTGGAGCTTTTTGGATTTGACCAAGAGATTGCGATAATCCTTGGAGCTTTTTGGGTGACCAAGAGATTGTGATAATCCTTGGAGCTTTTTGGATTTGACCAAGAGATTGCGATAATCCTTGGAGCTTTTTGGGTGACCAAAATATTGTGATAATCCTTGGAGATTTTTGAATTTGACCAAGAGATTGTGATAATCCTTGGAGATTTTTTTTTTTTTTTTGGGATATGGCTTTCTTAGATATGAAATGGTCATAAGTGACTGATATTCAAGGGTTCTGTTTCCTTGATACCATCAAGAGAAGCTAGCCGGTATGTCCCGGGTCCTATTTTGTTATCAATGACATAAGGACCTAACCAATTTGCCATGAATTTATCCCTCAAGTGGGGCGGCAAATTAGAATTCTGTTGGTTTTCCTTCAAAACCAAATCACCAACCCGAAATTCCCTTAGGTGAACCTTCATGTTGTAAGATTTCTTAAGTCGCTCTTGATAGATACGTAAGTTCTCAAGAGCATTAACGCGTCGTTCGTCAAGCAACGTAAGTTGGTCAAACCGGGCCTGCCGTGCAGTGTCATCATCGATGAATTCTTGCATTGATATGCGGAGGGAAGGAATTTCCAACTCGAGAGGCATTACTTTCTCTGAGCCATACACTAGTGAAAATGGAGTTGCCCCAGTTGGCGTCCGAATGCTAGTGCGATAAGCCCAAAGTGCAAGTGGGATTTGTATGTGCCAATCCTTATCACTGTCTGTGATGGTCTTTTTAAGGATGGCAACTAGTGTCTTGTTTGATGCCTCTGCTTGCCCATTTGCTTGCGGATAATAGGGTGTTGAAAAGCTATGCTAAATTTTGTACTTTGTGGTTAAAGCACGCACGTCTTTGTTCTTGAATGATGGCCCATTATCCGAGATTATTTTGGATGGAATACCAAAACAACATATGATGTGATACAAAATGAACTCCACAATGCGGGGTCCTGTCGTAGAGGTTAACGGAATTGCTTCCATCCATTTGGTAAAATATTCTGTGGCCGTTATGATAAACATGTGACGGCCTGATGATGCAGGGGAGATCTTTTCGATTAGATCGAGGCCCCACTGCGAAAATGGCCAAGCGACTGGACTGTCTGTAGGGCCTGGGAAGGTGCGTGCATTAAATTGGCATGATGTTGACATTTCATGCACCTCTTGACATACGTGCAGCAATCTCGCTCTAAAGATGGCCAATAATAGCCCATGCGAAGAATGCGCTTTGCAATGGCCATACCACTGAAGTGGCCGCCACATGTACCGTCATGCACTTGGGTGACTGCCCAAGTGGACTCTTGCTGGTCCAAGCAACGAAGAAGAATTCCGTCGTAGCTACGACGATACAAAATGTCTCCTATCAAGACATATTTTGCCGCTTTCTATTTGAATGTTTGTTTTGCGGCGTGCATCAATCCAAAGGGTAGATTACCTAACTTGAGGTATTCTCTTATGGGTAAATACCATTCCTATTGATCGGATACCTCGACAGTTTGAACAGCCAATCCCTTTTGGAGTTCTTCCCTAACAAATGCTGATTGGGATAGAACTTGTAAGAATAGCGTTGTGTTGCTATTAATGGGAGTGGGGGAAAATAAAGACCCCCAGTTGGCATGTTTCAAACAGTCTCGGATTCGAAAGCACTTATCCGTAGATGGTTCGATCTGGATCATGTGGACTTTTGGCATCAAATCTAAGCTTGCGCACTCCATCGTGGGTTGCGATAAGGTTTTGACCTGAATGGTTGTTATATCACCGAAAAGGTCTTGCGGGATTAGTGACCCCAAGGAGGCCATTGTGTCCACAAAATGATTTGATGATCGAGGGAGTGCCTCGATGTCATACCACTCAAGTTTTGCCAAGAATTTGTCCACGAGGGATTTATAGGCCTTCAGAACTGGGCATTTGCATTGATATACCCCTTTGACTTGATTGACGATTAACAGTGAATCACCAAAGATGTTCAGTCTTTTGATGTTCATGGCGATTGTTGTTTGAAGACCTAGGAGCAAGGCTTCATATTCTACATTATTTTTGGTGCACTGGAAGTTTAATTTAAATGACAGGGGCATTGGAGCGCCCTGCGGTGTGAAGAATACAATTCCTATGCCACCACCTTGCTCGCATTTAGAACCATCAAAAAATAATGTTATGTCGGCCGGAGACTTAGGCTCATCAGAATCTGGAGATTCTGAGACATGGAAGACCCCATCATCGGGTAGTTCTATGACCAGAGGCTGATCGTCTTCAAGAGGAGCCTCTGCTAGTTGATCGGCTATGACTTGTCCTTTTATAGATTTTTGCCCAATAAACTCAATGTCAAATTTTGTCAACAACATGATCCATTTTGTCGTGCGACTACTATGATAAGTATGACTCATCATGTATCGCAATGGATTCTCCTTAGACACAACATACGTAGTGTTGCTCAGCATGTAGTGGCATAGTACTTTGGTAGCAAACACCACTGCCAAGCAAAGTTTTTCAACGTATGCATAGTTAAGTTCGTAACTGACCAGGGTGCGGCTAAGATAGTAAGTAGCCTATTCTTTGTGAAGTTCGTTCTTCTGGGCTAGCATTGCGCCTAGTGCCACCTCAGTAGCTAAGATGTATAAGTAGAATGGCACACCTGGTCTAGGTGGTGCCAATACTGGCGGCGAAGCCAAGTAATGTTTGATTTCATCAAAGGCTGACTGGCACTCGTCATCCCAATGAAATGTGACCCCCTTGTGCAATAATTTGTTCATGGGTCGGCATTTGTCAGATAATTGCGCTATGAAGCGTTTAATCGACGTGACCTTTCCTTGCAGACTTCTAAGCTGCTTGATAGTTGTTGGGGGAGCCATTTCAAGGATTGCATTGAATTTGTTTGGGTCCACTTCGATGCATCTCTTTGAGACTATAAAACCCAAGAGTTTTCCATATGTGACGCCGAACACGCACTTCTTGGGATTCAGTCTGACCTTATGCTCTATGAAGTGATTGAGAATCTTGCTTAAGTCATCGAGATGATCTGAGCGTAAGAGAGACTTGGCTAACAAATCATCCATGTAATCTTCCAAAGTTTTGTGCATGTAATCATGGAAGATATAAGTCATAGCACGTTGGTATGTAGCGCCAACATTTTTAAGGCCAAAAGGCATGACCTTATAGCAAAATGTCCCCCAAGGCGTTGTGAATGCCGTTTTGAGTTGGTCTTTAGGATTGATACAAATTTGATTGTATCCTGAGAAACCATCCATTAGGGAGAGCATTTCGTGACCTTCTGTAGCGTCTACCAATGCGTCAATGCTTGGCAAGGGGAAATCATCCTTAGGACTTGCTTTGTTTAGGTCTCGAAAGTCGGTGCATATGCGAATCCTCCCGTCGAGCTTCTTGACGGGAACCATGTTGGACAACCATGGCGGATAATCCACGCAGATGATAAATTGTGCATCCAACAGCTTTTACAATTCATCTTTGACCATCAAGGCCATTGTTGGGTGCATCTTTCTTAGTTTTTGCTTTACAGGATTGATTTTCGGATCAAGCGTTAAATTGTGCATGACTAGCTACGGGTCTAGTCCTGGCATATCTTTGTACGACCATGCAAAAAATTCCTTCTTCTCTTTGAGAAGGGAAATATATTCGGATTGCTCTTCGGGGGAAAGGCTTACCCCCAGCTTGAGAATCCATGGATTCATTGGATCTGTGTCGATGTCTACGTCAGTCATCTCCTCGACTGACATGTGGGATCCGTCCTCCAACTGATGTGGAGTTGGGATCAAATGGATATCATCAGCTGAGTTAAGATCTATGTTTGGAACCTCGGGTCCCTCTTCAGCTTGAAAAATATCCTGAGTTGTCCTTGGGGTAAAATGAAGCATTTCACCGAAAGGCTAGTACTCTGATGGTGACAATGGTGAATTGACGCGATCCCAATCGATGGCATCCATGTCTAGATGCAATGACCGTGATGGATCGGTCGGATTGCGGATGGGTGCGGTCAAATCAATGGAGATCATGTGGATGGTATGAATTTGGTCTCCAGAACCGCGAGTGTGATGACTTGATTCTTTTAGCTATTCCCTATACTCTGGATCTGGCTCTACGGGAATAGGCACGAATGGATCCTCTCTAGGTGCAAACTCATCTCTATGTGCAAAAAGGAAGGCGGGGTCTTCCCTCGGTACGACTGTCCTGATGGGATCTCGAGGTGGACGATGCTCATCTTGAATTTGGAGCCATAGGTCTAACACTTGGTCCCACCTCGCTGGGTCTACATGCCATTCATGTCCTAATCGTATACCCATTTGTCCCATTAGATCTTCATGAGTTAGAGCGCGATGATGCCGTCATGCGTGTCTGAGATAGTCCATCTCAGTCTCGTCTTCTGACTCACTTTCATAGATCCAAAATTGTTCATCCTCTTTAGCATTTGTTGCTTGCGATGTTGAGGACTCTTCCTGTTCCAGTGAATTAATTTGGTCCCATTGCGGTTGTTCCACTCTTGGTGGAGGGACCTGATTCTTTTGACATTATGTTGTTTCATCTGGAATCTCTAGGGGAAACAACTTCAAAAAAATGTTCGAAAGCCGTTGTTGTTCTCTTTGAGGATTGCTATCTGAACTTTCACCTCTCTCTAGCAAAGGAGAGGGATTATTGCTATTTACAGGGGTGTTTGTAGACCATGGGAGATAGTCCCCCAATGTGTATTCTGTGTTTGGATTGGCATACGGGTCTTGTGCCAATCCCCCCTTGTTGCCTATTTCTAGGCCTTGCATATTTTCAACCAAAATGTCTAATGGCAGGGGATGGTTGAACCCTACCCCTGACTTGTCATATGGCATCTGATATCTTGGTTGGCAAAGGATCCGCATCCCTTGCTCATATCTGCCGAGTCCGTATCCATGCCAATTGCATTGTTCAAGATATTTTAGGGCAAATTCTGGGTTCGACAGATAATTGATGTTTTTGACAAAAGGCTCTTCATCTATTTCCTTTTGTTCGCCTGGTTCAGAACCATGATCAAGGCCCCCATACACAAAATTCGTCTGGTTGGGAGGGTAGCCTAGTGGAACAATTGTCCCTATGGGAAGGTGAGGTCTTCCCATGTCCTGCACTGACTCCAATGTGGGGGTTGCCATAACATTTTGCACTAAGTACTCCCCCAGGCCCGTATTGGCCATCTCAACAGTGATTGTTGATGATTGGGTGGGAGGAAACGGTAGTCCTTCCTGAGTCCATTCCATTTTTGGTTGTTTAGGAGTCTTGGTTTGTGTTGTGTTGGGTGTTTCCTCTGTTGATATCGTTGAAATCGTGGGCAACCCCTCTTCTAGAGGCTTAACCTCTTCCATGATTTGCTTTCTCTTGTCCTTCTATTGGGCCACGGTAGGTGGCATTGATGATGAAGGAGTAGGTGATGAAGTCTCACCTGGCTGGGATTTTGCCTTGTTGGCCCCCAGTGGTGCCTGCCGGTATCGGACCCTATTTAGATGGATTTAATTGAAAATCCAAATGCGTTGATGGGAGGGTCTATTGAGGTATGAATTGTACCGCATTGCAATACTTGAAGGGCTCTAAGTCCATTGGGACTACATGTATTTGCCCTTCATAGGCATACTTCAAGCACTGGTGTGCGATCTAGCAGTATATTATAAGCCATTTTGCCTTCCAGCACATGGCACAGTGTAGGTATTGACTTTTGTCCTACCTGGACTGGCAGAACAATTGTGCCGACTATCGAGCAAATTGCATCGTTAAAAGCTCGTAGTGTGTACGTGGAAGCGGTGATGTGAGAGGCTGGCAGTTTTAAATGTTTTAACGCTGCAGTGGTTATAATGTTACTAGACGAGCCAGTATCTATCAGCACTCTCTTGTACGGGATCTCGTTGACCCACGCGATAACGTGCAGGGGTGGATCCGGCATGTCATTTGATATCATTTTGACCTCGTCTTCTCTGAATGTAATGACAGGATCCGTACATTGTTTCACATGTCCCACGAAGGTGTTGAAAGAATTTGCTTCGTGGGGTTGTACTTCAATGGCTTTTAAAATGTCCATAAGATCTTCTCTATGCGGAGCTGATTGTTGAATAAGCTCGTAGATGGACAGCCTAGCCGATGTGGTCCGCAGACTCTGCGTGAGTTTGGTTCGTATCGTGACCTCAGGTCTAGGTGGAGGTAACTGCGTTGGGTGTTGTTGAGGCTGTGATGTCGACAAAACTTCCCTCGCAGCTACCTCAGGGGCAACTGCTGGGTATCTTCTGTTCCTTGTTACAATGCTAATCATTCCCACAAATCCTTGCGCGGGAAGATCTTATCGCACCTCGTTAATCTGGAGTGGTTTTGTCTGTGCCTCGTGGGCAGGCAAGGGGTCCTTGAATACCCCCATTTGTTGGTTGTTTTGTGCGATGGGGTTGTCCACGACCAATGTTCTGTTATCGATCAAATCCTGGACTAGTTATTTGAATTTCCAGCACCCATTTAGGTCATGTCCTCTGCGCCTATGGAATCTGCAATACAATTCCTCCCTATACCCCCTAGGCTTTGGAATGTTAGGGTCAAAAATTTGGATTTACGCAGAGTAACTAAATTTGCCGCTAACAAGCGGTCAAATAAGGAGTCCCTAGACTCCGCATATAGGGTGAATTGTTGCCTAGGGCGACGTTGCTGATACTGCTCCTGTCTTCTGTTATCTCTTTCGTAAGCAGGAGGCACTACCTAGTAGTTAGCCTTTTGAGGCTGCATTTTTTGTACAGGCGCGGGAACATTTATCGCAACTTGATTGACTACAACGTGTTGTGGTTGTATTGTCCCAATTTTAGTGGTTTTGTTCCACTCTTTCTTCTTAGGCTTGGAAATTGCGCCTTCGCCTATCTTAATCTCTTCTATAAGTTTGGCTTGCGCCAAAGCTTCTTCTAGGCTGTCGTATTGTCACAGCAACAATAGACTAGAGATTGATTTTAAGCAACTTTTTGTGAACATTTACGTGAGGTCCGACATGGGAGGACGGTAGGGTAACTTAGAAAGCAAAGCTCTCCATCGGTTCCCATACGCTGCCATTTTTTCCTCCTCAAATTGTTTAAGGCTAGCAAGATCACTAAGTGATGCCTTCTTACTTGTGTTGAAGGCGAAGCATTCAAGAAACGCATCTACTAGCTGATCTAAGCTGCTTATGCTGTGTTTGGGCAGTTGTGTGAACCAATCCGAGGCAGGGCCTGCGAATGTGGTTATGAATGTTCTAAGCAGCAACGCGTCATTATATTGGATTGCGAAGCACTGGCTTAGAAATCTTGTAACATGCTCTTGTGCATCTTCCTCACATTTAAAAACTACCAATTGAGGCAACTTGAAGTGTTTAGGGTAAAGAGGCGTAGGCACTGAAGGATGCACCAGATTACTACGGAGTAGACGTAATGTGGGTTTTTGATGCCCAGAAGATTTTGTCTCCACAGACTCCAAACGCTCCAATAGCGCTTGGTATGCATCGAAATATTTTATTTCTTCCTCTCTTGTTCACTATTGTTGCAAGTTACGGTAAACTGGAGGCCTATGGAGGGGTGGCTGAATGGCATCCTTCCTGCCTTGATGGGGAGTTTCAACATATTCTATCTCTGGTTCGTACTCCTCATAAAATTCTTGAGGAGTTTTTGGGCGAAACCTCTGACCTTTATCGAGTCCCCGCTGACCATACCCATCATCATTTCGAGGAGTAGCCTCCCTCTCATGTCTATGAGGTCTCGGAGGCAAAGCTTGACGAGGTCGTGGAGACCCATCCTGCGTTAAAGGGTTATGCCTCTCATGTTGTTCGGCTCTTTGGACGTGAGGGGTTGGCCCTCTCTCAAGTATTTCATATTGTAACTCATCCGCTTCACGTTGCATGCGTTCTTTATCCAAGCGGTATTGATACTCTATCTCTTGCTAACTTTGTTTAAGCCGCATGATTTGGGCTTGATGGGTGGTATATCTAGCGACAGCCGGATCAATTTGATCTACCCTATTTTTTTCAGAAGGTTCAAATGTTCCTCCTATGGGTTTACCTTGGTTTTGATGCTCTAAAATCTCAAGGGGTCGCTTCCCTCTGTCGAGGTAGGCTGTATGTGCTCGAGGTTTTGGCCTCAAGGGGTGATCATGATATCCAGCTGGTGCAGAAGCATAAGGTTCTCGCGTTGTATGTTGTTGTCCTTGAGGAATGCGATGATCTTCCTCATGTTCTCTCTCATAGGTGCGTAAGGGGCAGGCGGAGTTAGGTCGCCCTGTGTAAGGAGCCCTACGCTCCGGATTTGGTCTCTCTCGTTCCGATGAGAGGTAAAGAAGGGACGCCATATCCACATTGTCCTTCCAAATGGACAGTGTGCCCCGTTAGCATTTTATCGCACTGTGGCCACTCATGTCTAGCTTGAGAGGGTGATTCTTTATTTACATTAAGGTCTGCATGTAGGACGTATTTTCGAGAGGGGCTGCTTTGAATGGGCATACCCCACCGAGGATTTTGAATTGGATTCTTTTGTAGGTTAGACCTATAAGGCGGTATGACCAAATCCTCAGGACTGAAGCGAAGGCGACTTGTGCCTGCTTCTTGTGTACCTTCTGGAGTTGCTGCCCTTGATTGGGCTTGGCTGTGGGTGTACACCATTGCGGTGCGTCCACACTATCTAAGTAGATTTTTATCTTGTTTTTAATGATTTTTTTTTTTTTTTGGTCTACACTAAACAGAATTAAACACACACATTCACAAAACCGTGATTATCTCTTTTAAGGATTATTGGTGTGCCCTAGACTGGTTTAGTGTATTTTGGTGTTTTTTTTTGTTTTTGTAGGTTTTGTAGAATGTTTAAATGCATCATGTAGGCTCTTATAACTCCCAAAAGGTCGCCCCTTCAATATACCAGCCAGGCCGATATACCAACCTCTCTATATACCCACCCTTACAAGAGGGAGACTATAGGTACGTGAGAGCAGAAGGTACATGGTACGTAGGCGGTACGGAAGGGGGATTGTCCTATTAATGGCACCCACCATAGAAAACTTATCCTCGCGCGCATGGGAATCACCCCAGCTATGCTCGGTCTATCTTCATCAGGATTTATGCCTAACAACAGTTGACAATCAGGAAATGTATGCAAATCAAGCCAAGGTGGTGATTAAATCCACCAATGGTCTTGATAAAGGGCTGGGGTCTTACGACCAACTCCTTGGTTTAAAATTGTTTCATGGAGTGTGTGAGGTTCATTTTATCCAACGAAAATGAAACATGCATGAATGACTTTTCCTAAGCAATGCAAGCTAAAATGAAAATAGTCAAAGAAACAGAAATGCGAAACGAGAAAATTTCAACGAGAGATGATGAAAATCCCTACCTCTTCTCTGCCTGCTCTAGTTGCCTCTAAATTTTTGCTCTGAAAAGTTGCAGATAGAAAATCGTCCCTTGGTGAGACGATTAACAGAACAAAAATCGTCCCTTGCAGAGACGATTTTACAATCGTCCCAGGGTGAGACGATTGTCAGAACAAAAATCGTCCCTCGCAGAGACGATTTTACAATCATCCCAGGGTGAGACGATTTCCAGAAGAGAAATCATACCTTGCAGAGACGATTAATAGTCTGCAAGAAAAAATGTATCTGTCAAGCACAAACACAAAAAAATTCAATTAGTTTTTGTGATTTTAAAAACAGGGACGAGGGTCCCACCGTGATCGCCACCTGAAAGCACAAGATTCCGGGCAAAGGAAACACTAGCTATGCAACATAAAAAAAAAATGTAACGCTTTGATCCTATGCACTAAAACAGAGAAAGGAAACAACTTGGAAACGAAAGACAAGATGTAAAGAAATCATAGCCCTCTTTATTCAAATATCTTATCCTCGGTTACATAGACGTCTCCTCCCCTTTTTGGGGCTAGGAGCATTAAATTTGTCTTCATTACAATGTGTGACCTAGTATTCCTCTTCCCACGTGCCCACGATTGCAATGGGCGGGCTAAGATGCTGCCGCCGCTGATGTGGATAAGTTCTTCACCTCTGATTGCTTTTCCTACAATCAAAGAAACAATGAAAATGTCAGTAGCATCTGCTGCAAATGAAAGGGGTTTGTTCTCTAAAATCAATGAAATACGCATGTAAACATCTTCCTAAAACAGTAAATACAGTAAGTCCAAATGGCTTGAAAACTTGACAGAAGACGAAAAATGTTACCAAAAGGCCATTGCCCCTGAGATAGCCGACCAATATGCTTTTACCTTGTAATCGTCCCTTGGAAGGACGATTGCTGCTGTTAATCGTCCCTTGAAAGGACGATTGCTGCTGTTAATCATCCCCTGGAAGGACGATTGCTGCTGTTAATCGTCCCCTACAGGGACGATTGATATTGTGTTGAAGAAGTCGACTTGCCGCTGCTCCAATGTCGATTCTCGAGACCTGCAAAATGCCTGCAAACAAGGGGGTTATGTAATTGGGGCCATTTTGGGATGACCCAGATGGTCGGATTCTCCCAATTTGGCCTCCATCACCGAGAAATTGGACGTTGTTACCTGCAAGTTAGTGGGACAACCAAAATAACAAAAGCATGATAATATTCGATGAAAACATTTTGAAATCAAGATTCAAGATTCTGAACTATTGAACAGCATAGAATAACATGGAATATGAACAAATGACAGAAAATGAACTACAACTAAATCCAAAAGGTGCGGGGTGCCCAAGTGGGAAGCCCACCGATGGAACTTGATTTTGGCACCAATCCACTTGGGATGGGCCCAAAATCTCTTAGGAGTGGGGGTCGGCGAATTGGTTGGTTCAAGTGTCCATGTGTTGGATTTGGGTCAAGTTCGATCTTCCAAAGGCCACCCAACAACCTCCCTTGCAAAAGAGATTGGTGTATGTGGGAAGATGAATAAAAGGGTATGCAAGTGGGTCTCCAATTCGGCAGCACTTCGTTGCTTGAAAACTCCTTCCACCTCTCTCTCTTGGGTGAGAAAAGTCCCACCTTTTATAGACCCAAGGGGTCTCTTTTGGGAGGGAAGCACAAATGCCATGTGTTGGTCATAGGCGCCATGTGGCAGTCTTGTCTTCCCATGAGGGAGGGGAGTCCTCCATTGACTTGTGTTTTCATAATTGCTTCTTGTGATAGTCCTCTAACGGCCCTTCTGTCCACCTACACACGCGTGCAAGGTAGGAGTCATCAACTGACTGTTATGGGCTGCCACTTGGCGTCGTTTGTCGTTTTGCCCGTTAAACTTGGTAATCGTCCCTGGGTGGGACGATTACAACAATCGTCCCTGGGTGAGACGATTGGAAGTTAGTAATCATCCCTGGGTGAGACGAGTACTGGGCAAAGTGTCTAAATGTACCAAATTGCTTCCTGACCTTACAAAATTGCTATGGAAGTGGTTAGGACCACTGTTTGACCTCTGAGGGCTGCCCTGGGGGCTGTGTTTGTCAAAGCGATCAGTGTTTGCAGTCACATAATCGGATGGGTGCTGTTTTGGTGTCTACAATAGCTTCAACCCACTTCGTGAAATACACAGTGGCGGTTATGATGAATTTGTGTCCATCCAATGACACAGGATTAATTTTGCCAATAATGTCTAAGCCCCATTTTGAAAAGGGCCAAGGAGATGAAATAGCCTGTAGATATTATGCAGGTGCATGTACAAGGTCATCATGTTTCTAGCACTTGTCATAATGGCACACATAATCATGTGCATCATTTTCCATGGTAGGCCAAAAGTCTCCTATCCTAAGGAGCTTCTTAGCAATGACACTACCATTGAAGTGTCCTCCACAAGATCCATCGTGGGCTTCACTTAAAGCTGATTTGGATTCTTCTAGATTCAAACATCTCAATAGGATACCTTCAAAATATCTCCTATATAAAGTATTTCCAATTATGACAAATCAACTTGCTCGTCTACGTAATAACCGACGCTGGTTTCTATTAGAATTGGTAGGGAAAGTACCATTTTGAAGAAAATAAAATATATCTATATACCAAGGTTCAGGAGTAGTTTCGTTGATTAGAAACACATCCAAAGGTTCCAAACATGACTTATTTGAAGTGGGTTCCTAGAGCTGATGAATAATGATGGTGGCATATTCATAATCTAACTCCAAGGGTAGAAGAGATGCAGCTGCGGCCATAGCATCAGCCACACGGTTGCTAGTTCGAGGAATAGCTTCCAAAGTAACTTTATTAAATAGAGATATTAATTGTAAAACATATGCTTTATATGGGCATAATTTATCATCTCTGGTTTGATAAAATTCATTAATTTGGTTTATAACAAGTTGAGAATCACCAAAAATTAGCAGGTGTTTGATTTTTAGCACCAAGGAAGCTCGTAATCCAAGGATTAGAGCCTCGTATTCAAAAATATTATTAGTGCAAGCAAATTTTAATTTGAAGGATAGAGGAATGATGTATTTTTATGGAGATATTAAAATAATACCCGTACCAGCCCCACTCATGCATCGGGCTCCATCAAAGTATAAGGACCATTGTTCAATATGGTCTGCCTCTAATTGAAGGCATTCATCAGGAAACTCAATGACGAGGGGATGGGTAGACTCTAAGTGTGCAGTAGCTAATTGATCTACTATGATTTGACCCTTAACAGACTTCTGTCCTATGAATGTGAGTTCAAAATCGCTTAGAGAAAGAACCCACTTTGTTATATGACCCGATAAATAAGGTCGACTCATGAGATACCACAAGGGATCATATTTAGCAATGACATAAGTTTTTTGACTAAGCATATAATGGCATAATTTTTGTGTAGAAAATACGACTGCTAGACATAGTTTTTCTAATGCTATGTAGTGGGTTTCATAACTGATGAGGGTTCTACTAATGTAATAATTAGCACGTTCTTTCTTCTCATCATCAAGCTGAGCTAACATAGCTCCTAAAGCAAAATCTAAAGCTAAAATATACAGGATAAACAGGCAATCAGATCTAGGCGGTGAAAGCACAGGTGGGTTAAGGAGGTATTGTTTGAGAAGTTCAAAAGCTTCCTTACATTCCTCATCCCAATTAAAAGAGACATACTTCTTAAGAAGCTTAAGAAAGGGACTGGTTTTGTTTGCTAGCTTATCAATGAAGTGATGGATGGCTTGAAGCTTACCTTTTAAACTTCATAACTCAGATATATTGGTAGGTGCAGGCATATCCATGATAGCCGCAATCTTGAGAGGGTCGATTTCGATACCACGTAAAGAAATTATAACCCCTAATAGTTTATCGGACTTAACTATGAATATGCATTTGGCTAGATTTAATCGAATAAGGTATTCTCTTAACCGATTAAATACTTTTATTAAATCATCTAAATGATCATCTTCTTTAATAGAGCGAGCTATAATATCATCTACGTAATCATGTAGGATATCATGCATCATATCATGAAAGATATAAGTCATGGCTCGTTGATATGTTGCTCCTGCATTCTTTAAACCAAATGGCATCACTTTCCAACAAAAGGTACCCCAAGGGGTAATAAAGGTTGTTTTAGCTCTGATCTTCGAGAGCTATCCCGATCCGATTATAACCATAAAATCCATCCATTAGGGACATCATTCCACTTTTCGTAGTAAAGTCAATGATTTAATCTATGTTTGGAAGAGGAAAATCATCTTTAGGGCATGCAACATTAATATCTCTAAATTTTGTGCAAACCCTAACTTTGGTAGCTTCTTTCTTGGTGACTGGAACTACATTCGATATCCATTCAGCATAATCAATAGCCTGTATAAAAACAACATTTAGGAGTTTTTCTAACTCCCCTTTGACTAGCAAGGCCACTTTGGGATGCATTTTTCTAAGTTTCTATTTAACGAGTTTAGCATCTAAATGGACTACTAGATGATGCATGACTATAGAAGGGTCCAGAACTGGCATGTCTTCATATGTCCAAGCAAAGGCATCTTCATAATCTTTAAGAAATGCAATGTATTCATTTTGTTTTTCTTGACTTAATTCTGATCCAATATTGATTATGTGAGGATTATCCTCAGTTCCAATGTTAACTTTAATGATGTTTTATACTTCCATGTGTAGATCTCTTTCAAAATTAGGTGGGGCGGGTGAGACACCCAATTCTTGTAATTATTTTAAGGTTAACTTGGAGAATTCATTTTGAGGATTCGTGGCCTCAACTTAGGCTATAATAGGTATATAACCATCAAAATAAAAATCATTGTGTAACAACTCTTCAACGGAGACATAATGGAAAATATCTCCTTCCAACTCATCATTGAATTCAGCAATCAATTCAGGGTAAGCTATGGATAGCATATTGCATGTAAAGGGATTATTCTTTGGACACAAAGAATCTTGTTTATCTAGATAATCTTGATAACATATGAGTTGATCATCACCTTCAAAAGGGAAGGGTTGACCCTTACTAGGAAACAGGCCCACACCACATCGAGCGTGGCCATGGTTCTACCTCAATAGGTTCTTTCATACCATTTTGGAAAGGTCCCAATCCTTTCCCTTTATATCCCATTTTAAGCATTATAGGTTTAGCTTTAATATATTCATTAGCAAAACAGCATCGAGCATATCCATCACAATGCGTCTTGATGTTTCGGGGTATTCTTCCCCAATCATATCCTTTATAAATAAAAGCACAACTCCCAACTTGGTAAGTACTTCCCATAGGTTGTGGGAGGCCCAAAGTACGAGGAGATGGCGGAAAGTTATTTAAAATAATTGAATCTTGCATAAAAGCATTTGTTTTTTCTGATATTAAGATTTTAGATAAATCCAATAAAAGTTCATCAAAAAGAGCATAAGATGTAGAAGGATCATTCCCTATATCTTTAGATGTGGAAGGTATGATAGATGTAGATAATGTGGAGGTGTTAATAAATGGGTCTATAGGTTTTGAAATTATAGGGATGGAACATGAAGGATTGGTTGTAGATCTAAGATCTTTTTGAGGTTCTAGTGTGGTTTGTTTAGAAGATTGTTGAGCTATATATGAGGGTGAAATTAATGGAGGAGAAATAGATGAAGTTATGGGTGTGTGTTTCACATGTTTAGATGAAAAATAAGAATTAGGATGTGTGGATGATAGAGCAAGGCAAAATTGAACTCCAATAGGTTTTGCCAAAGCATACATATCAAAGGGTCTAGGATCACCATGGATAGTGACCAACTGATTTTTAAATTCGAATTTAACACATTGGTGTAAAGTTGATGGGACAGCCCACATCGCATTGATCCAAGGGTGACCCAAGAGTATATTGTACGATGCAGGACAATGTACAATAAACACGGTTGTATCTAGGGTTTGAGGACCAACTTGCAAGGGTATAGTAATGACTCCACACGTTTCTTGTGTCTCGTCATTGAAAGCTTTGATAATCATATCCATTTTTTTCATTTCATCACTTCTAAAGCCAAATCTTTGGTAGAAGTCAAAAGTGCATATGTTTAAAGATGAACCATTATCAATCAGGACTCTTTTAATAGCTACATCTCCAATTAGGGTAGTAATATATAAGGGGTTATCCTTATGTAAACTATGTTGTGGGATGTCTTTATCTCAGAAGTCAATACAATCGACTTCTCGAGTGATGATAGTATTGGACATGGCTTCAGGTTGAATGTTTTGAGGTACCATAATTTGGATTAATGTAAGCATTAAATCATCCCTATGGATAGGAGAAGATCTTAACAAATCTAAAAGGGAAATTCTGGCTGTAGTATTGGATAATTGTTCATTAATATTGTAAGGAGGCTTAGGTTGAACATTAGACATATGATTCCCTTTATTGGGATTTTCCAAAATAAATGGAGCTGATCCATCATTCTGAGTTTGATCCTGTTGAGAATTTTGAGCCTATTGTATGGTAACAACTCTGATGGTACCTACAATGTTATATTGAAGACGCTGAACTGGTCTTGGTTGAGCGTTTATGGCTTGTTCATTAGGAAGGAACTGATTAGAAGAGGGTCAAGTAGTAACTCTTCTAGGAAATGGTTCTTCTAGAACCATAGAATCTATGATAGGTTGAATAGGGTCTGATTCATCTTCAAAACTATTCGATTGATTTGAGGTGATGTCTATTTTACTTTCAGTATCCGATTCTATATCACTGAGATCCGGTATTTGAATATTATGTAGTGTCCTGGTCATGACTATGGATAAAGTTGTGCCAAATATTTGAGGATCCTTAAAAAATAATTGCCTGCTAATAGTCCCTACATATCGGGTAGGAGGGACATTATGATGCTCAATTTCATTGGCCACCTCTTTACCATGTTTTGGTAAAGGATGTTGAAATATATCTAACGATTGATTAGCATTTTGATTTTGATTTTGAGGGATGTTCTTCTGAGCATTATTAGGAGCATTTTGTTTAGGTTGGAAGGCTTGCACCTCCATCTCATTATTATCAATCAGATCTTGTATTTTATGTTTTAATCTTTTACAAGAGTTGGTAGAGTGTCCAGGCCCTCTATGGAAATCACAGTGTAAATCTGCTCTGTATCCAGGTATGGTTGGATCAGGTTCCCGGATAGCTGGTAATTGGATCAAGCCTCTTTCGAGTAATTGGGGTAGAATAGTTGATAATGGTTGATTGATTCTAGTAAATTCTTGAGGAGGTTTATCAGGAGGTTTTAATATAAATTTTTATGTTGTCTTCATTGTATTGATATTAGCAACATTTCTGCTGTCAGTGACTCCGTCACCTACAAATTGTTTATTTTTATACTGATTTTTGGATGTTTTCTCATCATCTTTCTTCCTAAGCTGGCCTCTCCTAATGAGAGCATCTTCCACTCTTTGAGCTAAGTCTATAGCTTGATCGAAGGTGGTCAAGGTAGCAGTTGATAACTCATAGGATATTTGTTCTTGTAAATTATTGATAAAAATATCCAACATTTCCCTATAAGGTAGCACAAAGTGCAATTTTCCTATCAAATGCCTCCATCTAGCTAAGAAATCAGCAAAACATTCATCTTTGTCTTGTTTTAAGTTGTATAAATCTTTAATGGTGACATGCCTCTCGATGTAGGCACTAAATTGATGGACAAAATATTCAACTGTTTCTTCAAAATTTCTCAAAGAATGAGTGGGCAATTGATAGTACCACTCTAATGCCATTCCTCCTAAAATTTTTGGAAATTTTTTTAGTAATAGCAAGTCATCATGTGATATATCATGACATGCTATCCTAAACATGCGAAGATGCTCTATGGGATCTTCAGTTCCTTTATATATAGGCAGGATGGGAATGGGAAAGTTTTTAGGGTATGGTTGTGTTATAACTATGGGATCCAAAGGCTAACTACACATCTCTCAATAATTGTACGAGGGATGGTAGGGATCTATCTGGTCCATGCGGGAAGCTAACTGTTTCACCATGGCTTCCAGATTACTAGTTTGCCCACCATATTAGTTTAGTAGGGCATTAATATGGGATTTGTGAACATATGATGGAGGGACATGCAGATTAGATGCTATATTGCTATTGTGTAAATTTTTGGTAGGAAGGGTGTTATGAAGAAGTTTTGAAGTTGTATTATGTTGTATCCCGATTGTTGAAAATTGGTGTTTGGCTTCATTTTAGGTTTTTGTCGATTTGAAGCATATTGATCAATAGTTTGGCGAAATAAAGCAGTGAATGAAGGTTTCTTTTGTGTGGGAATTATTTTAGGCTCAATAACAGGTTCCTTAGGGGGTTGGGTAACCTGTTTTTTTTGCATATTCTGAATCATAGTGACCATATTTCCATTGGATGGTCTAGCCTTATCACTTTCTTGATCAACAAAGGACAAGGGATTAGTGTGTATATTAAACATAACTTCCATGGTTGCTTGAGTGTCACTAATTTGTCCTCTATCAATACGAACTGCCATATTAAGAGCACCAATGTTATTATTGAAAAATTTCCAGAAATGATCTAAGTTATCAAAAGCAATAGTTCCATCTAGAGCCATTCTAGGGGATGAGGATCCTTCCTCTTTAAGATTTTCTTCTTGTTCATCTACAACCAGCTCATCTTTTGGATGTTCTAGAGTTTCTCCTTTCGTAATTGAATCCTCAGGAAGGACATTTGGGTTTTTTGTTTTGTCTCCTAACCAATATTCTTCTTCTTCTTTAGTTTCTTTACCATTCCTAAGTCTAGGCATTGCGCTTAAATTTAGATTTCAGCAAATATATATATACTTGTATATATATATATATATATATATGTGTAACAAACTTAAGAGGTATATATTTTAATTATATACCTACTATACTATTTGAAATAAAATGTTTTAGTTTTGTTATATTTTGGTTTTTCTTGTTTTTTCTATTTTTTGTTTTTGTAACAATATTATAAAGATAACAAACAACACACTAAATGCAAGAAATAATAATGAAAGCAATGATCTAGTTTTCTATAAACAATTTATAAATATCATTAATGGGCTCAAGTTCTTCAGGAGTCATGAAGTGTTCTTCTTCAAATTGAAATTTTTCTTTCAAGAATTTGACAAAAAGTGCTATAGTGATATTATCTGTCTCAGATTCTAGTTGGTAGAAATAAAGTTCGTGGCAATACTCTCAATATAACACAGCCCGAGGAACTCTCCTCCACCTTTTTCTAATCATAAGATCAGTTTCTTGGACTTCTATATGAACTAGAAATTGGAGTACCTCAGCTGCATTCTCGAGGTATTCCTCGAAGGTGAACAATTCTGAAGACACAAGAGCTCTCCTATAAGCTAACCACCTATGGCAGGCTATTTGAAGTTCATGATAAAAAATGAGTTGATGAGGATCCAGGATCCTATCTAGGGAAAACCTCTTGATTTGTATAAGTTTGATTGATCTAGATGAAATGATACCTAGTATCCTATCAAGTTCTTTCCACAAAAGTTGGTTTCTATCTGTTTCAGGCACACTAAACACAGAATTAACTTCTATGGCTGCTAATTGGTTTTCAACATTTATAGTGACAGTTAGTCTTTTCTTAGGAGTTACCATATAGACATGATATGCAACTTAGTAGTTTTATAATTATTTTAAATGCATCTATGTTTTTGTTTTTTTTTTCAAAAGGTTTTAGTTTCACGTCGAGTTCACCAAAATGTATCGTTCCAAATTTTCTGCACCCTTACCTTCGGACTAAAGGATCTGCACCCGAAAGTGGGATGCGGGAAGGATGGGACAATACCTCGAACTGAGAGGCCCTTTGAAGGTCCCGTATCTCAGGGGAGGTGTATTAAGGTAATTTTTTGACGGATGGTGGGTTCACCAGGAAACTTTTGAATGGCAGTTTCCATGCCTAGGTTGGGAATGTGTTTGATGTGTTCAATTTTATGTTTGATCATTCAACTCCTAGGTTTGGCTAGATGAATCTAAGTTATTCTATTATGAAAATGAAAGTTAAATGAAGACAGAAAACAAATTTAAACAGAAAACATAGAGAATAATTAAGTGAAGAAATTCATACTTGGTTCTGGATGTCTGATGGAGATTCTGATTTTTGAAGTAGTCAAGATCATCTAGAATTTGATAGGATCGTCTTCGATCTGACAAGATCGTCTGATATCTGATGAATTCATCAGAGACCTACAATCAAAGAAATAGATACAAAATACAAAAAATGCAGCTATGCCAACAGAGGGCAATGATGTAGAATGATAGTAATAATGTTAAAATGATAATAATAAACAAAAACATGAGTGCATTACAATGATTTAATGACAATTTATGATTTTATTATGCATTAAGACTATATGGGTGAACTCCGGGATGCAAAATAATAATAAGTTTAACTAATGCAAAGAAAAACAGTAAAAAATGGAGAAAGAATGCAAACTCAGGGCACTGATTGCCCCCAATGTTGACTGCAGTTGAAATCATCTCAGATTGGTAAGAAATCGTCTCGAATTGGACAGGATCATCTCTGATCTGACAGGATCGTCTGAGATCTGATGAATTCATCAGACAAATTCATTAGAGACCTGCAATCAGAGAAATAGATACAAAATATAGAAAATGCAGCTATGCCAACAGAGGGCAATGATGTAGAATGATAGTAATAATGTTAAAATGATAATAATAAACAAAAACATGAGTGCATTACAATGATTTAATGACAATTTATGATTTTATTATGCATTAAGACTATATGGGTGAACTTCAGGATGCAAAATAATAATAAGTTTAACTAATGCAAAGCAAAACAGTAAAAAATGGAGAAAGAATGCAAACTCAGGGCACTGATTGCCCCCAATGTTGACTGCAATCGAAATCATCTCGGATTGGTACGAAATCATCTCGAATTGGAAAGGATCGTTTGCGACGATATGAGCTTGCTCCGGCTGAAGAATAACAAAGTTCCTACAAGAAAATTTGAAAAGGGACAAAGGCAAACAATAATCTAGGATATTCTAATGCATGTAAAACTCGAAGTGCAGAAAAATTCAGCCAGGGGAATGTCAAGGGGAGGGCCTAAGATTAAATAGTCATAGGAAGGAGGTTGGGAGGTTGGAGATCATCCCAATTTGGGAGATCTCCAAAAGGGGAGGTCTCTAACCGTGTAGACACGCTTTTGCCCAGGTTAGAGACGCCATTGAAATAGAAGCTAATTATGAAAAATTAGTTTTGGGATGAAATCGTTTGGACGTCCTAGTCCAGACGAAATCGTCCGATCTGAGGTGATATCATCTAATCGGTGATGATATCGTCCAACGGTCACAAAAAATCCTAAAAATGGCACAAAAAATGGGGAAAGTTGTTTAACAGGCGGTTAACGGGCGGTTCGGGGTTGAAAATTGAATTTGAATTATTACCAAGATAATTTTAATTATTGCTAAGGTTTACTGCACCAATTTTGGGGTGCTACAGTTGCACTCAATATGGGGAAAAACAAATTTAATTTATTTTAAATGTAATTAGTACCTTTTCAAATAAAATATCCCTTATGATATTTTATTTCCATTTAATATTTATTACTTTTATTTAAAACAAATAAAATATTTCTATTTATTATTGAATGGATTTTTTTTTTTCATTTATTTCATTTCCTTAAAGTTTATTAATGAATTTGCAATATCATTAAAATAAAATTCCTTAATTACTTTAAATGAACTTTAATTTATCACTAAGATAAATTTTATTAATGAGTTTAAATGAATTCACATCATCATTTAATCAAAACCTCATTAATTTGTTTAAATGCACCTTCAGTTATCATTTAAACTTAATTTATTTTTTGTTTCTTCATAAAAATGATGCTCACTTAACATTTCAAAATAAAAATTTAATTTATGCAACTACATGCATTTTGCAGTTGTTCTACTATTGAAATTCCAACATTATGATACCCCAATCATGATGCAGGAAAGAGCAATCAAGTTTACAAAACAACAAAGGGGGAATATTTCCACCAACCCAATTGCCCGTCTCAACTGAAGATTTTACGATAGCTACTAGGCTATCAACTTAGGCTCAAGGCAATTAGTCATTGATGATTATCCCTTTCGATAATGCATGCCTATATGAAGGTATCTATCCATGTTACCTTCGAGTACCTTAATCATCATTTCCCCTAATCTTAAGTACCCTCATTTCTAGTGGGTTTTTTTGCCTTCTCCACTTATGAGTGTACCTGATCCTACACACTTGGCAATATGTTAGCAATAACATGCCCTTCTAAATCAATGAAATGTCATATAGTTGGTTCAATTGTTCAAACTAGGTATCAACACATCATAGGTTAATACATTGTTTCTTTGTTCCAAATTGTCTTCTAGGGAGGGTCATGACAATAAGAGATACTTAATTGTATCCCATAGATTATAAAAATTGAACAAAAATAGGCCCTCTTTATAAATATGGATTTGGAAGAGGCGAGACATATAGTTTTCAACATGAGAACTAGTAAGTCCCTAGGCGCTAATGGGTTTTTGATTGATATTTTCCAATATTTTTGGGATGACACAGGGGAGGATGTAACCACAGTAGTGGAAGAATATCATGCAAATAAAAGCATATTATAGGCTATGCACTATAATTTCCTTACTTTGATTCCTAAAGTGGAAGAGGCATACAACCTTGGAGACTTTTTCTCAATTGCAATTTGCAATGTAGTCTACAAGATCATTAACATACTAACAACTGAAAGGATCAAGAAGGTACTAGATAGTACTATATCTCCAAAGCAAGGAGGATTTGTGGGGGGCTAAATTTTTTTGGATGTTGTAATCTTGGAACAAGAAGTAGTTCATACATTACATAAAAAATGTTGAAGATGCATGTTTATCAAATTAGACATGTTTAAGGCCTATGCTAGAGTCCCTTTGTAGATTTTGGATTGAATCTTAGAGAAATTTAGTCCTCATAAATGGTATTCCCTCTATTCCCTTTTATATCCTTGGGGGAATACAACAAGGAGATCGTATATCCCAATACCTATTTATTATTCTTGCTAAAGGATTAAGAAAAATTCTTTGAAGGAATAGGTAACAATGAGTTATCTCAGGAGTGCAAGTGGGGTTGTTGAATTTGATCCATTTATAACTTGTGGATGATATAGGGTTGCTTGGAAGAATCAATGTTAGGGAAGCAATAACACTCAAGGTTATATTAAATACTTATTTGGAAGCCACGGGATAGGAAGTGAATGTAATAAAGTCCAAGGTAGTGTTTTTAATATTGAAATAGGATACAATATCAAATTATAAATATCTTATGTTTCTCTCAAGGCAACCTCCCTTTGGACTACTTGGGGATTCTACTCCATTATAAGAAGCTAAAGGTGGTAGAATGGAAAATACTAGATGAAATAATTTGTGGGAAGGTAAATTATTGGATGCATCATTGGCTTTCTTTTGCAATAAGAGTGACTCTTCTTCAATTAATGATTCAAGTAATACCAATTTACAAGTTCTCTATCCTTGTGACTCTAATTGAAATCCTGAGGGAGATAGACTTGCTTATGTAAAATTTCTTTGGGATGACCAAAGGATGGGTAAGCCATGGGCTCTAGTAAGTTGGGACAAAGTTTTACAACCTAAAGCATACCAAGTATTAGGAATTTGAAAAATAACATTGAATAACCGCAAGCTTTATTGGAGATGGATCATTAATTAGAAAATTTTGTTTAACAAAGTTATTACTAGTAAGTATTTGAGTAACAATCCCCATAAGGAATTAGGTAACATTCCTATGAGTGTCCAAGGTTTATTGGAAATGAAATGGCGCAAAGTTAGGAGCTAGAGATTATTAACCAGAATGAAAATTTTTGACAAAATTCATTATTCAAACCCTCGATTACAAAGCTTAAATACTAGATTAATAACCATAATCTAGATACTTTAGGGAAGGAGGAATAATAGGGAGGAAAGGAAAAATTAACTTAGGAGTCTAACTCCCTACCGTCCATGTCATCCAATCCTGTCGAGTCAGCTACCATCCATGAAGGTAAAAGGTAAGATCCAAAGCTTACAGTTGTAAAAACATTTTTACCCCCATTTTCTAGTAAAACCCTTTTTAACTTCCAACATTCTCCCCCTTAAAGTTGAGAGGACTGACTATACAGTCTCTCAGATTTATATATTGAGCTTTAGCCATGCCTTTGGTGAAGATATCTGCAATTTTATCCAAAGTGCTGCAATATTTTAGCTCAACTATCTGTTGTTCCACCATGTCTCGAATGAAGTGATACTTCATATCAAAATATTTGGATCTGCTAGGGTGGATTGGATTGTATGCTAACTGAATGGCATTGATATTATCACAATACAGTCGAGTTGGACCACTTTGACTTTCTCCAATTTCTTCAAGGATTTTTCTCAACCATAGGGCTTGAGTACTAGCATGAGTGATGACTATATACTCAGCCTCAGCAGATGACAATGCTACAATAGTTTGCTTCTTGGAAACCCAAGTTATTAGTCCTGATCCTAGACTAAAACAATTCCCTCATGTAGATTTCCTATCATCTATATTGCTGCCCCAATCACTGTCACTAAAGCCAACTAATTTCACAAAATTACATTTGTGATAATGGATTCCAAAATCCAATGTACCTTTTACATACCTTAAGATTCTTTTAGTTTCTTGTAAATGCAGCTCAGATGGACTTGCCATAAATATTGAAACTAGAGAAACAACATATTGAATATCGGACCTTGTGTTAGTGAGAAACATAAAACTCCCGAACATGCTTCTATAATTGGTCATGTCAACCTTTGGTGCTCTGTCTTCCTTGCTCAATTGGATCCCATGTCCAATTGGAGTTGCAACTGATTTGCACTGCTCCATGGAAAATTTCTTGATCATGTCTTGAGCATACTTGTGTTGACATATGAAGATCCCTCTATTTGATTGATGCACTTCCATACCTAGGAAGTATCACATTAGACCAAGATCTTTCATCTCAAACTGTTTCATCATGGAGTTTTTGAACTTCGTATTCATTCTAGTGTTACTACCCATAAATATTATATCATCCACATACAAACAAAACTATGAGAATGTCTACTCCATGCTTTAGGTAGTACAATTTTGGTTCACTTTTGCTTCTTATGAATCCCAACTTGCTGAAATAGTCGTCAATGCGTGAGTACCAAGCTCTTGGTGCTTGCTTGAGGCCATAAAGTGCTTTTTTCAATTTGCAAACTAGGTTTTCTTTTCCCTGTCCCTAGAAACCTTGAGTTTGTTGAACATACACCTCTTCTATCAAGTATCCATTTAGGAAAGCACTTTTTACATCCATGTGTTGAAAATTCCATCCTTTATGTGCTGCTAAGGAAAGAACTGATCTGACTATCTCTTGTCTTGCAACATGAGCAAAAGTTTCCTCGTAGTCAATGCCATATTTTTGAGTAAAACCTTTCTCTACTAGTCTCACCTTATGCCTTTAGATGCTTCCATTAGCATTGTACTTGGTCTTGTAGACCCATTTACATCCAACACATTTTTTACCTTTGGGTAGCTTGACTAGCTCCCAAGTATCATTATTTTTTATAGAGGTGATTTCCTCTTCCATGGCTTCTTTCCATATATTTTGATTACATGCCTTATCATAAATAGCTGGCTCTACCTGTGAACTAGTCAATATAGCATAATTGACTTCATCTCCTTTAGGTTCATGAGAGTCATCATCCCCATAGTATTGCAAGTTTTCAAGTTTTTGCAAAACTGAATTCATTTCACTAGCTTGGCCTCTAGTGAATCTTCGCTGGAAATTTTGATCCAACATTTGATATGATGGATGATGTTGTAAAGTTCTTCTACCTCTTGATGGAGAGTCAATGTCCATTGGTGAAGAACTTATAGATATTTGTGGAGAAGGACTTGCACTGGTGTCTGATGTACCTGTAGTACTCTTGCTTGAGCTTGGAGGGGGTGTCCCTTTCTTCTTTGGAGACATTTGTTGTACCTGCTGAATCTGTGTAGAATTTACATCTTGGGATCCATCATCAATAAATTTTTTTTGATGACCCCATTCTCCCCCTTCATCAAAAATTACATCCTTGGAAAGGATAATCTTGTGGGTCTTGGGATTGTAGAGTCTATAAGCTTTAGTAGACTCACAATACCCTATAAATATACAAGCTTGACTTTTGGGATCAAGCTTTTTCCTCTTCTCATCAGGAATGTGTGCATATGCTAAAGAACCAAAAACTTTGAGATGCTTTACATTTGGTTTCCTTCCGTACCACCCCTCATAATGAGTGACACCATATAAACTAGAATTTGGACTTCTATTTAGAATATATACACTAGTTCTTACAACATCAACCCAGTACATATTAGTCAAATGCTTAGTCTGAAGCATTGTCCTTGCCATCTCAACAATGGTGCGATTCTTTCTTTCGACTACACCATTTTGTTGTGGGGTATAAGCAGTGGTGAACTACCTTTTGATCCCATTTTCTTTACAATATGCCAAAAATTCTATTGAGGAGTATTCACCTCCTCAATCTGTCCAAAGAAATTTTACACAATTCCCACTTTGTTTCTCTACATTGTTTCTGAAATCTATGAAGCAATCAAAAACTTCATCTTTATGTTTCAAGAAATAAATCCAACACATGCGAGAAAAATCATCTATGAAAGTGAGAAAGTAAGAATTGTTTCCTAGACTCTTTGTCTGCATTGGACCACAGATGTCTGAATGTACTAACTGAAGTGGATAACTGGATCTCCATGCTTGTACTTTTGGAAACTTTGATCTTGAGTGCTTTCCCAAAGCACATCCTACGCAGACTTCCTTCTGTTATGACATTTTGGGAAGTCCTGTCACCATAGCTTGAGAAGTTAGTAATTTCAAGCTAGCAAAATTAAGGTGACCATATCACAAGTGCCAAATTACACTTGGATTTTCTATGGCTAGATTTGCAAGTTTATCTCCCCTTGGCTTGCAAAAATTGAGAGGGAATAACCGATTCTTGGTCATAGGAACCTGTGTGATGACTCAATTACAATTGTTTTTATCAAGAATGAGATATTTTCCTTCATCAAAAATAAGTTTGTAATTTTTCTCCATCATTTTCCCAACGCTTGGCAGATTGTGTTGAAGCTTTGGAGTGCAGTAGATGTCATTCACTGTCTTGAGTCCTCATTTTGTTGGAACTTCCATGGTTCCGATGCCTTTGAATTGCAAAGCTTTATCATCCCCTAATTTGATTTGGGATGTATATGTGGAATCTAGAGTAGCAAATAGATTTTTGCTACCACTCATATGGTTTGAGAAACCAGTATCCAGAATCCATGTGTCATTGAGATTCTGTTCTGACTGACCATATGAAATAAAAATATTAGATTGTTCATCTTCTTCTCCATAGGTTCCATATTGACTACTGCTGTCTTGAGAAGATTTTGACCAACAATCGTGAGCAAAGTGACCTGTCTTGCCACAGTTGAAACAAGCTGATTTGGACTTGTCACTTCCTTGCCCTTGATTTCCACTTCATATTGAATTTCCTCCTCAATTTTGATTTCCACCTCTATTTTGATTACCTGCTCTGTTGGAGTTGCCTCATCTGTTGGAGTTGCCTCCTCTATTCTGATTGCCTCCTCTGTTGGAGTTGCCTCTGCCTCTACCTTGTCTCTGACCTCTGCCTTGGCCTCTTCCACATCCTCTTCCAGTATTTTCATTTGAGGTGAAGGCTTTATCATCACCTCCATAGCTGGTGGAAGTAGATTCTTGTAATCTATCTTCATGAGACATTAGTGATCCGATTAAGGCATCAAATGAAAAGTGGATATATTTTTTGATTCTTCTATGATCATAGCAACATGATTCCATATTTTTGGAAGTGTTCACAACACTTTTGTTACAATTGCATCGGGCTTAATATCCTCACCAAGTGTAACCATTTTATCAATAATTGCTTTTACTCTGACACAGTAATCACCTACTTTTTCATCTTCTTTCATTTTAAGATTTTCAAAATATCTTTTGAGTGTTTGAAGCCTCACTTGCTTCACTTTATCACTACCCTGAAATCCATCTTGTAAAGCTTTCTAGGTAGATTGTGTAGTTGTACAAGCAGTGATTCTAGGGAATATATTCTTATCCAATGCTAATTGAAGATGAGAAAGAGCAGAAGAGTTGCTCTTTTGTCCTTATTTTAGTGTTTTCTTATCTACGACACTTAAAATTGCCCAATTTGTGGGTTCTGTGTAACCCTCTTCTACTATGTCCCATAAAACTTTCCCTAAGAGCAAGGTCTTCATTTTGATAGACCAATAATCGTAGTCATATCCATTAAATTCTGGAATAGGTATGTTGTTTATTGAGTCCATAGTTTCTAAAACACTTTTATTTCTCGGTTACAAAAAAAGTACTCAGATTTTTGAAAGAAGGAAGAAAGAAGAAAGAAGAAAGACGAGATTACAAATTTAAGTCAAATCTGGCTTGACTCACTCTATCACTGATGGCTTGTTCCTCTTGTTGTGGTGCTGCTACTTCTTGAGGATTAAAATTGTCTGCTATTTCTTCTTTGTCATCGTTAATTAGAATGATCTTTGGTGGATCTGGTTCTAGAAATTCTACTGAATTACTATAATGAGTATATTTAGTTTCTTGATGTTCAATTGCAATTAAATCGGATTGCTCAAATTCACTCCTCAATGAATTGTCTTCAAAATCAGCCTCGTACCCTGAGTCAGGATGCCTTTGATGTGTGATTACTGCATTTTGAAGTTCATTAAATACATGGAGTCCATAACTCCTTAATCTGTCATCAAATATTTCTAGATTTGATCTTGCTAAAATTGCACATAAGGCATGATAACAACCATTCGGTCTTATCATCAATGCCTAGTTACAATTTTACAATTTTTTTTTTTACAAAATTAAGCCTCTCGGGATTTTTAATCTCAATTTGATGATTCCCCGAATCAATAAAAAAACTTTGCCTTTTACAAGAAAATTACCTCTTAGGCAATTGCTACTATTATATTTTCTTAAAAAAAATTTATAAACTTATTTAATAAAAAAAATAATTGTTCTTTTAGAAGAATTAAAAAAAAACAATTATAATTGATTTATTAAATATGGAAATAAATTTGAATTTAAAAAAAATGAAAACTAAAACTAATTTAAAGAAAAAAAAAAACTTTAATCAATAAAAAAAAAGGCAGCGGGCGGGAGTCGAACCCGTGATTAAGCGGGCGACTACGTCTTAGGCTGGCTCCTCAAGACATTCGGACTGTGTGGCCCGATGGAAGCCAAAGGAGGCTTCCCTCCTTTGAACTATCATGGTCATGTAGTTCCAAAAAAAAAAACATGGGACTTTAGTCCCACATTGGCTGTGCACAGCCAATGTAAGGGTTTAAAACCCTTTGAAGACACAAAGGTCTTTGATTGCCTTCGGGCGATCGTCGATCGAGCCTTTTGCCTTCATCATCTGCCACTTGTCACGTGCCACTTGTTGCATCTATCTCCCACGTCTGTCAGCCATGTGTAGCATCTGTCTCCCATGTTTCCGCCATGTGTCGTGTCTATCTCCCATGTGTGTCTGCCAATTGTCACGTTTCTGTCAGTATGTCTTCTCGCCACGTGTTAGTCTATCTTCTTGCCATGTGTCAGTTTGGTTGGCTCCTTGGTCTATGTGCTCTGATCTCCTTGAGATCCATGCTATCCTACGGGCCACCTCTGAGCTCATCAATTTGCAGGCCTCTTGGACCTCCTCGTGATCTATGTCTGCTTGTCAATCACTTCGAGCTCTGTGTTCGCCTATCTAACCTACTCCTCGGGATCATACCAGATATTGGAAATGAAATGGCACAAAGTTAGGAGCTAGATATTATTAACTAGAATGAAAAAATGTGACAAAATTCATTATTCAAACCCTCGGTTACAAAGCTTAAATACTAGATTAATAACCATAATCTAGATACTTTAGGGAAGGAGGAATAATAGGGAGGAAAGGAAAAATTAACTTAGGAGTCTAACTCCTTGTTGTCCATGTCATCCAATCTTGTCAAGTCAGCTGCCATCCATGAAGGTAAAAGGTAAGATCCAAAGCTTACAGTTGTAAAAACATTTTTACCCCCCTTTTCTAGTAAAACCCTTTTTAACTTCCAACAAGGTTCTATTTTTTGAAAAGTGTTAAAATTAGGAGAGGAAATGGTAAAACCAAGACTATTTTGAAAAGTGGGTAGAGGGGATAAATCATATTTTGGATTGATTCTTGGGATCAATAGCCCTAAATTTTAGAATTTCTAGAGCTACAACCCCTTCAGTAGAGCTTGGAGGCTAGAGATTGGATTAAGACATGTTATCTATATACAAGGAATATTGGGACCTTTTCTTTTATGCAACTAAAGCAGTGGGAAGAGTGGCTAATCTTGATCTCTTAGAATATGTTACCACTTTTAGAGAGGATATTAAAGCAAAATCACCTTACAAGAAAGGAGGGAGAGAGTAAACTAGCTTGGAGTCATGGGAATTAGGTATCTATATAGTTTGAAATGGTTATAATGAATTACTCCCTCCCCTTTGGTGTGGAAGGATGTTCCATGGGATAGAGTATGGTTGGTAAAGGGTTGGCCAAAAATTAATTTATTTGCCTAGTAGGTTATGCATCAAAGCTTCCTTACTTATGATAACTTACAAAATAGAGGTTTTCATGGCCCCTCTAAATGTATCATATGCAATACCCAAGAAAATATAATAGATCATTTTCTCTTTTGGTGTGACTTTGCCCTAAATTTATGGTGTTGGAAATTTGAGATAGTTATGTTGTCATTAATGTCAAGAGGTTTGATGTCCAGTTTCATCATCATTAATGTCATCAGGTTGTTTTTAAAAAAGGTAATGAAGTGGTTAAAAGAAATAGGATATAATATTTATTTTAAATATTATATGCATATTGAGGTCTAAAAATACTAAAGACCTAAGGAAGGAGAAGCAGGTTTAAAAAAATAATAATATAATAATATTATAATATTTCAAGAAAAAGGATAAGGTGAAGAAAAACGAGGTCCAAGGAATCATTAAAAAATAAATCCTTGAAAATATCCATTGAGCAGATTTTAAAGGTTATTATTTAATTTATTTAAATTAAAATATTTTAACCTATGGTTAAAATTTTAATTTAAATAAATCATAAGGCACCAAAGGTTTAAATTTAAAATTCGAATTGCATAAGCTGATGTGTTGGAGTGCAAAGAACAATGTATAAAATGGGGGAAATGATTTTCATTTAACACCCCTAATGCTATTTTGTATGCCTAAGTGAATAAATTAACCGTGCACTGCATTGAGAGAGAAGAAGAGGATTTCGTGTGCTTTAAAGTTTAAGGAGGCAGAATTTACATTAAATTTGTGTGTAGTTCCAAAAAAATCCCAAGGTACTGGGTAGCATAGATGGTGGTTGGAGGTTGGTTAAGATGTTCATGTAGGGCAAGTCAAGGGTTCGATTCTCATCCCCTTCAATTTGACACACAATAAGGTTTTGGTTGTTTTTCGAAAAACACAGAAGGCAAGGTATAAAGGGTGTTTCATGTGCTTTGAGCATTGTGTGGACGTGTAGCCCAACATCAGCTTAGCCTTGGTTTAAGGCACTGCGGAGGTTGCTGGTCGTGGGTTCAAGTTTGGGCGCAGTCATAAAGGGCACAATATTTTTGTTGAAGATGTGGTCCAGTATTTAAAAGGTAAGCACTTTGATTTTAATTTTCTGCCAAGGATTTAGAAGGTGTAAATTAAATAGAGGCCATGTGATTATTTTTGCAAAGGTGGGAGTCATAAGGTTGACTAAAATATTTTATTTTTTACTAGAAATAAATATAAATATTGGAGATATAAGGTTTAACAAAGGAATTTAATTTTTATTTGTTGAATTTTATTTTGTGAAGATTGGAGTTATAATGTTTAACAAAGGAATTTAATTTTTATTTGTTGAATGTTATTTTGTGAAGTTTAGATTTTATAAGGTGTTGACAAAGGAATTTGATTTTTATGTATTGAATATTATTTTGAGAAGTTTGGATTTTATAAGGTGTTGAAAAAGGAATTTGATTTTTTATGTATTGAATATTATTTTGAGAATTTTGGAGATTATAAGGTGTACTTGAGAGTTGATATTTTGTATGATGAAATAATTATTGAGAAAAATATTTGTGTGGAGATTTTGAGATAGACTATTGCTATGTAACCTTGAAATTGGCAAAGGGGATTTGATTGTTATTAAGACAAGTTTTGAAGATATATCTCCATCAAAATAAAAGGTATGGGCACATCTTCCTTATGAGTGGAATATTGTTGGATTGAATGTTGTGAAATGCAAAGTTTGAGTGAAAATGATTGTTTGATAAGTGTTGTTGGAAATGTTTGAGTGACTTTTCATTTGCATGATTTGTGGATGTTGAAATATCATGAGTATCATTGTTATGTGAGATTGAGAACTATATTGAGCTAGGGTTTGTGAAATATCATGAGTATCATTGTTATGTGAAATTGAGAACTATCTTGAGCTAGGTTTTGTGAAAGAACATGAGTATCATTGTTATGTGACATTGGAATCATCTTAAATCAAGGGTTGAGTTCCATAGTGTGAGTTGTTGGAAGTATAGTGAAATGCTTGGTTAGGATTTGTAAGCAAGTCTTGTTTAATTGAGTAAATGTTTTAGTGAAGTTTATTGAGCATTATTGATTGAAAGCATTGGAGTGATAGTTCAATATTTGTAAAAAAAATTATACTTTATTTCTGAATTGATTTTAAAGAGATTTTGAAAGTGGAAGGTTGTTTTGTTGAGTGCAAAATATTGTGAGTGTGAAACATATTGAGTCTTTGATCATTCTCTATATGTTTTTGTGGTTAAAAAAGATTCTAAGTGAAAATTGTTTGTGTGATTAAAGAGGTTTTCTGAAATAGATTTAGTTGAGTTTTGTATGCAAGTGTTGCAGTTGTTTGAGTAAGCTTTCATGAAAGCTTATGAGTAGATTTAAGTAAGTACTAGAGGGGACTTAAGGATAAAGTTGAGTAAGATTTTGTGAAATATTAAGGACAAAATTTGTATGAGCGTTTGTGAAATATTGCAAGTATAATTGAGGTAAAAATTGGTGAAGACTTGTTGAGAAGATTGGACAAGTTATAGGGAGGAATTGTTGGAAAAATTTGAGGTAAGTCTTGGTAAAGAATTGTTGAGAAGATTTGAGGTAAGTCTTGGTGAATACTTGTTGAGCAGATTGGACAAGTTCTAGGGAGGACTTGTTGGACAAATTTGAGGCAATTCTTAGTGAAGACTTGTTGAGCATATTTGAGGTAAGTATTGGTGAATACTTGTTGAGTATATTGGACAAGTTCTCAAGAGGACTTGTTGGATAGATTTGAGGTAAGTCTTGGTGAAGACTTGTTGAGTAGATTTGAGGTAAGTATTGGTGAAGACTTGTTGAGCAGATTTGAGGTAAGTCTTGGTGAAGACTTATTGAGCACATTGAGAAAGTTCTTGAGAGGACTTGTTGAGCATATTTGAGGTAAGTATTTGAGAAGACTTGAGAGCATATTTATGCCTAAGTAGAGGATAGAGTTTGGTGCATATTTGAGGGTATATTTGTGCCAAACCAGATATAGAATTATGAGCAAATTTATGCTATATTGAGGATAGTTTTTAGTGCATATTTGAGACAGATATTGAGCAGATATGAGAGCAAGATTTGGAGGTGATAGAGCAGAGGATAGTAGTATCTAGTGGATAAAAATCTATTAGCAAGGGTAGTGAGGACAGAGGTCTTCTAAGTGAGAACAAAGGTCTTCTATGAATAGAGATCCATAAGCTAGTGCAGTGGAGGTAGTAGTCTTCTATAAGATCAACAACCAAAGCAGAGGATAAAGAGTTCTCCTATGGATAGAGATTCATAAACCAACAAAGGAAAAATATTTCTCTTATGGATTGGTGTCCATGAATTTGATTAGGGGATTGGTATATCCTTTGGACAGAGGTACATAAACATTGTAATAGGGAAGGATTTCCAAGAGATCTATTGAGAATTAGTGAAATATTTTCTCCATGGAGTAGCCCACATTGGGTGAACCACGTTAAATTGTGTTTCTATTGTGTATGATGATTTGTGCATTACTTTTATTACTGCTATTGATATTGCCATTGATATACTAGATAATATTATGTGAAAAATAAAATTAAATTTTGATCTTATACTTTTTACCCCCCTTCTCAAGTATAATATTGTGTTCTTCAATTGGTATTAGAGCAAGTTTCTTCGGAAGAGTTTAACACCTTGAAGGAAAATCTTATAGGAACATAGATGGATTATTAGAGTGGATATTTAGGAAATAAGACACCATTGTTTTATGAGAATAATTATGAATTTTGGAGTGTAAGAATGAAGATTTATCTAATGGCACAAGGAAAATTATATATGGCATGCAGTTGAGGATGGGTACACATCGCTAGCTACTCCACATACAAATAAATATGGTAAGCTCCTACAACTGAATAATTCAATGGCAATGAATAGAATATTAAGTGGTTTACATGAATCAGAGTTTGTAAAAGTTTGTAATGTCCCCCTTGGTTGGGACTATTAATTTTTTTTTATCTAAATCTTATTGCGGATATAAAACTTGAATAACAAGAACAAATTCCAAAAATATAAACCAAATTGCAAAATATACAAAATGCATTGATTGAGAAATAGCTTTGCAATTTCATTTCAGATTTTAATCTAGGGCACAAATTACAATGTTTTCAAGATCAACAATATTTTCACAAATTCTTATGCAATCCGATTTTAAAACCCTTGAAATACTTTATCAGCAAACACAAAATTACCTCTGAAAACTAATGAAGCTCCAAGTGTGAATCCTGTGTGAATTCACCAACAGAGAACTAGGGTTCCATACAGCTCCAAAAATTTAAGGGGTTTTATCCTCAGCCACTCCGTTGGGGTTTTTGTCCCTTCGGAGAAGAAGTCTCAGCCACTGGCATTAAAATCTAGAGGAAATAACTAAAATCTAGAATGACATAAAATGAGACCAAGCTACCAAATACATAGACTTCTCCACAACAAACTCCTTTTGCATGCTCAATGTGGGATAAATCATGAAACATAACTTTTTTTTAAGTCTCACGTCTCCTTTTTATAAAATAAGGTTTTAAACTATATAAAGTATTTAAATAATTTTACTTTATATAATTAAACCTTCACACATTAAAAAATTGGCCTTCTGATTATCCGATCCACAAACTGAGGATAGATACAGACACCCATTTCGGTGAAGAATATCACTGCACCATCCATTTTTCTCGAAACCCTAAAAACTAACTTACTAAAAATAGTAAGTCAAGGCTCTGTCTATATGATTCAATATTTGAGAGTGGATTTGAATACCCATTTCACGCAATTATTCACTCCTAGAACTCCAGTTAGGATCCCTTGTAATCTACCCTAGCCTATGGGATCCCGTGAGTAGGCTAAACCACTGCATCTAACTAACTACTCAGAAAGGGGACATTATAGTCCGTCCTTCCCAAATATTGCTTGTTCTCAAGCAATGCTCATGAATATCCCAATAAACTAAAAATTTCTAGTTGTCATCAATGAAAATACCAGGATCCCAAACAAACCCGATGAATGTCCCATGACAGTGACACAATCATCAACTGTCACCACAATAACTGACAAAGTTGGTAACCCCTATCATCCATCTAAATCTGCTAAAGCTGACAAATCTCCCAGAATTCGTCACTAAATTGAAAAATAATCCATCGTTGAAATTAAGTAGAATCCTAGGGTCCCAAACCAGTATCATATCAGCATCACTGTGTTGAAGTTGCATCACTCTAATCATAACTATAGAGTCCTTGTGCCTCAAATAAACTAACCTCACTAATAACTCGATAATGAATCCATCATAACCATCCAAGCTATAATCCCTATGAGAACCAGAATCTAAAACATGAAAATCCCCCTACCATGGTACTACTGTATAGTTAACATCTGTAATATCTCATGGATCCCATATCCATATTATATCACAAGTAATGCTCCTTGGGCCAACAAGTGTCTTCCACTCCCTCATAGACACTCCTAGATAACCAGGACCAATAGGTAATCTGACATTACCACTACCTGAAGAATACCACTGGGCTAACCTGCACATAGGTGGAATACTATTCGACCACAATTCCTTTCCTACATAAAATCCACTACTATCTCTGCAAAAATCCAATTTTCCTTCTAACGAAGGGGGTAACCCATAGCCAAGTGAAGTATGAAGTCTATCAAAATAGTCTTCCAGCTCACTACTATGTGTCATCAAAAATATGGTCCACTCATCTATAAGAGGGCTAAAATCAAAATGATGTACATACCTCACAATACCGTCCATATGAACTTCACCAACTAAAACCCTGTGAAGCTCTGAACAATACTCTTTCTCTTTGAGTTCTTGGAAGGCATTATATGCAAACTGTAAGGCTTGATCCCTATTGTATAACAACCTAAAATAATCAGATTTTATCACCTCTAATACCTGCTTGATAGCCTATAATTTAGTAACAATAGCTCCAACTATCATCTTTTGTCTCTCCCCAAGCTGGGCTACCTGAAAGAGGCACTCGACAAACTCATGTGTCCTATCCAAGTGAGTTAATGTATGAAAAATCTACTTCTCTGTGACCTGTAATTGGTCCTTCCAACCTTGTAATGGATTGGAATTAGCATCACACAACAAAATTTCAGATTTGCTATCCCATGCACAATGATCAAAATCAGCCTCCTTCACAATACTGCACTCCCTAATTACATGCTATGAAGTTATGACAAATCTGTCCTCATACTCAGAATCAACAACTGCATGAATACTATCATTTGTTGCTGATTTGACAATATCAAAATTAGCATGCTCACCATATTTTTGATGACCAATGCCTAATTCTCCATTCGTCGAAGCACAAGATGAATTAACTTCATCTTCATTATTTTTGTCCTTCTGTTCTTCCCTGCAAGTTTCTTGACTAGAAGGCATTATCATAATCTAATTTTACTCATCTCATCGGCTAGGTTAGTATCATGCTCAAGTGGAAATTCATCAACAATCGCATCTTCTTCTAAATCTGCCATAGTCTCCAACTCCTCGAAGAAATCACCATCCAACAATCTGTTAATTCTTTCCATTTTGGTTTTCAATGAAGAATCCTCTTCATTCATAATCATTTCCTCATAAAATATGGGATCTACGGACACTTCATTATGAAATATGCCATCATGCATTAATGAATTGATGATAGGAAAATCATAAGATTCATCATACCTTATATTAAAGATTTCACAATCCACACTAGATTGTTCTAAGTGCATATCCAAAACTATTGTGTTGTCTTCCTCATAATCATCAACATTATTATGGTTCCTTGTTATGCATGATTTTTGATATGAAGCATCTTTCCCAAACTCTAATATTTCAACTTTACTGGTGTCCTCTTCTGCACTTGGCTGCCTTAAGTTATTCTCTTTATCATCTTCGCAATTGTGACCAAGTGACCATTCCCTTTTTCAAGTGAAACATCGCCCTTATCTCCTCAACTGATTTTTTCTTTCGTGAGGAAGTCCTGTAACATGCAGATCACTCGGTTTCCTTTCCTTTCATGTTATTTGTTTTTTACGCTTGTAAATATTATTTGGGACAACAAACTCAACTTTATTAGTTGTAATATTAGCTACAGTTTTAGGATCTTGTAAAGTATTTTGTTCAACTTCTTTCTTCAAAAAATTTATGAATGAAAAATCAACCTTATCCTGAGGAAAAATTAAAGGTAGAGAAATTTGAATCATTGCAATTAATTTACAAATGGATTTTTGTATCTCATTTTGAATCCCATCCCAATCACGCTGTCTCCTAGACCAATCATTATAGGACTCCATGAATATGAAATTTAATTAGGCTTCCACAAGCTGGTAGAATAGACTTGGTCTAATACCATTGTAATGTCCCCTTTGGTTGGGATTGTTAAAAATTTATGACCTAAATCTTATTGCGGATATAAAACTTGAAGAATAGGAACAAATTCCAACAATATAACCCAAATTGCAAAATATACAAAATGCATTGATTGAGAAATAACTTGCAATTTCATTTCAGATTTTAATCTAGGGCACAAATTACAATGTTTTCAAGATCAACAATATTTTCACAAATTCTTATGCAATCCGATTTTAAAACCCTTGAAATACTTTATCAGCAAACACCAAAGTACCTCTAAAAACTGATGAAGCTCCAAGTGTGAATCCTGTTTGAATTTACCAACAAAGAACTAGGGTTTTGTCTAGCTCCAAAATTCTAAGGGATTTTGTCCTCAACCACACCGTTGGGGTTTTCGTCCTTTCGGAGAAGAAGTCTCAACCACTAGCCTTAAACTCTAGAGGAAATAACTAAAATCTAGAATGACATGAAATGAGACCAAGCCACTGAATAAATAGACTCCTCCATAACAAACTCCTTTTCCACGCTCAATGTGGGATAAATCATGAAACAAAACTATTTTTTAAGTCCCATGTCCCATTTTTATAAAATAAGGTTTTAAACTATATAAAGTATTTAAATAATTTTACTTTATATAATTAAACCTTCGCACATTAAAAACTTGGCCTTCTGATTATCCGATCCGTAAACTAAGGATAGATACGAAAACCCATTTCGGTGAAGAATATCATTGCACCATCCGTTTTGCCCAAAACCCTAAAAAATAACTTACTAAAAATAGTAAGTCAAGGCTCTATCTATTTGATTCAAAATCTGAGAGAGGATTCAAATACCTATTTCACTTAATTATTCACTCCCAAAACTCCAGTTAGGCTCCCTTGCAAACTAACCTAGCCTATGGGAACCCATGAGTAGGCTAAACCACTACATCTAAATAACTGCTCAGAAAGGGGACATTACAAAGTTATGCATTGCACATCAACAAAAGAGATTTGGGAAAAGTTGAAGAAAATATATGAGGGAGACAAAAAGGTCAAGATGGCAAAATTGTAAAATCACAAGAAAACTTTTGAAGACCTAAAAATGAAGGATGAGGAAGACATTACTACCTACTTACTCTATGTGGATGAGGTTGTTAACACCATTCAAGGACTTGGATTTAAAGTTAAAGAATAATATGTTTGTCAAAATATTTTAAGGTCACTTCCTCAAAGGTATAGCAAAAAGGTTCTAGCCATAGAGGAAATAAAAGATAGTGAAACTTTGACTAGGGATGAGCTACATGGTACTCTCATAGATTTTGATATGAGAATCGAAAAGTATCCTATTCCCCATAAAGTAGCAACCTTCAAAGTTAAAAAGAAGTCAAAGGATAAGAAGCCAGATTCAAGTATAAAGTTATCCAATGATGAAGAAGCAAACTATGGCAGAAGGAATAAGGACACAAGGAAATATAAAGGTACAAAAATAGTGAAGTGTTTCAAATGTGGTAAATATGGTCACTATGCATCTAATTATCCAGAAGCTGGAAATAGTAGTGGTTAAGAGAAACAGGATCATAAGAACAAGGAAACAGGAAAAAATAGGTATCAAAAGAAAAGCAAGGATGGACAAGGCAGGCATGGAAATAAGTTTTTCCAAAGGCATAAGAATTTTTTTTATGCAGATAATATAGACAAGAGTTCAAGTGATAGTGATGAAGGTCCTCAGATAATGAAGAAGAAGAAATTCTATCCTAGACAGTAGAAAAATAATATTTTAAGAAAAAGATAAAAAGGAAATCAATAATTCTCAAGTGTTTTAGGTGTGGTAACTTTGGTCATATTGAATATAATTGTACAAGAAATGGGTTCAATTTTAGTGAATATGAATATGAATATGCACTTGAAGGTCTAGAAGAAGAAGGATGTGCTCCTATTGAAGATGAATCATAAAGGAATGAAAATGCTCTTAAAGACAAAGGAGTGGAGGAAGAATCAAAAAATGAAGATGAAGGAGAAGTTGATCTTGAAGGTGAGCTTATTTATGGTCTTAAGAAATTAAGAAAGGTGATAAAAGCAGAACTCAAAACTCAAGCTTCAATTTCAAGAATGTGATGAAGAGAAAGGAAAGCTTATACAAGATTTGACAAAATCAATAGCTAAGACAAGGATATTTAAAGAGAAGTTAGAGGTAAAAATTTTAGAATGTGAAAGATTAGAGCATGAGGTAGCTTCACTAAGGAAGGAATTAAAAGAGTCTAAATACAAGCTACACAAATTTTGGAGAAGCTCAAAGACCTTGGACAAGATTATCAAGGTACAAAGATCTTCATCAAACAATAAAGGACTTGGTTTTGAAAAGAAACATAGAGAACAAGAAGAGGAGTCAATATCAAGCTCCAAAGAAGAAGAAGCTTCAGAATAAGAGAGTGTAAGAGAGAGTGAGACTTCTGAGTATAAGTTGGAAAATAGAAATTTTAACAAGAAAAGGAACAACACATAAGTAAGGAACAAATGGAATAGGAAACATCACAGGGAAGAAGAGACTAAGAGACCAATAGGTTCAAGGTAAAGTTTCTTCAATGGATGTTGCTTCTCATGTCACCAGTTTGGTCACAAGGCTACATAGTGTAGGATACATGAAAAATAGGGATATAGCTTCACTAAAAGGAATTTTAGAAATGGGTATCTATTTCAAGGGTATTGCTACTCTTGTAATCAGTTTGGTCATAAAGCAATTAATTGTAGGGTTCATGACAGGAATGGATATGGCTTCACCAGGAGGAACTTCAATATATTTACACCTTCAAGGAACCATAACATTAAGTGTTATAAGTGCAATAATTTTGGGCATATAACTAAGTGGTGTAGAGTAGAACTTCCAGAGACAAGCAGGAAAAGGAATATTTAGAGAAATTAAAAGGATCAGCTGAAGAAGAAGATGGACAAAGAAAAAGATCATTGTATTCTAGGAGTAGAGATACTACCACCCTAAAATTAACCACCTCAAGAAGAGGAGGTGGGGAGGGGGTTGAGCTAAGAGTCTTATATTTAGCCCAAAAGGTAGCCTTAGCCATTTATGTCAAAGGGGGAGAGATTTGAGTTAGGGAGAGAGCATTCAGTTAGGGGGAGAATATTCTCAAGGGGAGCAGAACTAAAAAAGATAAAAGAAATGGTTAAAGTAAAAAGGGTTGCCATCAATGACAAAGGGGGATATTGTTGGAAATTTGAGCTAGTTTTATTGTCATTGATGTCAAGAGGTTTGATGTTCAGTTTCATCGTCATTAATGTCGTTAGGTTATTTTTTCAAAAGGCAAGGAAGTGGTTAAAATAAATAGGATATAATATTTATTTTAAATATTATATGCCTAAGGAGGATTAAAAATACTGAAGACCCAAGGAAGGAGAAGCAGGTTTAAAAAGAAATAAAAATATTATAATATTTCGGGTAAAAGGATGAGGTGAAGAAAAATGAGGTCCAAGGAATCATTAAAAATAAATCCTTGAAAAGACCCATTGAGAAAATTTTAAAGGTTATTATTTAATTTATTTAAATTAAAATATTTTAACCTATGGTTAAAATTTTAATTTAAATAAATCATAAGGCGCCAAAGGTTTAAATTTAAAATTTTAATTGCATAAGCTGACGTGTTGGAATTCAAAGAACAATGTATAAAAGGGGGCAATGATTTTCATTTAACACCCCAATGCTATTTTGTATGCCTAAGTGAATAAATTAATCATGTGCTGCATTGAGAGAGAAGAAGAGGATTTCATGTGCTTTAAATTTTAAGGAGGCAGACTTTGCATTAAATTTGTGTGGAGTGCCAAAACAACACCAAGGCGCTGAGTAGCGTAGACGGTGGTTTGAGGCTGGTTAAGATATTCGTGTAGGGCAAGTCAAGGGTTCTATTTCTATCCCCTTCATTTTGACACACAATAAAGTTTTTGTTGTTTTTCAAAAAATGTAGAAGGTAACAAATAATGGGTGTTTCGTGTGCTTTGAGCATTGTGTGGGCATGTAGCCCGACAACTTAGCCTTGGGCTAAGGCACTACGATGGTGGCTAGTCATGGGTTCGAGTTTGGATGCAATCATAAAGGGTGCAATATTTTTGTTGAAGACGTGGGCCAACATTTATAAGGTAAGCACTTTGATTTTAATTTTCTGCCAAGGTTTTGGAAGGCGTGAATAAAATAGAAGCCATGTGATTATTTTTGCAAAGGCGGGAGTCATAAGGTTGATAAAATATTTTATTTTTGATTAGAAATAAATATAATTATTGGAGTTATAAGGTTTAACAAAGGAATTTAATTTTTCTTTGTTGAATGTTATTTTGTGAAGATTGGAGTTATAAGGTTTAACAAAGGAATTTAATTTTTATTTGTTGAATGTTATTTTGTGAAGTTTGGAGTTTATAAGGTGTTGACAAAGGAATTTAATTTTTATGTATTGAATATTATTTTGAGAAGTTTGGAGTTTATAAGGTGTTGACAAAGGAATTTGATTGTTTATGTATTGAATATTATTTTGAGAAGTTTGAAGATTATAAGGTGTACTTGAGAGTTGATATTTTTGTATGATGAAATAATTATTGAGAAAAAATATTTATGTGGAGATTTTGAGATAGACTGTTGCTATCTAACCTTGAAATTGGTAAAGAGGATTTGATTGTGATTAATACAGGTTTTGAAGACATATCTCCATCAAAACAAAAGGTATGGGAACATATTCCTTATGAGTGGAATATTGTTGGATTGAATGTTGTGAAATGTAAAATTGGAGTGAAAAGGATTGTTTGATAAGTATTGTTGGAAATATTTGAGTGAGAAAAGGATTGTTTTATTGTGGATGTTGAAAGATCATGAGTATCATTGTTATGTGAGATTGAGAACTATCTTGAGATAGGGTTTGTGAAATATCATGAGTATCATTGTTATGTAAAATTGAGAACTATCTTGAGCTAGGGTTTGTGAAATAACATGAGTATTATTGTTATGTGACATTAGAATAATTATAATTCAAGGGTTGAGTTCCATAGTGTGAGTTGTTGGAATTATAGTAGAATGCTTGGTTAGGGTTTGTAAGCAAGTTATGTTTTATTGAGTGAATATTTGAGTGAAGTTGATTGAGCATTATTGATTGAAAGCATTGGAGTGATAGTTCAAGATTTGTGAAACAAATTATACTGTATTTCTGAATTTATTTGAAGGAGAGTTTGAAAGTGGAAGGTTGTTTTGTTGAGTGTAAAACATTGTGAGTGTGAAACATATTGAGTCTTTGATCATTCTCTCTATGTTTCTATGGTTAAAAAATATTTTAAGTGAAACTTGTTTGTGTGATTGAAGAGGTTTTCTAAAAGAGATTAAGTTGAGTTTTGTATGCAAATGTTGTAGTTTTTTTAGTAAGCTTTTGTGAAAGCTTACGATCAAATTTAAGTCCTAGAGGGGACTTAAGGACAGAGGGGAATTAAGCTTTTGTGAATGCTTAAGGACATAATTTGTGTGAGCTTTTGTGAAAGTTTACAAGTAGAATTAAGGCAAATCTTTGTGAAGACTTGTTGAGTAGATTGGAAAAGTTCTAGGGAGGACTTGTTGGACATATTTGAGGTAAGTCTTGGTGAAGACTTGTTGAGAAGATTTGAGGTAAGTCTTGGTGAAGACTTATTGAGTAGATTGGACAAGTTCTAAGGAGGACTTGTTGGACATATTTGAGGTAAGTCTTAGTGAATACTTGTTGAAAATATTTGAGGTAAGTCTTGGTGAAGACTTGTTGAGAAGATTGGACAAGTTCTAGGGAGAACTTGTTGGATAGATTTGAGGTAAGTCTTTGTGAAGACTTGTTGAGTATATTTGAGGTAAGTCTTGGTGAAGACTTATTGAGCAGATTGAGCAAGTTCTTGAGAGGACTTGTTGAGCATATTTGAGGCAAGGCTTTAAGAAGACTTGAGAGCAAATTTGTGCCATATTAGAGGATAAAGTTTACTACAAATTTAAAGGTATATTTGTGCCAAACCAGAGATAGAATTATGAGCAGATTTGTGCTAGACCGAGGACAGTGTTTAGTGTAGATTTGATATAGAGATTGAGCAGAGCTGAGAGTAAGCTTTGGAGGTGACATAGTAGAGGATAGTAGTCTCAAGTGTATAGATATCCATTAGCTAGGGTAGTGAGGATAGAGGTCTTCTGAGTGAGGACAAAGGTATTCTATGAAGAGATATCCACAAGCCAACACAATGGAGGCAGTAATATTCTAAAATATCACCAACCAGAGTAGAGGAGAAAGAGTTCTCATGTGGATAGAGATCCACAAACCAAAAAAGAGGAAAGAGTTCTCCTATGGATTGGTGTCCATGAACTTGATTAGGGGATTGATGTCTCCTTTGGACAGAGGTCCATAAACATTGTAATAGGGAAGGATTCCCAAGAGATTTGTTGAGAAAATTTTAGTGAAATATTTTCTTCGTGGAGTAGCCCACATTGGGTGAACCACATTAAATTGGTGTCTCTATTGTGTGTGATGATTTATGCATTTCTTTGATTACTTTTTTTGATATTTCCATTGATATACGAGATTATATTGTGTGAGAAAGAAAAGTAAAAGTTGGTATTATATTGTTCACCTCCCCTCTCAGTATAAGATTATGTTCTTCATATGGGACTGATGAGTTAACTTTTCAAGGTCCATCTCAATCAGTAATTAACACATACTAATATATGGGAGGTCTAGAAATAAATAAGGTTAAAAAATAAATCAATTTAGTTGGATTTGTTTCTAGATATGAGCTTTATCTGGTGGTACATATGGCTGGAAGGAAATGCTAAGTATTTTATAGAAGAATACACTCCAATAGAGCTAGTTTGGAAAAAAATACTAAACAAGGTGACATAAACAATAAAAGCTCATGTGGGAGAGCAATAAAATCAACAAGGAGCACATGTTATCATGAGGTAGATTCATGGAGCTTGGCAATCTCCACCTATAGGCTAGGAAAAAATCAACATAGATGGAGCATCCAAGAATAACCTAGGGGTAGCTAGTATTGGTTTTCTTAGAAGAGACTACAAGGAAATTGTTTTTCATTGGGAATTGAAAGGCCTAGGAGTAGCAACAAATAATGAATCAAAGGATTTGGTAATTAGACATGACTCTCTTAATGCTTGGGGGAATGGAATTTAAAATATCATAGTGGCATTTGGCTCTCAAATTTTGGTGGGGTTGCTAGATGAGATTAGGAGTTTTAGATTAAGTGTATGGGGATCAAGAACATGGTGAGTCAAATTAAAGCCATTTTATAGTAGTTTTAGGATGTCATTCTCGTTGATATAGATATAGGGAAGAATGTAGTAGTTGACTTTTTTGGCTAAAAAAATAAGTGAGCATCTTGTTGAATAAAAGTTGAAATCTGATCAGAGCATGGATAATGTAGATTGGATGGAGGTGAACAAACAAGTTTTATTATTATATAATAGTGATTTAGCCAATAAAGTGTGTGTTACTAGGGTATATGTTTATGATGATTAGCCTTTAGTCTGACATAACATTGTTTCTTGTAATGTTCTTAGTCCCAATTTGGGATAGCCTCCAAATTCATGGTAAGAGAGAGAAACAATTTCAAGTCCTCTAGAATTTTATTAATGAAAATTATAATCAGGATAGGAGTTTTTGCTCTTTGAATAACTTTATGAAATTTGTGGTCCAAGGAGATATTAGAGTTAGTTTTATTAGGATCCTAGGATTGGCCAAAAGTGATAGACCAATTATTATAACTTTGAATTTATCTTTTTAATACAATTTTCATTTTTAAAAAAATAGTATTACAAAATCACCCTATGTATAAATTAAATTAATATCAACCCTAATTCTAATGCTCAAATACCACTAACTAAACCTAAAATCCAAAATAATAAAAATAATAATATCTTACATAACTATATTAAAACTACTAAAAAATATACTAATAAACGCTATGAACTATCTCATGGCTACTCCAATGGTCACTCCAAAACCAAACTAATAAGGAACCTTTTAAACTCATTTCAGAAATTGAACTAAGATTATAAGAAGACATACTAATAAAGAACCTTGAGGTGGGAGGAGTGCAAACCATATAAAAGTTAACCATCTCATGACATTGACCACTTCAATGGCCACTCCCAAAACCAAAGAAGAGGTGACAACACACAAGAGTTAACTACAGTTATACTGAAATCTTCAATCTAAAGCAAGACGAATAAAATGCAAGAGTTAACTACAATTATACTGAAATCTTCAATCTAAAGCAAGACGAATAAAATGCAAAGAAGAGGTGACACCATAGAGTTAACTACTGTTGATATTGAAAATTTCGATCTAAAGCAAGAAAAATAAAATCCAATGACTTTACCGGCCATACCCAACAATCCATCTAAAGTAAAGTCTTATGGTAAAGTCAAACCCAACAATCCATCTAAAGTAAAGTCTTATTAACGAAAATTCACTAAGTTGCACGTACCACTCGTGCACATTAGCCTCCTTAATTACTGAGACAGATAATTTTCTTTAGTCTCAAGAATTTCAAGTTTTAAGATGCGAATCCAATCCTAGTCAATTGATTATATTGTGTGATTTTACCATTTCGTTGTAAAAATGATTTTAAACCTTTGATAAACCTGGTAATTTTCCTCTAATTTCCATATCAAAGTCTTGGAACAAAAAGAAAAACAAGTAAGATCGAATATAATGGTGCTTGCAGTGTTCTAATATTGTTTCACAATTAGAATTTTTAGAATTTTGATGGTGTTTTTAAAGGGAATATGAAAAAAAGTTAGTGGAGGTAGTGTTTTTAAAAAACTTAAGACAAAAATCTTATCAATTACTTAGAATTATATGAAACTTCAACTAACAACTATGCAAACGCTAAAATACTTATATTAATTAAAATCACAATATAAAAATGATGAAAATATATTTCAATTGAAGGAATTTACAAATATAAATTCTAACTTAAAATCCAAACTAGATGTCACTCCATATAAAATTTTTAAAATCACAATATAAAAATAATAAAAATATATTTCAATTGAAGAAATTTACAAATATAAACTATAACTTAAAATCCAAACAAGGAACTCCTTCGGAACCTTCGACAACTCTACTTTGACTTTGTGTCACTGCAAGTCACAATTCGACTTGATGCTTCATGTAAAATTTTTGGAGCTCCTGGTTGGTTTTACATATTCGTGGATTCTTATCTCTTGTTGCCTTGACTCGTAGGATGTGTTGAGTTTCCATCAGGTACTTATTTAAATACATTCATAATAAATTTAGAATTAGAATAGTATAAGCAATGTTATTTTTGTTCTCTAACTTAATAGGCCATTAAGTTTTTTTTTCCCTATTTCCATGTCTAGCACTTGGGAAGGTCTTTGGGAGGAGGAAGCACGGATTGGTTGGGCCCCTTTCCATTCTCCACCAGAAACGCCATCTCTAGTCCCCACGTCGTGTGCACTTCCAGATGACAATGCATGAACCACACCCCTGTTCATTTATAAATCACATATCAAGTAGGATTCTTCACTATCAAGAAGGAAAACATTAAGAATGAAGAGCTTTGTGTTGAAGTTATCATGCCTGGATTATCAGCTCTGAAGCGGAAAGCGGTCCACCCGCCCTTTGATACATCTGCAGTGTTGCGTTCAGGAGGATCAACCAGATTGAAGTTGGCAGGATCCTTGTTTGGATCGTAGTTCCCAATCCCTTTTCCCACTACGAAGAAATTGTAACCATGAAGATGAATGGGATGGTTCTCTGTACTCACGAGGCTCGTGTCTTGAAGCAGCAACTGCACTGTTGAATTGAAGGAAATGCGGCTCACTCTCGTTCCTGACGTCGTCTGCATGCCGCCTGTGTAATTGCCTGTGTAATTAAAAGCCGTGGGTGGATTATCGGGAAAATCAGGGCTGAAAACGCCGCTGATGTTGAAGTAGTGAGCTTGGAGAAGAGAAATTGTTGGCTTCACGAAAGTTATGTTGTTGATGGCTGCATCTAAGCGGGTATTATTAACGCAGGTTGAGCATGGATTAATGGCAAGCCCCACTGTGAAAAAAAGGTGGCGGTCTACAGTCTGAGGGACTTTTGCAGGGTATTGCTTGGAATTCAGACTCCTGAGGGTGTTTTTGAAATTGGCTGCGAACATGGTGTCGTTTATGGAAGGAATTTTGGGCAGGGTAATTGGTGATGGAGGTGCCGGCGTACTGCAATATAGCTGTTGCCGTTCTGTTGTTTATGGGGAGAGGAGCGTCTTGGAAAGCCCTGGCCGCCATGAAATACCTACCGCTGTTTTTGCTTGCGTGAAGGAGAACGTTTGTAGTCTGGCCCGGGGAAATGACAACCGATTTGGTCTGGAAGGGCTTGGTGTATAGTGCATCCACTTCTACGACCGTCATGTTATGATTTGCTACGTCGAAGAAAAGTTCATCATTGAGAGCAGCGCTTATTATTCGGAGAAAATATGTCTTTCCTGGTTTTACCGACAGTGCAAATGTATCTGCGCCAAAGAAAAAAAAAAAAAAATGTTCGAGATCCATATTTAATACCTAAACGGTTGAATTTGATTCAAGGTTCAAACGCATCATTCTATCGGCACTAGAAGCGACAGAAAAAATAAAATTGAAGTACGGCCTTTTCCTATGAGGAAAAAGAAATCAGGAAGAAATTTCATCTTAAAAAATTATGATATTGACATCACAATAAAATAATATAAAATATATATATATGTATTGTATAATAAAGAAGGCCATCACCAAAGAAATGAATACACAGAGGAGATTACTATATTGGAAGACACCTCTCAAACTTTGTCAAAATATAGTGTCGACTATGTATAGTTAGTTGCTTATCTTTGGTGGGGCAGCTGAAGAGTGGCCCCGGTTTTCCATTAATGGTGTGTGCATCAGAGATATTGGGTGCTACTGATCCCAACTTTTGAGATTGGTTGATCACGCTCTCCACATCTGCATTCCACCACTCCCCTGCACATTGGGGCCGGAAAGAAATTTTAATATATTAAATCATTAAAAATAAATAGTTTGTATGGAATAGTATTATATAAACTGATTAGAAAGCAAAAAGTTAACTACTTCACACACATGTTTTGAAAGGAAAAAGGCTAACTATCCGAAAGCAAAAGGCTAACTACCCCCCACACATGCTTAGAAAAGAAGAGGGCTAACTACCCCCACAAGTGCCCCGACTTGTTAATAGGGGTGAAGAGTCCCACATAAACGGGATCAAGGGATTTTACCTTTAAGCCTGCTATCCTATTGGCAAAGAGTTTAGCAAGTGTTATGGCTCATAAACCACTCAAAGAGGATTTTTGTTCAGTGGTATTAAAGTGGAACAGAATTTTAACATATTATATCATTAGAAATAAATAGTTTGTATGGAACAACATTACATAAACTGATTAGAAAGCAAAAGGGCTAACTATCCCACACATGTTTAGAAAGAAGGAAGACTAACTACCCGAAAGCAAAAGGGCTAACTACCCCCACACATGCTTAGAAAAGAAGAGGGCTAACTACCCCCACACATGCTTAGAAAAGAAGAGGGCTAACTACACCCACACGTGCCGTGACTTGTTAATAGGGGGTGAAGAGTCCCACATACACGGGATTAAGGGCTTCCACTTTTAAGCCTGCTATCCTATTGCTAAAGAATTTAACAAGTGTTGCCGCTCATAAACCACTCAAATCCTACAACTGAATTAATATAAAATTATTAACATCATACAAAATTTTTTGTTTAGTGAAAAGAATAAGAAAACACTTCAAACTTTTTGAAATTTTAGCTCTTACCAAGAATCAATACAACTTCTTTGTGGGGCTTGGGAAAAGGGTAAGGAACTTGTTTCTTTGGCAAAATCACAAAGGCGCCTTGAACAGTTACTCTGAGCCAAAATATATGGGCGTGCCACCACAATGTGCCTCGTTGTCTGCTGATTGTAAACTTTAGAACATAGCTCTCACCAGTCTGTATGGGGCATTGTGTAATATATGATGGCCCATCTGCCCACCCAGTTCGAAATTGCTTTATTCCATGCCTGGAAACCATTCGACTACATCAAATGGAAATCTAAATCGTAATACTCATACAAAAAAATCATGGAAACATATGAAATTATGTCAAGCTTTTTTCTATTATACCAGTGGATAGTAACGTTATACTTCACACTATTTGTTACATTCACAGCCACTCTGTCGCCTTCCCTTGCATATATTGTTGGCCGCGGATACATTCCATTAACAGTGACGATGGGTTTCGAGTGGCATAAACGGGATACATTCTTAAGTTGTATCTGGATCGAATATACGAGAACATACCAAACAAATTATTGCTTAAACAGATGCTAAATTGAAAACAAAATAACTTTAATAATATCATAGATGATGAGCAACACTTACGTTAAAATTGTAACGCCTTGTCTTCCCGAGAGCTGCACATGCAAGCATAAGAATCAAAAACAAATATAAGGTAATTCTGTACATAGTTCGAGTAGCCATTGCTGAGGATAGATTGTCTCTTCGTCCTCTTCTGATCAGCAGAATCACTCTTGGGATTCTGCGAAATAGCTAGAGAGATGGACGATTTTATAAAAAAAGATTGCAAATTTTATAATTGTAGCCACTTCCCTTAGCGTGCAATTTCTAGAAGTAGACTCTATTTAGTAATTTTTGGTAGGTGTAAGATCTGACGATTGATTTGATCTCCAGAGAACTATCGGACGAAATTAAAATATATAAAATTTGGGCGGCAGCGATAAGAGACGTTTAATATATGGCAACTGGGAAGGGTGGCTTGTAATTAAAGCGATCTTAAGCAATATTATTTTTAATACAAGAGCTTGGAGAGGGGACTAACTGGGAAGGGTGGCTTGTAACTAAAGCAATCTTAAGCAATATTGTTTTTAATACAAGAGCTTGGAGAAGGGACTAACTGGTTTGGTACAACGAAAGAGGTCTACCAACAGCTAGTATTGGGTTTGAAGTAACAGAGTGCACAGGACAAAAAGAAGAGAAATGTCTAGGATTATGTGAGTGTCATTGAATATTTGTTTCTTGCGTTATGGAACCTGATAAATGTGAAATGTATAGAGATTGTTTGCTTTCAATTGGCTTTGAGTCTGTCATTTAAAGAGAAGTGGAGACCAATGGTATACGTGCAAAGTGACTCGCTATCCCGCCGTTTGCATGGCGACGCTGTCGTGTTCGTGTCCTCAAAATGCACAATGGAGTGGCGTATTCGTAGGGCCAGTGGTGCGTCTGGTCTGTCTGTCGTGGTGGCGTCTCTGGCTGGGTGCTGCTTTGGGAGGTGGGGGCCAGGCGTACGCTGGGGAGTCCGCGAACGTGGCAAGGATTTGCATCCGGGGGGGCAAGGAGGGGTGGGTGGGGAGCGGGGGATGCTGCTCGCGGGGAGGGGGGTGACGGGGGAGCGGGCGCGCTGGAGAGACACACGTGGGAGAGCAGGGGATTGGGAAGGTCTGCTTCCGGGATTGGGGGAATACCAAAAGAGCCGATTCGGCTTTTTTTTTTTTTTATATATATAATAAAAATCATATATATATTTTTTTAAACTCTATTATTAAAAAAAAAAAGCACAATATGCTTTTTAAGGTTAGGTGGATTGGCTTATCTTAGGAGGAACTTACAACACTACGAATCGAGCAATCGATGGACCTCTTCACGCTGGGTCAACAATATAGGTTTTGTAGGAGGAGCAACCCATGTGGTTTGAACCTCTTCACGCTGGGTCAACAATAACAAGGTGAAATAGGTTTTGTGGGAGCAGCCCATGTGGTTTGAACCCTAAACTTGTGAGTTACTAAAAATAGTGTGGTTGTGACCAACTCTCCGATGTAACAAAAAAACAATGAAATCTACGTAAAATTCTTGATACAAGGAAGACTTTATGAGAATAATGATATGGCTGATTTGGTTCATTAGTTCCCTTAAGGTTCTTTGTTTTCGCATAGAATTTTTTTTTTCAAAGAAATGCAATCAAAACATTGAAATATTAGAGTGCTTTGAAACTATTACTTCTATTACTCAAACTCTTCTTTACTTAGAGAAGCTTAAAGACAAACTCAAAACTTATACTAAATCAAAGGCCTTCAAATAAATTTTTTTCCTTTCCTCATTCACACGATCAACTTAGTAAGTGAAGAAGATATTAAAAGAAGCAAATTTTAATGTTAAAATCAGATTCTACAAACCCTAAGGATAATCTGGCTTTGATACCAGATGTTACTTCTCTATTATACCTTAATATGAAAAAATACAACTCCACACAAAATACAAATAATAGGCAATAGCCTGACTTGATAGAACTTAAAAATGGTCAACAATTATCATAGATTACAAATAATATATAACACAGGAGGAATAGTTAAGTTGGTGACACATGACACCATGTGAAACCCAAATGACACATATCATGTGTAAAGTACACACATGTTAAGATAAGCATGGGTAAAGTACAAATTATTTTATTTCTAACATTTTGCACTCAAACTAATACTGATAATGGATTACTCTATAAATAATTTTTTTGTGGTAAGCTACTACCAAGTATAGACTATTTGTTTTTTGTTTGGCAAACTACTACCAATTGCAAACCAATTATTTTCTATAGTCACTCACAACTATCTATTCGACAAAAGTTGTGGGAATATTGTATATTATGGAAACTATAGAGACTATTGTTAAAGCTATTGTTGATAGTTGTATGACCTAGTGGCTTAAGAAAAATATCACTAACCACAAAGGTTGTCTAAGAAAGTACTACTCTTTTATTACCAACAATATTTTCTTGGGAAATAATTGATGAGAAATTAGCCATGGTTTTACCTCTACAAAATAACTCTTTGTATACCCTAACAAGTTAAAAATACCACTGATAGGGTGTAGGGTTGTTGGTCCTTTTTATTGAGACCACACTCAATCCAATTACTTTGAAGTTCCTATGGTACTTTTTAGAATGAGTTTTAGAAAAAAGCTTAGCCTAAGTACTTCCCCTAGTTAAGCAACTAAGAATTACACTCAATTTTGCAAGAGGTTATTAGCCTAATGTGTTATTAAGCACCAACATTTAGGTCCAGATGATGAATAGATGGTCAAAACTTTTGTAGTAGAAAATAACTCTAGAAAGTGCTTTGATACCACTTGTTATGAACCTCATTTGCTTATTATAGAATGTTCATTCTACATTTACTAAAATAACAACATTCATTCAAAAATATCAAGCACAATAACAATTTTATAATGATACACAGATATGAACAATTTACTGAGAATATTTTTTAATTTAAAAAGCAAACCCTTTAGGTAGGACAACAATATACAATGCTTCTTATTGGAAGGAAGCCACTCAATGTATCTCAATATGAGATATCAACAATACAATATTCTTCTGTTCATCCATATGAGTGTTTTTTCCACATTTTATAATACTCAACTCCCAACCACTACCACTTATCCACAAATGTATGATAATTACATAAAATAAAATATTATAATATTATGTACAATATTATAGTATTCAATTCCTAACTTAGGTACCTAACATTAGTAGTGTTATTTTCTTTATTTTCAAGGAAAAAATAAGCTAGAGAAAGAAGGGGCCAATTACGCCATCATCATTTTTAGAATACATTTCCATTTACTTGGTTATTAGGGTAAGAAAAGTGTTTTACCATTCACCTATGTTGAAGTAATCATTATACTAATGGTATCATGGTTACCTAAATGTCGAAGACTCATCAAAATAGATTAGATATTATAAAATACATCCTATAGTGAGGATATGAAACTAGCTAAAAACTCAAACTTGTGGAGTTTATTATCCACATTGCTTGGTCAAAATTATGAATATCATAGAGTGGAGGGAGATATGAAAAACTCATATAAGATATTGAAACATGTGGTTCAATACTTAATTGATGAAGGACACCTTGTTGTAGAAGGTTCTCGACCTAATCCTCCAAAAAATAATCAACCTCTTACTCAACAAGTATCCACAATAAATCTAGACATGGGAATCTTCCAAGATCCCCTCATTAAACATTGGAAATAGGTAGCTAATCAAGTATCATATCGTAATGTGTCATCTCCCTAGGTAGCAATAAATACATGGAAACAAGTGCAGAATCAACCAACTCAACATTCTTAGTAAAATATGAGTTCTTCATCCAACCCACCTTCAAAACTCACTTTAGTTTTTAAGAATAGCCAAAAAAGGAGCACGAGAATAGAAAACCCACCTCTAGTGTTGAAGCCACAACCTAAAGTCTCCTTTGATATTAAACAATAATTAGCTAGTACCCCAGCTAAGATCTCCCTCTTAGATCTTTTACAAACTTCTCCTATTCATGGTGAAGCCTTGTTGAAGATCCTAAGACAAAAATCTATTCCTAAAAATATTTTCCCTAGTGCTATAGCTAATATTATGAGTTCTCTTAGAATACATCATATCACATTTTTGAATGATGATATTCCTTCTTTAGACTTACAGGGGATTTATTCCCTCTACATTATTGCATTTATTGAGGAAACATTTATCAAATGGATTTTCATTGATAATGGTTCTTCCCTCAATTTATGCACTCATCAATTTTTCCAAAAGTTTAGTTTAAAAGAGGAAGATTTAACTAAATCCAATATCCTCATCATAGCTTTCAACAATAAATCTCAAGAGGCTTGTGGTATTATATTTCTCCCTCTTAGGGTTGGACCCAAGATCTTAGATACCTTGTTCTATATGGTGTCTTGCCCTGCATATTTTAATATTCTTCTTGGATGCTCCTAGATTTATGAAATGAGGGTTGTGCCTTCTACTTTTCACGAATGTTTGAAGTTTGAATTTAAAAATCAAATTTTCACCATTTTGGGTGATCCTCACCCATTTAAATATTGTTCACTGGTTGAGCAAGCTTAGCCTGATCTTCATTTATGTCCATCAGTTTTCCCATCTCACATGACTAAGCAATTTAAAAATTTGAATATGAGTGAGGGACCATTAATCAATGTTTCATCACAAGATTAGGTCAATCCTTTTATTCAAGAGCCTCATTTTAATGTATCTTATCAAGGCTCAGAATGGAGTGATGAGGATGAGGGATCATCTTCTTCCTATCTATTTTGCAATGTGGTGCATCTTGAGTTAGTTGGGACCCCAAAGGAGTCTATCGAAGGTGACACTCTTTGCGACATGACTCATGAGGATGTCCCTCAAAATGGATTATTCTTTGATATGCCATTACTTTGCATTGTACAAGTTGAGTCTCCTAGTTATTAAAAGGACTTTGATTCTATGTCTCCCGAGGAACATGAGCAACTAAGAGTGATTCCTACCCTGCATCCTCTTGAGAATGAGTCATCCATTCTCATTGAGGAGACCATAGATGTTAACATAGGTTATGAGGAGAGCCATATAATCGTTAAGCTAGAAATAATATTGTCCATGGATGAGTAGGAGTAGTTGATCAATTTCTTGAAAGAGTTTCATGATATTTTTTCTTGGTCATATGCCAACATGCTAGGGCTTGATCCCTTCCTTGATATGCATCATTTGATATTTCACCCTAGTGCTAAGACTATTAAGTAGAAACATATGAAGATGCATCATAATGTCACCCTTTTGGTCAAGGAGGAGCTCCAACAACTCCTTAATGTTAGTCTTATAAAATATATCGACTATTTTGATTGGATCTCCAACATCATTCCTATGCCTAAGAAGATGGGAAAAATTAGGATATGTACAAAATTTCCAAACATTAACTTAGCATGACCCAAGGATTATTTTACCTCGCCTAACATATATTAGATCATAGATTTCACCACCAAATGTGGTATGCTTTTGCTCATGGATTGTTTTTCAAGATATAACCAGATCATGATTACTTTTGAAGATCAGGCTAAGATAAAATTCATCACACCATGGAGTACCTTTTGTTATAAATTCATGCCTTATGGCTTGAAGAATTTTGGTGCCACATATCATAGGGCTATAACTTACATCTTTCATGACATGATGCATGATATTCTACAAGACTATGTGAACGATCTCCTCGATCATTCCATACATCGATAGAATCATATTCATAATTTGAGAAGCATTTTTGAAAGGCTTTGATAGTTTAGGATTTGTCTTAAGCCCTCCAAGCATGTGTTTGAAGTCACATCTAGCAAGTTATTATGTTTCATCATTTCTAGATGAGGTACTAAAGTGAACCCCACTAAGATAGTAGCTATCACTAACATACCTCCTTCATGCACCTTAACTGAGTTGCCTACCTTGCAAGGTCATATTCAAGCTATTTATTAGTTCATAGTCTAGTTATTTGATAAGTGTCAACCCTTTCTCAAGCTTCTAAAAAAATATGTGTTCCAATGGGATTTTGAGTGTCAGTAAGCTTTTGATGAACTCAAAAGGTATATCACTTCCCTACCTATCTTAGTTTCACATTTACTAGATAAACGTTTGATGCTTTACGTAGTAGCCATAGCTCACATTTTGAGAGCCTTGTTGACTAAACATGATGATCAAAACAAAGAGTGAGCTATCTACTATATCAATAGAACCTTGGTCAACTACGAAACCCAATACACTCCATTAGAGAAGATTTGTCGTATTATGGTGTTCACTTCCAATAAGCTAAGATACTACATGCTTAGCCATAAAGATTAGTGATTATAAATTTTGATCCTTTGTGTTACTTAATGCCTAAGCCTCACCTTTTAGGTTGAACTACTAAGTGGGTTTTAGCCCTTAGTGAGTTTGACCTAACTTTCATAGGTTGAACTACTCATTTTAGTGAGTTTTAGCCCTTAGGTGATTGTCAATAAATTAACATTTTCTCCCTTAGAATTTGACCATCCTTTGGTTGTTGAGTTTTCCTATGAGAACTTTGGCATAAAGGCTTAAGAGATAGATTTCTAGACTTTGTTTTTTGGTGGATCCTAATGCATGAAGAGCGCTAGTTCTGGAGGTATTCTAATTACCCCATAAAAATAGCTCATCCCCTTATCATTTAAGATTTACTTCTCTTGCATGAATAGAATACCAAGCTCTGATCCTTGGTCTTAGAGTAGCCTTAACCTTGAAGGTTAGAGTTGTCTTCATATTTTGTGAATCCCAACTTGTGGTCAATCAAATTAACCATGTTTATCAGATTTGGGATGATAAGCTAAAACCTTGTCAGGAGATTGTCACAAAACTTTTGTTCATTTTCTATCAAGCGACCATTGAGTCCATCCCTAGATTCTGCAATTACTATGCGGATGTCATTGCAACTATTGCATCCTTGTTTCCATTGGGGTTGGAAGATGATAAAGCATAGATTATCTTTAGATAACTTTAGGAGTCTGCATCACTTGGTTCTTATCTTTTTTTGTTAGATGTTTTGACCATCAGATCTTCCCCATTTGAGCCATGGTATACTGACATCTTTAATTTTTTTAAGGATGGTTTGATTCCTAATGGTTTATATCATAATTAGTGTAAGATTTTGCACAAAAGATAATGTTGATTCATTATAATTGGTAATACTTTGTATCAACATTATTTTGAAGGTATCCTCTTGTGGGACCTTAACTTTGATGAAGCCCAACTAGCTTTTAGTGAGGCTTGTGAAGATTCATGTGGAGGGAATTTCAAAAATAATGACATTACCAAAAAGCTCCTTCATATCGGGTACTATTGGCCTTCCATGGATACAGATGCAAGTTACCATGTTTGATGTTATAAGTATCATTGCCATGACAACCTTGTTCATGTTACTTATCAACACCTTCATGTTATTTCTTCCCCTTGGCCATTTTACATGTGGATATTGGATATTATCAAGAAGATTAACCCAATGTCATCTAATGGTCACACGTTTATCATAACAATGATAGAGTACTTCACTAAATGGATAAAAGCCATGCCTTTGGCTACAGTGACTGGAAATTAGGTATCCAAGTTCATCTTTAACCAAATACTCTATAGGTTTAGAATTTCTTCAATGATTATTTTTTATAATGGCACTCCTTTCAAGAACAAGGATGCCCATAAACTTTGTACTAAGTACAAGATTCAGCATAAGTGGTCAACTCCATATTACCCTTATGGTAATGGGTAAGCCAAAGCATCCAAATAGTCTTTGATCAATATATTGAAATAGTTGGTTAGAAATACTAGCTGTGACTAACATATCCACTTTTATCCAGCCCTTTGGGCCTATCACACTAGTGTGTGAAATCTTATAGGGTATCTCTTTGTACATCTTGGTCTATGGGACTAAGGTGGCCTTTCCATTCAAGTTAGAGGTTCTTTCATTGTGCATCTTGCTACAAGATACCTTAGTCAACAATGAGTATTGCTTAGATTATTTGAATCAATTAGATCTATAGGATGAAAAATGTATTCATGCCTTAGAGCATTTGTGATGCTATCATAATAGGCTCAAGAAATATTATTCCAAGAGAGTTTGCAATCATTATTTTAAGTTTGGGGATCTTGTCCTCCAAGAAAACCAAAAGAAAATCAATGCTCACTCAAATCTTAAAGGAAAGTTTTAGGCCAATTGGTTAGGCCCCTTTATCATAACAACTAAGTTTGGTTCAAGGGCCTATCATTTAGCTTCATTATATGGTAAATAACTTAAAGAACCAATGAACATAATACACCTAAAGAGATACTATGAATAAACTTGGAAGTATACATTTTCATATTATATTTAGATTAGTCTTCATGTTGCATTTTGTTTTCTTGTTCATACTACATGATTTCCTGACATATCTTGCATGGTTTGTTTAACATTTTGTTTTTCATGCTACTTGACATATCATTACATTGTTGCTTTCTTATATTTGGATGACTACTTGATCATACTACATTGTTACATTTTGTTTTTCATACTACATTGTTACATTGTTGCTTTCTTATATAAATTATTGGGAATTTTACAACAATGGTAACTGATGATGCCTAGTTAGGTAATAGATCACATGCATTGCACTCACCCTAGGGCTTTGATGCCTAGTGAATCCCCAACCTAGGGTCCATCTCATTTTTGTTCATATTTTGCTCTTCTATTCCTTGAACTTAAAATTTTAAAAATGATCATCAATTTCTCTCTAAGTCAAGGGATATAATTCTTCTTATGCTTTTGTTTTTTCCTTTGCTTTTCTCACACATTTTCCTTCTTGATATGTCACCTAGTAAGTGGTACTTATTGGATAGGATAGACACAATATGAATATCATTTATGATACTCATGTAGAAACTAACTAGCTTATGCATACCTCTTAGATCTTGAAATTTCATTAAGGATGCACACACACACTCTCTTCTTGCTTCTCTTTATTTATTTTGACTTCTTCTAACACATGCACACACAAGTTATGCCTCACTATGTACACTCATGTTTTGCATACACCACACCCCTATTAGGTAGAACTAACTTTAGACAATCAATCATATCATTTTAGCAACCCAAAATAGATAGCTTCATGGTCACAGGCGAAGGGTAACCTCCCTTCTACCATTTGTGAGCATACATCCTAGAAAGTATATCTCTCTTTATCTCTAGCCATCGGCAAGCACTATGCCCATAGTGGGTACTACTCCACCTATTCATCCCTATGAGTATAACACCATTAAAGGATCTATTTATGGATACTAGTGAGGGGTAGCCTCCATTTGACCATTTGTGAGCATACGTCCTCATAAGGTTCTACTATGTTTCCTTTTATTTTCTTTTTTGGTATTTTTTTGGAGATTTTGCTTTCTTCTCCTTTCACCTTTATTTCTTCTTTCATTGTTTGTTTTCTTCTTCTATCTTCTTTCTTTCCATTTTTTCTTGTTTCCATTCACTTCTCTATGCATTTCACCTTGCATTCATCTTAGCCTACATGTTATATTGTCTTTCATTTAGTTAGGATTTTTTTGCATTGCATTCATTATATTTGTGATCATCATACAATAAAAAATAACTTAAAATGCAAGTAAGTCATCATAGTTCCTTTTGGTCTCTCTTCTCTTTCCTTATTTTGACATATTTTTCTTGTTTTTCGCTCTCTTTTCCTCTATGTCCATCATTTTGAGTTTCCTTAGGAATTTTACATTCCTTTAAAAACTCAAAGGGGAACCCTGGCCTAAGAGGCATTGATATCCCTAATGTATCGATTAGCATGTAAATATTTAAAGTATTTGTAATGACACTATATTCCACCACCTCTTTCTTCTAAACCAACCACCCCTTTTTCGTTATGTTTGTTATCCTTTTTTTCCCTTTGGTATCTACTTCTTTCTTTGAAACATTTATTAGGCCTTAAATGTATCAAAGAGGGGGTAAAATGTAGACATGAAAAATTAACCCACTGAAGTGAGTCATGTTACTTAGATTTATTTTAGGATGTTTCCAAACTTGCTAGGAATAAGTTTGGCCTCTTTTTCTTGAGTTTTACCTTAGATTTTTTAACCTTGACTGAACCTGCATCTAGTAAGTTACGCGGCACAAATTTGATAAATTTAGGATTTTGATGAGAAAAACCTAAATTTTAGACTAATATCTTAGGGTGTCAACTCAATCAAGGATAAATTTATTTTGTCCTCCAATACCTCTATAAAAAGAATTTTCCTTTTACAACTAGAAGCAACATAAGTGAACAATTGTAATATTCATACAATATAAAGTGCCTTCTTGTGCAATATTCTTCTAGTGCTTTTGGTGTTCCTATGGTGCTCTCCTATTGGTGTGTCCCTTGTGATATTTCAAGTGGAAAAAGCCTTGATGATAATTTATCTTCTTGAGGGAGGAGAGGTCTTCTACCTTTACTCTTATTTTTTTTAATTGATTGAAATGGTTTTGAAAGGGAACCTAAACCTTTTACAACACAAGAAGAGAGAAAACCCAGTAGGGTTCACCTTTGAAATAAAACAAAATAGAAAAAAAAAGAAGCAGGATCATCCAAATCTAGATAACAAGAAAGGAAATCCAAAAAAAATAAACCAAAATAGAAATATAGGAAGGAATAGTAAGAACATCAAAACCAAACAACAAAAATGGCTATGAAACCCATCAACCCATAGCTATTCCATAATATTTTTATCACTATATTTTTTAGGGGTGGTCTTTATTACCTTATCATTTCATTTTGGCATAAATTGATTGCTTTGGCCACCCAAATGACATGTTGGAAAATAGTCTAGGTTTTGCAGAAGGTCGAGTAAGAATTTTCTAGCATTTCAGTCAGAATGAATGAAGGATCATGCCTAGCCTTTGATATAAACTTTGCATCCTTAAAATAATTAGAGGGGTTAGCTTCCTCCATCATGCATTTAGTCTTGACAGGATAATCATCTAAGGATTCTTCACTACCTAAAATTTTCTATTTTTCTACTAAGGTTCTGGATGAGCAACGTCAGGGTTCGCAATTCACTAAACTCAGAGTGCATCTCACAACCTTAATTTTGGAATTATTATTATCAGTGGGTTTCTTCTCCTCATCTTCACTTTCTATGATTTTGTGAGGACTCCCTTTTCTGGATCCTGATCCAAAATTTCCTATGCCAATGATAGATGGTTTCAGAGATCTTTTCTGTAGAATGTGTTTAAACATGATCAAATGAAGGACCTAGTATTTTGCATGAGAGAATGTACCCTTCTTTATTCCATACATTGAAATATCCATTGATCTCATAAAAAAATAAGGCACATTAACTTCTTTTACATCCCTTAAGTGATTCAGGAATGCAATGTGGAATCTTCGCAACAATTCATCAATCCCATCCACTATAAATTATTCCATGATAGGGTTTAAATATTTATTCCAGGGCTCAAGAAGCCCTTTTCTAATAATTCCTCTATCTTTACCTAATTTCCTCCATTTGTCAATAAAATGCTTGAGTTATTCTGCCATGGAGTGCCTATCCCATCGGATTATGTCTCTATTGATAGGAAGCTCAATAATTTCGGCAAGAAGATGTACATCTACCTTGAAATTCAGCCCTTTGAGAACTACCAAATAATTATCCCAAGATTTGGTAAAATCCTAAGAAATATTATTATCACTACCACTGAATTTTCTTAGGAAAGGCATGAAACCATGGTTCTTGAGTATCACTTCCATGTCAAGTTCAAGGTTCAGGGTCTCAAGTTCAATTAGGACCATATCAACTCTGGGGTAATTCATAGGGTAATTGAGAGAGGATAACTGATAATTGTCATCTACGCTTGAGTTTAAACTAAAGTAATTATGGAATATTGAAGAAATAGGTATAATCATGTTGTCATTCCTAGGACTTGAAATTATTCAAAACTTGTTATGATGCCAAGGGGTAGGCATGTGAGTACATTAATGATTCCCTTACTTCTCAGTATGATCATTTACCTTATCAAGGCTAGGCTTGGCATGATAATTGAAGTTGACATGTTTGACAATACCTATAGGAAAACTCATAGGAACAAATGATCTACCAATACTGAGTCTCTTGTTGGCCCTGTTGGCAATTTTGGGTACCTTGGGTACATTGCCTTTGCTCAAGTGTTGATGTTGTCATTGATGTCAAGAAGCTTTTGAAGGAATCTAAGTTCTAGGAAGGGTTTTTGTGAAAACCAAGGCAGACAAAATAAAAGGTTTTATTTAAAACCATGGACAACAGATTTGAAATGGGTTTTTCTTAAAACCCAAGTTGGCTCTTCGTTTCGTTGAAAAAGGTGCCCCGGTGATGAAGATATTTAATTTTAAATATTTAGTTTAAATTTTATTTATTTAAAATTTAAATTAAAATTAAATTAAAAGGGCCGACGTGTTAAAAATGCATCATAGTGCATATAAAATAAGGCAATGGAATTCATTAATGTCGGATTGAATGTGTTCGATATTATTCTCTGTGCTTTTCGTTTTTGACATTAAGCCCCTGCGCCAGCGAAGGAGGAAGTCAAGCATGGCGCGGTCGAAGGTATGACGGGATTGATAGTGGCGCCAAGGAGGTGGGCTCACGGTAATCAGGATGCAGGTTTCGGTTTTCGTGCCATGGATGAATCAGTGCAGAGTAAAATACGAACGATAGGGTTGCACTTCATTTGACACGCGACAGAGACAGAAACAACACGCAGATTTTGAGGGTTCAGATTTCAAGGTTTTAGCGTCGGTGTGAGAGGGAAGTCAGAGCATGCACGTTGTTAGGCTTAATGGGTAACTAGCCCATGTGGCGCTCATCAGTTTGTTGAGAGCGCGTGACCAGCGAAGCAACGCGGGGTCGAACAAGTCGTCTGCAGCGCATGAGTCATGATTAATTTTAAGGTATGTTTTTTTATGGGGTTTATCTTGGGAGCTATAAGGTATGCTTTATCGTAGGAGTTATAAGGTCTCAGGTGTTTGAATGGTTTTATGTTAGTTTGAGGAGACATAAGGGTAAGGAGAATTTACTTACAATATTTTTATTATTTAATTAAAAATATATTGAGGTATTTAGGAGATATAAGGACTAGCAAGTTAATTTAAATATTTGTTTTGAAAATATGGGTAACAATTATTAATTAAGTTGGAGTGAAAAGGTTATGTAATATTTTGATTTATTTTATTTTATGGTACAAGTGGTTTTAGGAGAGATAAGGAAGTTGTGCAATTAAAGGCTTTGGTGATGATTATTGAAAAGTGGAGTAATGTTGATTATTTTGTGATCTACTAACCCTTGTGAAGATTGGCAAAAGAATTTTGTGATTGTGGCAGATTTCCAAAGGGGTTTCTTCACTTCAAAAAGGTATGGGCACATTCTTCTTATGAGTATGATTGGTGTATGTTTTCCTGAAATAAGATTGGAGTGAAAAGGTATTCAACTAGGTTTCCTTTGGTTGGGTGTAAATCCTATTTTCTGGTTTGTTGAAGACTACTTATGCATTGTTATCATTGATGAGAGTTTTGGTGAATGCATAATTCTGGTTTGAGGTAGTGGAAGCATTGTGCACTAGGGTTTATGTTTGTGAGTCTTGCTACTTGCTTTGAGTTGGTGAAACCCTTGGTTGGCTGTTTTGAGGTTGATGGTTGAGTTGCTTCCATAGAGGTTGTTTGATCAAGTTATTGCTTTTACTTGATTCATGATATTGGGCTTACTCCATTGAGTTGATTTGAACAAGTTATTCTTTGCATTTGGTGATATTGTGTGGGTGGCTGTTTTGTTCAAATATCTTTGGAGGGAAAAGGATTTCTACTTGTTTCCTTTTCTTGTGATGATTGGTTGAATGCTTCAAGGTTAATGTTGAGTTGAATGATGTTGGTTAAACCTTGTCTTTGAGCATTGTTGTTGAAGCCCTAATTGGTTGAGAAAAGATATTGGTTGTTGGAAAGAACATGAGTATCATTGTTATATGAGATATTGCTTGGTTGGCAATTGTTGGGTTGTGTTTCATGTTCTTGAGAAAAGCATATTACATCTATCTTATTCTTATGAGATTTGAGATTGAGATTGGGAGTTAAGTATAGAACATATTGAGTCTCTAACAATTCTCTTTATGCTTCTATGAGGTTGATGAATCACATTGGGTCTCTAACCATTCTCTTTGTGGGTTCATGCCAAGCAAGTTTTTCTTGATGAACTTGTGAGCAAGTTTTGGACAGGTTCCGTTGGGGACTTGTGAGCAGGTTTTGGACAGGTTCCTTGGGGACTTGTGAGCAGATTTGGACAGGTCCTAGCAGAGGACTTGTGAAGCTGAGTTTGATAGTTCTATCAGAGAACTTGAGGACAGAGGTGCATTGGTTCTATGAGAAGAACCCGAGGACATTTGTGCTAGACCGAAGGACTGGTGTTTAGTGCAAATTCGAGGACCAACTTTGAGGTGATAGAGTTGAGGACAGAGGTCTCCAGCCAGAGCAGGGAAGACAGGTGTCTTCTATGGATAGAGTTCCATTTGCTAAGGGTAGCAGAGGCAGAGGTCTTCTAGAGGATCACCATCTAGAGCAGAGTTAGGGGAAGGTATCTCCTTTGAGCGAGAGGCTCATAAATTCAGATTGGGGGAAGGTATCTCCTTTGAGCCGAGGCTCATAAACATTGTAATTGGGAAGGTTTCCCAAAGAACTTTGAGATAACTTTTAGAGAAAAGTTTTGTGGATGAACCACGTTAAAATTGGTGTCACTTTGTGGATGATCTTGTGCATTGTTTTGATATTGCTTTGGATATATTGCTTTACTGTTTTGAAGTATAAAGGAAAAGTAAAAAGAGGTCTTATATTGTTCACCCCCCCTCTCAGTATAAGCTTGTGTTCTTCAATTGGTATCAGAGCGGGTGCCTTCGAAAAGTTTAAACAGCTTGAAGGAAGATCTTACAAGAACACAAATGGCAAGGAAAGGCAAAAGCAAAACCATTAGACACAAGAAAAAGAAATCTCACAGGGTCATGAAAGAAAATGAAGATGATCTCAATGTTGCTGCTTTGGGAATGGAAATAGATTCAAGAGATGAATCAAACAATGGAGAACAAGCCAGATTAATAAAGTTTTGCACCAGATGTGGGAAGACCGGTCACTTTGCAGCTGATTGCTCACAAGGAAGAGAATGTTTTGTTTGTGGTCAACTCTATCACAATGATCATCATTGCCATGGGTTTAGTAGCAGTGAAGATGAAGATGATCCATTCAAAATTGGTGAAGAAACAGATTCAGAACAAGAGTGTGATGAAGAAGGAAGTGATGCAGAAGCAAATTGGAAACAGAAACTGATTTCAGACCTGAGTAAAAAGGTTGAGGATGCAGAAGATATAATCACCAGCTTGAAAGTACAAGCAGAAGATTACAAGAAAATTTTTGAAGATATCGAAATGCAATCATCCAGGAAAACAGAGTATTGCGAGCAATCTAGAAAAAGAAATTGACGGTTTAAGAATGGAGACAGAAGAAATGAGTAATAAAGTCGGTATATACAACAAACATGAAGAGGAATCTAACAAAGTTGTTAGCAATCTGAAGCTGAAAATAGAAGAGTTCAAAAAGAGTGAAGAAACTCTCAGGTCTCAGATCAATGAGAAAGAGACTGTTTGCTTGCAAACAAAAAGAAGAGATTGTTTCATTGAAGAAACAACTAGAAGAGGCCAATACAACTCTTAAAATCAAATATGAGCACAACAATCAAGAAAAGAAGAGCGTCTACCTTGACAAAGCAAGTAAGTGTTCTAGTAGTGATAGTGAAAGTTCTTCAGGTGATTATAAAAATGAGATATTGTTCATATCAGAAAAGGAGGAAGAACCAGAAATGTCTTAGATATGGAAATTGTGGGCACCTTGAGGATAATTGCAAAAATAATGATTTGGTTGCTAGTATGTATGAGGATGCTTCAGAAAATGATAAGGAAGATGCATGTATGGTTTTTGAAAAGGGTAGCACCTCTAGTGATAAGAAATCTGAAAAAGGCCTTGATAATTCAAAGTGCAATCAAATAGAGGATCTTGAATGTGAACTTACTAATGCTCTTAGTGTTTTGAAAAAGGAAAGAAAGAAGAATGCTAGACTCAAGGATAAGTTAGATGAATGTTGCATGGAGAGAGATAAACTTATAGAAAGTCTTGACGTCTCTATGGCTAAGGCACAAGAACTCAAGAATGAGTTAGAATCTAAGGTGCTTGAGTATAGTGAATTAGATCAGAAAATGGCTTCTTTGAAAGAGGAAAATAAAGAGTACAAGGATAAGCTCTACAGATTTCAAGAAAGCTCCAAAAAGGTTAAATCTCTTATCAAAGGTCAAAGAAAGACAACAGATAAAACAGGTCTTGGTTTTGTTAAGCCTCACAAGAAACAAGTTGGAGAGTCTAGTAAGAGACTCCAAAAGAAAGAGAGTTCTGATGAGGAAAGTATTTCAGATCATGAGTCCTTGAATGATAGATGCACAGAAACAGAAAACAGAATTCAGAATGAGAAGAAGAAGAAGTTTTCAGGACCCAAGAGGTCAAATAAAGGAAAGTTTCAAGGCAGATGTTTTGCTTGTCACAGATTTGGTCACATGGTTGTACATTGCATGGCTCAAGTGAAGAAGGTAAATGACAGTTTTAGAAGTGGTAATTTCTTTCATGGGTATTGCTACTCTTGCAATCAGTTTGGGCATAAAGCAATTTTTTGCAAGGCAAATATCAGGAACTGGGTTAGTCAGAACAGGCTTGGTCAAAACAGGTTTGGTCAGAACAGGTTTGGTCAAAATAGGTTTGGTCAGAACTGGTTTGGTCAGAACTTGTGGATTCAAAGAACAGGTATGCCTAAAAGAAATAACATTGTTACTTGTTATAAGTGCAACAATGAAGGTCACACAGTCAGACAGTGTAGAGCTGAAATTCCAGAATATAGGAACAGGAACAGTGGCATGATCAGGTCCAAGGATCAAGGCATTGAAAAGAACAGGGATAAGAAAAAGAACAAGAACAATGACAGGAATAGGAATATGGACAAAGAGTTCAAGAGAAGGCCCGGAAAGGAAGTTATAGATGCTGATGATGATCAGTGCCTAATGGGAGTTTTACTCCCACCCCAGAATTAATCACCTCAACAGGAGGTGGGGGAGGGACTAAGCTAAGAGGCTCATTCTTAGTCCCGAGCCCCAAAGGTGGCCCTTTGCCATTGATGACAAAGGGGGAGAGATATGAGTAAGGGGGAGAGCTTCAAGTGAAGAGGAAAGCTTCAAGTCGGGGGGAGCAAAACTTCAAAGGAAGATTCTCAGTTGTGGGCTCAGTTAGTTTCAGTTTTGGCTCTTGAGAAGTGTTTTTCAGTAAAGGTTTGCCATCAATGACAAAGGGGGAGATTGTTGGCAATTTTGGGTACCTTGGGTACATTGCCTTTGCTCAAGTGTTGATGTTGTCATTGATGTCAAGAAGCTTTTGAAGGAATCTAAGTTCTAGGAAGGGTTTTTGTGAAAACCAAGGCAGACAAAATAAAAGGTTTTATTTAAAACCATGGACAACAGATTTGAAATGGGTTTTTCTTAAAACCCAAGTTGGCTCTTCGTTTCGTTGAAAAAGGTGCCCCGGTGATGAAGATATTTAATTTTAAATATTTAGTTTAAATTTTATTTATTTAAAATTTAAATTAAAATTAAATTAAAAGGGCCGACGTGTTTGGAATTGCCGACGTGTTAAAAATGCATCATAGTGCATATAAAATAAGGCAATGGAATTCATTAATGTCGGATTGAATGTGTTCGATATTATTCTCTGTGATTTTCATTTTTGACATTAAGCCCCTGCGCCAGCGAAGGAGGAAGTCAAGCATGGCACGGTCGAAGGTATGACGGGATTGATAGTGGCGCCAAGGAGGTGGGCTCACGGTAATCAGGATGCAGGTTTCGGTTTTCGTGCCATGGATGAATCAGTGCAGAGTAAAATACGAACGATAGGGTTGCACTTCATTTGACATGCGATAGAGACAGAAACAACATGCAGATTTTGAGGGTTCAGATTTCAAGGTTTTAGCGCCGGTGTGAGAGGGAAGTCAGAGCATGCGCGTTGTTAGGCTTAATGGGTAACTAGCCCATGTGGCGCTCGTCAGTTTGTTGAGAGCGTGTGACCAGCGAAGCAACGCGGGGTCGAACAAGTCGTCTGCAGCGCATGAGTCATGATTAATTTTAAGGTATGTTTTTTATGGGGTTTATCTTGGGAGCTATAAGGTATGCTTTATCGTAGGAGTTATAAGGTCTCAGGTGTTTGAATGGTTTTATGTTAGTTTGAGGAGACATAAGGGTAAGGAGAATTTACTTACAATATTTTTATTATTTAATTAAAAAGATATTGAGGTATTTAGGAGATATAAGGACTAGCAAGTTAATTTAAATATTTGTTTTGAAAATATGGGTAACAATTATTAATTAAGTTGGAGTGAAAAGGTTATGTAATATTTTGATTTATTTTATTTTATGGTACAAGTGGTTTTAGGAGAGATAAGGAAGTTGTGCAATTAAAGGCTTTGGTGATGATTATTGAAAAGTGGAGTAATGTTGATTATTTTGTGATCTACTAACCCTTGTGAAGATTGGCAAAAGAATTTTGTGATTGTGGCAGATTTCCAAAGGGGTTTCTTCACTTCAAAAAGGTATGGGCACATTCTTCTTATGAGTATGATTGGTGTATGTTTTCCTGAAATAAGATTGGAGTGAAAAGGTATTCAACTAGGTTTCCTTTGGTTGGGTGTAAATCCTATTTTCTGGTTTGTTGAAGACTACTTATGCATTGTTATCATTGATGAGAGTTTTGGTGAATGCATAATTCTGGTTTGAGGTAGTGGAAGCATTGTGCACTAGGGTTTATGTTTGTGAGTCTTGCTACTTGCTTTGAGTTGGTGAAACCCTTGGTTGGCTGTTTTGAGGTTGATGGTTGAGTTGCTTCCATAGAGGTTGTTTGATCAAGTTATTGCTTTTACTTGATTCATGATATTGGGCTTACTCCATTGAGTTGATTTGAACAAGTTATTCTTTGCATTTGGTGATATTGTGTGGGTGGTTGTTTTGTTCAAATATCTTTGGAGGGAAAAGGATTTCTACTTGTTTCCTTTTCTTGTGATGATTGGTTGAATGCTTCAAGGTTAATGTTGAGTTGAATGATGTTGGTTAAACCTTGTCTTTGAGCATTGTTGTTGAAGCCCTAATTGGTTGAGAAAAGATATTGGTTGTTGGAAAGAACATGAGTATCATTGTTATATGAGATATTGCTTGGTTGGCAATTGTTGGGTTGTGTTTCATGTTCTTGAGAAAAGCATATTACATCTATCTTATTCTTATGAGATTTGAGATTGAGTTGAGATTGAGATTGGGAGTTAAGTATAGAACATATTGAGTCTCTAACAATTCTCTTTATGCTTCTATGAGGTTGATGAATCACATTGGGTCTCTAACCATTCTCTTTGTGGGTTCATGCCAAGCAAGTTTTTCTTGATGAACTTGTGAGCAGGTTTTGGACAGGTTCCGTTGGGGACTTGTGAGCAGGTTTTGGATAGGTTCCGTTGGGGACTTGTGAGCAGGTTTTGGACAGGTTCCTTTGGGGACTTGTGAGCAGATTTGGACAGGTCCTAGCAGAGGACTTGTGAAGCTGAGTTTGATAGTTCTATCAGAGAACTTGAGGACAGAGGTGCATTGGTTCTATGAGAAGAACCCAAGGACAATTTGTGCTAGACCGAAGGACTGTGTTTAGTGCAAATTCGAGGACCAGCTTTTGAGGTGATAGAGTTGAGGACAGAGGTCTCCAGCCAGAGCAGGGAAGACAGGTGTCTTCTATGGATAGAGTTCCATTTGCTAAGGGCAGCGGAGGCAGAGGTCTTCTAGAGGATCACCAGCCAGAGCGAAGGTAGGGGAAGGTATCTCCTTTGAGCAGAGGCTCATAAATTCAGATTGGGGGAAGGTATCTCCTTTGAGCCGAGGCTCATAAACATTGTAATTGGGAAGGTTTCCCAAAGAACTTTGAGATAACTTTTAGAGAAAAGTTTTGTGGATGAACCACGTTAAAATTGGTGTCACTTTGTGGATGATCTTGTGCATTGTTTTGATATTGCTTTGGATATATTGCTTTACTGTTTTGAAGTATAAAGTAAAAGTAAAAAGAGGTCTTATACTGTTCACCCCCCCCTCTCAATATAAGCTTGTGTTCTTCAGGCCCAAACCTCAACTAAGGGAGTTTTACACATATGTTTCAAATGTGGTAATTTTAGCTTTTGCATCTTATTACTAGGCCACTTGATATCCCCAATACTAATTTGGGATGTCTTGTGAGATTTTGGCCACTTGAAATCCCCAACACTGACTTGGGATGTCTCGTGTGAGCCTGGGTACTTAGACATAATTGATTTGAAAGCATACCTTCATCAACACTTTGGGATTGAATTTTGGAACCACTAGAGCAAATTTTTATGGGTCCATTTATAAAATGGAAATAAGTCTCCTCCAAAAAATCACTGTTACGGGCCAAACATAGGTTAATTTTATTCCTATTTTGTCATTGCCCGTGCATTTAAATTGTCAACCCAGGGAGCTTCGTAAAATTTAGAAGTGTCTCAAACAAGATCATTTACAATACCCACTTTGAGATGAGTCCGACTAATTCTATCATTGGGGGGTTTAAAATATCAACAATTATTCATCCACACCACAATAATTTACGTATGAATAATTAAATCCTTAGAAAGTAAATATTCATATGTGCATAATTAACTATACATGAAAATAATTTCACTATGGCAATGAAAATAACAGTATAGAAAGCAAACCTATGAAAGTAAGAAATTAATCTATGAAAGCACAAGTAAAAGGGAAGGAATACTGGTTTGGAGTGGGCCCAGGCTCCAGCAGCTCCCTTCCAGATGAACACACGATTAGGAACTCTCGAACTTTATTATGATTGCAAAATAATTATTACAATACTTCTATCTCCTCAGAATGATAAATGTATTATGAATTATCTTTTTGGATATCTATCAAAGAGGTCTGTGTGTTTTTATATAGCACACACACACACATATATTCTGTTACAAAGAAGTTACAATAGCAGTTCAGTCCAGAATAAACTGGGATAGTCTGGTAAACGTAATCGACATCTACTAAAAATAGATATTGTTCCTAACGATGGTGCATTCATTGATTGGTTTGAGTTTCTTAAGCTAGATCATGCTTATATTGGCATAGGTAAGATGTTCTTGTTCATTGGCGCAATTCCCAGAATTTTCTTGCGTGACGTGGAACTGGAACTACACTGGTCAACACTACCCATGTCATGTTATTTTGTCAATTGGAAAAAAAAGGAGTTGCCTTCTCTATAAGGAAGACACCTTCCTCATGTGCTTTGGCAAGTGCCTTATTTATGTAGAAGGTGTAAACTGATATTGAGTGCCTTCCTCATGTGGAAGGTGCCTTCTAAGGTTGGGTCCCTTATTCATGCGAAAGGTGCCTACTGATGTTGGTTGCCTTCTTTATGTGGAAGGCACCTTACCTTCCATGGGGTGACTTCCTTATGCGGAAGGCACCTAAGTATGTTAGGCACCTTATTTATACAGAATGTGCCTACCTTCTATTGGCACCTTATTTGAAGAGGAAGGTGCCTACCTTCTCCTGGCACCTTCCTTTAAGAGGAAGGCACCTACTCATCATGCCTTGATCCCAAAATAAATAAAGTGCCAGGTCCATGAAGGACCTTGATTGATCCAAATATGTCAAAACCAACTACATTTTCACAAAAACACACTAAACACACAAATTAGATAACACACAATTCTATTAAATAATTACATAATAATTCATAAAAGTACACAGTTCCTATTATATTGTCGCATAATAATCAATGAAACTCATACAAAATATGAGCATTTTTGAGGCTCATCATCCCCCCATGCCTAACATATGTCATCCCCTCATGGCATCAAACTGTAGGTAGTCCTTCATACTCCTCATTATCATCATTTTCCAGTAGATTTGGCTGTACCTGCGGCCTATGATTACTTTTTCTATGGATCGGCATTGGGAGGTGCAGTATTTCTTTTTCTACACAGAACTATGGTTTTGAGGCAACCCGCTTCTATTGTCTACCTTTGCTCAATCCGTTTACTTCACCTATTCGGGTTTTCTATCCTGCTTGCTACTCGAGGTGGTATGGCTAACTTCTGTAGCCTACCATAGGTCAGCATCCGAAGGCCTAACAACTACAAGAGGGATGTTAGAATTGTCCCTCTTGAGATGAACTACCTAGGCCTTGTGTAATTGGGCTACTTCAGGGGTAAGCTCTACATTTTATTTTGTAATGGTAGTGACTTCTAATTCAAGCCCATATACCCCCCATATCTCAAAATATCTTTGTATTTTAGAGGGGTGTCCTCGAGATGACCCATAAAGATCCCAAAATTGATCATCATCCACTGAATTAACACAAATATCAGGGTCTCCTTGGACCTTCGAAACTGATTTCTTGGCCTCCTTTACTGCCACTATCTCTTCACATAGTTGTTTGAACTGCTTCTGCCTCTCTACGAATGGCAGCATATTTCACTCATCTTTGATCGATTTGGCGAAGGTCACCTTCACCTTCTTTCGAGAAGTCATGGGCCATTTTCCTTTGGCCCTTGTAGAAAGTGCGGTGGCTCGAGCAAGGGGTTTCTCCTCCTTCATGATGGGTGTCTCTTCATTACGAGGGACTTTATCTAATGTCCCCGAAGTTGTCCCTTCTTTCTTCAGTTGTTCTGGTGCCAACCCTACAAGTCCCTCGGTCCCTCCTTCCTTAGGTCTAGGGAATTCTTCCTTGACCCTTGGTTATATCTATAGCTGCTGGTTCACACCAGGCTCTATATCACTCAAGTCTATAATAGGGGCTCTTTTGGGGTCCCTCTACCATCAATCTCAAAAACAGAGGAATTCTCCCCTACTTCTGGGCTACTTTGCTAAGCATCCAACCAGAATTCCCTCGAAGAGAATACTCGTTCTAATGAGGTAGGGGAATTCATCGGGACCTCAATCACCTAGTTAGTTTGAGTGGATGCATCCCTCTTCTCTGTCTCCTTGGCATGGAATTATCAATTCTCATCCTGCAACTGCTAGACCAGTTGCTCAAGTTGAGCTATCCTTTGTGCTTGCTTCTCCAATTCTTCCCTATGCATTGCCTAGAAATCCTCCAAAATTTGTTGGGCCATCCAAAAATCAGTTTCCCATTCTAGGGCCTCCTCTAGGGATGCATTAACTTGATGATTAATTCCCTCAAAATTCCGTACATCCTACGAACTTTGGTTTATTAATTCTTGGAGGATCTGGGCTACAAGACCCACCTTTAGGTCATCTTCTTCCTCCTCTGATGATAGGAGCAAACGTCATAGGCACCTTCTCCCGGGAACTAGTTCAAGTTATCGCAATTCAGTTCCACAACTGGTGAGATGTACTCCTTCCTCTATGAAATAGGACAATAGTGATTGCCCTCTTTCTTTTATAAAATCAGGCAATGGTGATTGCCTTCTTTCTTCTACCTCCTCTATGGGGCTTTCTTCATATTGCCCTTCCCCGATGGCAGAATCTTCCCATCCTTCCTGGCTGCCATATTCCTCTACATTGGAGTCTTCCCATTGTGCTTCTATGTGGTGAAATTGTGTTGTTATCAGCCTATGTTGGGCCAAGGCGAAAGGTGCACCCCTCTGGTATCGAGCTGCCTCCTCCTTCAGGGCATTTTCCATGTAGAAGGGCACGTTGATTTTTCTTCCATGCACCATGTGATTTAAAAACTGTACATGATTGATGTGCAGGTGGGAATATTTCCCTATGCATGTGAAGAATTTAAGCAATTTTCTTGAACATCTTTTGCAAGTTCATTGGAAGTATGATTTTTGGTAGCCCTTCCTTTTCTATCTACACATTTTCTCCCTCTAGCAATAATTTAGTGCACTGTTTTAGCATACCACCCTTGTATGTGCTTTCACCTATGAGAGGCAAGTTGGTCACCTGAGAGATGTATTATGGGGTGACCATAATATCCCTTCTGTGCACTTGAGTTGCGTCACCTCTCAAGGATGCAGTGAATTCCTTGGCTACCTCCATATCCTAGTTTTGACAAACTAGGGTATAGTAATCGAGCCATACCTCAACTTCAAATTGAGTCCTAAATGCCCCCCTGATCCCTTACATATCACTTGGCTTATTTTTATTGATGGTGTGGTTCTTTTATCGTCCTCCCATGGTGCCTTCCTTAACCACTCCTCTGTTTTCCTGCCTTACCTTCTCAAGAAGGCACCTTCTTATAAGGAAGGTGCCTAACCCTAGCATTCAATTTTTGGGTTGGCAAGGTACACCTCTCGAGCCATAACATTGGCATGATGTTTTGGCCATGGGGGATGCATGATTTTTATGGTGGCGCTATTTTTTGGTACTACATAGTTCATGAAAAATTATATAAAAATTTAATTAGAATCATGCGCGTACCTGATTGGATGCTTCATCCATCACAAAAAATGGTGATTCATTGATATGTACATGGAGGATGGATATTTTACATGTGTGAATTACGCTAGACTCATTGCTACATTGTTTGAGGTTCGATGCTAAAGACAGACTCATGATTGGCTTGAAAACCATATGTCCATCATCCTTGGGGTGTGCATGAGGATCCCACCCCGTAACTCTATAATATTTTTGGTTGGGACAGATTTCCATCATGTGGGGTGATGGTGGTAATTTTGTGCTGCCCAATCGCATGTTGATCTCATTCGAATCGAGGTGCACATGAAATAAAAATGTTGATTTCACGCAAAAGGCACTTTTGGTGCCTTCTCAATGTGGAAGGTGCTTTAAATGACTAGTGCCTTCCCTAGGTGGAATGTGCTTTCACTTGAAGGTGCCTTCCTACTACGAAAGGCTCTTTAGAAGAATGGCACCTTCCTACTACGAAAGGCACTTTTGAAGAACGGTGCCTTCCCACTATAGAAGGCACTTTGAATGGATACGCCTTCTTGGAGCGGAAGGCACCTTCATCATATTTTTTTTTGTTTTTTTTTCAAGGCGCCTTCGTGATGTAGAAGGTGCTTTCTCTTGATTTTTTCTTTTTTAGGAACTTTCGACGGATGCCTTATTTATAAGGAAGGCACATTATTTCAGTTGGGCATCTTCTTTATAAGGAAGGTACCTTATTTCCATGGGGCACCTTATTTATAAGGAAGGTGCCTTACCTCCAGCATGACACCTTCTTCATGACGGGAAACGTCCACCTCAGTTAGGTGCCTTCTTCGAGGAGGAAGGCACTGTTACTTAAGTGGAGAGTCTTATTTGAAGATGACGACTTTCTACAAGGTGTTTTTCTTAGCAGCCACGTTGTGATCATCCAGGCAAGGGTGATCAAGCCTACTCAGACTTACTTCATGTTGCCCTAGCATCTTCCTGATGGGCCTGGCATGTGATTTTCCCTAGAGAAGAGTTTGTTGCTATACCTAAGCTTGGATAGATGCTGCTTCTAAACTATATACGTAGGTGGTGGGATGTTGAGCCAGTTCAGGCCTAGTTTTCTAGATACCTATTTTTCATTCTGTCAGACCCTTCAACTACAAAAAGTAAACAAAAATAATAAAAATATAGGCAATTAGATGCATTCCATGCCTATTAGACCCTAAACTCAGGATGCCCGTAGCTTACATGCAGGAATCATCCTTGCAAAACACATCGTAAGAAATAAATAAATCCAAACTAACTAATTTTGGTGGACACCTCCGTGTCCACCATTCTACTTGTTGAGATTTTTGTCCAGATTTACAAGGATGGGGTCTCCCCCATGCCTACTCTAGAATCCACCAGTAAATTCTCAGATGTCTTATAGGGCCACAGTCGGTGGCCATTAACTGTTAATACAGTGTTATTGCCATCAATGGTCCTAACGTGAGCAACAAAATTCTTGATGAGCTCTACCACCTCATACGGTCCCATCCACCTTTGCATTAGTTTTCCCTTCTGTTCCTGGAACCTAGAATCGTACAACAACACCCATTCTCCCTCCTATAACTACTTTAGCTTAATTTGATGATCATGCCACTATTTTATTTGCTTTTATATGATCTTCATTCTTTGTAAAGCATCCATTTGGATTTCATCCAGTTGATTCACCTACAAAAATATTTCTTTTTGAGCTTCTTTCAAGCCCAAATTTAATTCTAAAGTAGTTCTCAATGTCTTAATCTTGAACTCGATGGACATCATTGCACTCTTTCCATAAACCATCTCAAAGGGTGTGAAGCCTGTGGTGGATTTCCACGTGGTGTTATATGCCCATACTACCTCCGATAGTCGTGTAGCCCAATATTTTCTATGTTGTTGCACATTTTTTGTCAGGATGTTCTCAATCTCTCTGTTCGTCACTTCCGCTTTCCCATTTGCCTATGGGTGGTAGGGTGTAGTATTTTTGTGTCAAATTCTATATTGCTTCATCAACTCCTTGATCAAGTTAGAGGTAAATTGAGACCCCTGGTCTGTTTTTATCTCTTTGAGGACCCCGAATCGTGTAAAAATATGAGCAAATAATAAATCAGTGACTATTCTTTCCTTCACATCCCTTAATGTTTGAACCTACACCCACTTTGTGACGTAGTTTGTATAGACTAAAATAAGTCTTCTTCCTATCGAAGGTGGATTAATTGGCCCCATAAAATCCATGCCCCACTTATCGAAGGGCTCTAGGTGCACTTGAGGTTGAAGGGGTATTTTTTACCGATGGGTTGGTCTATCGATTCTTTGGCATTTATCGTACTTGCTGGTATAGGAGACCACATATTTAAATAGAGTGGGTCAAAAGTATCCAACTTGTAGGATTTTATAAGAAGTCCATTTTCCCACAAAGTGTCCTCCACATGGTTCATCATGACAAGCTTTTAGTATTTCTGAAAACTCCTGTTCTACTACGCATCTCCTTATAATCTGATCACATCCTATTTTAAATAGGAGGTCATCAACCCATATAAAGGAGGTGCTCTTCTCTATTACCACCTAATTTTCTCAGAAGGAGAGAGCAGGAGAGGCTCTTCTAGTGGCCAAGTAATTGGCTATGTTTGTGTACCATGACATTTTTTCATTGATGGTGAACAAATTTTCATCCACAAACTGGTCTTCCACTACCACATGATCTACTGGTGTCAATCTGGATAGAAAATTTACTACTACGTTGTCCTTGACTGGTTTTTCAACTATGGTTATGTCGAACTCCTAAAATAGTAGAAGCCATCTGATAACTCTTACACCTATAATCATTTTGCTCATTAAATACCTGATGACCACGTGGTCTGTATGGACGAACACCTAGTATCTGGTGATATAATGGTAGAATTTATTTATGGCATGCACAACCGTAAGGAACTCTTTCTATGTCATTGTATAGTTGAGCTTAGCCCCTGCCAAGTTTTTTCTAACATAGTATATGGTGTAAAATTCCTCGCCATCCTTCTTCTCAAGGATTGCTCCAATAATATTGTTGGATGCATCACAATAGATATGAAAGGGTATGGCCCAAGTTGGTCCCCTTAAAACTGGTGTAGATATCAACTTTTCTTTGAGCAACTAAAATGCTCTTTCACAATCTTCTGTCTAGTTGAACTCCACATCTTTAGACAATAGAGTGTGCAATGTTTTTCTAATTTTATTGAAGTCAACGATAAATTATCGGTAATACCCGATAGATCCAAGGAAAATTCTCACCTCTCACTATGTTCTAGGGTTGGGTAGGTCCTTGATGACCTTGATATTTCTTTTGTCAACTTTTATTCCTTTCGTAGAGAGATGGTGTCCCAATACGATGCCCTATTGCATCATCATAAAGCAAAATTCATTACTAAGGGATAAATTATTTTCCTCGCTTCTTTCAAGCACTCTTTCCAAGTTCATCATTGCTTCTTCAAAGGTTTCTCTATAAATGGTGAAGTCATCCAAGTACACTTCAATTGCTTCTCCTATTATGTTTGAAAATATGCTAAGCACTACCCTTTGAAAGGTGGTTGGTGAATTGCATAACCCAAAAGGCAACACTCGATAAGCAAACATTTACCATGGGTATGTGAACATTTTTTTATCCTGATCTTCTTCTCCTATCTAGATCTGGTTGTATCCACTGAATCCATCCAAGAAGGATAAGTACTTTCACCCAAAAAGTGTATCCAAGACCTGATCGATGAATGGGATTGGGAAGTTATCCTTTTTGGTGGCTTTCTTCAACGCCCTATAGTCCACAAAAATCCACCACTTCCCATTCTTCTTTAGGACCACCACAAGTAGAGACACCCACTCACTATCAAAAATTGGATAGATGAATCCGAAAGATAAGAGTTTTGCAGCTCTGCCTTGAAAATGCCTTTCATTGTCAAATTCATTCTTCTTTGTGGCTGCCTGCTTGGAGTTGCATGTTCATCGAGGTATATTTGATGGGTACATATTTTTGGGCTGATACCTTTCAAATCCGAGTAATCCCATGTAAAATCCCGTTGGTGTTTTTCCAAGAGTTCTTCTACTTTTGTTAGCTATGTGGAGGTCAACCCACTACTAATGTTTAACCTCTTTCCTAGCCCAACATTTATCTTTTGAATGTGGTGGTTTTGGATGCTGACCAATGGTGACTCAGGCATGGTGATGGAGGATTCTCCCTAGAGGAATTCCACTATAGTGTCATCCTCATATTCATCCTTTGCCAATTCATCCTACACCATCATTGGCTAGATTATGGATAGCTCATTTTCTCTGTGCTTGGTCAACATAGGTTCTCTCGATGAATCAACGGACTGCACGTGGGGTGAAATTGTCAAACTTTTGATATTTTATGCATTGGAGATGGTTATTAGCCCATCATGATAGCTTATGTAAGCATCGACTATCACTAGCCATGGTATTCCCAAGATAAATAGGTAGCCATCCAACCTTGTTTTAGACTATAAAACCAAGAAGTCAGTCGGATATTCCTATGTATCAACTTTTACTATTATATCTTCAAGCATTCCTTACGGTTATACAGTTGATTGATCGGCCAGTTGCAACATCGTTGAGGTAGGTCTCAGTTTTGTGAGTTGTAGTATCTGCATGGTCTCCTAAGGCATTACATTTATAGTTACATCAAGATAGACCAACGTATTGGTCAAGGAATGTCCCCTGATTTTTAAAGTCAACACTAGGTTTCCTAGGTCTATGTACTTAGGATGACATGTCTTCCCCATCATTAAATATGCCAACTTCCACACGATATTGATAGTATGGGTTACTTTCTATCTTGAATTTCTTAGGCACATCTCCTTTATCACCTTAGTATATATCAGGACGTCTTGGATAGCTTGAAAAAGTGGAATTATCACTATGAGATTTTTCAAGCTAGAAATAATATCATACTTTGATTGTGTTTGTTTCTTCTATTATTGCATCCGGTTAGGAAATGGATCCCTTTTTCTCTCAGCCACTTCTTCTTACACCTCTTATATAAGAGGTGTTTCTCCTACATTTGCCTCCTCTTCTATCAATGGAGGTGTCTCTACTCCTAGCTGTCTACCTGATCTAAGATGAATAAGATTACAACTAATATGGTATATAAGATACATATCACCTTCTACATTGTATACCGACTTATTTTCTCTATTATTTGTATTTGTCGTCGATTGTACAGGTAGCTACGTAGGTCTTGCCATAGGTAAGGCTAGTAGGTTTTACTGGTGATGAGCTAGCACTACATTCTGTGGAGCTGTATTCCATGGATCATGGCCTCTCCTCTATTGCCCAAGATATTGATATGGAATCCAAGATTGCTGGTTCAAAAACATGTTGAGAAAGGTGCAGCAATAGTATTATCATTATTGTCAACACAGTCAGATAGATCTGTTGATGCAGTGGATAGGAAGTTCATAAGCTATTCAGATGCAGAAGATAGGAGTTCAAAGGTTATTCAGAGTATGTACAGTGATTTTCCAAGAAGACCGAAGTGGCCCATTTGCAAAATATCAAAGAAAAATACAAGTAAGAAAAGTGTCACGATATCGTGACATATACAGCAGGTAAGGAAAACTGTCACAATTTGTGACATGTTGGAAGAGAGAGAAAAAGCAAGAAAAATTATCATGATTTCATGAAATGTTGGAAGAGAAAAAGGCAAGTGGAAAAACTGTCGTGATTTCGTGACATGTTGGAAGAGAAAGGAAAAGGCAAGTGGAAAAATTGTCGCGATTTCACGACATGTTGGAAGAGAAAGAGAAAGTAGGAAAAACTGTCGTGATTTCGAGACATGTTGGAAGAGAAAAAGGCAAGTGGAAAAACTGTCATGATTTCACGACATGTTGAAAGAAAAAGAGAAAGCAGGAAGAAGTTTCATGATTTCACGACAAGTTCAAAGAAAGAGAACAAGTAAGAAAAGTGTCACGATTTCGCGACATGTCGCATTTTCGTGACTTAAATAGGAGAGAGAAAGTAAGTTGGAAAAGTGTCACTATTTTACGACATGTTGCATTTTTGTGACAAAAGAGAGGAAGCGTATGGAAGAAGAACTGTCATGATTTCATGACAAAAGCAAAAAGCAAGACTTCGAAAGCAGAAGTGTCATGATTTCGTGACAAAAGCAAAAAAGTAAAGTAAGGAAGCATAAGTGTCATGATTTTGCGATAAAAGCAGAGAAGAAGACTTCAAAGGCAGAAGGGTCACGATTTCGTGATAAAATCAAATAAGCTAAGTACGAAAGCAGAAGGGTTAGGATTTCATGACAAAAGTAGTGATGAAGACTTCAAAGGCAGAAGTGTCATGATTTCATGAAAAAAGCAAAGAAGCTAAGTACAAAAGCAGAAGTGTCATGATTTCATGACAAAAGCAGAGAAGAAGACTACAGAGGCAAAAGTGTCATGATATCGCGACAAAAGCAAAATTTAAGTCTTTGGAAACAGAAGTGTCATGATATTGCAACAAAAGAATAGAGAAAGCGTACAGAGGTGAAAGTGTCGCGATATCGCGACATGTATTTTCACGGGCCAAAGCTAAGAGAAAGAGCAAGGAGAAAAAGTGTCGTGATATCACGACATGTAGCATTTTCACGATCCGATGCAAAGAGAAAGAGCAAGGAGAAAAAGTGTCACGATATCACGACATGTAGCATTTTTGCGGTCCGATGCAAAGAGAAAGAGAGAGAAAGAAAAAGTGTCATGATATCGTGACATGTTGTATTTTTGGGGGCCAAAGTAAGGAGAAAGAGAGAAATAAAAAGTGTCATGATATCGTGACATGATGTATTTTTGTGGTTGAGTTGAAATCGACGAAGATCGATGATAGCCGACTAAAATTAGGGTTTACAGTTGTTATGAAAGCTGACTAAGATTAGGGTTTACAACTGACTAATATTAGGGTTTTCATCATGAAAATGTTGTTATAAAAGGAGGGTTTTTTTGAGAATTTAAAAGATGTTGAAGTGTGCAAAGTTTGGTCATCGTGCATAGAAAGCAAGTTGTGTCGAATCGTGTTAAGTGAAAAATTCACAAAGAGAGCAGAGTGTGCAAAAGGGAGAAGACGATCGTGAAGGTTGAATGTAACAAAGCTGAGTGTGTGAAGTGATTGCGCAGAGAGAGAAGAATGCATAGAGAAAGAAAAGGTGAAGAAGACCAGTGAAAGCAAAGGTGAAGAAGACCAGTTAGGGTCTTGCAAAAACAAAGGTATCTTTCTATCAAACTTATATATTCAAATTGAAGTCCAGGTTGTAGCTTGGCATCAGGGGTTGGTGCTCCTTTCTATTGGTGCAGATAAATCAGGGGTTGGTGCTCCTTCTAGTTGGTGTTGGTAAATCAAGGGTTGGTGCTCCTTTCTATTAGTATAGATAAATCAGAGGTTTATGCTCCTTCTAGTGTGTGCTGGTAAATTGATTGTAAAGTTGGTGCTTTGCAAAGGCTGGATTTAGATGGTAGTCCAAGCAATCATTTTTGAGAAGTAGCCACATTGGTGAACCTCATTAAATCTTATGTTGTGTGATGCTCTTTTGTTATAATTGCTGTATCTAGTAATAAGTTTTAATTGCTATTGTATTAAGAGCTATAAATTCAAGTTTAAAGAGCTACACTGATTCACCCCCCCTTAGTGTCATTGTAAGACTAACAATTGGTATCAGAGCTAAGTTCCTATATAAGCTTAACCGACTAGGGTGATCTTGGAAGTAACACAATGGCAGGTGGTGAAGGCTTCTCATCAAACAAAGCACCATTGTTTGATGGATCTAATTACACATTCTAGAGAATCAGGATGCAAACATATCTCTGTGCTTTGGGATACGACATCTAGGATTCAGTAGTTAGTGGATAAAAAATACCCATCACTCCTTCAAAAGATGCTGACAAAAAAAAATTGTTTGAAAATAACTCAAAAGCAAAGAATGCTCTCATGTGTGAATTAGTAGACAATGAACTAGTAAAGATCATGAACTATAAAATGGCAAAAGAGATATGAGAAAAACTAAGGATTATTCATGAAGGAGATGATAAGATCAAGGAGGCCAAGTTACAGACACATCGAGCTCAGTTCGAAGCATTAAAGATGAATGACAATGAAAACATTGAGGCATATATGCTGAGAGTTAATGGAATCATTAATGCGATCAGAGGACTCGACGAGGATATCGAAGACTCTATCGTCGTGAAAAAGGTATTAAGATCTCTTCCTCAAAGGTTTGATTCTAAAGTCTTAGTGATAGAAGAAGCTAAAAATCTAAATTATTTTAGTATAGATAAGATGTATGGTTGTTTTACTGCATATGAGATGAGGATAGGAAGATCTAAACCCATAGATAGAGAAGCATGCAAAACAAGAGTCCGAGGAAGAAGAGACATCAGATGAAATGGAAGCAAAATTTGTTAGAAAACTAAAAAGGGGAAATGAAAAATACAGAGGAAAGCTACCGCTTAAATGTTTCAACTGTGGAGGCATCGGGCATTTTGCGACTAAATGTCCACTTAAAGAGAAGAAAAAAAATGATGAAGGATCACACCAAGAAAGAAGTTACTAGAAGAAGAAAATGAATTTTAGAAAAGGCAACTTCAAGAAGAAAATTTTCATCTCTAGGAATGCCAGTTCATCAGAAGACAGCTTCGATGAGGATTTTGAAGAGGAAACAGGTGAAGCTCTTTTCATGGCATTTGAAGAAGTAAGATTAGAAAAGGAAGAAGGAGTGAACTCTGAAGTATGTCATGAAAACCATGAGGCTGAAGTAGATCTAGAAGGTGAGTTGATATCTGCACTTGAAGAGTGGAAAATAGAGAGGAAAAAGAATAAGAATATTTCAAAAAATCTTGAGGATGCAAATGAAATCAAAACCAGTTTGAAATTACAGATAGAAGAATCCAAGAAAATCTCCAAAGATATCAAAGTGCAAATAACTATGAAAATAGATTATTGCAACAAGCTAGAATAAGAGATTGTTGATTTAAGAATGCAGCTAGAAGAGATGAATAAGAAAATTAGTTGTTATCACAAACGTGAAGAAAGTTCCATGAAGCTGGATAATATCATAAATGACCAAAGGCTCCGCAGGCATCAAATTTGGTCTGGGTTTCGTCGAAGGAGAATCATCAAATGGATCAAAGGCCAAAAATGTAGAATCCATAAAGAATGAAGATAAGAAATAGGTTGATCAAAGAAAAACATCTCATGCAAAAGAAAGCAATAATGCTAGGCATGAAAGGAGAATTGACAATGATGGATTCACCAATGTCACACATCAAAGAAGAAGAAGATCTATGGCTCCTACGACAACATGGCAAAGACCATCACCCAGGTTCAATTATCTCTTTTTTGGTTTATGTTTTAAATGCAATGGCTATGGACATAAAATATCAGACTGCAAATATAATGTAAGACCAAGGAATTTCAACAGTAGAAATGCTTTTTCTCCTCTGATGAATTATACAATAGAATGTTATAACTGTCATAATTTTGGGCACATTACAAGAAATTGTAGAAGTACATTTGCATCAAATTAGTTTTAGGGAAGAAAATTTCAACCAAATAGGATGAGACAAAATAGAAAACTTCCCGAAAAACATGCACAAGCTATTGATAAGGGAAAGGCAAAACAAGAACCCAAAACTACTATCGAAATGGAGTGGAAAGGAAAAGAGCGACTTAAGGAAGAAAATGAATCCTTAATCGTACAAAAATCATTTAAAGCATAGAATAAATATGTACCATGGATACTTGATAGTGGATGCTCCAGTCATATGACAGGTGACAAACAAAAATTTGAGAAGTTACAAAAATATGAAGGTGGTTCAAGAAAGTTTGGAAATAATGATGGAGCTAAGATAGTTGGCAAAGGTTCAGTTAAATTTAGTGAAGGAAAAATTGAGTCAGAAGAAGTCTTGTTTATGGATGGTTTGAAACATAACTTGTTGAGCGTAAGTCAGATTTGTGATAAAGGTCATGAAGTAGTTTTTATGAAGCAAGGTTGTGAAGTCAGAAAAACAAACAGTGGAAAATTGATAGCAACTAGATCAAAGACATCTGGCAACCTGTACACACTCTCGGAGACTTCAAAAGGAGCTTGTTTTATTGGACAGGAAGAAGAAAATTGGTTGTGGCATAAGAGACTCGGTCATATCAGTTTTGATAATCTAGTAAAAATCACCTCAAAAAGGGTAGTGAGAGATATTCCCATGATCAGCAAACCTACAAACAACATTTGTGATTCATGCCAAAAGGGGAAGCAAACTAGAGTCACATTCAAAACAAAAGAGTACTACACAAGAAAACCTTTGGAACTAATACACACTGATTTATGTGGACCCATGAGAACACAAAGCATAAATTGTGACAAATATTTTATGTTGTGCATTGATAACTATTCTAGAATGACATGGATATTTTTCTTGAAGCATAAATCAGAAGGTTTTGATATGTTCAAGATTTTCAAAAACCATGTTGAGAATGAAAAAGGAAAGATGATCAAATGTTTAAGATCAGATAGAGGAGGAGAATTCATTTCAGAGGAGTTTACAAAGTACTGTGAAAAATACGGTATTAGGAGACAATTTTCAGCAGCCAGGATACCTCAGCAGAATGGAGTGGTAGAAAGAAAGAACAGGACAGTGCAGGAAATGACACGGACTATGTTGGATGAAAGCAGAGTAGCAGACAAATTTTGGAAAGAAGTAGTCCATACTATGGTGTATATCCAAAATAGGTACATGCTGAGAACACATGAAAGCAAAACTCCTTATGAGTTGTGGTTCAGCAAAAGGGCAATAGCAAAATACCTCAAATTTTTTGGTAGCAAGTGCTACATCAAAAGAACTGAAGATAATCTTGGTAAGTTTGAAGATAGAGCGGATGAAGGTATTTTTGTTGGTTATTCGCCAAAAAGCAAAGGTTACAAATTCTACAAGATGCTAAAGAAAATTGTGGATAGTGCCGATGTTAAATTTGATGAAGGCAAAGAATGAGTAATTAGCTATGAAACAAACTACCCAATGTATGAAGAGGTTATTGAAGGAGATGAGGAAAAAAAAATGAAAAAGATACAAAAAATTGACTCAGATGTTTTAAGTTGTGATTCAGAAGTGGAAGAAAATAAGAAATTCAAAATAGGCAGTTGGCAGAAAAATCATCCTAAAGAGCAAATAATTGGAGACCCCAAAGTTGGTGTTTAGATAAGAAGAAGAGTAGTAAGTAACTACTCTCTATTATCCAGCATTGAGCCCAAAAATGTTGTTGACGCAAGCAAATATGAAAGTTGGATGAAGGCAATAAATGAAGAATTAGATCATATTGAGAAAAATGAAACTTGGGAGTTAGTACCTAGACCTGCAAATAAAAATATAATCGGAACTAAATGGATTTTTCAAAACAAATTGAATGAAGATGGACATGTAGTCAGAAATAAAGCAAGATTGGTATGTAAGGGTTATACACAAGTTGAAGGCATTGACTTTGAGAAAAATTTTACACCAGTAGCTAGACTAGAGGCAATTAGAATGTTTCTGGCTTTAGCAGTCTACAAGAATTTCAAAGTTTATCAAATAGATGTGAAATCAGCGTTTTTGAATGGGAAACTTGAAGAAGAGGTTTATACTGAGCAACCAGATGGTTTCCAACTTGGTGATGATACTAACTGTGTTTGCAAGTTGAATAAAGCATTATATGGCTTAAAACAGGCACCCCGAGCATGGTATGCAAGGCTAGACAACTATCTCACCCAACAAAGGTTTAAGAAAGGTATGGTGGATAGTAATTTGTATGTCAAAATAGAAAATGGGCATATTATTTTTGTCGTTGTATACGTCGATGATATCATATTTGGCAACAACAAAGATGAGTCGTGTAAAAATTTAGCAAATAATATGCAGAAAGAATTTGAAATGTCAATGATTGGTGAACTTTCGTATTTCCTCGGGTTGCAAGTTAATCAAAATAAGAAGGGCATATTTATTTCTCAAGTTAAATATGTGAAAGAGATGTTAAAAAAGTTCACAATGGAGGATTGTAAGCTAGTTAGCACTCCCATGATGATAGGTTGCAAGTTGAGCAAGGATGAAAAATCTCCACCTGTTGATCAAACCATGTACAGATCTATGATTGGAAGCTTACTATACTTGACAGCTACCAAACCAGATATTTTACAGGCAATATGCATGGTAGCATGATTTCAGGCTAATCCCAAGGAGACTCATGTGACAACAATGAAGAGGATTATTCGATACCTCAAGGGTACTATGGAGTATGGGTTATGGTATCCGAAAGGTAAATACTTCACCTTTATTTCGTATTCAGATGCATATTGGGAAGGACGTGTAGTTGACAGAAAGAGTACCAGTGGAGGTGCATTCTATCTTGGAGACAGGTTGGTCGTGTGTCACAGTAAGAAACAAGAGTCAGTTTCTTTATCGACAATAGAGGCAGAATATATTGCAACGACAACATGTTATACGCAGGTATTATGGATGAAACAAACCTTGAAAGATCTTGGTATTAGCTTCAGTGAGCCAATATCAGTTAAGTGTGATAACACTAGTGCCATTAACATCTCCAAGAATTCAATTATGCATTCACACACAAAACACATTGCTATCAAGTATCACTTTTTGAAGGAGAAAGTTGCGAAAGGTGAGGTTAAGTTGGATTTTGTTCCAACTATAGAGCAAGTAGCAGATATCTTCACAAAACCATTGCCTAAGGAAGTTTTTGAGTACCTTCACAATAAATTGGGAGTGGTCACACTTCCCAAGAATTGACTAGCTACAGGGATCACATTCTCAGGGGGAGCATTTAAGTATTTGATTATCTTTTTGCTCATGCTCATGATTTTTTCTAAGTGTAATAAATTGTGCCTGAGAATGTTGTGCATGGACTCAGGGGGAGTCTACAGTAGCCCTTTGGTATTATTTTCAAAGGGCAAGAAGAGTTACAGGAAATTGCACGTGTTGCCAACAATTCTAAAGGGGGATATTATTGAGCAAGGTGCAGCAACAGTATTGTCATTGTTGTCAACACAATCAGATAGATCTACTGATGTAGTGGACAGGAAGTTCAAAAGCTATTTAGATGCAAAAGACAGGAGTTCAAAGGTTATTCAGAGTATGTACAGTGATTTTCCAAGAAGACCGAAGTGGCTTATTTGCAAAATATCAAAGAAAAATACAAGTAAGAAAAGTGTCGCGATATCGTGACATATACAACAGGCAAGGAAAACTGTCACGATTTCGCGACATGTTGGAAGAGAGAGAAAAAGCAGGAAAAATTGTCACGATTGTTAGCGTACTTAACTTACTTTGTCTCTATTGCATTATTTAACATACTGTTACAACTCCTGTAACAGTGTTTCAGTTCCGTCGGTGCTATTCCCGGCATTGTAAGTTGTATTTAAACTTCGCTGTGCTTTAATAAAACTAGTTCGTGATTTTATCATGGCATCAGAGCCATTTTTTTTCTGGGCAGAGAATTTGATTTGCGAGGAATTTTTTTCCCGTGCGCAGACGGAGGAAGGTGCTGGTGCTGGAAGCGAAGGGAAAATTTTTCCTCGCTGGGCGTGATTACGGCACACCGCAGGCAAAATTTAAAAAAGAAAAAAAAAAAAAAAAATTTAGCGGATGCAGTCCGCAATTCTCCGTAGAAAAAAAAAATAGTCGCCGCGCGACTGAGGAGAGGGCCGCAACCCCTCCCCCGCTGGACATAACGCCAGCGAAGCGCGCAGGAGGCGCAGGAAGGAAGGCCGTCGCCTCGCCCCCCCTGGTGAGCGGAGACATCCACTGCAGGCAGACACGATCGATGCTTCCCCCACATGCTGAGCGGATGTAAGGTCCACTCGCTGTTCGCGGATGGGCAAGAGGGGAGGAATGCACGTGTCGAGTTTGGAGTGAGCCCTCCCCCCCCGTTGAAGGCGGGGAGATTGACGACAACCCCCCCTAGTCTAGTGCGGCTCGGCGCGCTGCGTCAGGGAGTGCCCAGACCCCCGCAGCGCCAGCGCATCGTGAGAGTGGCCAGTGTGGGCCCCCCCCCCCGGTGACGCGCCACATCACGGGAGTGTCCAACTCCCCTGCACGCGCCCGTCCGGGGTGTTTTTTAAAAAAAAAGGATTCCTGTTCGCCCCCCCCGTCGAGCGTCTGGATACGCGGCCGCGCATTGCGCTGTAAAAATAAAAAAACAGAGAACGCGCGGAGGTGCAACAACGATTTGCAGAGAAGGAGAGGACGAGAGGAGGACGGGCAGACCGAGGAAGGATAAAGGAGGGGTCTCCACTGATCCTTTCGGATCAGCCCGCTGGCTCACGTGGTCGTGAGCCATGCGGTAAGGCTCTGGGAGCCTGCAGGTCGAGGGTTCAAATCCCGCCGACTCCCCCCTTGCAAAGGTATAATTTTTTTTTCTCAAAGGTTTTATAATTATTATTATTTTTAGTTAAAATTTTTTAATTTTAATTTATTTTTTAATAGTTTTAAAACTTTATAAATTAAAATTTAATTTTAATTTATTTTTCATAAGTTTTAAAAACTATGTAAATTAAAATTATTTATTTTAACTTTAAATATATAGTAATTATTAAAATGCTTTGTTAAAAAAAAAGAATTTTTTAAGGGGGGATATTTTTTCAAAAAATCAAAGGGGGAATGTGAGTAATTTTCTGAAAAAGCAATTTGGAAAATTGTAAAAGGTGCATTTTCGGCTGTGACCGACACCTTGTGGGTTATTCTTGTGGGCATTTTTTTTGTTGTATGTTGCATATTTCATTTTTGCACTATAACATTAAAAATTAAAATCAAAACACTCCCTAAGTCCTCGAAATAATTAAAACCCATCCGTGCAATTTATTGCACTACAGTGTTCGGTATTTGTGATACCTCTGGCCAGCACTTACAGGTAAAGCTATCGTGATTTGGCTACTGTATCCATCACCTAATATAGCTGCTACAACGACGTCTGAGCTTGTTCTCTATAAATCGTCGAGGAGAGATAAGTTTGCCATTTTTTTGCATTTTTTACTCCATCCACTACCCTTTATCGCACTTGTGTTTAGGCGTAAATCTTAACGAAGTATTCTTCATAGTGTTTAGGGGAAGTTACGCCCCACGCATGAGAAGAATCTTCTATGGTAGGTGCCATCAACAAGGCGATTCCCTTTCAGTACCGCTTATGTTCCACGTATCGTATGATCTCTAAAACTCACCTATAGTCTCCCTCACGTAAGGGCGGGTGATTTTTGTTGATCTTTCTAAATACCTATAGTTTCCCTCACGTAAGGGCGGGTATTTTGTATGGTATAACGACCTAGCAAAAGGTATATCGAAAGGGGGACCAATTGGTGATATAAGGAACCTTCACTATGGTCGTTGTTGCAAAGTTGATGACTGATCCGCATCAGTTATTGAAAGGTCCAAATTATACACCATGGAAACATAAGATGAAGGAAATTCTCCAAATGGAATATTTGTGGGATATTGTTACTTGGAGTAGCAACTAGGCCTTCACCAACAAGCGGGATCCACGAGGTCCTTCCGCAGATCAGATAGCTTTTGACAAGAAAGACAGTCGAGCAAAGGTGCTCATTTTGTTTGCTGTTTCAGATGAAATGCAACCTCATATAGCTGACAAAGCAAGTGGTAAAGAGGCATGGGATGCCATTAGAACCATTTATGAGGAAAATAATGATTCAACCATTCTTCATCTTCAACAACAACTTCATAACCTGAGTTTGAGACAGGGTGAAACAGTTGAACTCTTTCTGTGTAGAGTGTCTGAATTGAAAGAGAAATTGAATTCTTTGGGAGATACTGTGGATGAAAAGCTTCTCATTTCACCTGTGATGAGAGCTTTACCTTATTCATTTGATATGTTGATAACCTCCATCCAGGTGTCTCAACGACAAATTACCTACATCGAGTTGGTCAATCTGCTTCAACAATAGGAGGCACGCCAACTTCACAAGGATGATTCTTCCAATACAGCCCTATACACCAACAGGCAGGGTTCTAGGAAGAAAGGTAATGGGAAAAAAGGAGGCAACTTTTAGAAAGGAGGAAATTCTCAACAAGATACGAAAGGAAAAGGCAAAAAACCTCAATAGAAGAAGAGGTGGTGCAATATCTATGAGAAAGACAACCATGACACCAACAGGTGTTGGCATAAGAACAAGCAGAAAGGCCAAAAAAAAGCACAAAATAAAAACAAGCAACCCCAGGTGAATGTTGCTGTTGAAGAATCTGACTCAGATTCTGAATGGGCACACAAGGTGCTCATGACTACCACAGATTCCACATAGAGGTATCCCATTTGGTATGTCGATTCTGGAGCTAGCAAACATATGAATGGCGACAGATCGTGGTTTGAATCATTTGTGGCCAAGGAGGGCAAACCTGTCACCATTGTTGATGATAAAACCTATAGGGTTCAGGGAGAGGGTACAGTTTCAGTCACTCTTCCTGATGGCAAGTGTCAGATTGACAAAGTCCTCTATGTTCCGGGATTGGCCAACAATTTGTTGTCAGTGACACAAATCCTGGATAGAAATATGGTTGTCAACTTTCCTGTTGAGAATGGAAAGAAGTGTTGTACCATTACCAGGAAGGGTAAGCAGATTGCAACAACTTCATATAAGCATGGCTTATTTGCACTAGATTCTATCTCTACTCCACATGTTGCCATGACTGTCTCTACCAAGGAGGCAACTTACCTATGGCACAAGAGATATGGGCATCTTAGTTATGGCTACTTACTTGAGCTCAGTAAGTATGAGATGGTAAAGGGTCTTCCTTCCCTTTCTGCCACATTGCCAGTGTGCTATGACTGCTTGGCAGGAAAGCAGCATAGAGTACCATTTGAGAAGATCTCTATAAGAGCACAAAAACCTCTAGAGTTAATTCACACCAATCTGTGTGGTCCTTTCACACCCAACAGTTGTGGAGGGAAGAGGTACTTTCAGTTATTCGTAGATGACTACTCACGAAATATGTGGGTTTTCTTTCTCTAACTGAAATCTGAAGCTTTCGCATTCTTCCAGCAGTTCAAGAAATCCGTTGAGAAGGAGTCAGGAGCTTCTATTAAAACTCTTCACTTAGATCAAGGGGGAGAGTTTACCTCTAATGATTTTTTTGCATTCTTAGATAAGCATGGGATCAAGAGATAGTTAACAAATGCCTATACTCCTCAGCAAAATGGAGTTACTGAGAGAAGGAACCATTCTATCATGGAAATGGTTCGTTGTATGCTCACAGGAGCTACTCTTGGGCAACAATATTGGGCAGAAGCTATCACCACTACAATGTATCTGTTGAATAGGGCACCCACAAAGGCCCTAAAAGGAATGACTCCACAGGAAGCATGGAGTGGTCGAAAACCCTCCATATCTCATCTACGTATTTTTGGGTGTCACGCTTTCATGCACATATCGAAAGAGAAAAGGAAGAAGCTAGATGAGAAAACACTGAGATGTATTTTTCTTTGTTATTCTGAGCACTCTAAAAGATATCGTTTGATAGATCCTTTGACCAAGAAAATTCATATCAGTAGAGATGTTGTATTTGATGAAGCTTTCACATCACAGAGCACATCTAAAGTACACCAAGATATTATGGAATCTAAGGAAGAGAATATTCCTTCTTCAACACAGACAGGAGGTCCTTCTACATATTCTTCAACTCCATCGAAGAAGAATCCTAAATGGTGTACAAATACAATCAGAGATGCAAATTTATCCACTCCTCCCAATTTGAATTTGGATAGACCTCGTACACGCAATATGGCTCAAAAGGAAAAAGAAGCCAAAGAAACTGGTGAGGTTGATGATCTTTGTCAATATTTGAGGAACTTTCTGTAACTCCAAGTATAGAAGTAGAGGATATGGATATTGATGATGACAGGGTGTTTATGTCTACCATAGATGATCTGGAACCTGCATCAGTGCAAGATGCTCTTAGTGAGCCTCAGTGGAAGGCCGCTATGGATACCGAGTATGAGTCTTTGATGAAAAATAAAACTTGGAAGCTTGTTGATCTGTCGCATGGAAAAAAACCCATTGGCTGCAAATGGGTATATAAAGTCAAGTACAAGGCAGATGGAACAATTGATAAGCATAAGGCCTGTATTGTTGCAAAGGGCTATGCTCAAAAGGAAGGCATTGACTACGAGGAAACTTTTGCACCTACTGCTCGGATGACCACAATTCGAGTTATGTGTGCTATGGCAACACAATATGGGTGGAAAGTTCACCAGATGGATGTCAAAAGTGCCTTTCTAAATGGTGATCTCCAAGAAGAAGTCTATATGACTTAGCCTTGAAGGATTTGAAGTGGAAGGCCAAGAGCAAAAAGTTTGCAAATTGGTCAAATCCTTGTATGGTCTGAAACAAGCTCCTCGAGCTTGGTATATAAAAATGGACAATCACCTTATGCAGCATGGATTTAAGAGATGTCCGTCAGATGCAAACCTCTATTTCAAGAAACAGGGTTCTGAGATAGTGTTGCTTGTACTCTATGTGGATGATCTGCTCATTATAGGGAGTTCAAAAACTATGATCTCTACTGTCAAAAGAAAATTGTGCAAATCTTTTGAGATGACAGATCTCAAACTTCTCCATTACTGTCTTGGTCTGGAATTCAGCCAGAAGGAGCACTCCATCAAAGTGTCTCAGAAAAAATATGCCAAGACATTGTCTGGAAAAATATCGCATGACCGATTGCAAGCCAATGGCAACTCCGATGGAGAATGGACTTCAGTTATCACGATATGATGATTCACCTCAGGTAGATGGTACTCTCTATCGACGAGTTGATTGGGAGTCTCATATATCTAACCAATACTAGGCCAGATCTCGTATTTGCTATCAACTATCTTTCGAGGTTCATGCAGGAGCCTAAGACCACTCATTGGAAAGCAGCAAAACGTGTTCTTCACTATGTACGTGGTACTATGGAATATGGCCTAGAATACAAGAGGAACAACAAATTCTTCTTGCAAGGATACACAAACTCCGACTATGCCGGATCATTTGATGATCGTAAGTCAACTTCTGGATACATTTTTCATCCGGGATCCGGTCCTGTCTCTTGGCACAACAAGAAGAAACAAGTGGTTGCTATTTCATTAACAGAGGCAGAATATCACGCCACACGTGAAGCTGTGTGCGAAGTGATATGGTTACGTCGCATTCTGACAAGTATGGGCCATCCATAAAAATCTCCAATACACTTGTTTTGCGACAATCAGGGCGTTCTGAACCTCGTCAAGAATCCAGTCCATCATGAAAGAACAAAGCACATTGACACACAATGTCATTTCATTCGAGATGAAGTTCCAAAGCATCGAATTCAGCTTCAACACATTCCCATCGATGCTCAAGTTGCAGACATTTTCACTAAGGCACTTGGACGTGTCAAATTTGAATTGTTTTACAGCTCACTTTGTATTGCAAAATAATGTAAGGGGATGTTAGTAGTCTAGTATAGCTATTAGTTATTACATTACCCAAATAATGTAATAAAGGGGGATGTTAGCATACTTAACTTACTTTGTCTCTATTGCATTATTTAACATACTGTTACAACTCCTGTAACAGTGTTTCAGTTCCGCCGGTGCTATTCTCGGCATTGTAAGTTGTATTTAAACTTCGCTGTGCATTAATAAAACTAGTTCGTGATTTCGTGACATGTTGGAAGAGAAAAAGGCAAGTGGAAAAACTGTCGCAATTTCACGACATGTTGGAAGAGAGAGAAAAAGCAAGAAAAACTATCACGATTTTGTGACATGTTGGAAGAGAAAAAGGCAAGTGGAAAAACTGTCGTGATTTCGTGACATGTTGGAAGAGAAAGAGAAAGTAGAAAAAACTATCACGATTTCGCGACATGTTGGAAGAGAAAAATGCAAGTGGAAAAACTGTCATGATTTCATGACATGTTGGAAGAAAAAGAGAAAGCAGGAAGAAGTGTCATGATTTTACGACAAGTTCGAAGAAAGAGAACAAGTAAGAAAAGTGTCACGATTTCATGACATGTCGTATTTTCATGACTTAAACAGGAGAGAGAAAGTAAGTTGGAAAAGTCTCATGATTTCGTGACATGTCGCATTTTCATGACAAAAGGAAGAGAGGAAGCGTATGGAAGCATAACTGTCATGATTTCATGACAAAAGCAAAAAGTAAGATTTTGGAAGCAGAAGTGTCACGATTTCACGACAAAAGCAAAAAAGTAAAGTAAGGAAGCAGAAGTGTCATGATTTCATGAAAAAAGCAGAGAAGAAGACATCGAAGGCATAAGTGTCACGATTTCATGACAAAAGCAAAGAAGCTAAGTATGAAAGTAGAAGTGCCACGATTTCACGACAAAAGCAGAGAAGAAGACTTTGAAGGCAGAAGTGTCACGATTTCATGAAAAAAGCAAAGAAGCTAAGTACAGAAGCAGAAGTGTCACGATTTCATGACAAAAGCAGATAAGAAGACTTTGAAGGCAGAAGTGTCACAATTTCATGACAAAAGCAAAGCTAAGTACAAAAATAGAAGTGTCACGATTTCATGACAAAAGCTAAGTTGAAGACTACGAGAGGCAGAAGTGTCGTGATATCACGACAAAAGCAAAATTGAAGTCTTTGGAAGCATAAGTGTCATGATATCGTGACAAAAGAATAGAGAAAGCATACAAAGGTGAAAGTGTCATGATATCGTGACATGTATTTTTGCAGGCCAAAGCTAAGAGAAAGAGCAAGGAGAAAAAGTGTCACGATATCATGACATGTAGCATTTTTGCGGTCCGATGCAAAGAGAAAGAGCAAGGAGAAAAAGTGTCACGATATCGCAACATGTAGCATTTTCGTGGTCTAATGCAAAGAGAAAGAGAGAGAAAGAAAAAGTGTCGTGATATCGTGACATGTTGTATTTTCGGGGGCCAAAGCAAGGAGAAAGAGAGAAAGAAAAAGTGTCGCGATATCACGACATGTATTTTTGCGGTTGAGTTAAAGTTGACGAAGATCGATGATAGTCGACTAAAATTAGGGTTTACAGTTGTTATGAAAGCTAACTAATATTAGGGTTTACAGCCGACTAAGATTAGGTTTTTCATCATAAAAATGTTGTTATAAAAGGAGGGTTTTTTGGAGAATTTAAAATATGTTGAAGTGTGTGAATTTCGGTCATAGTGCGTAGAGAGCAAGTCGTGTCGAATTGTGCTAAGTGCAAAATTTGCAAAGAGAGCAGAGTGCATGAAAGGGAGAAGATGATCATGAAGGTCGACTGTAACGAAGCAGAGTGTGCAAAGTGATTACACAAAGAGAGCAGAGTGCACAGAGAAAGCAAAGGTGAAGAAGACCAGTCAGGGTCTTGTAAAAACAAAGGTATATTTTTGTCAAACTTATAGATTCAAATTGAAGTCTAGGTTGTAGCTTGGCATCAGGGGTTGGTTCTCCTTTCTATTGGTGCAAATAAATCAGGGGTTGGTGCTCCTTCCAATTGGTGCTGGTAAATCAAGGGTTGGTGCTCCTTTCTGTTAGTATAGATAAATTAGGGGTTGGTGCTCCTTCCAGTGTGTGCTGGTAAATTGATTGTAAAGTTGGTGCTTTGCAAAGGCTAGATTTGTATGGTAGTCTAAGCAGTCATTTTTGAGGAGTAGCCACATTGGTGAACCTCATTAAATCTTGTGTTGTGTGATGCTCTTTTGTTATACTTGATGTATCTAGTAATAAGTTTTAATTGCTGCTGTATTAAGAGCTATAAATTCAATTTTAAAGAGCTACACTGATTCACCCCCCACCTTAGTGTCATTGTAAGACTAACAAAATGTTGCTCTTAAGGGTGCGTTGGACCAAGGAGATGGCCTCCACCTCCCCATGTTAGGTGGTTGAGGTTGACCTTATGGCATGTATGGTCCTCCCCCATATGATGGCATTCCTGGTGGCGTATTCCCCATAGGTGGTTGTGGCCAACTCCTTCGATTGGATAAAAATAAGCTTCTATGACATCAACGTCGTCCTTGATACTAGATAATTGTGGGCACAATCGAGTCTTATGATTTAATTTGTAGATAGTGCATAATATAACCTTGTTCTCTGGTCATGTGTTCTTTGCATGCTTTCCTTTGCATTTCAGGTAGAAATAAGCCAATGCTGCTTTGTTTTATTGCTTATTTTTCTTCAATGACAGTGTGTCCATTTGTAATGCTAGAGACAAAAGCATCTCACTTTTCAAATCTTCTAGCATGTTGCCTATTTTTATTTTTTTGACTAAAGTAGTTGCTTTCATGGTTCTAGAGGTGGTCTTGCCTCTCCTTCTTAAGTACTTCTGACATAGTTGTTGGATATCTTCCATAGCATGCTGGTAGACGTCACCTCCAAAAATCATGTTGAGAGCTTCTAATGATTCGTTCTTAAGTCCTATCAAAAATATACTTTTAAGAGACTTGTCGGCTAACTTCGCTTGAAGAGATCATTGAAGATTGAAATTGAATCTCTCCCAGTACTCATCAAGAGAATCGTCTTCTTTCTGTGTCATTCTTAGGACCTCTCTGGAGTATCTTGCTCTCCCGAAGTCTTGATATTGCTCTAAAAAGAGCATCTTCATTTGATCCCATGTAGCAATGTGTTTGTCTCCTAGACCGATGGGACACCATAGAGCTGCATCATCTAATTTTGAAGGAAAGAGCTTCAACTTATGTGTATCATATTTGTAGTCCATAGACCTGCATAAAATATCAAACTTAAATAAAACAGGTCAAGGTCTTCGGTCGGGTATCCTCTAAAGGTAGGAAGGTGATTAGGGGATATGTTTTTCATTTTGGTTTCTCCTACTCCTTCCTCTATTGGGAAGCTAAAGTCGGATGAAATATCTTCTTCGGCCATTTTTTTTAGGAAATGTGGTCTCTAATGTAGTTCTTATGACCTCACAGTCATTTAAATTTTTTTGAGTCAAGGCTCTAAAGTTGGTTGGTGTTATCATTCGATCCTCTACAAATTTCCACAATAGGTTTATAATGGTTTGTTCTTCCCCAGGTTGGTGGGATAAGGAAGCACTTTGCACAAAGTAAGTATTCTCGCTCCAGTGGACTGCTAGTAATGAATCAAGTGAATCTAATTCAAATCTGAAGTGTTCGGTTGACTCATATTTTGGTGGAATTTGTTTTATAAAATGATTTTCAGGTCCTCTTCTTCTCGAGGAACTCATACAAAGTCATATGGAAGGTTTTTAGGTATTGCAATTAATATAGTAGAGGTTCTTCCCCGACAACGGTGCCAAAATGTTGCGGGCAAAACATAGTTTAATTTTGTTCCTATTTTGTCACTACCCATGTATTTAAATTGTCAACCCAAGGAGCTTTGTAAACTTTAGAAGTGTCTCAAACAAGATCATTTACAATACCCACTTTTGAGATGATTTCGGCTAATTCTATCATTGGGGGGTTTAAAAGATCAACAATTATTCATCCACACCACAATAATTTATGTATGAATAATTAAATCCTTAGAAAGTAAATATTCATATGTGCATAATTATCTATACATGAAAATAATTTCACTACGACAATGAAAATAATAGTATAGAGAGTAAACCTATGAAAGTAGGAAATTAGTCTAGGAAAGCACAAGTAAAAGGGAAGGAATATTGGCTTGGAGTGGGTCCAGGTTCTAGCAACTTGCTTCCAGCTGAACATGCGATTAGGAACTATCAAACTTCATTATGATTGTAAAATAATTATTACAATACTTCTATCTCCTTAGAATGATAAATGTATTCTAAATTATATTTTTGGATGTCTATCATAGAGGTTTTTGTGTGTTTATATAGTAGACACATACAAATATTCTGTTACAAGGAAGTTACAACAATAGTTCAATATAGACTAAACTGGGATAGTCTAGTAAACGTAATCGACATCTGCTAAAAATAGGTATTGTTCCTAACGATGGCATGTTTGCTTATTGGTTTGAGTTTCTTGAGCTGGATCATGCTTCAAATGGTGTAGGTAAGATGTTCTCATTCGTTGGTGTAATTCCTAAAATTTTCTTGCATGATGTGGAACTGGACTACATCGGTAAACATTGCCCATGTCATGTTATTTGGTCAACTGTAAAAAAATGGAGGCGCTTTCTATATGAGGAAGGCACATTCCTCATGTACTTTAGTAGGTGCCTTCCTTATGCAGAAGGTGCATATTGATGTCGAACGACTTCCTCATGTGGAAGGTGCCTACTAATTTTGGGTGCCTTCTTTATGCGAAAGGTGCCTTGCCTTGCATGGGGTGCCTTCCTTATGTGGAAGGTGCCTAAGTATGTCGAGTGCCTTCTTTATACAGAAGGCACCTACCTTTTTTTGACACCTTCCTTGAATAGAAAGACACCTACCTTCTCCTGGTTCCTTCCTTGAAGAGGAAGGCGCCTACTCACCATGCCTTGATCCCAAAAGAAATAGAGTGCCAGGTCCATGAAGAACCTCGACTGATCTAAATCTATCAAAACCAACTACATTTTCACAAAAACACACTAAACACACAAATTAGATAACACACATAATTCTATTAAATATTTACATAATAATTCATAAAAGTACACGGTTCCTATTATATTTTCGCATAATAATAAATGAAACTCATACAAAATATGAGCATTTTCGAGGCTCATCAATCACAAGCTTAGATTTTGCACTTAAATTGATGATCAAAATTGAGATGGTAGTTGATCAAAAATAAAGTACGAAACCTGTGAATGCACTTGATTTGAGAGCAACATATCAAAATTTGGGTCTTAAGACCGATTTTGGAAATTTAACTCCAATTGACAAAGGAATATAACACCTAGGATTTGAGATTTCCATAGACCAACCTATGACTCAGTTGATTGGAATTATCATGCGATGAGAAAGGCCTTATTTGGAGTATAGGGTGATGCTGATAGGGATAGGACTTAGAATTTTGACTTCGTCTAACCAAGGTTTCTGAAACCAAGGACTTGGAACTACCATAGGATTTTAGGGACTAGGATTAACTTCTAACCAAGATTAACTTAGAAAGCAGCTTTGTTTTTAAGCAAATTATACTAACTAGGATTGGGACTAGAATTTTCTAGACATGGATTGAGAAGTTAATTCAACATTGAAGAGAGTATATTTCATCATCATTGATAGAATCCTTGAGAAACTATGGAAAATTAGACTACCATATATGGAGGGACTCTTCACTAACATCCCTATTGGAAAGCCAATCGGTAGACTTATTCCATTCTCTATACACATGTTATATGATAATATTAGAACACTTATTGATAAGTTGTTTGCATTAACCAATAATATTACTTAGATTCTATATTGGAGATTGTATTTCTTTAAAGTAATTGATAACAAGTAAATATTCCCCTTCAATGATGATATTATTGAAGCCAAGCCCATCCAAAATTACCAAGTCTTTATAGAGAGTTATTGCTTATACTATGTTATTATATTGGAGGTCAATATTTTTAGCAAATACGAGGAGAATTTTTCCACAATCATTTCTGATGATGCCTCTACCATCGACTTTTCTAGTTACCTTTTTCCATAGCATCAAAATTGAATTTAATTCATCCTATAGGAGAAGGTGTCCAAATTATGCTTGATCTATCCACATGAGGACAAGAAGGCCCAACAGTGTTGTTAACAAGTTTGAAAAAATCAAATAAATGTGCCTCAAGACCTAGTTTAGAGACCTCTATCGAAGAGACAAGTTGGGAATTCTCAAATATAAATATGATGACACGAAGGAAGATAAAATTAGTGTCTTTGGTGACACCAATGAACACTTTGTTATTTTTCTCAAGATAAATTTACCATAGGTAATGATGTAAGAATATGGACCAAAGAAATCTAAGTTGATTGTAAAATGGATTGGGTCATTGTTCATAAATTTGTCTAATGGATGATAGTTGAACCCAAGTACTATTAACAATGTCAAAGAGGGATTTCATAATGGAAAAAGAGATAGGATAATCCAGAAGAAGATGAAAGGTCACCCCCAATTTGAATTACAAAGAGGACAACATTTGGTGATAAATAGTTCCCTAGTAATTAAGTTGTTGATGGTTAAAATTTTACTTTGGGTTGCAAGACAGGAGATTAATCCAACATTAGGAATTAAATTTTTTAGCCATATAAACTTTTTAGGGGCCCATCGCTATGACAGAGGATTTTGTATATAATAAGTAGATTTTATAGTAAATTGGTCATCAGTGTTATTCTAAATAACCAATCTAAAGACCTTTGCTCTTACTTCTTCCATGAGATCACCAGGTTGTTTCTTCACATTTACAAGTTTCATATTAGCATTGTGGTTCTATTTGTGTCATTTTTTTACCTTTGTTTTGGGTTTTAAAACCCTTTGTGCAAATCTACGCATCATTTGCTACAAGGTATAAATTCGATGAAAACCTTATTTTTTCTCATGGGGCATTATGTGTCTTTTTTTTCTTTGTTACTGAATCCATACTCGATAATTTATAGGGTATGGATTTGATCTATGTAGAATTTGGTATGATTGCTCATCCCAAAATACTAGGGTTTTGGTTTACATTATTGTTGTGATATATTGCATGTTTTTTTCTATTCTATTTTGTCTACCAACTTTCTATTTTATTTGCATTTTATTTTGCATTAGCTTGGGGGCAACTATCCATCTCCAAACCCCAGCCTAGAGATTGCATTCTTGTTCAAGTTTTGCATCCATTTTGTTTTGCATATCATCCATTGTTTCATGTTATCATATTCTACTATGTTTTATCCAAAGGTAAAAGCTTATTTTATTACAATCAATCAACTAAAAGGACCAGGGGGTCTTGAATTTTGTGCCTTCAAGCTTAGTCTAATAGTGACCTAAGTAGGCCAACAAACATTTACTATATTCTTTATAGTTTTTGTGAAGCTATTTTGCATATTTGAAGCTATGAGATATTTTGGATGCAAGGCAAATCTTGGATCAAAAATTGAATTAGATAAGTAACCTAAGTAAATTGTTAGGTTGTATGCTATTTGCTTTTATCTTTTCTATTCACACCTAGGCTCATAATTTAAAAATGAAATATTTGATTGCTTTCTAGATATTTGCAAGAGAAAGAACATATAGTGTGCATCTAGGGTTTAGCCTTGTTTGTGCATTTCACTTGTGCCCATGCTTAAAAAGAAAAAAGTAATTTCATTTCTTGCAACATAGGGTTAGGGATCATTGAATCTAATAATCATACTAGGTTTAGACATTATCCTCTTGCATCTTGTGTGTTTTGCACCATTATTTCATTTCCATAGTTTATCATAGAAAGGCCAAACATAGGTGGATGCTTAATTGAATAAATTAAACATATCCACCCCAAACTTGGAGTGAGTCCTTAAACCATTCCTAGTAAACCCTTTCATTTGTGGACTCGAATCTAGAGATTATAACACATCCCTATGGTTCACCTCAGATCTCAACAGATCCAATGGACAATCATATGCAATAGCACAAATTTCTCCCTCTACAATGTGTGTGTAATTGATATTATCATATTATATGAGACTATATCAAGGATGTAATCATTTTGTTAATGTAATATATGCATTGGATGTTGAGTTATATTGACCTCATTGGTATATTTATTTTGTGCATAAATTCTATCATGTTTGAATTTATTGTTTTCTCTGTGAGTAGAAACTCCAAATTAAAACTACATTAAAATATCTAATATATATAAATGAAGTACTTACAAAGCATTTAAACTATAGTTTCATATCTAGGATGAGTTATCTTAGTGCTAATGTGTCTAAAATTATAATTCATATGGATTTTATTGAATGGATGCACTCATTCAACGATGTCTAATTTAATCTATGCTTTTAATACTTGGTCAAGGCTAGTTTATTGTTTTTTCAAGAAATAAATTACAAATGTCATTTCTACTAACAAAGATAATTATACAATTATGTTATCATTACACAAGAATTTGTGTATAATTGAAACCTTATTGAAGAGAGATAATATACAATTATCTTATCATTACACAAGAAGTTGTGTATAATTGAAACCTTCTTGAAGAGACATGAATAAAATATGAGGTAACTACCATCCATGTTTATTATGGCATGAGAACCAAAAAAATTGAAAAAATGAAGCCTAGCACACATAGTTAAATAAAGCATAATGGGATATGATTATAAATTACAAGATAAAATGAATTAAAATACATTTTATTTATCTATTTCTTGACATAGGATCACATGGACACCATTTTTATTAGAGTATTGATTCAATATAAGCTTAAGAATTTTTTACACATGTTTTTTTTTTAATTATCATACTAATTGTCTGATGACTATCATTTATTAATGTTATTAGGATTATATTATTTAATTCATATTATAGTTGACAATATAATTCTAAGGGTTTTATTACCTCTTATAATTAGTCAATTATAACCATCTTGATCTTGTCTAATATTGTATAATGTAATCTTATTTTACTACTTTTATTTTACATTTTCTTAGTTTTATTCCTTCAAAAAAATGCCTATGTGCTTCAATAGGTTTAATATATATATAAACATGTCATGCACACATTTATTTTTATTAAATTATTACCAATTGTCCATTATTTTCTAATATATCAATTCTCATAAATCAATATGACTAGTTTATCATTAAACCCTATTTGTAACTTTTAGTAATATAGACAATTCTCAGAGTATGTTTGAAGTAAATATTAATAGATAATCCTATTTTATTAAATTGAATGGTTTTATATTTTATTAAATACAAAGCTACCATACATGTCTATAATGACATTAGCACCACAAGAAGACAATGTACCATATTATACACAATAAAAAAATATATTGAAGTCCATGATCATTTATTGCAAGATAAAATACAATAGGTTCAACTAACTTATATCACTAGAATAAAGATCATGTATCTATCATTCTAATCAAAATATTAATTGAAGAAATGTTTAATAAGTTTTAGCACATAATGTGTATTAAATAGGTTCTCATTAGAATAATGATAAAGGACTAACATCTCATCACTCTTTAAACCATTGTTTAATAACTACAATATTGTTTAGTAGATTTTATTTCATGTAAATTGATTGTTAACTATAATTTAAAAGTGTACTTGAGATTAAATTGTTTTATCTCAATTATAGTTGATAAAAGAATTAATATTTTAGTGCATTTTATCTATTTAAGGGAACACCATTTGGTTAACTTGACCTTTTAATCATATAAGCTTGTATAATACCATGTTACTTCAGTAATCTTATTTTTCACATTTTTAGTTTTATTTCTTCCAAATACACACATGTGCCTTACTATGTGTAATAAATGTTAATACTTATCATTTACATGTTTACCTTCACAAAATTATCATCACCTATCTAATATTAGTTTAGATGTATTAAATCCCAACTAATGAATGTAACCAATGCACTACATGATTTATAATGATATTAAGACATTTTAAAAAAATGACAATGGAAGACATTATAAGTTTTTAGTAATGGTAGATACTTCTAATTTATTGAACTAGATGACTGTATATTTTATAAATATGAAATATGTAATATAATTAATCAACATATGCTATTATATATTTTACTTTTAATATAACAAAACTCAATTAAATATGGATACATTTTTTAATTAGGAGATATAATTACTACATATTACATACTTCTTGTTCTATATCTTAGGAGAAATTTAAAAACTAAAGGATTCATATGAGGAAAATCTAGATAACATGGGAAGAAATACATTTTTTTAGTCCTTACTACAAGTAAGGATATCCTATTGGGAAGTAAGGATTCCGTAGTTGGAAGTATGGATGCCCTAATTAACAATAAGAGGAAGAATGAATTTATGAAAAAAATTATCCTAGTAGCAGATACTACACCAAAAGTGACTATCAATGATAGGATAATTGAGCATGATATAATGGTTCTTAAAACTAGATAGTTAACATGTAAGCTCCATGATATTGGTCATATTTTTATGAGATTCATAACTGGATCAAGTGGAAGTGAGGATTGAATTCAAATTACTCCATGAGTTTTCTTCCAAAATGTTTTTCCTCATCATCTTCTCTAGTCTAGAAATAAGGAATAAAATAATGGATGTAGACCCTTGGTTTAGAAGTAAAAATACATTATATTTTAGACCATGGAGTGTTAATTTTTCTTTGGATACATATACTATTAAACATCTTCTAGTGTGGATTAGGTTTTTAAACTTCCTTTTCAACTCATCGATAAGAAGGTTTTGAAGAATATTGGTAATACTCTAGGTGAATTCATCCAAGACAGACCAACTATGAATTCATCCAAGACAGACCAACTACTAAAGAGAGAAGGCATGTTTTATACAATTGAATATGTATTACCATGTATATTTCAAAGGATTAAATATAAATCAAAAGAATGGTATCAACAAATAGATTATAAAAATATTGCATTTCAATTTCACAAATATCATGAAATTGGACACATGGTAAGAGATCACAAAGTGAAAATGATGGAGAAAGAGATAAAAAAATTTGGACATAAGGGTAACATCAATATGAAAGAATGAGATCATATAATAGGATAATTTAGGTCAAATCAAGGATTTTAGACTCCTAACTAAGTGATAATAAATACCTTTATGCATCATCAGATGACAAAGACAATTAAGATTCACTCGAATTAATCATTAGAAGAAAAAAATAACATAAGGGATGAGGAATTAATTTACACAAGTTAAAATATAGATGTTAAAGGTGCAAAGGAATATGGAAAACTAAATTTAAAGGCAAAGGAAGATGGGGAGGAAAATTTTAAAGTGACTGAGGTGAAGGAGGCCAATATTAATCTAGGTAAATCAACTTCATTTTCTCAAGTAGCATGAAATTTTCTTCTTAAAATAAAAATGAAAGTATTATAGAGTGCATTAATTACACTTTAAGGTTTCAAAAGCACAACAATAAAGAAAATCACATGGAGGATAAAAAAAGAAAATTTAGGGTTTCTATGCCAACATATGAAAGTAATGACTATAGAGGATCATTTATGAACTTTAGGGTTTCTAGGGCAATATAAAGAAGAAAGTGTTTTTGAAAAAATTGAAAAAAACTTGTATTAAAACATTGATCAGTTACAATTGGGATAAGATACATCCCAGTCGAAAACAATGAAAGCACATGATTACAAGAGAAGAGGAAGATTTGCACTGGATCCAAATCTCTTGAACCAATATCAAGCTAGCTGAGAGAGCTGATAGGTCAGTTACAACAACTTATCGCGAAAACACACAGCAAACACCAACTGCACCTCTGTCCGCGAAAAAGCTACAAGTCGCGAAATCGCGACACAAGACTCCTCTGACCGCAAAAAAGTCAACCTGTCACGAAATCGCGACATGTCGCGAAATCGCGACAAAAATCCAACCTTGGCCACGACGGAGCAACATGTCGCGATATCGCGACAAAAATCCAGCAGCAGCCACAACGACGCAACACGTCGCGAAATCGCGACAACATACCTCCAGAGGCCGCGACGGCGTAACATGTCGCGAAATCGTGACAACTTTCCTCCCTTGGCCACGACGGCGCAACATGTCGCGATATCGCGACAATTTTCCTCCCTTGGCCGCGCCGGCGCAACATGTCGCGATATCGCGACAACTTTCCCTCGACGGCAACGACGGCGCAACATGTCGCGATATCGCGACAACTTTCCTCCCTCGGCCGCGACGGCACAACATGTCGCGATATCGCGACAGTTTACCTCCAATGGCCGCGATGGCGCAACAGGTCACGAAATCGCGACAAAAACCATACTTAGCTTTTTCAATGATCATTTGTCTTAAGGATCTTTCAACGACAACTTCCCCTCGATGGCAGCGACGGCGCAACATGTCGCGATATCGCGACAACTTTCCTCCCTCGGCCGCGATGGCACAACATGTCGCGAAATCGCGACAACTTTCCTCCCTTGGCCGCAACGGTGCAACATGTCGCGAAATCGTGACAACTTTTCTCCAGCAGCCGCGACGACACAACATGTCGCGATATCACGACAGTTTACCTCCAATGGCCGCGATGGCGCAACAGGTCACGAAATCGTGACAAAAACCATACTTAGCTTTTTCAATGATCATTTGTCTTAAGGATCTTTCAACGACAACTTCCCCTCGACGGCAGCGACGACGCAACATGTCGCGATATCGCGACAACTTTCCTCCCTCGGCCACGACGGCACAACATGTCACGAAATCGCGACAACTTTCCTCCCTTGGCCGCAACGGTGCAACATGTCACGAAATCGCGACAACTTTTCTCCAGCAGCCGCGACGACACAACATGTCACGATATCGCGACAGTTTACCTCCAATGGCCGCGATGGCGCAACAGGTCACGAAATCGCGACAAAAACCATACTTAGCTTTTTCAATGATCATTTGTCTTAAGGATCTTTCAACGACAACTTCCCCTCGGCGACAGCGACGGCGCAACATGTCGCGATATCGCGACAACTTTCCCACATCGGCCGTGACAGCGCAACATGTCGCGATATCGCGACAACTTTCCCTCGATGGCAGCGACGGTGCAACATGTCGCGATATCGCGACAACTTTCCTCCCTTGGCCGCGACGGCGCAACATGTCGCGATATCGCGACAACTTTTCCTCGGCGATCGCAACGGCGCAACATGTCGCGATATCGCGACAATTTTTCCGCATCGGCCGCGACAGCGCAACATGTCGCGATATCGCGACAACTTTTCTCCAGTAGCCACGACGACACAACATGTCGCGATATCGCGACAGCTTTTCGCCAATGGCCGCGATGGCGCAACAGGTCACGAAATCGTGACAAAAACCATACTTAGCTTTTTCAATGATCATTGTCTCAAGGATCTTTCAAGGCCCTGCCTAATCACCTCATCTGCAATAGGCATGTCACTGTGCAGCTGCACCCCTACCTCTTTCGCAGCACCCATCTTAGCTAGGAAATCGGCCGCTTTGTTGAAATCTCTGCTCACATATACAGGAATCACATCATCTAATTCCCTCCATAATTTCTTGATTTGAGAGACCAGAATCCTCAACCTCCAAGCGTTCAACGAAAAGTTCCTCATGCAGTCTAGAGCTCCAACCAGAATTTGAGAATCAGATTCAAGAATTATCCTCCTGTGACCCTGAGTAACTGCCCAAATAGAGGCAGATTTGATAGCAATGGCTTCTGCTTCATTATTTGTGGCTCTACCCAAGCCCTGCAGTTCCCAATAAAGCACTGATCCCTCATGATTCCGATAGACCACGCCAATACCGGCGCTACCCGGATTGCCCTTTGCAGCTCCATCAGTATTGATTTTAATCCAGCCTTCTGGGGGTGATTTCCAACTGGTTCTGTTTTGTCCCTCTCTCTGGTCAACTCCCTCTTCCATTGGCCCAGGAACAACCCGAGTTTCCTCTTTAGCGTAGATGGCAACAGTTTCGGTGACTTTGCTCCAGATGACCTGCCAAACTCCATCTAGCGAGGAAAAGGTTTCTCTAAAAATTCTAGCGTTTCTCTCCAACCACACTTGCCACCAAATGAAGTTTAAACCAAGCTCCCACCCAATTTGAAGAGCTTTGGATGTAAATCTACCCCGCTTCCATCTTTCCCAAATATTAGTCCGATTCATGTCACCATTAACCTGGATTTTATAATGAGAGAGCCAGCGCTTCCAAATCTGACGCGTGAAAGGGCACTCAAACATCAGGTGATCAGCTGTTTCTTCGTTCTTATGGCATAAAACACATTGAGAAGGGCCGATGATTCCTCTACATCTGAGATTGTCAAAAGTGAGAATACCATTGTGCATAAACTGCCAAGCAAAAAATTTTACTTTCGGCCAGCCCTTAGAGTGCCAAATCTTTCGCCAATCCTCAACCGAAAAAGAATGGGGGGAGGGTCTGGGAGGATCTTGTCATATCCGTCCTTCACTGTATAAACACCAAGGCTCCCATAGCCCCAAGCTAATTCATCCTCCTCGTCTCTCCCCGTGAGAAACCTTTCTGTCAAGATTTTGGATAAGATGGGTGCCAACTCCGGGGGATAGGAATTGGCCACTCCTCCAACCTCTTAAACTTCTAAAACCTATACTCCCCAACTGAGAAGTGTTGAAATAACTTTCAATTTGGACCCAACCCATGATTTCTATGGCAGATTTTATTGGAAGTAACTCGGGGAACTCAACAATGATGGGTGGATACTGATCCCAAGAATCAGTCCAAAAACGGGCCTTCTCCCCTCTCCCCACTTTCCAAAATAGTTGATCTTTAATAACCTGAGATCCTAGCTTGAGAGCCTGCCACACTAAGGATCCAGTACCATCCAGAGGGAAACGGCCCACCTCATTGGGGTTAACTTGACCCAAATATTTACTCGTGAGAATTCTACTGAATAAGGAAGTTGGTTGGGAAATCCACCTCCAGTACAACTTTCCAGCCAAGGCTTGATTATTTAACTTGGATCCTCTCAGTCCCAGTCCACCTTTTACCTTGGGCTGAGTGACTTTATCCCAACCCACCAAGGCCCACTTTCTTTTTCGTTAGCTCCTTCCCACAAAAACTTCCTAGCCATCCTGTCCAACTCTTTCCAAATTGTAAGTGGGGCAGCCAGGATAGAAAATTTGTAGATTGGCATGGCTTGAATGACAGACTGTAAGAACGTTAATCTGCCACCATAACTTAACCACTTGTGAGACCAGTGATTAATTTTGTCCTTGATACACTCCAACATATTCCTCCAAGTGTCTAATTTCAGCCTCTTGAAATGCAAGGGGATACCCAAGTAAACCACAGGGAGAGAAGTCCTAGTGAATCCCAGGATTTCTAAAATTCTGTTCTGAAGCCTTTGCTCCAGATTAAAAAAGACCACTTTGGATTTCTTGTCATTAATGACCTGTTGAGTAGCCCTGAGATAGACATTAAGAGTATCTCTAATCGTTCTAGCTTCCCTGATGCTGGCTACTCCCATCAAACCAGTGTCATCCACAAACTGCAGGTGCGATACAACTTCATCCCCCACCCTAATACCCAATAATCTGCCTTGCTGTCTTCTCCTCGTTAAAATTCTGCCAAGACCTTCAGCCAGAATGAGAAAAATATAAGGAGAACAGGGATCCCCCTGGCGCAGACCCCGAGAAGCTCCAAAAGGTTGCGAAGGAAGGCCCTTGATTAGCACGGAGTAAGTCGGGGAAGAGACACAACTCATAATCCACTCAATCCAGCCCTGAGAGAAGCCGAAGGCTGCCATCATTTTAGCCAGGAGGCTCCATTCAACCCTATCATAAGCCTTTGACATATCCAATTTAATGAACATCCCTTTATTACCCGAAGTGTGCATTGAATGGATTGCTTCCTGGGCCACAACCACCCCATCCAGTATCTGCCGCCCCTCAACAAAGCCTCCTTGCTCAGAGGAGATAATGTTGTGAAGAAGAGGTTTTAGGCGCTCAGCCATTACCTTTGTGAGTATTTTGTATACCACATTACATAAGGCAATAGGCCTATAATCTGAAATATGAACCCCCTCCTCCCCTTTTGGAATCAAGGTAATGAACGTGTGGTTTATAGCTTTAAGCATTCTCTTATTTTCTCTGGATTCTTCAACAACAGCCCTTACATCTTCCTCTAAGCAGTCCCAGAAAGCTTGAAAAAACTCAATAGGGAAGCCATCTGGACCAGGAGTTTTACCAGTGCTCATTCCAAAGACCACAGTTTTCAATTCATCTCTATCAATGGGTTTAAGGAGGGCCTGATTTTCATCCTCCGAAATAATAGCAGGTATGACAGAAATAACTTCATTTTGGGCCTCTACATCTTGAACTACACTTTCCTTAAAAAGGTTTGAAAAATAATCCATAGCATGGGAATGAATACCTTGAAGAGTATCAAAGGAATGACCGTTCTCATCTTGAAGGGCCTCCATCTTATTCAGTTGTCTTCGAGCACAAGCAGTCCGATGAAAGAATTTTGTATTTCTATCCCCTTCTAATAACCAGGAAGTTCTTGCTCTCTGTTTCCAATAGATCTCCTCCTGGTTGTCAATGTCCTCAACCGCAGAACGCAAGGCATCATCCTCAACTTTGAGCTGATCAGTTATTACTCCTTCTCTAAACTATTTTTGGACCTCATCCCAGCGGGCCACCAACGGAGCTCTTTGGGTCTGGAAGTCAGATTTATTAGAACGCCTCCAATACTTCAACTGAGATTTGACATATTGAAGTTGTTTGTGGATTCTAAACATAGCTCTCCCATAAGCTGGGCGGCCCTCTTCCCACCACTGTGGAATTTTCTCCCGAAGTTCTTCTTTCTGAAGCCAAAAATTCTCAAATCTGAAAGGTTTGTGATGGATCCCCATCCTAGTCCCGCTTTCCAACAGAATAGGACAGTGATCAGAAACAGGGCCTGCCAAAATCTAAAAATTGATATTCCATTTTACAAACACCTCCTCTGAAAGCAAAAAGCGATCTAGCTTCACCTTCCTACTATGGGGCTCCCACCTTTTATTAGTCCAAGTGAAGTTATTGCCAGGACATTTAATGTCCACTAAGTGCAAAGCCTGGACTTGAGCAATCATGAACCGGTCCCCTGGATCCAAAAGAGGTGATCCCCCTTCCTGGTCTCTAGAAGATAATTTAGCGTTAAAGTCCCCCGCTATAATCCAGTCTATATCTTCCCTTGATGCTCGCATGTCATGCACAGCCTTCCACTGCCGTCGCTGACCCTCAAGAGTTTGAGAACCATAAAAGTTAGTGACAAGAATGAATTCTGCAGAGACATTATTCCTAAACAGGGAAGTGAGAACACCCCTCCAGGCAAGGTGTTCTATTGCAGACCATTCCAGAGAGTTCCACAGAGTAACAATCCCCCCTGAGGCACCTTGGGCAGCCACATCCATATGACCAACACCCCTCCAAATTCTGTTGATTGTTTTAGACATAAGATCCAAAGACATCTTGGTCTCTTGTAAAAGCAAAAAACTAGTATTGCTATGCTCTAATAATCTTTGAACAACAGATTGATGGGTTCTACTGTTTAAACCCCTCACATTCCAAGATTGTATAATCATGGGTTACCCTGGGAGCGATGAAGAGTCAATTGTCCTCACCAATCCTCCCATGATCAATTTGTCTCCCTGGTCGCTAGCGCCTCCTTATTGGATCTTCTACCAGCTCCCTGAGAATTACTATTTTTGGATCTTTTTTCTATCTGGGTTATCCCCAAAGATGGCCTTTCCCTATTTTTCTCTCGCCATCCCCATGCGAACATCCTGAGAAACTATCTCGCTCCTGGTTATGGACTACTAAGGCACCAGAACACACGGGCTGTGATACCTCAGAGGGATCAACTATCTGTTGAATGACAGGAGAAGATGAGAGGGGGAGTTGCCCAGGAACAACAGAGGTTTCCTTGAAACCCTCCAAGCCCTCCATAGATTGATCCTCATCATCAACCAATGACTTAAAAATCTCATACCTATTAGCAGGCCTGAGATGAGATTGCTCCTTTCCCTTCTCTTTCTTTGTCCGTCTTTTTCTTCTGGGTTGTTCAAAACCCTCTCTCTGAACTTCCTGGCCCTGACTGGTGCTAATAGGATATTTATTGGGTGCAGCCTTATCCTCCTTAGGCGAGTTTGGCACTCCAGAGGAGGCCTCCATATTGGCATTCATATTAAGAGGACAGAAACGGGCCAAATGTCCATGCTTGTGGCAAACCCGACATCTAAAGGGTAGGGCCTCATAGTCCAACTGTTGAATCCAGGAAAGACCTGCCAGTTCAATTTCCAACTCTGTTGGCAAAGGCTGGCTCAGATTCATCTCCACACATATTCGAGCATACACCGCCATGCTCCCTTCAATAGTGTCTCTGGCAACACCCAGATGTCTACCAATCGAATTGCCAATCATTGCCGATACCTGCTCACCCCAGAATTCCATTGGAAGAGCATATAATCGAATCCACACTGGGACAGCAGTAGGTTCAACACGAGGATCGAATCCTACCCTCCAGGGTTGAACAAAAAGCCCTGTCGGGCCATGGTTTTTCTTCTCCGACTCAAAAGCCTTATTTCTATCGGCCAGAGCCGAGAAGCTAACAATAAAATAACCATTACTAATAAACCACAATGAAAACTCACCGTGGGGCTCCCAGTTCTGGCGGATCCAAGAATACAGAAAGCTCAGGGAAGGGCGAATACCCATGAACTTACAGATTAAATCATGTCTAGCTCTATAGAGGACAGACTCCTCCACCATGCTGGGATCAATGACGAGTTTTGGCCTGGATTCGGCCTGCGGTAAACAACCATTCACACGCCGTGCTGAAGACCTATTCCCAGCAGTCGTGAAGAGCTTTTTATATGCCATCTTTTGGGCTTCGGCATTCTTCGGAGGAGAATCTTCTTTAAACAAATCAGCATAAGAGCTAGTACTTCCTGGAGGAGTCCCCATTGGACCCTCCTGGGGCACCGATCGAACCTTCAGAACCACCGTACCCCAAAGACACCTCTGCAAGCCAGCAGAAGCCAAAGATTTTTCGAAAATCCAGAAACCCTAGTTCAGATTCAAAAATCGCCAGAGCTCAATTTCCCGCTCCTCGAACTTACATTATGGATTTTCATAAAGAAGAAAGTGTTAATGAGGATATTATTTGAATTTTAAATTCTTTATGATAATATAAATCTATAGAAGATAAGTCTCATTATGAACAATATGAAAAAATAGAAGAGATTGATGAAGATGAGATTGTTGGTGGGAATGATAAAAGCATTAACAAAGAGGAAAAAAAAAAAAACTCAAAGTGATAACGATTTGGGAAGCCAAATAAAAATATCATAGGTATTAACAAGAAGTGGGGCTAAGCCCACTAATAAAATTAAAAACTGTGATAAAATGATATAATGAAATATTAGGGGTATAAATAAAACCCATAAAAGAGGATTTATAAGGAAATAATTGGTTGTTATAGTCATGATTTTATTTTAATATAAGAAATAAAATTATGTGATGAATGTAAGGTTGATTTTAAGAAGATTTGGAAGATGGGTGATTGTCTAGCAATTTATTTTATAGGAGCTTCAAGTAGTATAACAATAATATGGGATAAATAAAAATTATATGAGCAGTTATTGGAATAAAAATGTAACTGGGTTGCTAGACTATTTATAGGAAAGAGGAAAACATATAAGCTAGGGTTCTAAATGTATATGTTCCAACTATAATTAATCCTTGTGATAAATTTTAAAAGGACCTAAGCATATTTTTGTCAAACCCATTGATGATTCATTGTGAACCATGGATTCTTGGGGGTGATATCAATATTTTTCTATCTCCATTAGAAAAGAAACATGGTATTCCAAGATGGCCTAAACCAATGCAATATTTTACTTCATTTATCAATTTAAATGACCTGTGGGGTGTTATTCCTTCAAGTGTTTAATATACATGGAATGCATTGGGTAAGTTGATATACTAGAATGATTAGATAAATTTATGCTTTCCAATAAATGGTTGAAAATAAAATATACAATATATTTATTATTGCGAGTAGGATTAGATTACAAACCTATTTTTTGACTTGTGATTTACCTAATAATGATCTACAAATACATTTGCTTATAGTCTATGTGGCTCCAAGACCCTATTATGTTCCAAATGGCTATGGTGTGGTGGGATGAATAAAAAAAATTGAAGGATGATGTATGTATAAGTTTATTCAAAATATGTAATATTTAAAGAATAAAATGAAGATTTAGAATGTCAAATATTTTGGTAACATTTTTAAAGAAAGGATGAAATTGAAGAATGGATAAGGATTCATATATGAAAGAAAAACAATTACTTTATAATTATCATAATGCATTAAAAAAAGAGTCATATTGGTTCCAAAAATATAGGAAGAAATGACTCAAGGAAAGAGATAGAAATACAAAAAAATAGCATGTTACAATAACAAAAAAAAAATTATCATATAAAAATAATTTAACTCTAGATAGAAGAAATATTGAGGAAGAATAAGATATAAGGAAGGAAGCAATTAATTATTTCAAAAATATTTTTTCAAATGCTAGGCAAGATAAGGATGCACAAGATAAGCTTTTGCAAAAAAATCCATCACGTATCACACATGGACAAAATTAAAGCTTGATGAAGAATATATTTATGGAGGAAAAAAATGAAGTAGTTTTCTCTTTTCATCCTAAGAAAACACCTAGACCCAATGGATTTCCTACAATTCTCTTTCAAACGTTTTGGGATTTTTTGAAGAGTGATATGTTAGTTGAAATTGAAGAGGCTCAGAAAGGAAGTGTATAATAAGTGATATCAATACCACTTTTATTATGCTAGTTCCCAAGAAAGGTGTGCCAAAATATTTTGATAATTTTTTGTCCAATAAGCCTTTGTAATATAATTTATAATCTTATTTCAAAAATTATGACAAATAGATCAAAATGCATTCTAGGTTTGAGTTATCTTAGGGGAAAAAGTTGGTTTTATCTATGGTTTGAGTTATCTTAGGGTAAAAAGATGGTTTTCTCTATGGTAAACATTTTTTTGACGGTATAAGAATTGTACATAAACTCGTGCATTCTATTAATTTGATTAGAAAACTAGGGTGCTTATAAAATTGCATATGAAAAAACATATGATAGGGTTTCCTAGAAGTATCTATATGATATTTTTAAAAATTTTGGTTTTGAATATAGTTGATTTTGATGGATTAAATGTTGTTTTAACATTGTGAAAATTCTACTTTAATCAATGGTTCTCTTGTTCATTATTTCAAATCATCTTGTAGATTTTATCAAGGTGACCCACTTTATCTTTATCTACTAATTATTCTTGCAAAACCATTAGGGATAGCTTTCTCAAAGGAAAAAATGGGAAAATTAAAAGTATTCAATTTGCAAAAAATGATCCCCTTAAATATCATCTCTACTTTGTTGATTATACTTTTTTTTTGGTACATCCCTCAATCCATGAGGTTATGGAATTTAAGTCAACATTATTATGTTGTGAAAAGGTTACTAGACTGTTGGTTAATACTACAAAATCTAATTTTTTTCATTAACACTGCCAAAATTTATAGTAAACTATTGTGAATGTTTTAGGGTTTAAAACTAAAAATTTTCCATCAACCTACTTTAGTATTACTTTATCTCATAAAGGAAATAATTTTTTTTTGGGTCTCTTTTTTGGATAGATGAAAGCTTGTTTGGTAGGTTGGAAAGGTACGTTTTTAACCATAGTCGAAAGGCTATAACTCATAAAGACTACATTGCAATCCATCCTATTTGTAATATGTAACTTTCAAGGTTGCCAATAGGTATAGCACTAGAAGTTGATAAAGTTTAAAGAGACTTTTTTTTTGGAAAGTTTGTAAGGAAATTTTTTGGTTTTCTCTTTGTAAGTGGGATAGCGATTTCAAAGGAAACAACATTAGAGGAGCAAGTTTGTGGAGTTACAGAATTATGAGTTTGACATTAGGGAAAATTTTTGGGTGGATATTATTTAAATATCAAGGGAAGATTTGAAAAAATATAATTTTAAAAATATATAGGTCCTCTTGATAAAATTAAAATATATAGAAAAAGTCATATCCAAAGGATTATCAACATGAGACTTCATATCATATAGTTTACAATTAGTAAAGAAATATATTAGATGATCAATCAATGAGAGAATTATGAAATTTTTTGATTTGATGCTTGGTTGAAGACTTATCATCTTATCTCTAATTGAGAATATAAATTATTGGCTAAAGCATACCTAGTTTATAAAGGTACAAAGATAAATAACTATATTAATATGAGAAACAAATGTAGATCATGGATTTTTTCTAGTAACTTGGTTGAAGTAGAGGAACTCAAATGAATTGTAGATGAATTTCAAAATATGCTTCAAGAGTTTTATTTGCCCATTTTTACAAAAAAATATGAGTTGGTTTAGAATCTATCAAAAGATGGTGGATAGCCAGTAAAATTGAAATATGAGAATTTAGAACAATAAAATTGTACTCCCAAAAATTTTCTTTGCAAGAATGTTTGGTCATTATAGGCCCTCCCTAAGGCCTCACCATTTTTTTGGTTAGTAGTTCAAAGGAATATTCTTATAGGAGAGTCTACAAAGAAGATGATATTATGGAAATTTTAGATGTGCCTTGTGTAAGGACTTCGGAACATCTTACCATATACTTCTTCGTTGTCCCTTTGCTCATACCATTTGGGTTTCTTTTTTTAAATACCGAAATATATTGGGCATCTCCATCAACATTGAAAGAATTGATGAACTATTGGATTAATTATTTCTAAGCTAAAGAATTATGTTTTAAATAGAGGATTGACCTTGTCATTATTTGTTGGAATTTATGGGTTGAAAGGAATAATAGATTTTTTAAAACTAAATATTTAAATTATTCCCAAGTTTGGAACTGTATTATTACCTTTATTGTAGAATATTTACAAATATGGTGCTCAATGTGGTAGCAACTTGGTTATAGGATTTGAACATACACAAAGAGTCATATGTATAATAGAATTAAAACAAAGGATCTATTTCTATCTAGGGTAAAATATAAATGTATAGAAATTAAATTTATAAAAATTAATTTTGATGGTGCTTCTAAAGGAAATATGGGAAAAGCTAGTAAAAATAATGTTTTTAAAAACAATTAAAGTAAAAATCTCATCACTTACTCAAAATTATATGAAACTTCAACTAACAACTATGTAAACATTAAAATACTTCATACATTAATTAAAATCACAAATATATGATTCACAAATTTAAACTCTAACTTACAAAGCAGACGGGGAACTTCTTCCCAACCTTCGACAACTCTACTTTGACTTTGTGTCACTACAAGTCACAATTCGACTTGATGCCTCATGTAAAAAAAATTGGTTTTGGAGCTCCTCGTTGGTTTTACATATTCGTGGATTCTTATCTCTTGTTGCCGTGACTCATAGGATGTGATGAGTTTCCATCGGGTACTTATTCTAGAATTAGAATAGCATAAGCAATGTTATTTTTTTCTCTAACTTAATAGGCCATTAAGTTTTTTTTTTTCCTTTTTCCTTGTCTATAACTTGGGAAGGTCTTTGGGAGGAGGAAGCACGGATTGGTTGGGCCCCTTTCCATTCTCCACCAGAAACGCCATCTCTAATCCCCACGTCGTGTGCACTTCCAGATGACAATGCATGAACCACACCCCTGTTCATTTTAGAAATCACATATCAAGTAGGATTCTTCACTATCAAGAAGGCAAACATTAAGAATGAAGAGCTTTGTGTTGAAGTTATCATGCCTGGATTATCAGCTCTGAAGCGGAAAGCGGTCCACCCACCCTTTGATACATCTGCAGTGTTGCGTTCAGGAGGATCAACCAGATTGAAGTTGGCAGGATCCTTGTTTGGATCGTAGTTCCCAATCCCTTTTCCCACTACGAAGAAATTGTAACCATGAAGATGAATGGGATGGTTCTCTGTACTCACGAGGTTCGTGTCTTGAAGCACCAACTGCACTGTTGAATTGAAGGAAATGCGGCTCACTCTCGTTCCTGACGTCGTCTGCAGGCCACCTGTGTAATTGCCTGTGTAATTAAAAGCCGTGGGTGGATTATCGGGAAAATCAGGGCTTAAAACGCCGCTGATGTTGAAGAAGTGAGCTTGCAGAAGAGAAATTGTTGGCTTCGCGAAAGTTATGTTGTCGAAGCAAAGTTCATCATTGAGAGCAGCGCTTATTATTCGGAGAAGATATGTCTTTCCTGGTTTTATCGACAGTGCAAATGTATCTGCGCCAAAGAAAAAAAAAAGAAAATGTTTGAGAACCATATTTAATACCTAAATGTTTGAATTTGATTCAAGGTTCAAACCCATCATTCGATCGGCATTAGAAGTGACAGACAAAATAAAATTGAAGTACAGCCTTTTCCTATAGTTGCTAAAGTAAAGTATGCGGAAACAGAAATCACGAAGAAATTTCATCTTAAAAATTTATACTATTGCACATCACAATAAAATAATATACACAAAAATATATTGTATAATAAAAAGGGCCATCACCAAAGAAATGAATACACAGAGGAGATTACTTTATTGGAAGACACCTCTCAAACTTTGTCAAAATATAGTGTCGACTATGTATAGTTAGGTGCTTACCTTTGGTGGGGCAGCTGAAGAGTGGCCCCGGTTTTCCATTAATGGTGTGTGCATCAGAGATATTGGGTGCTACTGATCCCAACTTTTGAGATTGGTTGATCACGCTCTCCACATCTGCATTCCACCACTCCCATGCACATTGGGGCCGGAACGAAATTTTCATATATTAAATCATTAAAAATAAATAGTTTGTATGGAACAGTATTATATAAACTGATTAGAAAGCAAAAGGTTAACTACCCCACACACATTTAGAAAGGAAGAAGTCTCACTATCCGAAAGCAAAAGGGCTAACTACCCCACACATGTTTAGAAAAGAAGAGGGCTAACTACCCCCACAAGTGTCGCGACTTGTTAATAGAGGGTGAAGAGTCCCACATAAACGGGATCAAGGGCTTCTACCTTTAAGTCTACTATCCTATTAGTAAAGAGTTTAGCAAGTGTTACGGCTCATAAACCACTCAAAGAGGATTTTTGTTCAGTGGTTTTAAAGTGGAACAAAATTTTAACATATTATATCGTTAGAAATAAATAGTTTGTATGGAACAACATCACATAAACTGATTAGAAAGCAAAAGGGATAACTATCCCACACATGTTTAGAAAGGAAGAAGACTAACTACCCGAAAGCAAAAGGGCTAACTACCCCCACACATGCTTAGAAAATAAGAGGGCTAACTACCCCCACACATGCTTAGAAAAGAAGAGGGCTAACTACACCCACACGTGTTGTGACTTGTTAATAGGGGGTGAAGAGTCCCACATAAACGAGATTAAGGGCTTCCACCTTTAAGCCTGCTATCCTATTTCTAAAGAGTTTAGCAAGTGTTGCCGCTCATAAACCACTCAAATCTCACTACTGAATTAATATAAAATTATTAACATATGAAGAAATTAAAAATAAAAATTCAAATTGCATCAAAAAGACGCTTCACAACTTTGTTGAGCGAGGAAGGAGCTTCGCGGATTTTAACTGCGAGGAGGGAGCTTCGCTGGGCCTGACAGCGAAGCTTCAACCATAAAATGGAACTTTGCAAATTTCAGGGCACTAAAAACTGCTTCGGGAATTTATTCAGCGAAGCGGTTGCTTCGCAAGTGCTTTTTATGAAGTGAAACTACAAAAATTTACGAACACAAGGACGGAGGATAAAATGGTGAAGTAAAAGTACTTCGGGGATTTTTCAAGCGAAGTGGCTGCTTCGCAAAGGAAATTTCTGAAGTAGAATTTCGGTTTAAGAATTTAGCAGCACTGCGGCAAATTTTATTTTAGAAATTTGGGTACACGACAACGATTTCTCTTCAAACAAAAATGAGAACAAATCAGGGAAAAATAGTCGAGGGTTTACACAATAACAAAATATTTTATTTATTATAAAAACCAGGTTACAGGGCTTCTTTTCTGAAGTGGTTACAAACATCTACAGGTTAAATTTTGTAGGGTAAACACAGAATGGGATTTCTAGGAGGCTGTTGCTCTCGACTCCCGCTATCTGTTATTTTGCTGCTCTGCTGGTCGAAACCCTAGCTTCTGCGGCTGCTTTGCGCTCACTATTTTTGCTTGCCACAACTTCACATAAAATGACGAATGGTTTGGTATTTATAGACGAGAGATGAGGACAAGAGGCAGGATTAATTCACCAATCGGTTGACAAGAAATTAATGTCGAAGAGGGTTTTCCACAAAATTCTGAACAACCCCAACTACCTGCATGTGCGATGTCAGACCCTCGATTCCCGCACCTGGTTATTGCTTCGCCATTTTTAAATGCAAACTACTGGATTTAAGTTTCTTCATGGTGAAGCATTTTCAAGTGGCATGAATTTACTGCTTCGCAGCGAAGCACATTCAAGACGCATGTTTTTATTGCTTCGCAGCGAAGCACTTGTGGGTAGTGAGAAATGTGGTTTAATAATTCCAACACCCTCCTTTAAACCAGATTTCACAAATTATTTGACACCCAACATTTCTTGCAGCCTGGCGAAGTCCTCCTCCTTCAAAGGTTTTGTGAATATGTCAGCTAACTGCTCCTTGGACCTGCAAAACTGCAACTGTACTTCATCGAATTTCACCGGTCTCTACGATGAAATGATATCGGATATCTATGTGCTTCGTCCGACCATGGAAGACTGGGTCCTTCGAGAGGGCGATGGCAAAGTTATTGTCACAAAAAATTGTTGTTACTGCTTCTGGCGAATGATATAGTTCACTTAGAACTCTTCTCAGCCAAATTGCCTGGTAGGCGGCTGAGGTGGCAGCAACATACTCTGCATCTGTTGTAGATAAAGCAACAATTGGCTGCTTCTTCGAAGACCAAGAAACAGCTCCGGATCCAAAATGGAAGGCATATTCAGAAGTGCTCTTCTGGTCATCTATGCTACCATCCCAATCGCTATTTGTGTAGCCAATCAACTCAAGCTAGTCTTGTCTGGCATAGTGAAGTCCGTGGTTCCTCGTGCCATTGACATACCACAGAATTCTCTTGCCTACTGGCCAGTGAGTGTCTTTGGGTGACTCCATAAATCGATTGACTAAACTCATGGAAAACATCAAATATGGCCTGGTTGCGGTCAAGTACATCAGGCTTCCAACTAACCTTCTATAGAGAGTTGGATCAATGCTTCTGCTGTTGTCAGTATTGCTCAACTTCAAACCAGTGGCAACCAGGGTGATGGCAGGTTTGATGTCGTCCATATTAAAACGCTTCAGGACATCCTTAGCATACTTACCCTGAGAAATGAAGATACCATCTACTGATTGGTAAACTTCAATACTAAGAAAGAATATCATTAGCCCCATGTCTGTCATTTCAAACTCGGTCTTCATGGTTGTTCTAAACTCCTCAAACAAATTGTTGCTATTGTCAATATATATCAGATCATCCATGTATAAGTAGACGATTATCATCTCACCCTCTGCGTTTGTCTTCAGATATAGGGTGTGCTCATATGGGCATTTATGAAACCCATTCTCCTAAAAATAGCCATCAATTTGGCTGTACCATGCCCGAGGTGCTTGCTTCAACCCATACAAGGCCTTCTTCAGCTTCAGAACCTTGCCTTCTTGCCCTTGTATTTCATATTCGGGTGGCTGGTCTATGTAGACCTCTTCTTCCAACACTCCGTTCAGGAAGGTAGACTTGACATCCATCTAATAAAAACTCCATATTTTTTGAGCTTCTAGTGCCAGAATCATTTTGACTATGTCAAGTCGGGCTATAGGTGCATAAACCTCATGATAGTCAACTCCTGACTTCTGCTTGTAGCCTTTCGCCACTAATCTGGCCTTATGCTTGTCAACTTCTCCTTGGGTGTTGAACTTCATTTTATACACCCAATTGACCCCAATGGTCTTCTTTCCTGTTGGAATATCTGTCAGATGCCATGTCTCATTCTTTTCAATGTTTGCTATCTCCTCATCCATCGCATTCACCCATTTGCAATTCTGACTTGCCTCTTCAAACTCCATTGGATCACACTTAGTAAAGAAGGCAAAATTAAAATATTCTTCATCTATCCGATTACGGGTTACCTCATAAATGTCTTGCAAGATTCGAGTCTTCACGGGTGTCCTCAAGTTTGGAATTCTGCTTGCAAGTGGAGGTGACAGAGATGATGAGGCTTTGATGCTGCTGGCACCACTGTTGCTGCTTGAAGATGCAGGTGGTTGCACACTATCTTCCTCCAAGTTTACAGGTTTAATAATTTTTTGTTCAGGCTGACCAGTCTTTGACTTCCAGTTTCAGGCTTCATCCTCCAAGAACTTCACATCATGGTTGATGACAAGTTTCTTTGTCATCGGATTGTACAGTCTGTATGCCTTTGCTTGTTCGCTATACCCTGTAAAAATGTATTTTTCAGCTTTGTCATCCAGCTTATGCCTTTTCTCATCTGGAACATGTGCATATGCTATGCACCCAAAAAATCACAAATGAGCCACACTTGGCTTCAGATTGCTCCAGGCTTCCTTTAGAATTTTGTCCTTCACACTCTTGGTGGGACATCGGTTCAGTAGATAAACTGCACAACTTACAACTTCTGCCCAGAATTCATGTGGCAGACTTTTCACCTTCAACATGCTACGTGCCGTCTCCATGATGGTCCTATTCTTCCTCTCAACTATGCCATTTTGTTGCGACGTGTATCTAGCAGTCAACTGCTTACGAATTCCATGCTACTTGCAGAAGTTATGGAATTCGTTGGAGATGTATTCTCCTCCATCGTCTGTCTTGAGAGTTTTAACTTGATAGCTGATCTGTTTTTCAACCAAAGCCTTGAACTCCTTAAAATTTGTAAACGCTTCTGACTTCAGCTTGATGGGATAAATCCAGGTCTTCCGGCTAAAGTCATCTATGAAAGTCAAGAAATATTTGTTACCGAAATATGAACTGGTCTGCATGGGACCGCAAATGTCTGAGTGCACCAGCTCTAATGGCTATGATGCTCTCCAAGATTTTCCTATAGGGAATGCATCCTTGTGTTGCTTACTGACTAGGCAACCTTCACAAACTTGGTTCAGTTGCTCAATAATGGGTAAACCCTTCACCATATGCTTCTTGTGCAATAAATTCAATCCACTAAAACTCAAGTGATCGAATCTGAGATGCCACAACCAGGTAGCATCCTTCACAATTGCACTCAGATATATTAATGATTCATTCTGAATTTGCAGTGGAAACATTTTTGTTTTTCGTCATGGACACATTTGCGATTTGCCCCTGCACTTTGTCTCTGATGGGACAAACACCATCTTTGAACTGAACAGTGTGCCCCTTTTGCACAAGCTATCCAACACTTGGCAGGTTGTGTTTCAACCCAGGCACATAATAAACATCATAAATTTGTTTTATTTCTTCGTGTCGGGTGTGGATGAGGATTTTACCTTTCCCCATCATGGGAACCTTGTTTTTGTTCCCCATCTTGACTTCAGATTGGACTGTTTCATCTAGTTGTGAGAACATTTCTCTATTCCCAGTCATGTGGTTGCTGCACCCACTGTCAAGATACCAAATATTTTTCCTACTCTCCTCCTCAATATTGCATGTCAGTAGCACATTTCCTCCTACCGTATTTTTGGCTTCTTACATATAATGGGCTTGTTGCTATTCTCATTGGCCATCCTCTTTCTGCATTGTGAGATATAATGGCCAAACTTTTTACAGTAATAGCATTTGACTTTAGATTTGTCTTTCTTCTAATAAGATCCACTTTGTTGATTTTTGCCAATGCCTCTTCCTCCTTGCTGATGAAAGTTGTAGTTGGTCTCACTATCATTAGGGTTTGATCTCCCTCCTTGCTTGTTACCTCTCCCATGCCTACCTTTGCCTCTTCCACCTTGAGAACTAGAGGTGCCATGGTGGGAGTCTTGTCTGTCGTTGTCTCGAAATGAGACTTGCACCTTGAAAGCTTGCTCTAGAGAGGACTGAGTTGAGCGGCTCAGCCTCTGCTCATGTGTCTGTAAGGAACCCATGAGTTCATCCACTAAGAGGGTTGTCAAATCCCTCGATTCCTCTATTGCAATTACAACAAAGTCAAATTTTGTTGGCATACTTCATAGAATTTTCTCCACGATCCTTTGGTTATGCATAATTTCACCATTCAACCGCATCTGGTTGATGACATCTATTTTTTAGGTGAAAAAGTTGCTCATGTTTTCTGACTCACTCATCTACAGGTTCTCGAACTCCCTCTTGAGCATTTGTAGTTTCATCAAATTCACTTTGTTGGTGCCTTTGTACGAGCTGGCCAAAATATCCCACACCTGCTTGGCCTTGGTGGCTGATGCAATCCATGGGAAGATAGTTTCCTCAATTGCTTGCATGATATAGAACAAGGCTTTTTGGTCTTTCTTCCGGTTCTCCTTCAGAAGGTCTTTGTCAGCTTGGGAGAGGGTGGCTAGTGTTGCTGCATCTGCTGGTTTCGGGTACCCATTCTCCACCAAGTCCCACAACTCCTGAGACCCAAACAAAATCTTCATCTGGATGCTCCAGTAATCGTAGTTCTTGCCATTAAATCACGAGATCTGCAACTGCAGGGAATTATTTTCGAAAGCCATGCTTCAGTCTTCCGCGTCACAACACAACAAGCTTTGATACCAATTTGAAGGAATTAAAAATAAAAATTCAAATCGCGTCAAAAAGATGCTTTGCAACTTTGTTGAGTGAGGAAGAAGCTTCACGGATTTTAATTGCGAGGAGGGAGCTTCGCTGGGCCCGACAGCGAAGCTTCAACCATAAAATGGAACTTCATAAATTTCAGGGCACTAAAAACTGCTTCGGGAATTTAATCAACGAAGTGGCTGCTTCATGAAGTGCTTTTTCCAAAATGAAACTACTTTGGAAATTTAGGAACACAAGGATGGAGGATAAAATGGCGAAGTAAAAGTACTTCGGGGATTTTTCAAGCGAAGCGGGTGCTTCGCAAAGGAAATTTTTGAAGTAGAATTTTGGTTTAAGAATTTGGCAGCACTGCGGTAAATGTTATTTCGGAAATTTGGGTACACGGAAACAATTTCTCTTCGGGAAAAAAAGAGAACAAATCAGGGAAAATCAACCAAGGGTTTACACAATAACAAAATATTTTATTTATCATAAAAATTAGGTTACAAGGCTTCTTTTCTGAAGTGGTTACTAACATCTGCAAGTTGAAATTTGCAGGGTAAACACAGAATGGGATTTCCAGGAGGCTACTGCTCTCGACTCCAGCTATCTGTTGTTTTGCTGCTCTGCTGGTTGAAACCCTAGCTGCTGTGGCTGCTTTACGCTCGTTATTTCCCCTTGCTGCAACCTCACACAAAATGACGAATGGTCCAGTATTTATAGACGAGAGATGAGGAAAAGAGACGAGATTAATTCACCAACCGGCTGACAATAAATGAATGCTGAAGAGGGTTTTCCAGAAAACGCCGAACAATCCCAACTATTCGCATGTGCGATGTCAAACCCTTGATTCCCGCGCCTGGTTACTGCTTCGCCAGTTTTAAATGTGAACTACCAAATTTAAGTTACTTCGCGGCGAAGCATTTTCAAGTGGAATGCATTTACTGCTTCGCAGCGAAGCACCTTCAAGACACATGTTTTTATTGCTTCGCGGCGAAGCACTTGCGGGTAGTGAGAAATGTGGTTTAATAATTCCAACAACATACTCATACACTAACTAAATAGTAGAGAAATTTTTGTTTAGTGAAAAGAATAAGAAACACTTCAAACTTTTTTAGAATTTAGTTCTTACCAAAAATCAATACAACTTCTTTGTGGGGCTTGGGCAGGGTAAGGAACTTGTTTCTTTGGCAAAATCACAAAGGCGCCGTGAACAGTTGCTCTGAGCCAAAATATATGGGCGTGCCACCACAATGTGCCTCGTTGTCCGCTGATTGTAAACTTTAGAACATAGCTATCACCAGTCTGTATGGGGCATTGTGTAATATATGAAGGCCCATCTGCCCACCCAGTTCGAAATTGCTTTATTCCATGCCTGGAAACCATTCGACTACATCAAATGGAAATCTAAATCGTAATACTCGTAAAAAAAATCATGGAAACATATGAAATTATGTCAAGCTTTTTTCTATTATACCAGTGGATAGTAACGTTATACTTCACACTATTTGTTACATTCACAGCCACTCTGTCGCCTTCCCTTGCATATATTGTTGGCCGCGGATACATTCCATTAACAGTGACGATGGGTTTCGAGTGGCATAAACGGGATACATTCTTAAGTTGTATCTGGATCGAATATACGAGAACATACCAAACAAATTATTGCTTAAACAGATGCTAAATTGAAAACAAAATAACTTTAATAATATCATAGATGATGAGCAACACTTACGTTAGATAGAGAGATGGACGGTTTTATTAAAAAACATGCAAATTTTATATTTGTAGCCAGTTCCCTTAGCGTGCAATTTCCAGACGTAGACTCCACTTAGTATTTTTTTTGGTAGGTGTAAGACCTGATGATTGATTTGATCTCCAGAAAACTACCGGACGAAATTAAAATATATAAAATTTGGGCGGCAGCGATAAGAGACGTTTAATATATGGCAACTGGGAAGGGTGGCTTGTAATTAAAGCGATCTTAAGCCATATTATTTTTAATACAAGAGCTTGGAGAGGGGACTAACTGGTTTGGTACAACGAAAGAGGTCTACCAACAGCTAGTATTGGGTTTGAAGTAACAGAGTGCACAAGACAAAAAAAAGAGAAATTTCTAGGATTCTGTGTGTTATTGAATATTTATTTCTTGCGTTATGGAACCTGATAAATGTGAAATGTATAGAGATTGCTTGATTTCAATTGGTTTTGAGTCTCTGTCATTTAAACAGAGACTCGATATACGTGCAAAGTGACTCGCTATCCCGTCGTTTGCATGGCGACGCTGTCCTAAAAATGCACAATGGAGGGGCGTATTCGTAGGGCCAGTGGTGCGTCTGGTCTGCCTGGAGTGGTGGCGCCGCTGGTTGGGGTACTGCTTTGAGAGGTGGGAGCCAGGCCTACGCTGGGGAGTCCGCGCACGGGGCAGGGATTTGCACCCGGGGGGTCAAGGAGAGGTGGGTGGGGAGCGGAGGAGGGAGATTGCTGCTCCGGAGGGGGAGCGCGGGAGAGACACGCAGGGAGAGCAGGGGATTGGGAAGGTTTGCTCCCGGGATTGGGGGGGAATAGCAGAAGAGTTTGTTTTTTTTGTTTTTTAAATTTTATTTCCTATTTAAAAAACACACAATAGAACCTATGTAAAATTCCTAATACAAAGAAGACTCCATGAGAATAATGATATATGTTTTATGTTTTTGCATTAAAAAAAACTATTTTTCAAAGAAATGTAATGAAAACATTGAAATATTAGAGTGTTTTGAAACTATTGCGTCTATTATTATTATTATTTTTTTACTTAGTGAACCTTAAGAGAAGCTCAAACACAAATTAAATTATAAGTTTTTAAATGGAAATTTTTTTCCCTTTCCTTATTTATAGGATTAACTTAGCAAGCAAAGAGGATATTAGGAGAACAAATTTTAATGTTAAAACCAAATTTTACAAACTTTAAGGATAACTAGGCTCTAATAACATATGGTAGTTCTCCCTTATGTTGGAAAGAATAATCTCAACTATATCGTTTCTTTTTGAAGAACACAAATAGAGAAATTTTTTTGTTTTTTGGGTCTATATTGTAGACACCAAAACAACACCAATCCGATTATGTGACGACAAGCACTGACCGAATTGGCATACACAACCCCTAGGGCAGCCCCCAGAGGTTAAACAGTGGTCCTAACCACTCCCAAAGCAGTTTTGGAAGGTCAGAGGTCAATTTGGAACCTTTCAAGCACCCTGCTTCTTACTCGTTCCACCCTGGGACGATTAGAATGCTATTCGCCCCACCCTGGGACGATAACAACAATCATTCCAGGGTGGGGCGAATAGCAGGTTTGACGGACAAAATGTCAAACCTTGACAAATGGCAACCCAAATCTGCCACTCAACTCCACCTTCAATGCATGGGAGTGCGAGTGAGCATTTCAAATCTCAAAAAGGCAGTCATAGAGGCAGTCATGGATCCCTTAATCAAGGAGGAATCTCCTCTCCCCTAACAAGGCATGATGGCCAAGTGGTGCCCTTGCATGCACATTCAAAGCAGACCTTCAGGTTTATAAAATGGTGAGTCTTATCAGACTAAAAGGAGGACAGAGCAGGAGCATTTGGAGCAACGAAGTGCTACTGAATTATACCCTCACCCTCATTGTGCTTCCTACATCCTTGATCTCTCTTTTGGAAGGGAGGTTATCGGGTGAACATTAGGAGCGCAATCCGGACCCAATATCCGAACAATTGGCCACAATACCACACCTAATTTGTCAACACAACCCCCTAGGAGGTTTTGGACCCATCCCAGGTGGATTGGTGTCAAAACCAAGCCCCAAACGACGGGCGTCCCCTACACTGTTGCAATCCTACTCGCCCCACCCCAAAGTGATTAGAAATATATAGCAAATTTCTTCACTATTTCTTTTGCATCATGTTTTGTGTGTTTCATATATGCTGTAGTTCAAATTTCAAAGCAGTCTGACTTGTTTTGACTGTGTTTTCATTGTTTTATGCTTTTACTAACATACAGGGAGCGCCTTCGGATATAGGGCGATCGAAGCAGAATCATCCAAATACGACCTTATGGGTCGTCTCAAAATGCCTCATTTTACCTAACACCAAGTTTGTAGGCATTTTGGAGGCCTCTGGATGGGACATTTTGGAGGTCACTTTCAAGCATTTTATAAAAGTCCTAATCATCCCACCCCGGAGCGATTAGAAATCAACAATAGATTTCTCTATTGTTATTTTTGCAGTGTGTTCATGATGATATTTACATGCTTTTGTTCAAGTTTCATCTTATTCTGATATGTTTTTATCACTATTTTAATTGTTTCATGTATGCATTAATCGGAGGCCTTGGGGATTGCATGTTTCCCTCCATCCACATGTGCTATTAATCGTTTGCTATTTATCTGAATGCAGAATCTCAACACCGAAGGGAAAGCAAGGAGCTACAAATGCATTCATGCAAGCGACGATGATGTTTGGCCCGCCCATTTCAAATGTGGGCACGCGGAAGATCCCGAAGGGAAGCGTACCATCCGTTGGTGTAACAAAACTATATCTAACGCTCCGAGCCCCTAAAAATGGGGGAGACGTATTGTAACCTGATCACAAGAAAAATTAATAAAAGAGGCTGCACTTTACTTTTGCTTTACATCTCATTTCATTCATGCTTCGCTTTCCCTTTTCATGCACTTGTTCTTTGTTCATTCGTAGGACTTAACGTTTCGTATGCTTTTGTTTGCATCACACTCGGTATGCCTATGCTTTCGTAGACATGATTTTAATGGCGATCATGGTGGGATGCTATCCCCTGCTATTGGGATCAAATTTTTGATAAAAAATCTGGTGTTTTTTCTTGCAGGTGTTAATCCTTTAGGCGCTGGACTACTGCTCATGCCACCCTGTGACAAATACAGAGCTGGAATTCATGTCACCCAGGGATGAATAGAAATTCATCCCACCTTGTGATGAATACAGATCTACTATTTGTGCCACCCTGGGACGATTAGCTCTTTGTGCATTTTTTGAGCAAAAACTCAGAGGCATCTGGTGTGGGTAGAGAAGAGGTAGGTTGTCTAAACACTCTCTGTAATTTTCTATCTTTGTTTCTATGATTTTTCTATTTATTTGCTTGCATAGATAAGTGTACTGCATGTTTTCTTTCTTTGCACAAGTAAAAAGAACCCCAAACACCACGTGATAATATAAACATCAAGGAGTTGGTCGTAAAACCCCAACACTTGATCAATACCAACGGTGGATTTCATCACCACCTTGGCTTGAATTTTGCATACATAACCCCGATCATGACTGTTGCTAGACGTAAATCCTGATGAAAGCTGACCAAGTGTAGTGGGGGTGATTCCTAGTGCTAGAGGATAAGTCTTCTATGGTAGGTGTTAAAAACAGAGCAGTTCCCCTTCTGTACCACCTATGTTCCACGTACTGTTCTGCTCTCACGCACCAATAGTTTCCCTCACATAAGGGCGGGTATATTGAGAGGTTCGGTATAATGGCCTGGCAGTGGTATATTGAAGGGGCGACCATTTTGGGAGATATAAGAGCCCTCATATTGCATGTACAAAAAAAATTTCTTTACAAGGTTTTCAAAACAAAAATCAAAACACATTGAACCAGATTTAGGACACACCTTTAATCTATAAACGAGATAATCACTTCTTTGTGTGTGTGGTCCCATTTGTTTGGTGTAGCATAAAAAATTGTAAAGAAGATAAAAACATATGCATATTTTAGAGAACCACCACCATGGTGTACACCCGTAGCCAAGCCCAATCATGGGCAAAAGCTACGAAAAGTGTACAAGGGGGCACAAGTCGCCTCCGATATAGCCCCAAGGACTTGGTCATACCACCTTGGTGGCCTGACCCATAAAATAGTCCACATCATACCATGACAGAACATGACTATGGAGGCACCCCTTTGAGGGGCACTCCCATTCAACATAGACCCTTTCAGGAGGAGTACATACATAGGAAGGCCCCCTTAGACACTCATTATGAGTGGCCACCACGCGATGAAGTGCTAGAATAGCATAAGGTGCATAAGGAGGGGCCACATGATTATATCATCCCTCCTATACCCCTCATTGCTGTCAAAAACAATAGGCCAAATCTAGAGCGCAAAGCTCTTCAGACAGGGCGAGCCAACTCCACCCGTCCCTTTCACATATATGAAAGGGAGCATGAGGAAAACCACTATATTTCTCAAGAGCAATACACAGTGCGGGAGCAATGCACCTTCACACCTGCTATTTATCATGATCACCTACTGAGGCCAGAGCCTCGAGTGAATGCTTCTAACCTCGACAGAGGGAAGCAACCTATAGAGATCTCAGATCACTATGACCAAGGTAGATATGTTGGGGAGGCATCTAGGACTCCTATACCTATGATGATGGAACAAATTGACTTGGCAGTTGCCAAACATACCGCCCTCCAAGTGTAAATCATGTAGCTTGAGTAATATAAACAACAGTTAGAGCACCTGTATCATCTTAGCAAAGAGCGCATTCAGTGTCAGATGGATGAGTTGCTCTAGAACACTATGCATGAGAGGATTCCAAACCCTCACACACATAAGACAGAGCTTTATGAGAGGCACAACCCCTTGGTGCGAGATAGGTCTCCATGACCTTATCAAATGTTGCCTCCAAGACCTCCTAGACCTAAGCGGGAAGCCACTCCTACAACCAATGATGGGTGCCCTCCTCGAGCACCCACCCGTGTTGATAGGTCATGCCTAAGAACTCCTCAAGAAGCCTATGAGGAATTCGAGCAAGAAGAAGAGTGGGTTGAAATGCCCTACGAAGGTAGGGGGGGCGCTATCCAGCTACCCCTCCATAGGTCTTAAGTTCCCTACAATTCACAACAAGAAAAAACCAAGGAGGAAGAGATCAAATCTTCTGGTGCATACAAAGAGCTGCTAGAGCACTTAGAGTCTATGGAGACCAAGACTTCTGGGCCCCAAAATCCCACTTTATGCCAGCTCTGCAGTCACCTTGTGCATCCTTCAGTGTCGGCACCCCCATACCCTGAACACTTCAAAATGCCTCAATTGGCGATTTTTAGAGGGGATGAGTATGCCCAAGAGCACGTGACAATATTCCTGAGTCAATGTTTTGGCATTCAGGACAACGATGCTTTGCTTATAAGAACATTTATAACCATGTTCGTAGGCCCTGCCTCAGATTGTTTTACCTAGTTGCCAAAGCATAGCATAAGTAACCTAGACCAGCTAGTGGACGCATTCCTTGAATGTTTCACCTTCAACACCAAGAATAAGGCATCATTAAGAGACCTAGATAGTCTTAGGCAGTATGAGGAAGAGACCATGGTGGCTTATGGAAATCGATGGAGGACGTTGCTTTCAAGGCTTCCCTACCTCCCTCCTATGGCTGACCTGACCCAAATATTCTCAAAGAGCTGCCTAAGATCGATCTTCATGATATTGCAGCTGCAGCAATATGCCACTCTCAAGGAAGCCTTGGTGCAAGACAAAATAATTGAGGAGATCAAGATACAAGATGACGAGATTTCCAAGCCATGCAAGAAATAGTGGCCTAAAAATGCCAAAACTGGGTCCACGCAATCGAAACACGCCACGGTCAATCAGGTTGCCATAAACATACCAAAGTCTACACAGACGACACAACCCCCAAAGGCTAATTATCAGGTAGTTCCTATTGACAACTATGAGAAGGAAAATCATAGGCAAGAGAAAAATCATCAGCGTCACCCTAGGCAACAATTCACACCCTTCACAGAGTCCAAAGACTCCTTGTTTGACTATTTTTCCATGACAAACTTGATAAACCTGCCAAAAAGTTGACCTGTAGACCCCAACGTGCCAAAACCCAAGGGCTATAGGGAAGACTTGTACTGTAGGTTTCACCGACATAAAGGACATGACCTTTACGCATGTTGGAAGTTCAAAAGCTTAGTGCAAGACCTAATAGACAACAAAATGCTAGCAGTGGATAATCTCGTAGCACCAAGCAACCAATAGATGGAGGTCTTCAAAGACCCCCTGCCTACCCATGATGCGCAGGCAAAGACTCTACAAGTCAATGAGGTGACACAAAACTTCCCCATGCAGGGGTATGTAGGTATGATAAGCATAGTGACATGAAATAAGAGGTACCCAAGCACATCTACCCCCGTTGCAGCTACAAGAGAGGTTCCATCAACGTCACAACCTCAACAACACCCTATGCAACCTCCTATTCCTAGACCAGTGGCCATAATTCGGACTAAACTTACCCAAAGTTTAAGGACCACGTCGGCTAGGCTCTCCATCTATGAGCTCATCCAAAAATCATCGCCCCATCGAGAGGCTCTAATGGAGATACTCAAAGCTATCGAGCTACAACCCCATGAAACAAACTCTTTCAACAACTTTGTGGGACATGTAAAATGATGTCCAGAACCAGTCATCACCTTTAGAGAAGACGAACTAAAATCGATGACTGGTGATATGGTGGATCCATCCCTGCACGTCATTGCATGGGTCAACGAGATTCTATTTAAGAGAATGTTGGTGGACACTGGCTCATCCATCAATATAATAACAACAGTGGCATTGAAACACCTCAAGTTGCCAGCATATCACATTGTGGCCTCCACCTATACTCTTCGAGAATTCAATGACATGATATGCTCGACGGTTGGCACAATTGTCCTGCCCATCCAAGTGGGACAAAAGACTATTCCTATGTTGTGCCACATCTTGGAAGGTGAGATGGCCTAAAATATTTTGTTGGGCCGGCCTTGGATCAAGGACATGAAGTGTGTCCCTTCGATAGCCCATCAATGCCTAAAGTACACATATGAAGGGCAAGTGCATGTAGTCCTAGCAGACTTAGAGCCCTTCAAGTATTGCAATGCGGTGCAGCTGATGCCATAGTCGACCCTCCCATCGACACATTTGGACTTTTAGTTGAATCTATCCAAACATGGTTTGATTTTGCATACATCCCCGCTGTTAAGTCCCTTATATCACCAACCGGGCCCATCTTCATCATCTAGTCCTACACCAATGACACCACCTATAGTGGCCACACCGAAGGACAACAGGAAGAAGCCCCTAGAAGAGATACCACCATTGGTTTCAACCATATATATCGAAGAGGCTCCTAGTTGAATGGGAGTCGAGACACCTGGTTCACCCAAAATGGAGTGGACCTAGGAAGAACTCCCACTCCCTCACCCTCAACCACAAATGATCATCGTTGAGATGGCCAATACGGGCCTAGGGGAGTATCTAGTGCAAAAAATTATGGCAACACCCATGCTTGAGTCCATGCAGGACATGGGGAGACCTCACCTCCCCATCGGCACTATTGTCCCTCTAGGCTACCCACCAAATAAGATAAATTTTGTATATGGGGGCCTCCTTACCCACAAGAGGAAGAGAACGAAGAGCCCTTTGCTGAGAAAGTCAACTATCTATCTAACCCAGACTTCGCTTTGAAATACCTTGGCCAATGTAATTGGCATGGATATGGGTTGGGCAGATATGAACAAGGGGTGCGCATTCTTTGTCAACCAAGATATCAGATGCCATACGATAAATTAGGAGTAGGGTTCAACCACCCTCTACCCCTTGACATATTGGTAGAAAAAATGCAAGACCTAGGGCTAGGAAACAAGGATGGGTTGGCACAAGATCCATATTCCAATACTAACACAACATACACATTGGGAGATTATCTCCCATTGCTAACAACCAACCTCATGGGCCTCAACAACTCCTCCCCTTCGATCGAGAAATATAAAAGTTCAAGAACCTGAGTCCAAGATGGATATAGACAATGCCAAGAAGGATCTTCAGAAGATGAGTCAGAGTATGAGGTAGCACCTTGGGACACTTTCGAGTTTGATAGCAATCACTCGCAAGTGACACCCATAGATGACTATCAGAAGAACTTCATGGCGATGTTCCCCTTGAACGCTCCAATCGAGCAACTACCACCTCAAGAGAATCAGGTCCTCTCACAGAGAGCGAAACAACCCCGATGGGACCAAATTAACTTGCTCAAATAGAATGAGCCTCACATGCCAAAAATAGTTGTCAAAGCCAATGAAGGCCTATGCATATCTAATAGTGATTATGAATATGAGACTAAGATGGCATATCTCAACCATATGTGGTAGCAACAATACCCCATGGACATTGACGACATGTTTGAACAACTAAACATGGGGCCAAGGCATAGGTGGCATTTGAACCAGGCATAGTTGGACCAAGTGTTGCATCCACCACTTTAGGCATATAAAGAGCACCTTCCACCCAGAGACCCTATAGAGCCATCAGTTCCAAGGGCAGACCCTATCCTTTTATTCACACATAAGGCTGATCCATTTGTGCCAATACCCATAGAGCCAGATTCGGAGCACAAAGATCACCAAGGATGTCCGAGTCACCACCCACGTGGTAATGGAGACCAAATTCACCTCATCAACATGATCTCCATTGACTTAACCACCCCCATCTATAATCCAGTCGATCTAGCATGACCATTGTATCTAAACCTAGATGTCATAGATTGGGATCATGCTAACTCACCACCATCCCCATCAGAGTATTGGCCTTGCGATGAGATGCTTCATTTCACCCCAGGACCAACTCAATATATCTTCCACATTGAAGAGGAACCCGATGTTCCAAACATAGATCTAAATTTAGCAAATGATATCCACCTGATCCCAACTCCACACCAGTTGGAGTACGGGTCCCACATGTCAATCGAAGAGACGATTGATGTAGACATCGACACGGATCCAATGAATCCACAAATCATCAAGCTGGGGGTAATTCTATCCCTTGAAGAGCAAGCCGATTACATTTCCCTTCTCAAATAGAAGAAGGAGGTTTTTGCATGGTCCTACAAAGACATGTCGGGGCTAGACCCGCAGCTAGTCACACATAATCTAACGCTTGATCCGAAATTCAAGCCAATCAAGCAAAAACTACGTAATATGCACCCAATAGTGGCCTTAATGGTAAAATATGAATTACAGAAGCAGTTGGATGCATAGTTTGTCATCTGCATAGATTACCCACCATGGTTGTCCAACATGGTGCCCGTCAAAAATCCTGATGGGAGGATTCGCATATGCACTAATTTTCAAGATCTAAATAAAGCAAGTCTCAAGGATGATTTCCCCTTGCCTAGCATCAATGCATTGGTAGACACTACAATAGGCCAAAAAATGCTTTCCCTTATGGATGGTTTCTTGGGATACAACCAGATTTGTATCAATCTTGATTATCAACTCAAAATGGCATTCATGATGCCTTGGGGGAAATTTTGTTATAAGGTCATACCCTTTTGCCTTAAAAATGCTGGTGCCACCTACCAACGCGCTATGACATACATCTTCCATGATCACATGCATAAAACTTTGGAAGATTATATGTATGATTTGTTGGCAAAATCTCTTTTGCATCCAGATCATCTCGATGACCTAAGAAAGATCCTTGATTGCCTCATTGAACACAAAGTTAGGCTAAATCCCAAGAAGTGCGTATTTGGTGTCACATTTGGAAAACTCTTGGGTTTTATAGTCTCAAAACAAGGCATCAAGGTAGATCCAAATAAATTCAATGCAATCCTTGAAATGCTTCCCCCAACCACCATCAAGCAGCTTAGAAGCTTGCAAGGAAAGGTCGCGTCGATCAAGAGATTCATAGTGTAGCTATCTGACAAGTGTCGACCCATGAATAAATTATTACACAAGGGGGTAGCATTTCACTGGGATGACGAGTGCCAGTCAACCTTCAATGACATCAAACAATACTTGGCTTCACCACCAGTATTGGCACCACCTAGACCAGGAGTGTCGTTCTATTTATACATATTAGCTATTGAGGTGGCACTAGGTGCCATGATAGCCTAGAAAAATGAACTACATAAAGAATAGGATAATTACTATCTTAGCTGCACCCTGGTCAGTTATGAACTTAACTATGCATACATCGAGAAGCTATGCTTAGCAGTGGTATTTTCCACCAAAAAGCTATGCCATTACATGCTGAGCAATACGACGTATGTTGTGTCTAAGGAGAATCCATTGTAATACATGATGAGTTGTACTTATCATAGTAGTCGTACTGCAAAATGGATCATGTTGTTGACGGAGTTTGACATCGAATTCATTGGACAAAACTCCATCAAAGGTCAAGTCATCATCGATCAACTAGCAGAGGCTCCTCTCAAATATGATCAACCTCTGATCATAGAGCTACCCGATGATGGGGTCTTCCATGTCTTAGAATCGCCAGATTCTAATGAGCCTAAGTCATAGACCAACATAACATTATTCTAAACGTGAGCAAGGAGGTGGCACAAGAATCATATTCTTCACACCACAAGGGGCTCCAATGCCTTTATCATTTAAACTTGATTTCTCGTGCACCAATAACAATGTTGAATATGAAGCCTTGCTCATAGGTCTTCAGATAACCATCACCATGAACATAAAATGCTTGAATATCTTTGGTGATTCACTATTAATTGTCAACCAAGTGAAAGGGGTATTCCACTGCAAATGCCCAGTTCTGCAGGTCTACAAAGCTTTTGTGGATAAATTCCTGGCTAAGCTTGAATGGTATGACATCGAGGCACTCCCTCAATCATCGAATCATTTTGCGAACACTATGGCCTCCTTGGGGTCACTAATCCCGCAAGACCCTTCTAGTGAAATGACAACCATTCAAGTCAAAACATTATCGCAATCCACGATGGAGTGTGCAAGCTCTGACCTAATGCTAGGAATCCACCTAATCCAGATTGAACCATCTCAGGATAAGTTCTCTCGAATCCACAATAATTTGAATCACACCAAATGGGGGTCCTTGTTCTCCCCGACCCCTATTAATAGCAACGCAACGCTATTCTTACAAGTTCTTTCCTGCTCATATTTTTCTAGGGATGAACTCTAAGATGGATTAGCCATTCATACCATCAAGGTTTCTGATTAGTAGGATGGGTACACACCCATAAGAGACTATCTCAAGTTAGGTAGCCTCCCACTTAGATTGTCGCATGCCGTAAAAATATCATTCAAACAGAAAGTGGCAAAACATGTCTTGTTAGGAGACATTTTGTACCATCGGAGCTACGAAGGGATCCTCCTTCATTGCTTGGACTAGCAGGAGTCCTCTTGGGTGATCACCCAAGTGCACAATGGTACATACGGTGGCAACTTTAGTGGTATGTCCATCGTAAAGCGCATCCTTTGCATGGGCTATTATTGGCCATCTTTAGAGTAATATTGTTGCACATATGTAAGGAAGTGTGTGAAATGTTAACACCATGCTAATTTGACACATGTACCTTCTCAGGACTTGCAACCGATCCAATCGGCTTAGCCATTTTCACAATGGAGCTTAGATATCATCGAAAATATCTCCCTTGCATCATCAAGTCATCACACATTTATCATAACGGCCACAGAGTACTTCACCAAGTGGGTGGAAGCAATTTTGCTTACCTCTACGACTGGACCCCGCATTGCAGAGTTTATTTTACATAACATCATATGTCATTTTTGTATTCCATTCAATATCATCTCAGATAATGGGACATCGTTTAAGAACAAAGACGTGCGTGCTTTGACCACAAAGTACAAAATATAGCATAGTTTTTCGACACCTTATTATCCGTATGCAAATGGGCAAGTAGAGGCATAAAACAATATGCTAGTCACCATCCTTAAAAATATGGTCATAGATAGTCATAATGATTGGTATGTTCAAATCCTGCTTGCTCTATGGGCTTATCACACTAGCATTTAGATTCCCACTAGGGCAACTCCATTTTTGTTGGTGTATGGCTCCGAAGCAGTCATGCCTCTCGATTTGGAAATACCTTCCCTATGCATATTAATGCAAGAGTTCATCGATGATGACACTGTGTGGTAGGCCCGGTTAGACTAGCTTACATTGCTTGACAAACGATGCATCAATGCTCTTGAGCATTTATGTATCTATCAAGAGTGACTTAAGAAAGCATACAACATGAAAGTTCACCTGAGAGACTTTCAGGTTGGTGACTTGGTCTTAAAAGAGAACCAACAAAATTTTAACTTGCCACCCCATTTAAGGGACAAGTTCACGACAAATTGGTTAGGTCCTTATGTCATCGATAGTAAAATAGGACCTGGAACATACTGGCTCACCTCTCTTGAAGGAATCAAGGAACTAGAACCCTTGAACATCAGTCATTTGAGGCCATTCCACATTTAAAAGAGCCATGGCCCACCTCAAAAAGCCCCAAGGGTTCTCACAATCTCTTGGTCACCCAAAATGCCCCAAAGGTGTCCATAACCTCTTTGGTCAAACCAAAATCCCCAAGGGTCCTCACGATCGCTTGATCAACCCACAAACGCCCCAATGGTGTTCATAACCCCTTTGGTCAAACCAAATGCTCCAAGGGTCCTCACGATCGTTTGGTCACCCAAAATGCCCCAAAGGTGTCCATAACCCCTTTGGTCAAACCAAATGCCCCAAGGGTATTCATGATCGCTTGGTCAACCCACAAACGCCCCAAAGGTGCCCTTAATACCTTTGTCAAACCAAATGCTCCAAGGATTCCCAAAATCGCTTGGTCACCCTAAAATTCCCCAAAGGTATCCATAAACCCTTTGGTCAAACCAAACACTCCAAGGATTCCCTCAATCGCTTAGTCAACCTTAAAAACCCCAAGGATTCCCATAATTGCTTGGTCAACCCCAAAACATCCCAAAGGTATCCATAAACCCTGTGGTCAAACCAAAATCCCCAAGGATTCCCTCAATCGCTTGGCCAACCCAAAACACCCTAGAGGTATCCATAATCCCTTTGTTCAAACCAAAAGCTCCAAGGATTCCCTCAATCACTTGGTCAACCCCAAAAGCCCCAAGGATTCCCATAATTGCTTGGTCAACCCCAAAATAGCCCAAAGGTATCCATAAACCCTTTGGTCAATCCAAAAGCTCCAAGGATTCCCTCAATCTCTTAGTCAACCCTGAAATGCCCCAAAGGCATCCATAATTCCTTTGGTCAAACCAAAAGCTCCAAGGATTCCCACAATCGCTTGGTCAAAAAAACAAATATTCAGAAACAAAAAAAAACAAAACATAATAAAAAATAACAAAAAATTGCATCTCACTTCCATGCATACTCTTAAAAATCAAAACACAAAAACAATAAGTTGCATTAGGCATCGCAAACATACATTGCATATTTATTGGTCATACAGGTCAAAGGCACCATAGACTGTAATTACTCGGCAATTCCATCATTTTCTACATTTTTCCACTTTGTAAATAGCCCAGCAAAAATAAACGACATTCACATTTTTCACCACCAGTTGTCTTCTAATGTATATAGAGCTTCTGTCTTTCAGTTGTCTTTAGTTTTCTAGCCAAAAACTGTACAAAGTCAGACAAATTTTACAAAGGTAGAGTTTTACTTGGATCACACCTTGTTATGTAGCATCCCCACACAAGTTAAAACACATAAAAATTCCCACGTTGTGTGAATGAAAGATAAAACCTGCAAAGAAATATAGGATACCATATAGTGAAAAGGTTATCTCGCTCATCTCCCTGTGCGAATGACCCCAAGAATGTTGAGAGTTGACAAAAGGACAAGCATCTTCCCTACCCAATTCACCAAGCATCTCAAATTTTCAAAAATTTGCAAATATCCAAAAAAAAATTGCAAAAAGTCAAAGTACAAACTCCACAATTTGATATCAAAACCCACACAGTGCATACATCAAAAATCACAATAAATAGTGATTCTCATCACTCAAAATTCCAATCCCTTGCTCAAAAATAATAATAATAATAAAAATAAACAGTGATTTTTTTCACTAAATATGCGAGTAAGTATCCCAATAAAATTAAAGAAAAGAAGGGAGTCAAACTTGAATCCCTAGAACTCTCAGCATTCAGAAGGTCATGATGTGATCCTCAGTACCGGTTTGGTGGATAGCCTGCTGGTCACTGGCGGCAAACCTCCCACATGACGATATATCTGTCGCATCAAAATTGTGTATAGATCAATGTTTGCATGTGGATGAGCTAGCTTATGGTATCCTAGATTGCACCATAGATTACTCTTACTAAATACAACAAAGGAGTTAGTGGAGCTACTTAGGTGATCCTTAGTCAGGTTTTGTTGATAGCCTATCTGGAACTGGCGGTATCTTGAAAACTACCACATAAACAAATTCAATCGCACACACAAGGATGTGAAATAACTTGGTCAAACTCAAGTCTGATTCATACCTTGTTCAAAATTCTTATAAGATAAATGTATAGTCTTGGCTAGTTAGTTAAAACAACTGAGTCTCAAAAAAACCTTAACCACATTCTAGAACACCTATGGTACATTTCATTACTTAGATCACCATCATAAAATACAAAACAAACAAAAACAAAAATATTACATGAACAATCATCTCACAAAGCAATCACATAGCATAGAAAGTCAGTAAATCCTGTATAGTCCATGGTGCCACCGCCTGCATACCAATAAATCATTCCATCCATTCCATATGCATACACCCATATAGTCAGAAACATCTGCATTCATAATAACATATGCATACATCAACATCAATAAATGTGCATGAATAAACCATAAACCATAACAAGGAAATAATCCAAAAAGAAAGTCATATATATATTAAGTCAAACATGCCCTCAGGCTATAATAAAACAGTCTTCTAACCTCACAAAAAAATAAAAAATTCAAAAACCCCAAGCCTAGGGAGTTGGCCACCATGATCACGTAGGATCGGTGCGACTGGAACTACCCCCAGTGGTGTGGGTCCTATGGGACCTTTCAGGGTGGCTACTGCCAGCCCCCGCATCATGCCCACTAGAGCTACCCTCACCCACCTGCCTATGACGAGAGGAAGTAGACTACTCAGTCTCACTGTCTCTCGTTTGGTGCGAAGATCCACCTCCAATAAGCTCAGGTAACTATCCACCAAGGCGGATAATCTCTGCCTTCAACTCCACCTAGAATTGACCCCACTCCACATCCTGCCAATGGTATGCAGCCAATGCTTCATCCCGCTATGCCAACTGAGCCTGTAGGCGATCCCTCTTGATGTTGTGCTTCTCATCCTGTCTTCGAATAAGCTCCTCCAATCACACTATCTCATCATGAAACCTAGCCTTCATATCCCCTGGGACTGCTTGAGGCATGGGCATCTCTAGGATGGCATGCTGCTCTGGCACCCATTGCTTCGAGATGTCCTATATATCCGGTTGCTCTGGAACCTCTAAATCATCCCCAGTCAAGTCATCTACCTCCACCATATCCACATCATCACGTGGAGCCCCCCAAACCTCACTTGGTGCCTCCGCAACCCCACCCCCTGCTGCTGCATCTGGACCTCCTAGAGGACCCTCACCCCGCCATCGCAGAATCATCCACCACTGGTCATACTCGATAGTCATCCTAACACTATCCATGTCGGGGATATCAATCACTACATCTGACTCTTCACCCAATGGCTCAATAATCAGCTAGGCTAGAGTCCTCTTGTCGCCCTAACATCGATAGATCAAGGGCTCACCAAGAAATCCCTGGTGCACCCCAAACTATCGAGTCACCCGAACATACGGGAAGTACTCCTGCTCGGTCCCATACTGCATAATCAACCATCTCCCCCTGTGCACCCGTCGAAGCCACTCTCCAGCCTCAGGATAGGCAGGGCAGTCCTAGTATGGCCACCAAAACACCTCCCCTGGAGCAAGATGTGAGAAGGCATCAGTATAGTACTCTACGACACCTGCCCACCATCGACTCTTTCCCCGCTCCTCTGACCTCTACCATAGAGCACCATACCCAATCTCCCTATCCACCATCTCTCCCCGAGTGGTCCAAGGAAACCCCTGCAGCCACTCTATAGCTATGTGCTACCACCCCCAGCACTACAACAGGTAGCTAGACCCAATCCCCTTTCACCTCTAACAGTGAACCTCATACAACTCATCATACAGTTGTGCCAATAGCGTCTGAACCCACCTCATAATTAGTGGTGCTACCGTCAGACACTCCACAAGTCTGAATACTACCTCAAGAAAGTTCTAAGGGAACCTCACACCTGAGGAGTCAAGAAGTAGCATGTTGGAGATGAGGGTCATGAGTAACGCATGCCTCACCCCTAACACGCCCCTCTCAAACCACCACCACACCATAATCTTGCCAATCAGGCAATCCCCATCTGCCCTCTCCACTGCCCCATCCACCCCCACCTCCATCACATGCCTAAAGCATCGTGTCAGCACCACCATCCGTTGATCACGAGGAGTCATCCGAATGGGTAGCCCGTCTATCGTAATCCATAAAATCTGATACATGTCATACAGATTCACTGTCATCTCCCATGTTGGAAGATGAAAGGTGTTGGTGCAGGGATCCCACAAATTGATTAGGGCAGTCAGATATGCCTGATCCCCCACCACAAGCTCCAACCGCATCACTTGCTTGAGCCTAAGGGCATCAAGACAATCCCAATATGCCACAATCAATGCCTCCCAGGCATCAGAGAATACCGTCGGCTGATGGTACCAACTCTTCACAACCTAAAAAACAAAAACAACACAAAAACATTAAAACATGAAAACAAAAAAAATTGTACAACAACAAAACGAATGTACAACAATGTATACAAACAAAACCAAAAATAAACAGCAAAAATAAACTGCATTTTAGGGTTTCTACCTTAATTTCAAAATGAACAGCGAAAATAAACACACATTAACACAATGTACAACAAAAACATTCGAAAAACAAAAAAATACAAATAACAAATTTTAAACTAGGGTTTTTAATCTTAGTCTAAACAAAAAACAAAAAATATAAAAAAAACAAATTTTAAACTAGGGTTTTTAAATCTTAGTCTAAACAAAAAAAAAAATACAAAAAACAAATTTTAAACTAGGGTTTTTAAATCTTAGTCTAAACAAAAAACAAAAAATACAAAAAACAAACTTTAAACTAGGGTTTTTAATCTTAGTCTAAATGAAAAGCAAAAAAAAATCATCTAGGGTTTTTAACCTTATGATGAACACAAAAAAACAACCAAATCAAAACACTAAAATTCAAACTAGGGTTTTTTTAACCTTATAATGAACACAAAAAAACAAATTAAAACACAAAAATTCAAACTAGGGTTTTTTAACCTTATGATGAACAAAACAAAACAAATAAAACCACAACATTCATTTAGGGTCTTAACCTTAATGTGACAAAAAACAATGATAAAATGCAAGTTTTAAAAATTCATAAAAAAAAAAAAAAAAAAACAACAAAAAGGAAGGAGCACCTACCGGTATCGCCTCGGCTCCACCACTCAAGGATCCGGTCCTTGAACTCATGGTGTCCGTAAAAATTTAGTAGCGCTACGCTTCACAAACTAGCACTCCTCCTCACAGCTCCAAATCGCCATAAAAAACAATTGCAAATGAGCCCAAAACCTAGTTTTGGCCCTTATATAGGCTCTTAGGCCTGTAATCATCCCACTATGGGATGATTATAAAATTGGTATTCATCCCACCCCGGGATTATTACACAGCAAGAAAATCAAAAATAACCAAAACTGCATCCAAAATGCACCAAAAATTGCAATAAAACTGCCGAACAAAGGCACCTTTGCGCCTGTGATTCATAGCATCCAAAACTGATGTTGGGGTCACAAATTATCACTATCCTACTTTCTAAGAAGGCTATCATATCCGGACCGCTCCACGAGAGGATGAATTTTCAACAATTTCATCCCCAAAAGGCATCACAAAAATTGGCAAAACCCACCCAAAAACAACAATAAAATTGCCGAACAAAGGTGCCTTTGTGCCTGACATTCTTGGCATAAAAAATAGACGTCAGGCCCAAAAATTATCAATATCCTATTCCCTAAGAATACTACCATACTCGGACCACTCCACGGGAGGATGAATTTTTGACAATTTCAGCCCCAATAAGTGTCACAAAAAATATTAAAACCCACCAAAAATAGGTCTGATTGTTGGGAAACTACATAAGAATTCAACGAAAAACAACTAAAGGAACCCTTACAAAAGTCATCTTGGGTCAAGCGACTCATTGTTTTTCTCATGTAAATCATTCCCTCATCGATTTGTCTCTTGAGGGGGTAGTCACACTTAGTCATCAATCAACAAATACACACCCAATCAAGGAAATGGCATGCATTCAAAGAATCATTGACAAAGACAATCACGCCCTTACTTGGGGCAGCAAAAAAACAATAATCACAAGCTGATAAAACACTTGGCATTCTAGAATCATGAACTCAAGGTTCCTATAGACAAAAGGTTGTGCCCTTTGCCTATTCATGACTGAACAATGTCCAAGATCAAGTAACACCTCACTGAAAAAGGTTAACACTTGAACTAAGCTCCTTAGCTCGTCAGAAGCAAGGATTTAAGAATGTGTGTCCTTTCCATACTTGGGGCATCAAAATTTGGTTAGGTTACTGAGAAACCCTAATCGTTAAGTGCTTTGGTTATCTATTTTTTCTTAGCACTGCACCACGTATAGTGCATCCCAAAAAGGGGCAGCTATAGACAACGAAACAACACCAATCTGATTATGTGACGATAAGCACTGATCGAATTGGAATACACAGCCCCTAGGGCAGCCCCCAGAGGTTAAACAGTGGTCCTAACCACTCCCAAAGCAGTTTTGGAAGGTCAGAGGTCAATTTGGCACCTTTCAAGCACCCTGCTCCTTACTTGTTCCACCTTGGGATGATTAGAATGCTATTCGCCCCACCCCGGGACAATTAGCAGCAATCGCTCTAGGGTGGGGCGAATAGTAGGTTTGACGAGCAAAAAGTCAAACCTTGAAAAATGGCAGCCCAAATATGCCACTCAACTCCACCTTCATGGGAGGGTGATTGAGCATTTTAAAGCTCAAATAGGCAGTAATAGAGGCAATCATGGAGCCCTTAATCAGGGAGGAATCTCCTCTCCCCTGACAAGGCATGATGGCCAAGTGACGCCCCTGCATGCACATTCAAAGTAGACATTCAGGTCTATAAAATGGTGAGTATTCTCACCCCAAAATGAGGATAGAACAAGAGCATTTGGAGCAATAGAGTGCTGCTGAATTATACCCTCACCCTCATTGTGCTTCCTACATCCTTGATCTCTCTTTTGGAAGGGATGTTATCAGGTGAACAATAGGAGCACAATCCGAACCCAAAACCTGAACAATTGGCCACAATCCCACACCCAATTTTTTGAAACAACCCCCTAGGAGGTTTTGGACCCATCCCAAGTGGATTGGTGTCAAAACCAAGCCCCAAACGGCGGGCGTCCTGCTCCCGGGCGTCCCCAACACTATTGCAGTCCTAATTGCCCCACCCCGGAGTGATTAGAAATCTATAGCAAATTTCTTCACTATTTGTTTTGCATCATGTTTTATGTGTTTCATATATGTTGCAGTTCAAATTTCAAAGCATTCTGACTTGTTTTAACTGCGTTTTCATTGTTTTATGCTTTTACTAACATACAGGGAGTGCATTTGGAGACATGGCGATCGGGGTAGAATCAGCCAAATCCGACCTTCTGGGTCATCTCAAAATGCCCCATTTTGTCTAACCCCAAGTTTGAAGGTGTTTTGGAGGCCTTTGGATGGGACATTTGGGAGGTCACTTTCGGGCAAATGAATGTGGAAAGAAGCAGTATGATCTTAAAAAATAAAATGTAAATTTTACAAGAGAAGATGAAGTTTAGGGAAGTATGTTGTTAGCATGTAATGTATTGAAGGAAGGTCAAAAAGATGTATGATATTTAGACTGTGGTTGTAGTAATCATATGTCAAGAAACAAGGATTTATTTACAAACTTAGATGAAAATGTGAAGTCTGATGTTACTTTGGGGAATGATAACAAAGTTCCAGTCATGGGAAAAGGAAACATAAATATTTTAACTGAGAAGGGGGATAAAAAGTATATATCATATGTGTATTTTGTTCCTGGTCTAAAACACAATTTGATTAGCCTTGGTCAGCTTCTTGAAAAAAGGTACATAATTTCTTTTGACAACAATGAATGTGTAATTTTGGATAAATATCCTAGTAAGAAAATTATTGCAAGAGTTAAAATGACTATCAATAGAATGTTTCCCTTGAAGATAAGACATAATTTGAATCCAAAAATGGAAGGAATAGTTGCACTAGTCAGTCAAACTATGTTTCAAGCTAAAATAAAAAATGAAAACTGGTTATGGCACTTAAGACTTGGGTATTTAAGCTTTGGAGGTTTAAGTTTACTGTATAGAAAGAGAATGGTGAAAGGTTTTCCACCCATAGAAATATCAGAAAAAATATGTGAAGGCTGCATTCTAGGAAAACAACACAGAGATTCATTTCTAGCATGAAAGACACTAAGAGCCCAAGAACCTTTAGATATTATATACTCATATTTGTGTGGAAAAATGCAAACACCATCAATTAATGGAATTAATTATTTTTTAACTTTCATAGATGATTATACAAGTAAGACATGGGTTTATATTTTGAGGCATAAATATGAAGCATTTGAGTACTTTAAACAATTCAATGCTTTAGTGGAGAATCAAAGTGAATATTACATCAAGGTGTTGAGGACGAATAGAGGTGATGAGTATGTTTCAAAGGAGTTCTTAGATTACTATAAATATAATATAATTTACAAACAATTTACAACAAGGTATACACCTCAACAAAATGGTGTAGCTGAAAGTATTAACAAGACAATTATGGAGATGGCAATAAGTATGTTGAAGGCAAATAATTTTCCAAATGAATATTGGGCAGCAGTAGTAGAAAGTGCAGTTTATATCATAAATAGGTGTCCAACCAAGAGTGTGAGATATATAGTTCCTGAAGAGGCATGGAGTGGAATAAAAAGTAGTGTTTCTCACATGAGAGTATTTGGTTGTGTGGCTTATGCACATGTGTCGGGTGAGTTAAGAAAGAAATTGGATAGCAAGGAAGAAAATTGTATATTTGTAGGATATAGTGAACACTAAAAAGCATATAAACTATGCAATCTAGTGACAAAGAAACTTATAATCAATAGAGATGTACAATTCATTGAAGAAGAAGCATGGGATGAAATTTTGGAGAAAAAAATCAATGTTGTTGCAGCAATTCCACATGAAGATATAGAGGATATAGTGTCAATCAATACACCCATAGTTGTGACTCCATCCACACCAATGCATGCACAACATAGTGGTCCATAGGTAACACCATAAACAAACACAAAATAAGCCCCATGAATGCAAGCAAGCACTCCAATAAATGCACAACAAACCCCATAAGCAAGCCAATAAAATAATCCAACCTCTAATGATACATCTAACCTAACATTGACAACTTTAAGGAGGCAAAAATATAAAAGTTTGAATGATGTTTACCAATAAGAAGAAAATGAGAATAATGTAGGTAAAAATTATTTATTTGCCTTATACTCACTTGCAAGTGATCCAATACATTTTGAATATGTAGTTAAATAATAAAAATGGATAGTTGCAATGAATGAAGAGATAGATGCAATAGAAAATAATGAAGCATGGGAGTTGATAAATCTCCCACAAGGAAAATATGTAATTGGAGTGAAGTGGGTTTTTAAAATAAAATGTAATGTAGAAGGAAAATTTGAGTGGTACAAAGCAAGACTAATTGTGAAAGGCTATAAGCAAAAATATGGAATTGATTACGAAGATACATTTTCTCCAGTAGCAAGAATGGAGACAAAGAGAATAGTCCTTGCAATTGCAGGCTAGTATGAATGTAAGGTCCATAAAATGGATGTGAAATCAACTTTTTAAATGGTGTGTTGAAGGAATAAGTGTATGTTAAACAACCACATGTTTATGAGGTTTAAGGAGAAGAAAAAAAAAGTATATAAATTGAAAAATACACTTTATGGATTGAAGCAAGCACCACGGGCATGGTACAACAAAATAGATTCTTCTTTTTTGAGCAATGGATTTAGCAAAAGTAATGGTGAGCCCACTCTTTACAATAAACCAAGTCAAGGTAAGATTTTTATTGTTGTGTTGTATGTAGATGACTTAATTTTTATGGGCAATGATGAAGATATTGTTGTTGAGTTTAAAAATGTAATGAAGAAAGAGTTTGAGATGTCAGATTTAGGATTGTTGAGATATTTTATTGGGATAGAAGTGTAGCAAGTGGATCATGGTATTTTTATTTGTCAATCAAAATATATAGCAGACATATTAAAGAGATTTAAAATGGAAAATTGCAAACCTACCCCCACTCTTGTAGCAATTGGTTTAAAACTAAGAAAAGAAGATTGGACTAAAAATTTGAATCCAACATTGTACAAGAGCATTGTAGGGAGTTTGATGTATTTGATTGCCACAAGGCTAGATATAATGTATGTAGTTAGTTTAATTTCAAGGTTCATGGAGACTCCCAAGGAAATGCATTTGCAAGAAGCAAAAATAATTTTACGATATGTTAATGGAACAAAAGAATATGACATTCTGTACATCAAGAAAAATGAATTTAAATTGACTGGATATACAAATAGTTATTTTGCGGGTAGTATAGAAGATATAAAAAGTGCATCAAGCTATGTATTTCATCTTGGGTCAAGAGTAGTTTCATGGACTTTGAAGAAACAACCTATATTTTCCTTGTCTACAACTAAAGTTGAGTATACTGCAGTGACAGGGGTAACATGTCAAACCATTTGGATGAGATAGATATTAAAAGACATAGATTATAAATAGGAAGAAGCAAAAAAATTATTATGTGATAATAAATCAGCAATAGCCCTTTCTAAGAATGTAGTGTTTCACAAAATAACCAAACATATTGATACATGGTATCATTTTATTAGAGAACTAATAAATGTTGGAGAGATCATTTTGGAACATTGCAAAAAAGAGGATCAATATGCATATATTTTCACAAAGCTATTGGGAACAAGGATTTCTGTACAACAATGTGACAATCTAGGCATCACATATGGAGATGCAAGAGTTGAACTTAAGGGACAGTGTTGGAAAGAGTAATCTCAACTGCATCATTTATTTTTGTAGAACATAAACATAGCATTTGTTTTTGTTTTTTGGACCTATATTAATTATGTTAAAGTCTAGGCATATATAAGTATTAAAATTGGATGCATATCTTATAATGTAACTTTGTGCATATATCTATTTATTTGTAGACATGAAAAATTTGTACGTATGTTAGGTAAAAACATTAAATTTAAGGTGATAGTCTAGGGATTATTTATAGAATGTAGTTTCATTACTGGGTGTGGTCTACAGAGGAGAAGAAGCTGGAGAAAAAGAGTCGAAGCTTTGTGTAAACGTGAAGTTCTGAATTTAATACAATATATATATATATATATATATATATATATATATATATATATATATATATATATATATATATATATATATATTCTACTGGAGTCATTATATTTATTTTTATTGTTGTGATTTTTCTCTATATTTCTGCTCTACCTCTTAGATCCAAAACTTTATACCCTAATATGACAAAACAAAACCAAACGCAAAATGTAAATAACAGGTAATACTTGACAAAACTCAGAAATCCTCAACAATTATCATGGATTACAAAGTATATATAGCATAGGAGGAAGAGTTAAGTTGGTGACACATGTCATCATGTGAAATTCAATTATATATGTCATGTGTAAAGTACACACATGTTAGGGTAAGCATGGGTAGTAGACATTATTTTATTTCTAACATTTTGCACTCAAACTATCATTGATAATGGCTTACTTTATAATTTGTTTTGTGTGTGGTAAGTTACTACCAAATATAGACTATTTTTTTGGTTTGGTAAACTAATACCAACTATAAACTAGTTATTTTATACACTCACTCACAACTATCTTCTTGGCTCAAGTTGTGATAATATTGTAGATAATAAAAATTATAAAGATTATTGTTAAAGTTATTGTTGATAGTTGTATGTCCTAGTGGTTTAAGTAAAATATCACTGACCACAAAGGTTGTCTAAGAAAGTATTGCTCTTTTATTACCAGCAATATTTTTTTGGGGAATAATTGATGAGAAATTAGCCATGGTTTTACCTCTAAAAAATAACTCTTTGTATAACCCAATAAGGTAAAAATACTACTGATAGGGTTCAGGATTGTTGGCCCTTTTCATTGATATTATACTCAAACCAATTATTTTTAAGCTCCTAGGGTACTCCTTAGAATGAGTTTTAGGGAAAATATTAGTCTAAGTACTTCCCCTAGTTAAGCAACTACAACTTACACTCAATCTTGCAAGAGGTTATTAGCCTAATGTGTTATTAAGCACCAAAATTTAGATCGAGATAATGAATAGATGGTCAAAACTTATGTAGTAGAACATAACTCCATAAAGTTATTTGATACCACTTGTTATGAACCTCCTTATCCTATTATAGAAAATTCATTCTACATTTACTAAAATAAAAATATTCATCCACAAATATCAAGCATATAAACAATTTATTGAGAATGTTTTTAATTTATAAAGAAAACCCTTTAGGCAGGACAACACTGTAAAATGCTTCTTATTGGAAGGAATCCACTCAATGTATCTCAATATGAGATATCAAAAATAAAATATTCTTCTCTTTATCCATATAAGTGTTTTTGCCACATTATATAATACTCAAGTCCCTACCACTATCACTTATCCACACATGTAGGATAATTACTTATAATAATATATTATAATATTAAGTACAATATTATAGTATTCAATTCCTAACTTAAGTACCTAATTGTTATAGTGTTATTCTCTTTATTGTAAAGGAAAAAATAATCTAGGGCAAGAAGAGACCAATTAGGTCATTATCATTTATAGAATACATTTCTATTTACTTGGTTTATTAGGTTGAGAAAAGTGTTTTACCATTCAACTATGTTGAAGTAATAATTATACCAATGGTATCATAGTTACCTAAATGTTTAAGACTCATCCAAATAGATTAAATATTATGAAATATATCCTATAGCAAGGAGATAAAATGGTTAAAATTAAAACTTGTGGAGTTTTTAATCCATATTGCCATCATATTACAAATACTTATCATTATTTTTTGTTTCTTCTACTGATTACAACTCATTATCCTAGTTTATATTCTATTGGACATTTTCCTATGACAAATTAAAGTTCAATTAACTTTTTGTCACATTACGTACATAAATGTAGTTCCCTATAGTATTATTCTCTTTATTGTTAAGGAAAAACATGTTTTACAAAAAGAAGGTGATAAGTATATCACCATTGTTTTTGGAATATTTTTACATTTACTTAGTTTACTAGGGTGAGAAAAAGTGTTTTACTATTTCCCTATGTTGAGGTCATTATTAGATTCATGTTTTTTTTAATGTTAAATATCCATTAATATAGAATATAAGCTATGCAACACCTCCATAAAATTTCTAGGAAGAAGTAAACTTTTCCATGTATGTGGTAGGTAGTGAGCCACACTCATTATTAGTGTATTTGATGCATTAAATAAGGATATTTTAATTATCTAGGTTTCATATAGTTACTATAAGTAAGCTAAAAAAGAAGAGAGAAGTTATCACTTAGATTTCTAATCTCATCGTAGGTGGAATTAACAAAAGTAGTTACCAAAACACTAACATAGAGGATTCTTATTTAGAAAACCACCATATTTATTTGTATAAACATCTTAACATAGAAGAGAAAGAGAGGTAGTTGTTGGAGTAGTAGCTATAACAGAAACCACCAACCACTAGGGTTTTTTTAGTTACTATCCATAAGGAGGGTTATATACTATAAGTATACATGATATAAGGTGTCTAAAAATTTGTGATTAAAACATGTTCAGCTGTGAAATTATTTTTGAAATGTGATGTGAGAACACCCCTCCAAGCTATATGTTCTATTACAGTCCATTCAAGAGAGTTCCAAAGAGTAACTATCCCCCCTGAGGCACCTTGGGCAGCCACTTCCATATGTTAACTATTTTACACATAAGATCCAACGACATTTTTGTCTCCTGGATAAGAAAAAAATATGTTTTACATTTTTCTAAGAGTCTTCGAATAGCATATTGATGGGTTCTATTGTTTAAACCCCTAAAATTCTGTTATTTTATAATCATTGGTTACCTTGAGAGTAGTAAAAATATATTATCCTCATCGATCCTCCAGTGATCAGTTTGTCTTCTTGAACTGCTATCAATTCCTTATTTGCTTTTCTACCCACTCCTTGAGAGCTATTATTTTTTGATCTCTTTTCCACCTGAGTTATCCCTAGAGTTGGCCTTTATATGTTCTTTTCTACTATGCCCATGCTGACATCCTTAATTATTAGTTTTTCTTGGTTATGGACAATCAATGCCCCTACATTCTCTGACTGCGGTAACTCACTGTACTCAATTACCTGCTCTATGATGAGGGGAGATTAAAGAGGAGCTTGAAAATGGTTGTTATTTTCATTATTCCCATCCACTCCTTACATGAATTTTTCTTCTTCTTGGTCCATTAGTGTCTTAAATATCTCATACCTATTGGAGGGCTTGAGTTGGGTTTGCTCTTTACCATATTTTTTCTTTTCCCTTCTCCTTCTTTTGGGTTGTTCAAAACCATCTCCCTGTCTTTATTTACCCTGAGAAATATCGGTTGGTTCTTTTTTGATTGTTGACTTACCATCCTTAGGAATATTTGAAATTCCTAGAGGAGCCTCCATTTTTATGTTCATATTATTTGGGAAATATCGGTCCAAATGCCCATATTTGTGGCAAACTTTGCATCTGAAGGGCAATGCCTCATAATCCAGTTGTTGAATCCAAGATAGTCCTGCAAGTTCAAGTTCCACCTCTACTGGTAGAGGCTGGCTAAGATCCATTTCCACACATAATCTTGCATAAACAACTGTGTTTCCTTCTATTGTGTCTTTGGAAACACCCAAATGTCTTCCAAGGGAATTACCAATAATTTCCAATACCTGCTCACTCCAAAACTCCATTGGAAGTGCATACAAACGGATCCAAGCCGGGACAATAGAGGGTTCAATTCGAGGATCAAATCCCACTCTCCAGGGTTGAAAAAATAATCTTGTCAGACCATAATTCCTCTTTTATGATTCGAAATCCCTATTTCTATTGGCAAGTGAAGAAAAATTAACAATAAAATATCCATTTCTAATAAACCACAAAGAATACTCACCAAGAGGCTCCTAGTTTTGTCGGACCTAGGAATGCAAAAAATTTAGGGTAGGGTGAATACCCATGAATTTACAGATCAAATCATGATTGGCTCTATATAAAATTGTTTCTTCGACCATCCTTTTCTCAATGACAATCTTTGGCCTTGATTTTGACTATGGTAAGCATCCATTAACTCGTTGATATGTTGATCTATTTCCAGCATCCGTAAAGAGCATTTTTAATGTAGTTTTTTATGCTTCTTCAGTATTTTATGGAGATTTATCCTTTAAAAAATCTACAAAATAACTATGTCTCTCTAGAAGAGGATATGAAGGTGTCCCCATTGGGCCCTCCTAAGGTAGCAATCTTGTCTTCAAATCCATAGTAACCAAAAACCTCTTCTGCTACCCAACTGATGCCCTATTTTTTATTCCAAATGAAATTTTACAAGCTCATTTTTTGGAATTTTTTATTATATGTACAAAATTCAAGTTACACTTTCATATTTCATGTGTATTTTCAAGTTACCTAGCCCAAAGCATCAATATTATAGAAAGGAGGATTTGACTAGAAAATATAGTAGGATTTCATCTAGAAGTATTATGATATTATTTCTTTATTACATGATGATATTAATAATATATTTTTACATGGTAACCAAGGTGAAGGATGGGTTAATAATATAATGTAGAGTATGTGTGTTGTGATTTTTATCGTAGAACATTTATTAAGATTTTTATTGGGTTTAAAGATACATACAAGGAATTATGGATGAGATAAATTGATTTTTGTAACTTTTTGAGTGAATACATGTCTTCCTATATGGAGGAAATAATAACTTTATCCTCATATTTAATACCATCAAATTTATATCAAACACGATATAGTTTTAGAATCTATTAGTAGCAATAATGTTGAGGATATTATTGTACCTTAGGCTTAATTATAAGCCTAAGATATTATTATTTCTTATTTTCTTGCATTTTATTATGTGAGTAATAGTATACCCATATTGGATATTGATGTGTTAGTTTTTAGGATGTGTGGTTATGTTATTAGACATCTCCTTCTTCTAGTAGTTTGTTGTTTTGTTTGCATCCATATTTGTTGTTGGTGGTTATCCCTACATAGTATATTGTTATAGATGGTTTGTCTTGCATGGCATATTGTTACAACCTTTGTAACCATGTGATTCCCTTTCACGTACTATATATTCAGTATGCATAATGAAATCATGTCTTCACATTTGAGTTCTACATAATTGGTAATTAGAGTCATAGGATAGTTTGAGCAAGAATAGAGGCAATGTGCCAACTTAATTGTTAGATGACTAGTGGAGATTGTTTCCAACTAAGCATCATATCCTAGGCTAGGTGTTGCGAGGATTTGGTTTGGGCCAGCCTATAGCACTCGTGGTGAAGCTCCTAAGGTGGCAGAGGGTTGGAAGATTACCCCTACACTAAATACCCTTGAGAGAAGCATCAAAGGGTAACCTAATTATATTGTAAAATGCAATAGGAATTTACCTTATTTTGAGATTAAATAGAGGAATGAAGGATATAATGTCATTGATTTGAGGATTACTTGTTGTAATATATTGGTCAATTGTGGCCAAAAAGAGGCATTGACATTCCCTGTTGAAGGGTGCACAGGTAGAGTCTTAGTACGCATTCTTTGGAGGTATCAAGATGTCCTACAAAATTTCTTGGAGGGTCAAAGGTTGAATAATAATTCTCCCTTCCCTCATATTCATACCTCCTTCTTCCTTACATTCGACCAACCTTCCTATCGATCGATCACCCCAACTGATCAATCCACTATCGATCGATAGAGGTTCAAGAAACCCCTACCCTCCCTCCTCCATACCATGTTCCTCCCTATTTTCCTTGAACAACCATTGTTTTGCCTATTTGAGGATGTGAGTGGCCATACTAGGACACACTAAGATCCTCAGACCTCATGCCACCTCACACAGGTGGAGCTCCTCACTTCAGTACCATCTACATTAGGGAGAGAAGCCCTCCACTAGGAATATCATGTAGTAGCTCATAGATGGATGTAGTACATAGTGAACACAAACAAATAATTGTAGGTAAATCACAAGCATAAATATATATATATATAGAAAAATAATCACTTAAAAGATTTTTAAACTAACAAATTAGATTGTAGGAAAAAAAAGCCTAAAATCTGTTGGAAATTTGAGTTAATTTGAGGCATTTTGTGTTGTCATTGATGTCACATAGATCATTGATGTCACATGGATCACATTTACTTTTGGTGGCCAAAATATTTCATAAATAAGCATTTATGATATTTTGGAAAGCATGGCTATTTACAGGGTTTTTATGAAAACCAATGCAGGAAAAATAAAGGTTTTATTTAAAACCATGGTGGGCTTATGTGGAAAGGGTTTTTCTTTAAAACCAAGGTGGAACTTTGTTTCATTGAAAAAATACCTCCGATGATGAATATATTAAAGTTTAAATTTTAAGTTTAAATTAATGGAGGGCCGACCTATGTGCAATTAATGGAGTTTGGCATATATATGCAAAGGTTTCAATTTATTTCAGAAAGGGGGTATAATATATATCGTTGGAAATCTTATTTCGAGGGCTATTTGACTAACTTATTTAGAAGGAGAAATAAGGTGTGTATAAAGATATATTTATGATTTTACAAAGGGTTTCCAAAAGTGAATTTTGCCTTGTTCTTTTTCAAGAGGATTAATTCTTTCATGAGGTGACAAGGTATGCAATATTTTGATTTAGTTTATTTTATGGTATAAGTGGTTTTGGGAGTGAAAATATTATGCAATGTTTTGATTTATTTTATTTTATGGTACAAGTGATTTTAGGAGAGATAAGGAAGTTGTGCAATTAAAGGCCTTGGTGATGATTATTGAAAAGTGGAGTAATGTTGATTATTTTGTGATCTACTAACCCTTGTGAAGATTGGCAAAATAATTTTGTGATTGTGGCAGATTTACAAAGAGTTTTTTTCATCTTCAAAAAATGTATGGGCACATTATCCTATTGATTGTTTATGTTGGTTGATTTCTGAAATATCATTGGAGGGAAAATGATTGTTTGTGGTATCCTTTTCAGAAGTGGTTGGTTGAATGCTCTAAGGTTTTTTAATTTGAGAGTTGAGTTTAAACCTTGTTTTATAAGCATAGTTGTTGAAGCCCATTGGTTGTGAAATAACATGAGTTATAAAAGAACATGAGTATCATTGTTATGTGAGATTTGTGGTTGAGCATTGTTGGAAACATTTGAATTGGTTGATACATACTTGGACTAGGATTGTATGAGAGAGAGTTATCCCTTGTGATGATTGGTTGGATTGAGTTTTTTGAGCCTATTCAAGTGATGTGTGAAGTGATTTTTCAAGTTCTATAAAATAAACTATTCCATCATTCTATGTTGAGTTGAGATTGAGGTTAGAACATATTGAGTCTCTAACAATTATCTGTATGGTTCTATAAGACTTGAATTGAGTTGAGGTTGATTTGACTTGGGAGTGAGATTAAAACATATTGAGTCTCTAGCAATTCTCTTTATGCTTCTATGATATTGACTTGAGTTGATTTGATATTGATTTGAGTTGAGTTGAGATTGATTTGGGTTGAGAGTGAGATTAGAACATATTGAGTCTCTAACAATTCTTCTTATGCTTCTATGAAGTTAATTTGAGTTGATATTGCCACTCATTGTTGAGTTCATTTTGAGTACTACTTGAGCATGATTGATTGAGCCTTTGAGAAGGCATTTGGGATAGATTTGAGGATAGTGTTGAGACATATTTGAGGACAGTGTTGGGATAAATTTATGGACAGTTTTGGGCAAGTTCTTGGTGTGCTTGCTAGAGTAGTTTTTGGGCAAGTTCTTGGTGAGATTGCTAGAGCAGATTTGGGCAAGTTATTGGTGAGCTTTCTAGAGCAGATTTGGGCAAGTTATTGGTGAGCTTTCTAGAGCATATTTGGGCAAGTTCTTGGTGAGCTTGCTAGAGCATATTTGGACAAGTTCTATGTGACCTTGTTATTAAGCATTTGACAAGTTTTGTGTGAAATTATTAAGTAGATTCTATGTGAGCCTATTGATAGAGCTTTGGAGGTGACAGAGTATAGAGGACAAAGTCTCAGTGGATAGAGATCCAGCAACAAGCACAGTTGAAAAAATATTTGAGTGAGGAGTCTTCAAGTGGAGAGAGGTCCACCAGTTAGTGCAGCAAAGAGATAGAGTCTTCTAGAAGATCACATAACCAGAGCAAAAGTGGAAATAGTTCTCTTGTGGAAGAGATCCATGAACTTGAGATTAGCGGATCAACATCTCCTTTGGATAGAGATCCATAAACATTGTAATTGGGAGTGATTCCCAAAGAGATTGATTGATAAATTTTTAGTAAAATATTTTCTCCGTGGAGTAGCCCACATTGGGTGAACCACGTAAATTATGGTGTCTCTATTGTGTATGGTTTATGTGCATTGCTTTGATTACTGTTATTGATACTACTATATTTACACAACATAATATTGAATTGGAAGAAAAAGTAAAAAGTGGTCTTATACTATTAACCCCCCCTCTCAGTATAAGCTTGTGTTCTTCAAACTCCATTCAGATAAAACCACATGGTGTATTCTGATTGCACAATGAGAATATTTACTATCCACTTTATATGGGATATATCCCACATTGAGGATGTAAAGGGCCTTTCAGATGTTTAAAAGGGATACTTTGAGGTGATCACTTCTTAGTGGTAACACTCTATTGTGCTCGTGCATGGGAGTAGGTGGTGGTTACCTCTAGGACGATTGGTTGTTTACCTTTGAAATTCAAGTTGACTGCACCTATGGACCCTTTGATAATTGTTGATTTTATTTGTAGACCATTGTAAACTAAGTTGACTACCCTAATGACTATCAAAATAGTTGAGGTTTAACTTTCGCGTAGTTGACCTTCGGGGCATGTTGATCAAAAAAACAATTTTACAAGGTGATAAAAATTTTCACAAGTTTTGCAAATTTCAACAATTTTTGCAAATTTCAGCAATAGTTTTTTTGCAAAAATTAACAATTTTGCACCTTAAAGTCAAAATTTTCTGCATTAAAGGTTAATTGGTCAAATTTTAGTGTTATTCTTATTTTTTACCTCAAATTGAAGGGAGAAAATTGTAATTGATAAATTTTTATTTTTGTAAAGAGCACTAAAATTAACCTTTTGCAAAATTGTAAAAGTAAAATTATCATTTAGGCCAATTTTTGTCTTAGTGACTTCAAAAAAATAGTCCTAAAAATTTACCTAGATAGTTCTTGCAACCACCTTAGCTTTCCTATTTTGGCATATACATGATATCAAATGGATTTTGACCTCCAAAAAATATGGAAAATATTACTGCTACAATAGATGCATTGGTAGATAAAGAACCAAATCAATGTATAATTGTCCCCTTCTAATGTCAATATCTATAGCAATAAATTTACCAAAAAGGCAAAATTTGAGGTCAAATTATATGATGGATCAAGGAATCCAAATGTTTTGTCTACTTGGATTCTAGATTTGGATACTTGGTTCACCTATGAAAATTTATTGTAGATGAACAAGTTGCTTTTTCCATAGTCAAACTCATAGGTTTAGCAAATATTTTGATCATAGAAAGACAAAAAAGCTAAAAAACTACCATGACTTGGAAGGAACTTACCGAAATTTTGAATAATACCTTGTACCCACCTACTTACCAAAGTGAACTCATAAACCAATGGTATAGGTTGAGGCAAACATAAAATATGTCAATTTTAGACTATATTTTTTAATTCAATAGGTTAAGAATTCTTCTTGGTGTAAAATTTTTAGAAGATTATTTGATCAAGAAATTCACTAGGGGCTTGCAAGGTCATATTTTTAGGGAGGTCAAATTTAATTCCTTCCTTACTTTGTATGTGGCATTCAAACATGACATTTTAATGAAGGAGAAAGTTGGTGTCTCTCACAGATCTTGACCTTCACAGGAAAGCACTTTCGAAGGCATGAATCAAAATCAACAAAAGGAAAATATTTTTTCTCATTCTTCTTTCCCTAATTCTTCTACTCCTCCCACTTTACCCAAATTCTATTCTTCTTCTTCTAATTCTAAAAATTCTATTCTTATTTAACATTGTATTATAATTTTTATAAAAATAATGGTCATACAAAATCTGTATGTTATACATTTGAAAGAATTAAGAAGTCCCTAATTGTACAACCTACAAATGAGGACCCACAAAATCGTCCCATTGTAGCTACAGGGATAGAAGAAGAATATCTTGCTTTGAAGGGTAAACTCAACAAAGTTACCCTCTTGACAAATGTTTTTGTACAAGCGGGTTGTGACCATTTGATTGTCACTTGAGCACACCTTACACATAATTTCTATGTAGACTATATTATAGATAATGACTCAAAAAAATATATAATTGTGAGGACCGTTGTTGAGAAGTTTAAGCTTCCATTGTAGCTACATACTCAACCCTATGCATTTGGGTGTAAGGATACAGGGTCTACATTTGACATCACACACACTTGCACCATATCTTTTGCTTTTGGTGACAATTTTTAGGATAAGGAGAGGTGTGATGTCATTGATATGGATTTTTGTGGAATGTTGCTTGGTACGTCCTATCAATTTTATAGGAATGTGGTATATCATACTAAAAAGAACACATACACTTTGAGGTTGCACAATCAAACATATTTTGTACAAAGTACTACACCTACATAAAATTTGATACTAAATTGTAGGTAAGCTCCCAAGATTGTAAGTCAAGCACATGATAAAGAACAAACACCTCCAAAAATCCATGACAAAGAAGTTTCAATTAAAAATATTGTACAATCACATGAGTTTGTGGTTAAGTAACCCATCACTCTTAAGAGATATCAATTATACCATTAACATAATTTTGTATGCATCTCTTCCAAAAGAACCTATGAACAAACAACCACTTGCTCCACAAGATTTACCTTTAGCCTTGCTCTCTACCACCATTTCATATACGAAGAAGGATTAAGTCAAGAAAAATTCCTTCATGCAACAATGATAGAGCCTTTAAACCAACGTAACACAGATATTGCAAAAGACTCAATAGGAGTAGAGGAGAGTAATGGAAAAGCATCATAGTACTCACCCATTTCAGGTTGGAGATAGATTTTGGAATGCCTTAGATAAATGATATTTTCTTGAGAAGTCATATTAAGAGACTGAGCCTATCATCAATCATCAAGTAGTTGTGGTACCTGACTTTCAGGTTCCACTCACTACAAATAGAGTTTTTGACATGAAGACTCATCACACTTGATAGGGTTCTTTGACTTCTTACCTTATCATCCACTGCAATTAACTTCCACACTAGGCTCATTAGATCTCTCACCATCAAATGGCTCATGACCTTACATATTTGTTGAGAGCATTAAGGAATAATGCTTCTATGGTTGGTAGGAGTGTTGAGGATAGTATTGTACCTTAATCTTAATTATAAGCCTAAGATATTATTATTTCTTATTTTTTTTGCATTGTATTATGTGAGGTATAGTATACCTACATTGGATATTAATTTGTTAGTTGTTAGGATGCATGGTTATGTTGTTAGAGATCTCCTTGTCTTCTAGCAGTTTGTTGTTTTATTTGTACCCATTTTTGTTGTAGGTGGTTATCCCTGCATAACATATTATTATATGTGGTTGGCCTTGCATGGCATATTGTTACAACCTCTATAACCACATGATTCCATTTCATGTAGTATATATTCAGTATGCATAATGGGAATTCTAGCTTCACGTTTGGAGTTCTACATCAAACAAGCAGTCATTCACTTTTCATGAAGGATGGAGAACCAATTATTTTCTCCTAGTATAGAATTAGGCTAGCTATTTAATATGAATAGAAATATCTAAGTGGTGTACATGTGTGTTTATAAAAATTAAATGAGCCACATTTCAAGGATGAGAATCACTAATGAAAAAGGTAGAGATATATAATGAGAAAATAAGTCCATAGTAGTGATCATAGTATCACAAATACTATGGTATCAATATGACACCATCATTGACTCCTTACGCATATCAGTACCTACTCTTCTATTTTTTGTTGGTAGTTATCTATATTTAAGTATAAAAATTCCGTCATGAGATGGATAATTGAGTAAAAGTATAAATTTAACTTTCACATTCATAAGAACATAAGTCATATAGTATTATCTATTTTACCATTTATTTGTGTATCCAACCAAACTCTAATTATTGGATCATGGTGTACAACCCTACCCTCTATCATATTTAAACCTTGGACATCCTATTTGTAGTTCTAAATCCAACCATTAAGCCCATAAAGTTATAAATATATCATTAATATCATCTATATAATTTCTAGGTAGTTGCAATGATTCATTGATTCTTTCATTTGAAAGCATCAACAAGATTTGCATGCTCTTTAAATTAGTTATCATTGGTAATGTAACAGTGGTATGTCCATTTAAATTGATAATATGGTGGATAAATATGTTAATTAGATATGGGAGTGTGTTCTCCACCAAAACATGTTGATAAAAATATACAAAAGGTGATGGAATATTTTCTATATTTTTTTGTACCTTTGAATGATATAGAATATGTAGATCAATTCATACATTTAGAATTTGAGTAGAATGAATAGATTGATTTATAAGTCCTCACCAAGATACTAAGTACTTAGATCCGATTAAAGGAGTGAATTCCACATAAATAATGACTAATTATTTTGAATGATAATGGAATTGTGATTTCTATAGATATTGAGGATGCATGCATCACTAGGTTCTTTGCCCATCTATTATATGTCATTAGTAATACACTCATGGAGCCACATATTGGATGGAGGATGTAGGCTATGTGTCTAGCCTATAAAATCAATAAGTTGTAAAGCTAGTCGTTGTATGCATAACAACTCATTTAGATAGATTTGTCAATATAAAATCATGGAAAGTACATACTAAAATTTTATTAACCATGGATAGAGTGCTTGACATTGTACTTATTTATCCATATCCTCTAGTAGTATAGCTTGTGTATGTTGGATGCAACATAATATATAGATTCTATATATTAGTATCATACCATTGCAATGGAAATTGCATTATGATTTTTGTAGGTTAATTTTCTCTATATAATATAGTGTTATCTATTAAGGCTTCATATACAACTTGTTGAGACTTTGATGGATATAAGGATTTTTATTTCTTTATGACTTATTATTTATCAATCCATGTTTTATGTGGTCAAACATTGAGATAAGATAAATTTCTATATTGTATAACAAGTATTATGCATAACATATTATCATTATTTTATCCTATTTAGAAGAGCATGATATCTAGATGAACAATATCATACAATTAACTAACACAAATATGTCATAATTTATGAAATAATTGTTTAAGCCTAGGTAGTAGTTAGAGAAGAGATGATGGAAGTTGCATGAAGCTAACAAGAAATGGTCATGAGATCATCAGTATAGTAAGCATGTCTAGGATAACTATAAGAAGGTTTGCCAATATATCAAAAGTTGAAGGTTATCCTTACTACTTTATCCACATAGCCAAATATTTCTATGTCTATCCTAAAATTTGTTACAACTTACACTGATGTTATTAGAAATGATGCTAAGCACTTTACATAAGGAGATATATGTATACAAAATCCATGGAATGATACCACATAAAATATCATAGTATCAACAAGTTGAATTGAGCTTATGTGATGCACATGGTTGTCTTAGATGTTTTATTATATGTATGTTCTCACATAGGATTTTATATGCTTATACATGACAACACAACTACCTATAGTAAGTGTAACATTAAGTTATAATATATTAATTATATTGTTATTAATATAGACAAGCACCAGTTATGAGGTAGTTGGCCCATTTTCAACCATCTATCAATAACTAGCTTTTCTATATATATATATATATATATATATATATATATATATATATATATATATATATATATATAGTTGTTTTTTTCGAATCTTTTCATCCTATTAGATATTATATGTTTGTGTAAAATTGATATTATCATTTTAAATGAGGAAATATAATGGATGCAATCATTTTATTAAGGTGTTTATATACATTGGATGTTGAGTTATATTGAAGTTACTAATATATTTATTTTAAGCATAAATTTTATCTTGTTCCCATTTATTATTTGTTGTATGTGAGTACAAACTCCAAATTGATACGATATATAAAATATTCAATATATATAAATATGTGATAAATGAAGTACTTACAAAGCATTTGAAGTTTACTTTCATATCGAGGATGAGTTATGCTGGTACTAATGTTTCTAAACAAATAATTCATATTGGATTTTATTGAATGGATGCACTCATTCAATGATGTCTAATTTAATCTATGCATTTTAGTTTTGGTCAAAGCTATTCAAATATTTAGACCCACATGCATCCTTCATAGGTATAATCCAAACCAATCGCATTGATATGGACAAGTTATAATCCAAAACCAACTCAAAAAAAATATTATAATCAAAGCTAGGAATTCCTTCCGAATTTTCCACAACTCTACTTTGACTTTTTGTCACTCCAAGCCACAATTCGACTGGATGCCTCATACAAGATTTTTAGTTTTGGAACTCCTGGTTAGTTTTACATATTCAAGGATTCTCATTTCTTGTTGCCATGACTCATGGGTTGTGATGAGCTTCCTTCGTATATTATTTTAAAAACATTCAAGATAAATTTAGAATTAGAATAGTATAAGCTTGTACAACAATGTAATTTTTATTCTGTAACTTAATAGGCCTTTTAACTCTTTTTTTTCGTCTGAAAGGTGGTGTAACCTCTTGTCTAGCACTTGGGAAGGTCTTTGGGAGGAGGAAGCACGGATTGGTTGGGCCCCTTTCCATTCTCCACCAGAAACGCCATCTCTAATCCCCACGTCGTGTGCACTTCCAGATGACAATGCATGAACCACACCCCTGTTCATTTATAAATCACATATCAAGTAGAATTCTTCACTATCAAGAAGGAAAACATTAAGAATGAAGAGCTTTGTGTTGAATGGGATGGTTTTCTGTACTCACGAGGCTCGTGTCTTGAAGCACCAACTGCACTGTTGAATTGAAGGAAATGCGGCTCACTCTCGTTCCTGACGTCGTCTGCATGCCGCCTGTGTAATTGCCTGTGTAATTAAAAGCCGTGGGTGGATTATCGGGAAAATCAGGGCTGAAAACGCCGCTGATGTTGAAGTAGTGAGCTTGGAGAAGAGAAATTGTTGGCTTCACGAAAGTTATGTTGTTGATGGCTGCATCTAAGCGGGTATTATTAACGCAGGTTGAGCATGGATTAATGGCAAGCCCCACTGTGAAAAAAAGGTGGCGGTCTACAGTCTGAGGGACTTTTGCAGGGTATTGCTTGGAATTCAGACTCCTGAGGGTGTTTTTAAAATTGGCTGCGAACATGGTGTCGTTTATGGAAGGAATTTTGGGCATGGTGATGAAAGAGGAATTAGTGATGGAGGTGCCGGCGTACTGCAATATAGCTGTTGCCGTTCTGTTGTTTATGGGGAGAGGAGCATCTTGGAAAGCCCTGGCCGCCATGAAATACCTACCGCTGTTTTTGCTTGCGTGAAGGAGAACGTTTGTAGTCTGGCCCGGGGAAATGACAACCGATTTCGTCTGGAAGGGTTTGGTGTATAGTGCATCCACTTCTACGACCGTCATGTTATGATTTGCTACGTCGAAGAAAAGTTCATCATTGAGAGCAGCGCTTATTATTTGGAGAAGATATGTCTTTCCTGGTTTTACCGACAGTGCAAATGTATCTGCGCCAAAGAAAAGGAAAAAGAAAAATGTTTGAGATCCATATTTAATACTTAAACGGTTGAATTTGATTCAAGGTTCAAACTCATCATTCTATCGGCACTAGAAGCGACAGAAACAATAAAATTGAAGTACGGCCTTTTCCTATAGTTGCTACAGTAAAGTATGAGGAAAAAGAAATCAGGAAGAAATTTCATCTTAAAAAATTATGATATTGAACATCACAATAAAATAATATAAAAAATATATATATTGTATAATAAAGAAGGCCATCACCAAAGAAATGAATACACAGAGGAGATTACTTTATTGGAAGACACCTCTCAAACTTTGTCAAAATATAGTGTCGACTATGTATAGTTAGTTGCTTATCTTTGGTGGGGCAGCTGAAGAGTGGCCCCGGTTTTCCATTAATGGTGTGTGCATCAGAGATATTGGGTGCTACTGATCCCAACTTTTAAGATTGGTTGATCACGCTCTCCACATCTGCATTCCACCACTCCCCTGCACGTTGGGGCCGGAACGAAATTTTAATATATTAAATCATTAAAAATAAATAGTTTGTATGGAACAGTATTATATAAACTGATTAGAAAGCAAAAGGTTAACTACCTCACATGCATGTTTAGAAAGGAAGAAGGCTAACTATCCGAAAGCAAAAGGGCTAACTACCCCCCACACATGCTTAGAAAAGAAGAGGGCTAACTACCCCCACAAGTGCCGCTACTTGTTAATAGGGGGTGAAGAGTCCCACATAAACGGGATCAAAGGCTTCTACCTTTAAGCCTGCTATCCTATTGGTAAATAGTTTAGCAAGTGTTACGGCTCATAAACAACTCAAAGAGGATTTTTGTTCAGTGGTATTAAAGTGGAAATTTTTTTTAACATATTATATCATTAGAAATAAATAGTTTGTATGGAACAACATCACATAAACTGATTTGAAAGTAAAAGGGCTAACTATCCCACACATGTTTAGAAAGGAAGAAGACTAACTACCCGAAAGCAAAAGGGCGAACTACCCCCACACATGCTTAGAAAAGAAGAGGGCTAACTACCCCCACACATGCTTAAGAAAAAAGAGGGCTAACTACATCCACACGTGTCGTGACTTGTTAATAGGGGGTGAAGAGTCCCACATAAATGGGATTAAGGGCTTCCATATTTAAGCCTGCTATCCTATTGCTAAAGAGTTTAGCAAGTGTTGCCGCTCATAAACCACTCAAATCCCACAACTGAATTAATATAAAATTATTAACATACAAAGGAATTAAAAATTAAAATTAAAATTGCGTCAAAAAGACGCTTCACAACTTTGTTGAGCGAGGAAGGAGCTTCGCGTATTTTAACTGCGAGGAGGGAGCTTCGCTGGGCCCAACAGCGAAGCTTCAACCATAAAATGGAACTTCGCAAATTTCAGGGCACTAAAAACTGCTTCGGGAATTTAATCAGCGAAGCGGCTGCTTCGCAAGTGCTTTTTCCAAAGTGAAACTACTTCAAAAATTTGCAAACACAAGGACGAAGGATAAAATGGCGAAGTAAAAATACTTTGGGGATTTTTCAAGTGAAGCGGCTGCTTCGCAAAAGAAATTTCCAAAGTAGAATTTCGGTTTAAGAATTTAGCAGCACTGCGGCAAATGTTATTTCGGAAATTTGGGTACACGACAACGATTTCTCTTCAGGAAGAAAAGAGAACAAATCAGGGAAAAATAGCTAAGGGTTTACACGATAACAAAATATTTTATTTATCATAAAAACTGGGTTACAAGGCTTATTTTTTGAAGCGGTTACAAACATCTGCAAGTTGAAATTTGCAGGGTAAACACAGAATGGGATTTCTAGGAGGCTGCTACTCCCAACTCCGGCTATCTGTTGTTTTGCTGCTCTGCTAGTCAAAACCCTAGCTGCTGTGGCTGCTTTGCACTCGCTATTTTCGCTTGCCGCAACCTCACACAAAATGATGAATGGTTTGGTATTTATAGATGAGATATGAGGACAAGAGGCAGGATTAATTCACCAACTGACTGACAAGAAATTAATGTCGAAGAGGGTTTTCCACAAAATGCTGAACAACCCCAACTACCCGCATGTGCGATGTCAGACCCTCGATTCCCGCACCTGGTTACTGCTTCGCCAGTTTTAAATGCAAACTACTGGATTTAAGTTACTTCATGGTGAAGCATTTTCAAGTGGCATGAATTTACTGCTTCGCAGCAAAGCACATTCAAGATGCATGTTTTTATTGCTTCGCAGCGAAGCACTTGCGGGTAGTGAGAAATGTGGTTTAATAATTCCAACACCCTCCTTTAAACCATATTTCACAAATTATTTGACACCCAACATTTCCTGTAGCCTGGCAAAGTCCTCCTCCTTCGAAGCTCTCTGATGAAATGATACCGGATATCTATGTGCTTCGTCCGGCCATGGAAGACTAGGTCCTTCAAGAGGACGATGGCAGAGTTATTGTCACAAAAAATTGTTGTTACTACTTCTGGCGAATGATATAGTTCACTCAGAACTCTTCTCAGCCAAATTTCTTGGTAGGCGACTAAGGTGGCAGCAACATACTCTGCCTCTACTGTAGATAAAGAAACAACTGGCTACTTCTTCGAAGACCAAGAAACAACTTTGGATCCAAAATGGAAGGCATATTCAGAAGTGCTCTTCTGGTCATCTATGATACCAGCCCAATCGCTATCTGTGTAGCCAATCAACTCAAGTTGGTCTTGTCTGGCATAGTGAAGTCCGTGGTTCCTCGTGCCATTGAAATACCATAGAATTATCTTGCCTGCTTGCCAGTGAGTGTCTTTGGGTGACTCCATAAATCGATTGACTAAACTCATGGCAAACATCAAATATGGCCTGGTTGCGGTCAAGTACATCAGGATTCCAACTAACCTTTTATAGAGAGTTGGATCAATGCTTCTGCTGTTCTCAATATTGCTCAACTTCAAACCAATGGCAACTAGGGTGATGGTAGGTTTGTTGTCCTCCATCTTAAAATGCTTTAGGACATCCTTAACATACTTACCCTGAGAAATGAAGATGCCATCTACTGATTGGTCAACTTCAATAAGAAAGAATCTCATTAGCCTCATGTTTGCCATTTCAAACTCGGTCTTCATGGGTGTTCTGAACTCCTCAAACAGATTGCTGCTATTGTCAGTATATATCAGATCGTCCATGTATAAGCAGACGATTATCATCTCACCCTCTTCGTTTGTCTTCAGATATAGGGTGTGCTCATATGGGCATTTATGAAACCCATTCTCCTAAAAATAGCCATCAATTCGATTGTACCATGCCCGGGGTGCTTGCTTCAGCCCATACAAGGCCTTCTTCAGCTTCAGAACCTTGCCTTCTTGCCCTTGTATTTCATATTCAGGTGGCTGGTCTATGTAGACCTCTTCTTCCAACACTTCATTCAGGAAGGTAGACTTGACATCCATATGATAAACACTTCATCCTTTCTGAGCTTCCAGTGCTAGAATCATTTTGACTGTGTCAAGTCGGGCTACAGGTGCATACACCTCATAATAGTCAACTCCTAACTTCTGCTTGTAGCCTTTCACCACTAATCTGGCCTTATGCTTGTCAACTTCTCCTTGGGCGTTGAACTTCATTTTATACACCCACTTGACCCCAATGGTCTTCTTTCTTGTTGGAAGATCTATCAGCTGCCATGTCTCATTATTTTCAATGATTGCTATCTCCTCATCTATCGCATTCACCCATTTGTGATTCTGACTTGCCTCTTCAAACTCCACTAGATCACACTCAATAAAGAAGGCAAAATCAAAATATTCTTCATCTGTCTGATTACAGGTTACCTCATAAATGTCTTGCAAGATTCGAGTCTTCATAGGTGTCCTCAAGTTTGGAATTCTGCTTGCAAGTGGAGGTGACAGAGATGATGAGGCTATGATGTTGCTGGCACCACTATTGCTGCTTGAAGATGTAGGTGGTTGCACACTATCTTCCTTCAAGTTTACAGGTTTAATAATTTCTTGTTTAGGCTAACTAGTCTTTGACTTCCAGTTCCAGGCTTCATCCTCCAAGAACTTCACATCATGGCTGATGACAAGTTTATTTGTCATCGGATTGTATAGCCTGTATGCCTTTGCTTCTTCACTGTACCCTGTAAAAATGTATTTTTTAGCTTTATCATCCAGCTTATGCCTTTTCTCATCTGGAACATGTGCATATCCTATGCACCCAAAAACTCGTAAATGAGCCACACTTGGATTCAGATTGCTCTAGGATTCCTCTAGAATTTTGTCCTTCACACTCTTGGTGGGACATCGGTTCAGTAGATAAACTGCACAACTTACAGCTTCTACCCAAAATTCATGTGGCAAACTTTTCACCTTCAACATGCTACGTGCCATCTCCATGATGGTCCTATTCTTCCTCTCAACTATGCCATTTTGTTGCGACATGTATCTAGCAATCAACTGCTTCCGAATTCCATGCTGCTTGTAGAAGTTGTGGAATTTGTTGGAGATGTATTCTCCTCCATCGTCTATCCTGAGAGTTTTAACTTGATAGCTGATCTATTTTTCAACCAGAGTCTTGAACTCCTTAGAATTTGTAAATGCTTCTGACTTCAGCTTGATGGGATAAATCCAGGTCTTTCGACTAAAGTCATCTATGAAAGTTAATAAATATTTGTTATCGGCATATGAGCTGGTCTGCATGGTATCACAAATGTCTGTGTACCAACTCTAATGGTTGTGATGCTCTCCAAGATTGTCCTACAGGGAATGCATCCCTGTGCTGCTTACCGACCAGGAAATCTTCACAAACTTGGTTTAGTTGCTCAATAAGGGGTAAACCCTTCACCATCTGCTTATTTTGTAGCAAATTCAAGCCACTAAAACTCAAGTGATCGAATCTGAGATGCCACAGCCAGGTAGCATCCTTCACAACTGCACTCAGAGACATTAATGATTCATTCTGAATTTGTAGTGGAAAATTTTTGTTTTTTGTCATGGAAACATTTGTGATTTGCCCATGCACTTTTTCTTTGATGGACCAAACACCATATTTGAACTAAACAGTGTGTCCCTTCTGCACAAGCTGTCCAACACTTAGAAGGTTGTGTTTCAACTCAGGCACATAATAAACATCACAAATTTATTTTATTTCTCCGTTCCAGGTGCGAATGAGGATTTTACCTTTCCCCATCATGGGAACCTTGCTTTTGTTCCCCATATTGACTTCAGATTGGACTGTTTCATCCAGTTGTGAGAACATCTCTTTGTTTTCAGTCATGTGGTTGTTGCACCCACTATCAAGATACCAAATATTTTTCCTACTCTTCTCCTCAATATTGCATGTCAGTAGCACATTTCCTCCTATCGTATTTTTGGCTTCTTACAAATAATGGGCTTGTTGTTGATTCTCATTGGCCATCCTCTTTCTGCACCATGAGATATAATGGCTCAACTTTTTACAGTAATAGCATTGGACCTTAGATTTGTCTTTCTTCTGATAAGATCCACTTTGTTGATTTTTGCCAGTGCCTCTTCCTCCTTGCTGATGAAAGTTGTAGCTGGTCTCACTATCATTAGGGTTTGATCTCCCTCCTTGCTTGTTACCTCTCTCACGCCTGCCTTTGCCTCTTCCACCTTGAGAACTAGAGGTGCTTGTCTACTGTTGTCTCAAAATGAGACTTGCACCTTGAAAGCTTGCTCTAGAGAGGATTGAGTTGAGCGGCTCAGCCTCTGCTCATGTGTCTATAAGGAACCAATGAGTTCATCCACTAAGAGGGTTGTCAAATCCCTTGATTCCTCTATTGCAATTACAACAGAGTCAAATTTTATTGACAGACTTCGCAAAATTTTCTCCACGATCCTTTGGTTCTGCATAATTTCACCATTCAACCGCATCTGGTTGATGACATCTATTTTTTAGGTGAAAAAATTGCTCATGTTTTCTGACTCACTCATCTGCAGGTTCTCGAACATCGTCCTGAGCTTTTGTAGTTTCACCAACTTCACTTTGTTGGTGCCCTGGTATGAGCTAGCTAGAATATCCCAGGCCTGCTTGGCCTTGGTGGCTGATGCAATCCACGGGAAGTTGCTTCCATGATATAGAATAGGCATTTTTGGTCTTTCTTCTGGTTCTCCTTCAGAAGGTTGAGAAACCTCTATTCGTTCTATTAATCAAAGATAATTTACAATCTTATATAGGCTTTAAGAAGCCACAATATACTCCAACAAACTAATTCGTAAATATCCTAAGCCTAGAATAGCTGAAACAACTCCCAACATAGGTTGATGACACACCCACAAAAATAGTCAAATCTAACTTAACCCTATAAGCTCTCAAAGCTCAACTAATCAACACTAACTTTAGCAAAGCTAATACAATATTAATTGCTAACAAATAGTAACCTATATACTTTTAGGAAAATAGGAATATTTATCAAATATTCCAACATTCTCCCCCTTGATGCTAAAGACACTCATGCAAGAGTTCTTTAAGCATCACAAAATTGGAAGAAAATATTTTTCTTACGTTTCCTCCAATCTTGAATCAAGAAATCAAAATTTATAAAAAACTTGTGGTGGCACTCCTTCCACTCTTCATGTGGGATCTCCTTCATCTTTATTGCTACTCTTTCCTGCAAGTAACCGAGTGCCCTCTTTTGATGAGCTACTCCCCCTTCATCAAAATATTCTTCAAAAAATGACATTCCCATAATGTCACATGTATTGGTTCTCATTAACCAATCTAGCACATTTCTTTCATTATTCTTTCTATGATCTTCAAACCATATTTCATCTCCTAATATTCCTCCTGAGTATGTAATATGCATTGGAATTTCATTCATCTTTGATGTTGCTCCTCCATAACGCAAATGCTTGAGTGCCATATTTTGTTGATTAGCTCTCCCTTCAACAAAAGTCTCTCCTCTTGTGGTTTTCAGCAACCACTCTCTTACATCGTGATCATGATGGTCTTTAAACCATACTTTCACATTTTGATCATCTTTTACATCTTCATCACTAAACAATACTCCACATGAGTATTTACAATTAATCATCTCACATAGATGATTATACCATACAACTCTTTCAGATATTTCTACACAAAATATCACAACAAATATGGCCATCCAATGACCAATTACATATGCAATATAAAGTTGCTCCTCACACAAATGTTCTCTCAAAACAATGGCTTTACAATATTCCTTCTCCCAAGGAATTTTAAACACATCATTTGGATCCATGTGACCCAAGTTCTTCATTATTGTCTTCACTCCAAGAAGACTCTTCATCAAAGTTGTCTCAATGAGACAATCACCTTTAAATAATGCCTTTGGAAGACATTCTCCTTTCTTTTCATACCTGCTCACAAAAAACAAATCATTAATCATAAAAATATTACCTTCACTATGTTTAGATTTGGTGCTTCCCATAAAGCTGCTTTGTGGCAATTCTCCTTCATTGTATGTTGCTTCAAGAGCAACCATCAACTCTTCACTAAGAGTTCTCCTCCTTTGTTCAAGCCATGTTGGTGTGTTGAAACACCATTCATCCAAGCAATCATTCATTGTTGCTTTATCAAAACAAATATTTTTCTGCAATGTAGTCACTCCAAGTGAGTGATCTCCATCCACAATTGTCTCTTCAAGACAATTCTCAATCTCCTTTGATGATGCCTCCATTTCACCATGAAGTTCATCAATGACTATCTCCTCTTTGAGATAGTTTTCCTCATACAAAATAGTTTTCACTCCTGATGAGTGATCTTCACAATTGAGCATGAAACTTATAGTCTTCATCTCCTCTTCATCAACAATGTCATGGGAATCAACATCCCATACTTCTTGTGAATCAATCTCAACTTTATATTTATCATTTTCTTCCCCCTGTAGAGGAATAATTTTATCATCTCCTTCAAGGAGATTTTTAGTTTTTCTTTCAAGAGAGCACACAACCATTCCAAGTGAATGGTCTTCAAGCCAATGGTCTTCCTTGAACATTGCTTTTCCAGAATCATGCCAACAATCTTGGTTGAGATCATTTTCATCATTATTCTCATCCATGAGAATTTTAGGTGCATTCTCCATAATACACTCTTCATTTGTCTCTACTTTATGTGAGTGGTCTTCAACTATGCAACACTCCATGATGAGGGTTTCTCCATCATTATCTGCTTTATTCTCTTCCATGAGAATTGTAGATGCTTTGTTCATGAAGCATTCTACAACAAATAACTGATGTGGTGTCTTATCCATAAGACACTCTTCTTCATATGTCTCCTCCATGAGACATTCTTCATCATCCATCACCTCATCTAGGTGATTTGCAAGCAAGGAACACTCCAATGTGAGTGTTTCTCTTCCTTCAACTTCAAATTCTGCTTCCACTTTTGAATGATCTTCACAACAAGATCTTTGAGCAATTGTCTCGTCATTGAGACATTCATCCTTTTTGCTATCAATGTGAATGATTTCAAAGCATTCCATTCCTGCAAACAATTCATTAGTACAATTTTTATTTTCATCTTTTTCTCCTCCTAAAAGAAATAATTGACTATTACAATTTTCCATGCCATTACAAGACATGTCTGCAACTATGGGTGTCTCACAATAACTCTCTCCAATGAGAGCTATACAAGGCTCCTTCGCCTTCTCATCCTCTTCTCCATGAAGGGATTCCGCATCTTCGGTTCTTTTCTCTTCAAGAAGTTCATCATCACTCTCTTCGTCACACATGTCATCCTCTTCAAGGAAGAATTCAGCATCATAAGAATGTATGTATTCTTCAAATGACCTACCTTCATATGAGCCTTCACAAGAGTCTTCAAAATCTCCTGCAAAAGGATCTAACTCAGAAACTTCTTCAAGGAAGCAAGGCTCCTCCTTGCTTAAACAATCTTCTTGATTGTCACTCATGATTTTATGGGTGTCTGCATCAAACCCATAAGCATCCTTCAACACTTGCCATGCCACTGTAGCTGATTTACAATTGGCTATGAGAGGAAAAACACTCTTTTCCATTCCTCTTCTTAAATCCATAAGAGCGAAGCAATTTTCATATTGCTTCCCTTTCATATCTTTTCGCTCCTCTCCTTGTAGCTTGTTCCAAGTAGGTTCTTCATATCCTTCTTCTACAATGCTCCAGAGGTCTTTGGCCATCAAAAAGGTTTTCATCCTTATGCTCCAATAAGCATAATCTTCTCCATTGAAACTTGGCACCTTCAAGTCTTCATACATTGTGGCCATTCTCTCTCTCTATCTTTCCAAATTTTTGTTGCTTTATGAAACCACATTGTCCTCTTCTTTACTGCAAAAATATAAAAGCCCTTACTGCAATCTTCATGAACAACATCAACTCTACCAGCAACACGGCTTACTATTTCTCCTAGTTAACAAAGGACTTACCATGATTGACTATTAAAAATAAAGAACCGCATAGATCACGGTCACAGGTCGATTACTTTTGGCCAATGATAATGCAGGTTCTTAGCAATTCTCAACAGACCCTCTTTTTTTTTCTGCATGATCTCCAATAACCTTTTTTTGTGCTTAAACTCTGTAGCAGACAACGCGTCTCAAAGCAGAATAAATCGTTGATCACAGCATGACAAATCACTATGTCAAACACAACAGAACAAATCACGGCTTCTTCACATCACAGTTCAACAACTTTCGATGTGTTTTGAGCGCTGTTAAAAAATGTATTTAGACCATATTGCTGTACATTTCACGCAAGATCTGCATATATGCCTTGATCCTAGGCCTTCCTCCAACTAATAAAATCGTCTTCCAACAAATTGAAGACTATCACTGTCCATGAAATCCACGATGTCTACCTTCAATAACTGATAGTGTTGTCCGCCTTCAACGCAGGTCATGGCTTCAAAGCATGGTGCACTCCTTCATTTCCACTCTAAGTTGCCTGAGGACATAATTTGAAGCAGATATAACCCGATATTCCCTTGAGGATGTACCACTTTAAACTGATATGTATGCTATCTCTCTTGTCCGCACTTGCAACAAACGTCAACTGATCTGCACCTCAATATCTATTTCAAAATCTACTACGTCTCTTTCAACGCAGGAAATAACTCTTTCCTTTTTGACAGCACAAAGAAAAAGTTATGGTGTGACTCCACCAATTACTACGTCACAACAAATTAGCATATATATTTTTTAACAAAGTAAAATATATATTGCAATTATACGATTTCCTTTTTTTAATTATACAGCAGCACAGTATCACCTCCTTTGATGACGTACATCAAACAGACTCAGATAAGCAAATATACCGTCTCACCATTGTGCTGTAAACTCGTCTGTAGGCTCATCCATACATTTTCCTTTGCTGTACCGTAGCCTTCTTCGCTGCACCGTATATGTTCTCCTTTCGGACGCTCCTCACAGCAAATCTCTTGCTAAAAATTTCTTGGTTGAAAATTTCCAACGTTCGTAGCGTCCTCGCTCTCCTCACATTTGTTGTGGTTTGTCTCCGGGAAACAATAAACACGCAATCATCTCACGCAAATCACTTTTGCATTACCTGCGGTAAACAATTCGTCTTACACATGGGAATCAGATCATGCAAACCAAAACATGTGAATCAACACTCGTCCACGACCGCAGCAACGTCCACAGGTCTTTGTTTTGTTCTGCAGATGTCGTCGCAAATCTTGATGCACGGTCACTTTATCTCCAAAGCTCACAGCTCCTTACGCACAGTCAAAACGACATCTACGTATCTCAACGGTGATCAATTGCTACTGGTTCAATCGTCCAATCGCAGCGTCTCCTTCAACGTATCTCAACGCACAAGTTTGTATCTCCAACGAATCTTGATTGTAGGCCATCTTCTTCTCAATGAACAGGCACATCACGAATATTCGCTGCCTTCGACACAACGCAATATGACCATGTTCACAGCTTGCATCACGATCGCTCACTGCAGATCGTCAAACTCTAGCTTGCACTCCGTTCGCAGCTGTATGGAACGCAGCTTTTCTCACAAACACGAGTGATGTGATGGGCAGTTTGTTTCTTTCACAAGATTTGATCTGACTATCAAACCCGCGCTCTTAGGTCAGTCTCATCTGCTAAATCACCTTGAAAAAAGCTCAAAGATGTAATCAACTATTCAACAAATGCGTCCAGCTGTAAATATGGTGAGGCACTATGATTGTATTTTTTTATTTAAAAAAAAAAATCACCGCCAAGACCTACTGTCCAAAAACCTGCAGCGGCCGATCTCAGAAACTAGATCATCATAGGTTGATCTAGAAATGGCTTCGTCTGCACATGATCGTGGCTTTCAGCAATGGACTTCTCCTTGTGCTTGCGCTACATCATCGATGGGGAATATCTTTTGCCCGTCTTATGTGTAGATCTAAGTGTGTTGCAAACCTGCTCTCACCGGATTGGCCCAATGAGTCTCAACTGTGTGTAGCAATTCTGTGACATAGCTTCTACGGCTTTCTTCGAACGGGTCCGTAGTGCATTTCTATTACAGCAATTCTCTCACCATCCATGTCGCATCCAGTTTGGACCACATCATGGCTTGGCTCCTCCACCAGCCACCGCCACACGTCTGAGCTTGGTAGTCAGGTGACTGTTCTCAGCAGTCCGAGTCACCCATTATAGCTTGTCAAGTCTGCAGTCTGTAGGCTTCCTGCTGGTGAGATTTGAGATTCCATCTTTCACGGATCTCCAAACAGAGAGGAGTGAAACCCTGCTCTGATACCAATTGAGAAACCTCTATTCGTTCTATTAATCAAAGATAATTTACAATCTTATATAGGCTTTAAGAAGCCACAATATACTCCAACAAACTAATTCGTAAATATCCTAAGCCTAGAATAGCTGAAACAACTCCCAACATAGGTTGATGACACACCCACAAAAATAGTCAAATCTAACTTAACCCTATAAGCTCTCAAAGCTCAACTAATCAACACTAACTTTAGCAAAGCTAATACAATATTAATTGCTAACAAATAGTAACCTATATACTTTTAGGAAAATAGGAATATTTATCAAATATTCCAACAAAGGTCTTTGTCAACTTGGGAGAGGGTGGCCAGTGTTGCTGCATCTGCTGGTTTCGGGTACCCATTCTCCACCAAGTCCCACAACTCCTAAGACCCGAACAAAATCTTCATCTGGATGCTCCAGTAATCGTAGTTCTTGCCATTAAATCATGAGATCTGCAACTGTAGGGAATTATTTTCGGAAGCCATGTCTTTCGCGTCACAGCACAACAAGCTCTCATACCAATTTGAAGGAATTAAAAATAAAAATTCAAATTGCATCAAAAAGACTCTTCGCAACTTTGTTGAGCGAGGAAGAAGCTTCATGGATTTTAACTACAAGGAGGGAGCTTCGCTGGGCCCGACAGCGAAGCTTCAACCATAAAATGGAACTTCATAAATTTCAGGGCACTAAAAACTGCTTCGGGAATTTAATCAGCGAAGCAGCTGCTTCGCAAGTGCTTTTTCCGAAGTGAAACTACTTCGGAAATTTGCAAACACAAGGACGGAGGATAAAATGGCGAAGTAAAATTACTTCGGGGATTTTTCAAGCGAAGCGGCTGCTTCACAAAGAAAATTTCTGAAGTAGAATTTCAGTTTAAGAATTTGGCAGCACTGCGGCAAATGTTATTTCAGAAATTTGGGTACACGGCAATGATTTCTCTTTGGGCAAAAAAAAGAACAAATTAGGGAAAAACAGCCGAGGGTTTACACAATAACAAAATATTTTATTTATCATAAAAAATGGGTTACAAGGCTTCTTTTCTGAAGTGGTTACAAACATCTGCAAGTTGAAATTTGCAGGGTAAACACAGAATGGGATTTCCAGGAGGCTATTGCTCTCGACTCAGGCTATCTATTGTTTTGCTTCTCTGTTGGTCAAAACCCTAGCTGTTGTGGCTACTTTGCGCTCGCTATTTCCCCTTGCTGCAACCTCACACAAAATGACGAATGGTCCGGTATTTATAGACGAGATATGAGGACAAGAGGCGGGATTAATTCACCAACCGGCTGACAATAAATGAATGCCAAAGAGGGTTTTCCAGAAAATGCCGAACAACCCCAACTATCTGCATGTGCGATGTCAGACCCTTGATTCCAACGCCTGGTTACTGCTTCGCCAGTTTTAAATGTGAACTGCCAGATTTAAGTTACTTCGTGACGAAGCATTTTCAAGTGGAATGAATTACTGCTTCGCAGCGAAGCACCTTCAAGACGCATGTTTTTATTGCTTCGCGACGAAGCACTTGCGGGTAGTGAGAAATGTGGTTTAATAATTCCAACAACATACTCATACACTAACTAAATAGAGGAGAAATTTTTGTTTAGTGAAAAGAATAAGAAAACACTTCAAACTTTTTGAGATTTTAGCTCTTACCAAGAATCAATACAACTTCTTTGTGGGGCTTGGGAAAAGGGTAAGGAAATTGTTTCTTTGGCAAAATCACAAAGGCGCTGTGAACAATTGCTCTGAGCCAAAATATATGGGCGTGCCACCACAATGTTCCTCGTTGTCCGCTGATTGTAAACTTTTGAACATAGCTATCACCAGTCTGTATGGGCATTGTGTAATATATGAAGGCCCATCTGCCCACCCAGTTCGAAATTGCTTTATTCCATGCCTGGAAACCATTCGACTACATCAAATGGAAATCTAAATCGTAATACTCATAAAAAAAAATCATGGAAACATATGAAATTAAGTCAAGCTTTTTTCTATCATACCAGTGGATAGTAACGTTATACTTCACACTATTTGTTACATTCACAGCCACTGTGTCGCCTTCCCTTGCATATATTGTTGGCCCCGGATACATTCCATTAACAGTGACGATGGGTTTCGAGTGGCATAAACAGGATACATTCTTAAGTTGTATCTGGATCGAATATACGAGAACATACCAAACAAATTATTGCTTAAACAGATGCTAAATTGAAAACAAAATAACTTTAATAATATCATAGATGATGAGCAACACTTACGTTAAAATTGTAACGCCTTGTCTTCCCGAGAGCTGCACATGCAAGCATAAGAATCAAAATCAAATTTAAGGTAATTCTGTACATAGTTCGAGTAGCCATTGCTGAGGATAGATTGTCTCTTCGTCCTCTTCTGATCAGTAGAATCACTCTTGGGATTCTGCGAAATAGCTAGAGAGATAGACGATTTTATAAAAAAATTTGCAAATTTTATAATTGTAGCCGGTTCCCTTAGCGTGCAATTTCTAGAAGTAGACTCTATTTAGTATATTTTGATAGGTGTAACATCTGATGATTGATTCGATCTCCACAGAACTACCCGACGAAATTAAAATATATAAAATTTCGACGGCAGCGATAAGAGACGTTTAATATATGACAACTGGGAAGGGTGGCTTGTAACTAAAGCAATCTTAAGCAATATTGTTTTTAATACAAGAGCTTGGAGAGGGGAATAACTGGTTTGGTACAACGAAAGAGGTCTACCAACAGCTAGTATTGGGTTTGAAGTAACAGAGTGCACAAGACAAAAAGAAGAGAAATTTTTAGGATTCTCTGAGTGTTATTGAATATTTCTTTCTTGCGTATGGAAATGTGAAATGTATAGAGATTGGTTGCTTTCAATTGGGTTCGAGTCTCTGTCATTTAAACAGAGACTCGATATACGTGCAACGTGACTCGCTATCCCGTCGTTTGCATGGCGACGTTGTCCTCAAAATGCACAATGGAGGGGCGTATTCGTAGGGCCAGTGGTGCGTCTGGTCTGCCTGGAGTGGTGGCGCCGCTGGTTGGGGTGCTGCTTTGAGAGGTGGAAGCCAGGCCTACGCTGGGGAGTCCGCGCACGGGGCAGGGATTTGCACCCGGGGGGTCAAGGAGAGGTGGGTGGGGAGCGGAGGAGGGAGATTGCTGCTCCGGAGGGGGAGAGCGGGAGAGACACGCGGGGAGAGCAGGGGATTGGGAAGGTTTGCTCCCGGGATTGGGGGGAATAGCAGAAGAGTTTGTTTTTTTTGTTTTTTAAATTATATTTCCTATTTAAAAAAACACACAATAGAACCTATGTAAAATTCCTAATACAAAGAAGACTTCATGAGAATAATGATATATGTTTTATGTTTTTGCATAAAAAAAATTATTTTTCAAAGAAATGTAATGAAAACATTGAAATATTAGAGTGTTTTGAAACTATTCCGTCTATTATTTTTTATTTTTATTTTTTACTTAGAGAACATTAAAGAGAAGCTCAAACACAAATTAAATTAGAAGTTTTTAAATGGAAATTTTTTCCCCTTTCCTTATTTATAGGATTAACTTAGCAAGTGAAGAGGATACTAGGAGAACAAATTTTAACGTTAAAATCAAATTTTACAAACTTTAAGGATAATTAGGCTCTAATAACATATGGTAGATAGAGAATCTTAAAGAGAAACTCAAACACAAATTAAATTAGAAGTTTTTAAATGGAAATTTTTTCCCCTTTCCTTATTTATAGGATTAACTTAGGAAGTGAAGAGGATACTAGGAGAACAAATTTTAATGTTAAAACCAAATTTTACAAACTTTAAGGATAATTAGGCTCTAATAACATATGGTAGTTCTCCCTTATGTTGGAAAGAGTAATCTCACCTGCATCGTTTCTTTTTGAAGAACACAAATAGAGCATTTTTTTTGTTTTTTGGGCCTATATTAATAATGTTAAAGTATGGGTGTATATAAGTATTAAAATTGGACGTATATCTTATAATGTAACTTTATGCGTATATTTATTTCTTTGTAAACACAAAAAATATGTACGTATGTTAGGTAAAAATATTAAATGTAAGGTGATAGTCTAGGGTTTATTTATAGAATGTAGTTTCATTACTGGGTGTGGTCTACAGAGGAGAAGAAGCTGGAGAAAAAGAGCCAAAGCTCTGTGTAACGTGAAGTTCTGAATTTAATAATATATATATATATATATATATATATATATATATATATATATATATATATATGTTGGAGTCATATTTATTTTTATTGTTGTGATTGTTCTCTATATTTCTGCTCTGCCTCTTAGATCCAATAGTGGTATCAAAGCGTAGGGTTTCAAAAATTTCCAGAGACAAGGGTTTCGAGAAAAAGAGCCGAAGCTTTGTGTAAACGTGAAGTTCTAAATTTAATACAATATATATATTCTGCTGGAGTCGTTATATTTATTTTTATTGTTGTGATTGTTCTCTATATTTTTGCTCTACCTCTTAGATCCAACAGTGGTATCAGAGCGTAGGGTTTCAAAAGTTCTAGAGACAAGGGTTTCAAGCAAAAGGTTGAAAGCCATAATGGCACCATAAATGGGTCCAAGCACAAGCCTGTTGAATCCACAGATTCCTTAGTTTAATGATAAGAACTATGAGTATTGGTCTATTACAATGAAAGCCCTATTTTATTCACAAGATATATGGGAAGTTGTTGAGAATAGATTTCCAGAATCAACAGATGCAGCAGTATTCAATGCACTCACAAGAGCCGAGAAAGACACATTGAAAGAGAACCAAAAGAAGGAATCAAAAGTTATTTTCTACATATTTCAAGGAGTAGATCAGAGCATCTTCCCAAGGATTCAAGGAGCAAAAAAGTCTAAGTAAGCTTGGGATATCTTACAAACAACTTATCAAGAAATGAAGAAAGTGAAGGTAACAAAACTATAAATGCTAACGAGGGATTTTGAGACATTGCAAATGAAGGAATCATAATCAACATATATGTTTTTTACCCAAGTTATTGGGCTAGTAAATCATATGAGATCACATGGAGAGAATATTTAGGATAGAAGAATAGTGGAAAAGATATTGAGGAGCCTACCAGCAAAGTTTGATTCTCTTGTAGTTGCCATAGAAGAAACTAATAATCTAGCTCAGTATTCAGTGGATGAGATCCACACATCTCTAATCTCACATGAGCATAGGTTGAGTAGATCAGGAAACACCTCATTGGAGAAAACCTTCAAAATACAAGTTAATATTGCCCAAGGCAGAGGTAGAGGAAGGCAAAATTACAGAGGAAGAGGAATAAATTCGTATAGAGGAGGCAAAGGCAGTCCATAAAATTTTAGTGGAAGGGGTATCAACCAAAACATAAGCCAGAACCCAAGCCATAACTAGAGACAAAATCAATCTCAAGGTGAAAGGTATGATAAATCTCAAGCTCAATGCTATTATTGCAAAAAATTTGGCCATTATGCAAATTAATGTAGAAAGAAGCAGTATGATCTTAAAAAAGAAAATGTAAATTTTACAAGAGAAGAAGAATTTTAGGGTAGTATGTTGTTAGCATGTAATGTATTGAAGGAAGGTCAAAAAGATGTATGATAGTTAGATTGTGGTTGTAGTAATCATATGTCAAGAAACAAGGATTTATTTACAAACTTAGATGAAAATATGAAGTCTGATGTTACTTTGGGGAATGATAACAAAGTTTCAGTCATGGGAAAAGGAAACATAAATATTTTAACTAAGAAGGGGGATAAAAAGTATATATCATATGTGTATTTTGTTCCTGGTCTAAAACACAATTTGATTAGCCTTTGTCAGCTTCTTGAAAAAAGGTACATAATTTCTTTTGACAACCATGAATGTGTAATTTTGGATAAATATCCTAGTAAGAAAATTATTGCAAGAGTTAAAATGACCATAAATAGAATGTTTCCCTTGAAGATAAGACATAATTTGAATCCAAAAATGGAAGGAATAGTTGCAACAGTCAGTCAAACTATGTTTCAAGCTAAAATAAAAAATTAAAACTAGTTATGGCACTTAAGACTTGGGTATTTAAGCTTTGGAGGTTTAATTTTACTGTATAGAAATAAAATGGTGAAAGGTTTGCCACCCATAGAAATATCATAAAAAATATATGAAGGCTGTATTCTAGGAAAACAACGCAGAGATTCATTTCCAGCATGAAAGACAATAAGATCCCAAGAACCTTTAGAGATTATACACTCATATTTGTGTGGAAAAATGCAAACACCATCAATCAGTGGAATTAATTATTTTTTAAATTTCATAGATGATTATACAAGAAAGACATGGGTTTATATTTTGAGGCATAAATATGAAGCATTTGAGTACTTTAAACAATTCAAGGCTTTAGTGGAGAATCAAAGTGAATATTACTGTTGGTTATGAATATGCCATGAGGAAAGGATTTGGTATAATGCACCCAGATTCGTCCATCAGATTGAAATACCGGAAGGAAGGAATGCCTTCCGTGCCAATCTCCGGAGAAGGTTGGATTCCTATGGGTTCTTAGTGTTTTAAGCTAAGAGTGCAGGGAAAGAGATACACATGTGGAAAGAGAATCCAAATGTGATTTGAGTTGGGCGGGGGGAATAAGCAGCACGGCAACGATCAATCACCACTACTAACAGCAATTAAACACAAAACACTCCATAGAAACTACAGCTATCATTCATCCTATGTATCCTCTATCTATGCATTCCAAGAATACTTAATCACCAAATACTGGAGTCCAGAGTTCAGTACAACAGTAAGCAATGAAATAAGAAACATGAGGCATAAATGACAAGGAGAGGCAGGATACAAAATGAAGACAGTAAGTAGAGCCAAGTATGTATCTTTCTATTTAGAAGAAAACGCATAGCTACAATGGTTCCCTAAAGGTATATTCCACTTCCACCACTTTACAATGAAATGATCTGGCTATTTATAGCCCAAGTTCCCCCTGATTACATTCACGGGCACAAAGTCCTAGACAAGAAAATAGCTGACATAAGTGGTTGAATAGCTGCTGATGCTAACTCCTATCAGCGAGAAACATACTTTCAGCAATGTCTCCCTAAAATTTGTACAGCTACATGGCAGTGTGTACGATCAAAGCTCTGGTCAGTAGGAATGCAGGTAGCTACGGTAGATGAAACTTCTTATCAGCTTAAATAGGGGCAGTAGGCATAGGTAATGATGTCCATGCTTGTCCTTTATCCCATCACATCTTGGCTTGGATCCCGAGGATGGACACTTGTCGAATTTTGATGAGTGACACCTATTTGTCTTAAAAGGGCAGTTTATCCAACTTTGCCCGAGATCAGAGCATTGTCGGGTGGCATAGGTGGGAAATAGCGCAGTTAGGGAGGGACTCCATGCCTTAGTAAAATTTTGGCATGCTTGATGAATCTTGCCCAACTACGCATTGATCAAAGGGTGCACCCCGACTTCATTACGAAGTTGGGTTGCACACCGATACTTGGCTGATTTTCTCGCTGTTTGAACTACACACCAAAAGGGGAGTGTACCCCGAATTCGTTGCGACGTCGGGTTGCACCCCAGAACTTAGCTGATTTTATGCACACTACTTTACCAAGTGCACCCAGGAAGAAGGGTGCACCCTGGCTTTGCTGCGAAGTCAGGTTGCACCCTTACACTTAGTCAAATTTTGCTCTATTTCAGCTTGCCTTTGCACTTCGCATCCCCTACTACGCTGAGACTTAAGGGCACATCCCGACTTCATTACAAAGTCGGGTTGCACCTTGACACTTAGAATTTTTCAAGGGACACTTGCTCAATTTTGGGAACTTGACTGGGGGAAGTACAAGGGGAAAAAGGGAGGAATGAAACTACAGGAAAGGGGAAAATGAAATATGGAGAAAGGGAGAAAGAGGAGGGAAGGAAGAGCAACATACTTACAGATTTTTGAAAACATGGCACCCCGTGCAATATGTAGCAACATTCCTGGCGGCTCACAGGGTGTCGATCTCGCCTCGACGTAAATAACCAGGCCTTCATCCATTGGGTGCAGAGGAAATTCCTTCCCCTGCTTTTTGTTGCTCTGATGGTTTCTTCCTGGGCAATCATTCTTCTTCAGGATCACTTTCGACAGTTGCCTCTTATGTTTCTCCCTCTGAACCTGAAGGTTCTTCGCTATCAGCTTCCCACTCATGGATGCGTTCATATGTAGTCTTGGCATGGTCCCAGACTACTGCTTGGAAGGGCCCTAGGTCATTGACCTCACTTAGTGTTGCATGGAACGCAAAAAATGTATGCAGGTCAATGGTGTTATATATTTTTCCCAACTCCTTAAGGGAGGAGTTGATTTTGCAATATTTCAACACCATCTGGGTGACTTGAGCTTCTTGGATTGGTTCTGCCCAGCTGTTAATATTTGTTGTGTCTGCCTTAAAAGATAGCCAATTTTGCTTTATCTACTTGAGGGTTAGAAATTCACCATCCTTTACATAGCTTGGGCACTCGTGTTCAGATAGAGTTTGAAAGGGGGCCAGGCAAATGCTCATTTCATGTTCTAATGCATTTAGCATCTTCCTGGCAGCCCTTATCTTCTTTGTCTTATCAAAATAAACATGCAAGGTTACCCTTGCATCTGCCCACTCTGAGGCAAGTTGGGACATAGGGGGAAATTGGAGGCCTTTGCGCTCAAACTGCTCAAGTTTCATAGCCAGGTCCAGCCATTGCCTCGCCTGGTGTTCAGCCTCCTCTACCACAAGCTTTCCTTGGGCAAATACTTCTTCAATCCTATATGCAAAATATAGGACCGATATGGACTTAACAAGGTTGGGCTTGCAACCCTGCAGTAGGCCAGCTCGCATCTCCTTAACTCTATCCTTTGAAAAGGTCATCGTCTGTGATGCTTTCTCTACAAGCTGTAACTACACCTGTTTCAATGAATCCTGAAGCTAAGAAACTTGCTCTAGTGCTGCCTTTTTCTCCTCTGACAGTTGCTTAGATGTCTACTTCTATGCTACGGCCTCCTGCTGTGAGGTGGCCAGCTGGGCTTTCAGTTCATCTATCTCCTACTATGCAGATCCTAGCTACGCGGTGGCCCTAGCCAGATATTCCTCCAGCTGCCTAGCACTATTCTGTAGTTGAAACAGTCGCCTCCTGGGTCTCAAGCTGCTTGACAAGGAGATTATTGGTTTTGTGGTGAATGTCATTGATTTCTTACTCCTTGTTTATGTCATCGAAACTCTTCTCCTTGACTTTGTGCTCATAGTCCACCTCGATCATTTATCGAAGAGGCTTCTCCACTTTTGGGATCAATTTCTTAGTTGTAAGCACTCTCCTGTCTAGGTCGTACCTAGTACATTTTATAGGGGTAGCTATCTCTTTGGCTCTCCTCCATTTGATGCCTTCAAGAAAAGAGGCAGAACCTCCTATGGCTCTAGTTGCCAGAGGCTGGTCATCTACGATCTGCATGAAGTCAAGATCTTCCAGCATCTGGTCCTGTTGCAGCATTTTGCCTATAAACAGTGAATTAGGAGGGAATCCAGAAGGAGTGGCCACTTTTAAGGGTGGTCGGGTCCTAGGGGAAGTGAGCGGCTGAGTGGGCGGTGTTGGCAAGGTTTTAAATAGCTGATGTGAGGAGCGCAACAATGTATGTGCAGCTTCAGCACTGGACACAGGTGAGGGTTCCAGGGTTTGGCTCAGGGATTGGAAGGCGTTAGGGTCCTGAGTAAACTGGTTGAAATAATGGGGGTTGCTGGATGGCTGGACAGTTTGGGAAGAGGAGGACGTAGCTACAGCTTACCCTGATGAAATGGGGGACATTGTTATAGCAGGGCCGACTGAGACTTTGGGGAGTGGGGAAGTGGACGTACCTATGGGCTCTGCCTAAATCGCTATTTTTGGGATGCTCGTAGTCTGAGTTTTTTCTCCCGCTTCAGGGCTATCTAGTGAGATGATCTCCGGTGCTTCTATCTCTATCTGTGCCATGACTAGCTATTGCACAGGTTCTTTAGGTCGCTTGGCCTTCTCACTCTTCTTATTTTTCTTTTCTTTCGACATTGAGGCTAGTTCGCAGGAAGGATATGAGATTGGGGTGGCACGTAGTGATGTCCCCATGATAAACTTGTGTCGGGGTCTAGCTGGAAGGATTCCTGTCGTGACCGATTTGCTAGCTAGTAGCACAAGTGCTTTTTCTGCTTGAGGTGCCACCTCAGGGGTTGACCCTTTTGACCTTTGCGCCCTTTCAAGTATTGCTTTAGAAGCTACAGGCTACATCAGGCCCACTTGACTGCTTGTCGGAGTTGCGCTGGAGGTTGCCAGAGTTGACGATTTCTGGGATGGGGGCCTCCTTGTATACCTTTTCCTAGTGCCGAGGGACATAATTTTGAAATTCAAAACATCGCCACGTGTCAGCGTATTGATCATATAGCATCAAAAACTCATCATCAACGGCCAACATTTTTTGGTTAGATTTGTCATGCTATGTGTGATATCTCATACCACCATTCTATGAATTTGTCCTGTGGCCAGTTGAGGGGTGCCACCTTGGCGAGAAATATTTTGAAGCCCGTAGAATCCATCCGGTGATGCGAGTTTCGCTCTGGGTCGTATGCCACCTCCTCACAGTAAAAATCATGCCATGGAGGCCATGATTGCATCTGCTCGATGTGCCATTCTAGGTCTGTGCCTATTTTATTGAACCTTTCCTACATTATCTCAGCTCAGGGACAGATATGCATGAATTTACCCCTGACCCCAATTGGGTCATACTTCTAGCGCTGCGACAACATTATTAGACCCATGTCGATGAGCTCTCGCTCGAGGTAGACATGCTGTCCGATTTTGTATACTTGGGTATTCGCCCAGGTGATGGGATACTGAAAGATATGGCCTCTCTTTTTGCCCTGGCTGAACTCTTCTTCGACATAGTCCATCTACCACATGATATCCATCTCGAACTGGTGGTCAGTGCAGAAGTAGGGCAGCAAGAATGAATTCCCCTTCAATTTGTATATTCTGACCATGATGCCTTGAGTCAGTCGAAAGGTGTCCCCATACTCATTCCTCCTCAGGTATCTTGTCATGACTTCCGGTGGGCGGGATGCCTTACGGTTGAACAACCCCATGACCATGCACAAAAATTTAAGATTAAATTCATAGAATGAGCCTTTTTTGTACAAGATCTTGGTCCATTCATACATGGGCAACAACTCTCCTTTTTCATTTATTTTCTTTAATTCAGGAACGTTCATCCGATAGTGCATGTGGTACAGGCACAACCACGTGAGGAAGAAGCAAAACTAGAATTCCATTGACTGCTTCTGCTATAGCCTGACTAGGTTAGAATGAATGGCATACACCATCCAGTCTGCCCAGTCGAAGCAAATGGGGCACTTCCCACTCTTTTGCTCTGTGGAGTCATAAAACTCCTCATGTAGGATACACCCTACCAGTGCCAACTGGTACGATCGTACCACTTTTTCAGAATCACAGTCGAGGACCCATGCCAGGATGATATAAATGTACTTGTTTCCAAATTTGTCCAGTGGTATGGGGCCTGACGGCCATTGTCCGGCTGCCAACGGAGTCTTCAGCTCTGAGTTGAGGAAATATCTCATCTGCTTGGTCTGTGTGAATCTATCGGTTTGCTCATCCAAATTTACCCTTCTAACAATCGCATCAGGTTCATCCTGGAGCCCTAGGGTGAACGCTGGCTGGACGCTCTCTCAAAAAAGTGTGAACAACACTTTTTCCTTGTTGTCACAAACTTGTTGGGTGGCTGGCTTGTAATATTCTACAATCGCTTCAATTAGCTCTGGGCACTAGTGAGTAGGAGGGCACAAGAACCAATACAGGTTCAATTTATATGCAACCTCGACATGGTGTGAGGGCGAAACCTTGTCTGACCACTTCACAATATTCGGCCGCAGCTTGGTGAGGTTGATGGAGAAAGAGTCATCCTTGTACCTGGCTAGGTGATTAATGGGTGGCGACAAAATTTGCCCAGCTACGCACCTCTTCATTTGGATTCTCCTTTTTTGCTCATGCGGAACTTCACTCTCATGAGCGCTAGATTTTGTCTGCTCCCCAACTTCAGGCTCTACATCACTAGATTGTGCTTGTACAGGAACTTTACCCTTGTCCATTTTCTTTGTTAGGATGAGCAGGGATAGGAAATTATGGCTTCTGGCTTCTCAGTTCTGCACTTTGCAGTCTCAGAGTCAGCTCGACAATCTAAATTTTTTGAGTATGCCAGGGTCCTTTTTCTAGGCAAGGGTTGCTGATTTAATGGTGTTGGGGATGAAGTTAAGATGGTTAACTAGAATTTAGTGGAAGCATTATAAAATTTTGGTGACCATGCATGGGTTTAATCTTGAAAATCATCCCCAAGTTGTAGTTGGTCCAAATGCGCCTTGCTTTCTTAATGACATCATTCTTGAAAGTCATGCAATCATTACACATTCTTTGGACCTCGTGCATTTTATGACATCATCGCTGCCATCTGGACACACCTTTCAAAGAAGAATTTATGGCCCATGACCCAACTTTGCACCATGTCGTACTACGCTCTGGGCCCACACTTAGGATTTTTCATGTTTTTTGTGATGGGTAATTCAGGTTGCACCCAGAATTGAGGGCACGCTCGGACTTCACCCAAAAAAAGAGCGCTTTCAAACTTCACCCATGTTTGACTACATAGTCAGACTTTGCCCCAAAAGGTGTGCAGTTCGACATGATACTTAGCCATTTTTTCTTCACGCGATAGATCACCCAGGGTGCACTCAAAAATGGGTCCGCACTCGGACTTCACCCCAAAAATGGGTGCACTCCGACTTTGCTCAGACTTGCTTGCACCGTATAATTTTGACACTTAGCCATTTTCAGCCTTGCACTTTCCAACTACACTCTTCAGGCGGTGCGCAGCCCGACTTCACTACGAATTCGGGTTGCGCACCCAGACTTAGCCAAAAAATTTTGTCCCTCTTGTCAGCTGCTTTCTTTTGATCTTCGCATTGTCCAAGGAGCGATACCCGACTTCGCTCTGAAGTCGAGGTTTACTTTAATTCCTACTTGGGCTCTTGAAAACTGAAAAGAACTGAATGCTGAATCTGTACATTCTAAAAACTTAAAACAAAATACAAAAGGGAAAACTGTACAAGGAAGGACCCATCGAGTGCCTTTAGTGGTGATAAATTTTGAGGTGGAACCCATTGACGAGAATGGGGAGAAGTTGTCCCTCCATATCCCGAAGCACGAATGCATTGAACTGATTTACCAGGGCAATCTGATAAGGGCCCTACCAGAGGGCATCAAATTTTCCGTGATTGCCCGACTTTGCCTTCAGCGAGTCCCAATTTAGCACCATGTCCCTGATTTTGAAAACTCGAGAAGTGGTACCTTTTGCAAACCAGCCTTGGGTTGCTTCGACATGTTTGGTGAAGGCCTGGTATGCTTTCTCTCTGTCTTCCTCTAACCGTAGCAGCTAGCATAGTCTATCATCCACTGGATCCACACTACCTCTCTCTTCATCATACATCCATAGGGTAGGAATTTCTATGTGGGTCAGCAGGACTACCTCCTTGTCGTAGACAAGTGCATAGGGGGATGTATTGATATAATTTTTGAAGGTAATTCTATCCGCCCATAGTGCTCGATTCAGGAGTAGGTGCCAAGTCCTCTTATTTTTTTTTACTGTTCTTTTGATGATTTTTAGTAGATTCTTGTTAGTAGGCTCGTCCAGGCTGTTCCCCTACGGGTAGTAATTGGAAGACATTTTGTGATAAATGCCATATTTGTTGGTGTACTCTGTGAGTATAGCACCTGCAAACCCCAGACCATTGTCCATTACTATTGAATCAGGGACCCCAAAATGGGTAATGAGGCTCTCGAGGAACCTGATGACCGTCTCTTGGTTCACATTTTTGGTGGGGATTGCCTCTGCCCACCATGTAAAGTAGTCGGTGGTGGTAAGGATGAACTTGTGCCCTGCTATAGAGCTCGGTGTAATGACCCCAATGAAGCCCAAACCCCATTGCTGAAATGGAGTCTCAGCTTGGATTCGTTGGAGGGGCAGGGGTGCTTTTCTACTTCTGCTAGCAAATCTTTGGCATTTGTCACATTTTGCACAGACCGCATGTGCATCTATGAAAAGAGTGGGCCAATAATACCCAGCTCTGATTATTTTCAAGGCCATAGGCCTTGCAGAATGGTGACCCCCAGGCATCTCGGAGTGAAATTCTCCGAGGATCCTAGGTTGGTCGGTTTTCTTGACGCACCGCAACAGGATGTCATCAATGTTTTTGAAGTAAATCCCCTTAGGGCAAAGAGTATATTTCAATGCACCTAGCCAAAACCTCCTTCTTTGTGAGGCATTTAGGTGGTCTGGACATCTCTCGGTGTAGAAATATCTCACCAGGTCATCTATCCAATTACTCTCCTCTGGTAAGGAGTTGGCTAGGTTAGTAGTTGCTATTAGATCTTCCCACTCATAGGCGGATATCTCGACTGCTGCACTTTGGGCCAGCTCCTAGCACAAGGCTCGGCCTCTGATAAGCTTTGTTGGCCACACCTCGATGTTGAACTCCTGGATCTTGGCAATCCATCCTACTCTCTTGTGACCCGGTTCCCCTTGGATGATGAAGTTTCATACGTCTGGGTGTATCACAAAGATAGTTGTCTGACTTTGGGAGATAAAGTGCCTAAAATTTTGGAGAGACTTCATGATCGTGTGAACCTGTTGCTCAATAAAATTGTACTTCTCTTCATGCGGCTGAATCACCTAGCTTAAGAATTCCATGGGGTGCTCTTTGCCATCATCTCCATTCTGGTTCAGGACTGCGACGTAACTCTTGGGTTCTCCCATCGCGTACAGGATGAAGTCCTTGGAGTAATCTGGGTTTATCAACACCGGGGCTTGTGCAATTCAGGCCTTGATTTCCTCGAAGGCCTATCTCCTCTCATCAGTCTATAAGAATTCAGAATTATTTTTTAGCAGTTTGGCCATGGGCTTGATTACCTGTGTGAACTCCAATATGAACTTTCACATGAAATTGGTTTGGCCGAAGGACTGTAACCCTTTCTTGTCAACTAGATCAGGCAAGTAGAGGAGGGCTTCTACTCTATCAGGGTCTACTGCAAGGCCTTTCTATGAGGTGACATGTCCTAGTAACTTGCCTTCTCTCACCACAAAGACTGATTTCTTTGGGTTTATGGAAATGTCGAATTCATGACATCTCTCAAATATCTACCATAGATGGGTGTATCGCTCCAAATTTTTCACATCCTTACCTTCAGGCTATAGGATCCGCACTCGAAATGGGGATGCGAGAAGGATGGGACAATACCTCGAACTAAGAGGCCCTTTGAATGTCCTACCTCTCGAGGGAGGGGTATAAGGGTGAATTTTTGACGGATGGTGGGTTCACCAGGAAACTTTTGAGTGCCAGTTTCCATACCTAGGTTGATAGTAGGTTTGATGTGTTCATTTTGTGCTTTGATCATTCAATTCCTAGGTTTGGCCAAGATGAATCTAAGCTATTCTATATGCCAATGTTGATTTATATGGATACAAAAAATATGAATAAATGTTGAACATAGAGAATATGCTAAATAGGATAGAATATACCTCATTCTAGATGTTTGATGAAGATTTTGAGGTTTTTAGAAGTCCAAATCATCTCAAATAATACGTAATCGTCTGGAATTACACAGGATCGTCTCAGATCACAGTCGATCATCTGATATCATACGAGATCATCGTCGATCTGACAAATTCGTCAGAAACCTACAATCACAGAAATAGATACAAAATACCAAAAATGCAATTGCAAAAGCAAGGGGAAATGATGGAAATAACAGTAAACTTGCCCAAATGATGAATCCATATAGCGATTAAAAGGAAATGCATCAATTTGACAATTTATTTTGACTTTATCATGTATCTATACTAAATGAGGTGAAATCCAGGATGCATAAATATAATAACAAAGATAATGCATAAAGAAATGCAGAAAAACAATAAGGAAATGCAAACTAAGATAATGCATAAATAGAAGTTAATTATGAAAATCGGTTTTGGGATGAAATCATCTCAACGTTCTGTTCCAGATGAATTCGTCAGATCTGGGATGATATCGTCTAATTTGCGATGATATCGTCCAATGGTCAAAACAAATCCTAAAAAAGGTGTGAAAAATGAGGAAAGCGGGTAATGGGCGGTTAACGGGCAGTTTTGGTTAAAATTCAAATTTTTATCTTTTTACTAAGGTTTAACTATGGCAATTTTAGGGTGCTACATTTTGCCCCCTCTTTAGCAAATTTTTCAAAGAAAATGCGTTAAATATGAGTTTTTCCCATTTTATGACAAAGTAAAAATTTACTCCATTTTTTAGACAATGATTCTAGGTCGAATCATACAACTACTAACTATGGTGCCCCCTCTGTGCTTTTATCCAAATCGAACGTTTGAGCTAAAAGCACGGAAAAACAAAATTAAAAAAAATGTTGTTGATTTTAAATAAAATTAAAAAAATAGGGTAAAACCCTAATTCATTTTTACTGTTCATTTTTATTGTTCTAGAGCTCTACATACAAAAATGGTTGAGGCAGCACACTGATCGACAGAGGTCCGACGCGGGCTACGGGTAAGGATCTAATCCTAGTAAATTAGGTTTTAATTTGTTTTGTGCAATTTTTTGTTTGAAATTTTAATTGTTTAGGGCATCATGACCATTTTTATGCTATCAACAATGTCAGGATGAAATTGTCCCGATTTCGTCGAAATCGTCCCTAGATCATCGATTTCGTCGAGGGGAAAAATCAGCGAACTAGGGTCGATCTCGTCCAAAAAGGGGTGATCCCAAAGTTGTGAAATCGGAGATGATTTCATCCTACAAAGGACGATTTTGCCCAATTTGGGATGATATCATCCAATGGTGGACGATATCATCATTGTTTTAAGAAATTAAGCTTGATTAAAATGTTTTTAATTTGATTTTAATGATTGGTTTATTAATGAATTTTATTGTTTTATTGTTTGTTTTGGAGAGGGGATTACTAAAGAGTCAGGAGTGGAAATATGGAGGGCTGAGAGATGACATAGCCATGCTCGATCAGGCAGAGCATGACCGAGTGGCTCAGGTCGGTTTGCAGCATGTGGTAGAGATGCCACAAGTACCGACAGACATGGGGCTACTAACAGCCCTAGCAGAGAGGTGGTATTCAGGGTTGTCCTGCTTCTGGTTATCGATAAGGGAGATGTTTTTCACACTATAGGACATATTGAGGATCATGAGGATCCCCATACAAGTACGGCTAATGATGCCTACAACCAATTAGGGCCAGGCTATGATAAGGTTGACCGGGGATCCGAGCTTCGCCCTGGAGAAGGACGAAGTGAACATCGAGGCGCTAAGATAGATGCCTGGGGCATCTAGGTTGACTTAGGTTTTGGTAGGGGTGGTAGGTGGCTTACTGTTGTGCCACCAGAGTGGGTCAGATTACCCTGGCTCCTCTCATATGTGGTCTGTGACATGAGATACCACGGATACAGATACTCATGGGGTAGTTTTGTGCTATGTCGCTTGTATAGGATCCTACATGGGGTCATATACAAGGGAGGTTGATGTCTAGTCTTGACATCACTACTACAGGTTTGGTGTTGGGAGCACATTGCGATGCAAAGGTCGGTAGGGCTCCCACTGATAGGGGTTGATCGGGAGAGGCCCCAGGTTTTCTACTGGTGGTTACTTAGGGGGTCACAATGGCAGATAGATCTACTGATGTCACGGAGGTTGTTGGATGACCTCATCCCAGACTAGATCACCTGGAGGCCATGGTGAGAGCATCTCGGGTGGGCAGAGGATGGGCAGGAGCTAGCTTGCATCATGCAAGTCTACTGGCTACATATGGAGTAGGGAGAGGTAGAGCTCCACCGCTACGATTGGGTTCTACGATAGTTTGATCTTCAGTAGGGGATCCCTTCTCTCAGGGATTATGAGTACTCCCAGATTTTCTAGGATAGTACCATGCTAAGCGGGGCTCTAGACATGCAACGGTTCTGGAGTCAAGATGCAGATGATGCCCCCATCTAGCCAGTGGATGGTGACGATGTTGGGGTCATAGACGGGTACAATGCCTAGTACATAGGCATCCACCCTCCTCGGATGATGAGGGTGCAGGGTCTAGTGCACATCGTGGTGTGACAGATGGGGAGGCAACACCAGGTTGCTATTGAGGTAGTGCATGGTTGTGGTAGGAGATAGCAACGATGGTCTCCTTAGGAGAGATGCCAGAGGATGGGCCAGGCTCCATAGAGGCCATAGTAGATAGGGAGGAGGGAGGAGAGATTCCCTTCTTAGTAGGTGGAGAGACCACCATCGCTCGATAAGGGCAAGGGTTTCGAGGTAGGGGAGAGCAGCGAGATGGCGGCTCTCTAAGCTGAGGTTGCCCGCCTCCGGGCTCAGGTGCAGACGCTACAAGACGAGGCTACATGGCTTAGGGCTCAGAGCGGAGGGGCGAGCACTCAGGATCTGGCATGGTCTATTGCTTAGATCGCATTCTACCAGGGGTTATACTATCACATGGTCCCAGAGGGATAAAGGGTACCATTGCCATCCCCCATTGTAGAGCCGATCATGATGGGATCATCGAGGACATCCTCACGATCGACGGTGAGGACCCGAGACACAACCTAGACCTCTATGGGACCACCTCCTCCACGTCAAGGCGGGGGAGGAGATGAGGCTGAGAGCTCGAGGGCTTCTCGAGGCTAGCTGCTATAGAGTGCAGATTGTATTATTATATATTTTTTGAGGGGGTTGAGTATGCCAGGGTTTTGATTGTGGCATACCAATCTAGATGATGTACATAATTGATTGAGATATATAGATTATCTTTTTGATGATATGACTTGTGTATATGTTGTATGATGCTTTAATTTTGAATTTTGTGATTGATTATTTATGTAATTATATCGTTGGAAAGAAAATATTTATGCCATGCTATAAAATTGTAAATGAAATAATTTGATGTAAATAAATTGGTTGTTTTGTGGTGTGTTTTGATGAAAAATAAAAGGGACTTCTAACAATAATTTCAAAGGACATTGTCACTGGTATAGACCATTTCATGGAGTCGCCGCTCACTAGGTCGTCAAGCTAATCCCAGGATAGAAATATTGTTAAAAGTAAAAGAGTGCTTAAGAGACTGTCTTAAGACTTTGTGTTGTGATGATGGAAATGATGATGGTGATGATTTGTTTTCAGATTTTCATAAAAAATATTATGCATGACATATTAAAGAAATATGATTTTTGCTAGGCATAAATTCCTAAGTGTGATAAAATTTTTGAATAAGTCCCTAGGAACTATACCATCTTTGCAAAATTGAATGTTGACATAATGACATGAAATAGAATAAGTGTTCGTTCATTTTAAAGCTCAATTGTGTAACATAATGATGTAAGTCATATGTTTTTAAAATGAATGGGAAAATAAAATTAGAACAATGGTTTGCGCTAGGCATAGAATTATGGGTATAGACTTATACCATCATCGCGAAATCCAAAAAAAAAAGAATTTGATATTTTAGTTTTATTGCATGATTGATTTTTGATTTTGAGATAAACAGAAAATAAACATGACTTTATTTGCGAGGTGTTTGAAAGATGTGAAAGAAATTTTTTGTTTGTTGGAAAAACATATATTTAATTGTTTTTATGCTAAGCAAATGTTCTTAAATGAGAAGATGAAATGATTCAAAAAGAATTGCAGAGATATTTTGAATTATTTTAAAGACAAAAATGTAGATTTATAAGGAACCCTCATGTGCAAATGTGAGTTCATTACCGATCTTGATTTATCATAATGATACAAAATCTCTCAAATACAAATGTGTGTGCAATTGTATTGTTCATTCACCAATTTTGAGCAAGAAAATTTGATACAAGTAATTTGACTTAACCAAATAAGGGTTCATTGACCATGATTTATATGCATGTAACCATACCAGACTACTATGTAAGTCGGGTTATCAAGAGCTAGCTAATCCATAAGCCGACATAGGTCTATACAAAAGAAGGTCGCTAATGTGACAGACATATCACCACGCTAGGAATTACCCAAGGCCAAGCGGGTTGGGCACAAACCACTTGTTATGGGGCTTACCTCACAGTTTTTGAATAATTGAGAATTCCAGGGATTCAAGCTCATTCACCCTTCTTTTCTTTTCAAGGGGTAGGGAAAGGGATTTTATTTGTTTTTTCTTTCTCTCTTCTCTTTTTTTTTTTTTTGTATTTTTGCGTGGGACTGAGATAATGCTGAAATATTGCTGCGATGGTACAAAATGATATTTTTCTTTTTCTCATTTTCTTTGACTTTTCTTTTTCTTCCTATGCTAGGGATACTTGCTCGGATTGGTTGTAGAGCAAGGGATTTTTATTCTGGTAGGGGTGAGCTTGTCCTTTTGTCAATTCTCAAATATTCTAGACCATGTGCATGATAGGATAGCAGGGGAAACTTTTCGCTCAAGAAACCACTTCTACTATGTAGCATCATATCGAATTTGCAATGAAATCATTTTAATGTGAAGAGATGTACTTGGTTCAAGGAAATAACAAGATCAATTCTTCTATGCTCAAAGCTTTATTTAATTCAACTGTGGACTTTGATATAAGAGAGATTAATAATCATACCAAATAAAATCAAGATATTTATGCATGTGAGTGTGAAAGTGTGGGATTCCAAATAAATGCTAATTTATCCAAAATAATTAAAAATATAACTGCAATACTTCAAGAATTGACAAGTATGAAAATAAAAGATGTTTTTGAAGATTTTGATGATTTTGAAGTTTTATATTTTGATTTTAATTGATGAATTGAAAGAATAAATACTGTTACTGTTTTTGAAATTTTTATATAAATTACTAAAATGAAACAATATGCAAAATACAATATATACAAATGATGAAATGACCCAATGTTATGCATAATAACGCTTAAGATGCATAATGTTCATAGGTTCTTTAAGATATTTACCATCTAAGGTAGCTAATTGGTATGCTCCCGATCCAAATTTAGCAGTGATGATATACGGTCCAAGCCAGTTGGGCTCAAATTTACCTTTAAGGTCTTTAGTTGCATTAGTATTTTTTTGATTTTCTTTTAAGACAAGGTCATCGATCTCAAAGGATCGATGATGAACTTTCTTGAGGTATGCTCTCTTAAGCTTGTTTTGGTAGGCACGAAGATGCTCCAAAGCATTGATGCGCTTTTCATCTAGGAGTTCCAGCTGACTAAATCTACCAACATGATATTCATCTCCTACTTCAGTATCTTGAAGTAGTAGAGCCAAAGAAGGAACCTCTAATTCAAAGGGAAAAATAGCTTCAGTGCCATAAACCAAAACAAAAGGTGAAGTACCTGTGGGGGTGCGAACGCTAGTTCGATAAGCCCACAAAGCAGGATATAGTTGAATGTGCCAATCTCGACCAGATTTATTGACCAGTATTTTGAGGATTTTAATTAATGTTTTATTAGATGCTTATGCTTGGCCATTACCCTGAGGATAATAGGGGGTGGACCAACGATGTTGAATTTTATATTTTTGACATAATTTTTTGACATCTTTATTTTTGAAACAAGTTCCATTATCTGAGATGAGATTTGCAGGAATTTCGAACCTACAAATAATTTGATTAAAGATAAATTTGGAAACTTGGGTTCCAGTGCAAGAAGCTAAGGGCATAGCTTCAACCCATTTCGTGAAATACTCAATGGCGGTTATGATGAATTTGTGTCCATCAGATGACACGGGGTTGATTTTTCCAATGATGTCTAAGCCCCATTTTGAAAAGGGCCAAGGAGATGAAATAGCCTGCAGTTCTTATGCAGGTGCATGGACAAGGTCAGTGTGTTTCTGGCACTTGTCGCAATGGTGCACATAATCATGTGCATCATTCTCCATGGTAGGCCAAAAATATCCTATCCTAAGGAGCTTCTTAGCAATGGCGCTACCACTAAAATGCCCCCCACAAGATCCATTATGGGCTTCACTCAAAGCTGATCTAGATTCTGCTAGATTCAAACATCTCAATAGGATGCCTTCAAAAGATCTCCTATACAAGGTATTACCAATAATCACGAAGCGACTTGCTCGTCTACGTAATAACCGATGCTGGTTGCTATTACAACCTTCAGGGAAGGTCCCATTTTGCAAAAAATTACATATATCAGTGTACCATGGTTCAAGAGTAGTTTCATTGATTAGAAACACATCCAAAGGTTCTAAGCATGATTTTCTTGAAGCGGGTTCCTGGAGTCGACGAATAATGATGGTAGCATATTCATCATCTAACTCCAAGGGCAAAAGAGATGCAGTTGCAGCCATAGCATCAACCACACGATTGCTAGTTTGAGGAATAGCTTCCAAGGTAACTTGATCAAATAAAGATAATAATTGTAAGACATATGTTTTATATGGGCGTAATTTATCATCTCTGGTCTGATAAACATCATTGATTTGATTTATGACAAGTTGAGAATCACCGAAAACCAATAAATTTTTAATTTTTAGTGCCAAGGCAGCTCGTAATCCTAGGATTAGAGCCTCATATTCAGCAGTATTATTAGTGCAAGCAAATGTTAGTTTGAAGGACAAAGGTATAAGATGTTTCTACGAAGATATTAAAATAATACCTGCACCAACCCCACTCATGCATCGGGCTCCATCAAAGTATAGGGACCATTGCTCAGGATGGTCTGCCTCTAATTTAAGGCATTCATCAGGAAACTCAATGATGAGGGGATGGGTAGACTCTAAGGGTGTAGCAGCTAATTGATCTGCTATGATTTGACCTTTAACAGACTTTTGTCCTATAAACATGAGTTCAAACTCACTTAGCGCAAGAACCCACTTGGTTGTGCGACCAGATAAGTACGGTCGACTCATGAGATACCGCAAAGGATCGAATTTAGCAATAACATACGTTTTTTGACTGAGCATATAATGGCGTAGTTTTTGTGTAGAAAATATGACTACGAGACATAACTTCTCTAACACTGTATAGCGAGTTTCATAATCGATTAAAGGTTCTGCTAATGTAATAATTAGCACGTTCTTTCTTCTCATCATCAAGTTGAGCTAACATAGCTCCTAAGGCAAAATCTGAAGCAAAAATGTACAAGATAAATGGACGATCAGATCTAGGTGGTGAAAGCACCGGTGGTTTAAGGAGATATTGTTTAAGGAGTTCAAATGCTTCCTAGCATTCATCATCCCAATGAAAAGAGACATCTTTCTTAAGAAGCTTAAGAAAGGGTCCGGTTTTGTCCTCCAACTTATCGATGAAGCGGTGAATAGCTTGAAGCTTACCTTGTAGACTTCGTAATTCAGATATATTTGTGGGTGCGGGCATATCAGTGATAGCCACAATCTTGAGAGGGTCAATTTCAATGCCACGTAAAGAAACTATAACCCCCAATAATTTATCGGACTTAACTCCGAATATACATTTGGCTGGATTTAGTCGGATAAGATATTCCCTTAACCGATCAAATACTTTTCTCAAGTCATCTAAATGATCATCTTCTTTGATGGAACGAGCTATAATATCATCTACATAATCATGTAGAATATCATGCATCATATCGTGAAAGATATAAGTCATGGCTCGTTGATATGTTGCACCTGCATTCTTTAAACCGAATGGCATCACTTTCCAACAAAAGGTGCCCCAAGGGGTAATAAAGGTTGTTTTAGCTTGATCTTCAAGAGCTATCCTGATCTGGTTATAACCAGAGAATCCATCCATTAGGGATATCATTCTGCTCCCAGCAGTAAAATCAATGATCTGATCCATGTTGGGAAGAGGAAAATCATCTTTAGGGCATGCAACATTAATATCTCTAAAGTCTATGCAAACCCTAACTTTGGTAGCTTCTTTCTTAGTTATTGGAATGACATTCGAGATCCATTCAGCATAATCAATGGCTTGTATAAAAATAACCTTCAAGAGTTTTTCTAATTCTCCTTTGACTAGTAAGGCCACTTTAGGATGCATTTTTCTAAGTTTATGTTTAACGGGTTTAGCATCCGGATGGACTACTAGGTGATGCATAACTACAGAAGGGTCTAATCCTGGCATATCTTCATATGTCCAAGCAAAAACGTCTTCATATTCTTTAAGGAATGAAATGTATTTATCTTGTTTTTCTTGACTCAATTCTGATCCAATGTTGATTATGTGAGGGTTATCTTCGGTTCCAATGTTAATTTTTATAACGTTTTCAACTTCCATATGTAGATCTCTCTCAAAATTATATGGGGTGGGTGAAACACCTAATTATTGTAATTCTTCCAAGGTTAGCTTGGATAATTCATCTTGAGGAGTCGTGGCCTCAAGCTGGGCTATACTAGGTATAGAGCCATCGAAATAAAATCCGTTATGTAACAATTCCTCAATGGAGACATCATGGAAGATATCCCCCTCCAACTCATCATCGAATTCAGCAATCATCTCAGGGTAAGCTATGGATAGCATATTGCATGTAAATGGATTATCCCTTAAACGCAAAGCATCGCGTTTATCCAAATAATCTTGGTAACATATAAGATGGTCATCATCCTCAAATGGGAAGGGCTGACCTTTACTAGGAAATAGGCCCACACCACATCGGGCAGGCCATGGTTCTACCTCAAAAGGTTCTTTCATACCATTTTTGGAAGGTCCCAAACCTTTCCCTTTATATCCCAATTTAAGCATTATAGGCTTAGCTTTAACATACTCATTAGCAAAATAACATCGAGCATACCCATCATAATGAGTCTTGATGTTTCTAGGTATTCTTCCCCAGTCATATCCCTTATAAATAAAAGCATAGCTCTCGACTTGGTAGATACTTCCCATAGGTTGTGGGAGGCCCAAGGTACGAGGAGAGGGTGGCAATTTATTTAAAATATGGGAATCTTGCATAGCAACGTTTGTTTTCTCTGATACAAGAATTTTAGATAAATCGGGTAAGAGCTCATCAGTAAGAGTGTAAGAGGTAGAAGGATCATTTCCTATGTTTTTGGATGCGGAAAACATGCCTTTGATAGGCGTAGATGTTGTAGAGATGTCGATGGATGGGTCTAAAGGTATGGAAGTTATAGGAGTAAAACAAGAAGCATTGGTTGTGGGTTTAGGATCTTTTTGAGGTCCTAATGTGGTTTGTTCGGAAGATGGTTGAACTATATGTAGAGGTGTGGTTGGTGGGGAAAAATTAGATGATGTTATGAGTGTGTGTTTCACACGTTTAGGTGGATGGTTAGAATTAGGATGTGTGGATGACAGAGTAGGGAAAAATTGAACTCCAACAGGTTCTGCCAAAGCACACATATCAAAGGGTCTAGGATCACCATGAATGGTAACCAACTGATTTTTAAATTCGAATTTAACACACTGATGTAAAGTTGAGGGAACAGCTCGCATCGCGTTGATCCAAGGGTGACCCAAGAGTATATTGTATGATGCAGGGCAATGTACAATAAACACGGTCATGTCTAAGGTTCTTGGACCAACTTGCAATGGGATAGTAATAACTCCACATGTTTCTTGTGTTTCGTCATTGAATGCTTTTATAATCATATCAGTTCTTTTCATTTCGTCACTTCTAAACCCAAATCTTTGATAGAAGTCAAAAGTGCATATGTTTAAAGATGAACCATTATCAATCAAGACTCGTTTAACTGCTACGTCTCCAATTAGGGCAGTAATATATAAGGGGTTATCCTTATGTAAGCTATGTTGTGGTATATCTCTATCCCGGAAGTCAATACAATCGACCTCTCGAGTTATGATAGTATTGGACATGGCTTCAGGTTGAATATTTTGTGGTACCATCATTTGGCTTAATGTGAACATTAATTCATCCCTATGGGTAGAAGAAGATCTTAAAAGGTCCAAAAGAGAAATTCTAGCTGTAGTATTTGATAATTGTTCATTAATATTATAAGGAGGTTTAGGTTGAACATTAGGCGCATGATTCCCTTTATTGGGATTTTTCAAAACAAATGGAGCTGATCCATCATTCTGAGTTTGATCTTGTTGAGAATTTTGAGCTCTGTTGTCGAGTAACAACTCCGATGGTACCTACAATATTATTTTGCGGATGATGAATGGGTCTTGGTCTAGCGTTTATGGCTTGTTCATTAGAAAGTAATTGGTGAGAAGATGGTCTAGTAGTGACTCTTCTAGGAAATGGTTCTTCTGGAATCATAGAACTTGTGATAGGTTGAATAGGATCTGATTCATCTTCAGAGCTATTCAATTGATTTGAGGTGATTTCCATGTCACTTTCAGTCTCGTATTCTGTATCACTAAGATCAGGTGTCCGAATATTATGTAGAGGTCTGGCCGTAACCATGGATAAAGTTGTGTCAAATATTTGTGGATCACGAGCAGGTAAATGTCCACTAATAGTTCCTACATATCGGGTAGGAGGGGGAACATTATGATGCTCAATTTTATTAGCCACCTCTTTACCATGCTTTGGTAAAGGATGTTGAAATATGTCCAATGATTGATTGGCATTTTGATTCTAATTTTGAGGGATGTTCTTTTGAGCATTATTAGGAGGATTTTGTTTAGGTTGAAAGGCTTGCACCTCCATCTCATTGTTATCAATCAGGTCTTGTATTTTATGTTTTAATATTTTACAAGAGTTGGTAGCGTGTCCAGGTCCTCTATGGAAATCACAGTGTAAATCAGCTCTGTATCCGGGTATAGTTGGATCAGGTTCCCGGATATTTGGTAATTGGATCAATCCTCGTGCTAGTAATTATGGGAGAATGGTTGATAAAGGTTGATTTAACCTAGTAAATTCTTGGGGTGGTTTATCAGGAGGTTTCAGTATAAATTTCTTTGTTGTTTTCACAACATTAATAGTAGTGATATTTCTACTATCAGTGACTCCATCGCCCACAACTTGTTTATTTTTATATTGATTTTTGGATGTTTTCTCATCATATTTCTTTTTAAGTTGACCTCTCCTAACAAGAGCATCTTCCACTCTTCGAGCTAAATCTATAGCTTGATCGAAGGTGGTCAAGGTAGCAGTTGATAACTCATAGGATAGTTGTTCTTGTAAATTATTGATAAAGATATCCAGCATTTCTCGATAAGGTAACACAAAGTGCAATTTTCCTATCAAATGTCTCCATCGAGCTAGGAAATCAGAAAAACATTCATCTTTGTCTTGTTTTAGGTTGTACAAATCTTTAATGGTTACATGCCTTTCAATGTAGGCACTAAATTGATGCACAAAAGACTCGGTGGTTTCTTCGAAATTCCTCAAAGAATGAGTGGGTAGTTGATAATACCATTCCAATGCCATTCCTCCTAAACTTTTTGGGAACATTTTTAGTAATAACAAATCATCATGTGATATATCATGACACGCTATCCTAAACATACGAAGATGCTCTATGGGATCTTCAATTCCTTTGTATATAGGTAGGACAGGCATAGGAAAGTGTTTAGGGTATGGTTGTGCTACAACTATAGGATCTAGAGGTTGACTACACATCTCTCGATAATTGTACGAGGGATGGTAGGGATCTATCTGGTCCATGCGGGAGACTAATTGTTTCACCATGGCTTCCAGATTACCGGTTTGTCCACCATATTGGTTTGGTGGTACATGAGTATGGGATTTGTGAGCGTAGGATGGCGTGACATAAGGATTAGATGCTATATTGTTGTTATGCAAATGGTTGGTAGGAAGAGTATTATGAAGAAGATTTGTTGTAGCATTATGTTGTATCCCAGATTGTTGGAAATTGATGTTTGGTTTTGTTTTAGGCTTTTGTTGATTTGAGGTATGTTGATCAATAACTTGGCAAAATAGAGCGATGAATGATGGTTTCTTTTGTGTGGGAATAACCCTAGGCTTGGTAACAGGCACTCTAGATGGTTGGGTAACCTGTTGTTGTTGCATGTTCTGGATTATAGCGGCCATATCCAAATTGGATGGTCCAGCTTGATCACTTTCTTGATCAATGAAGGACAAGGGATTAGTGCGTGTGTGATATATGTCTTCTAGGGTTGCTTGAGTGTCACTAATTTGATCCTTGTCCATATGGACTACTCTATTAAGAGTGCCAATATTAGTATTGAGGAACTTCCAAAAATGTTCCATGTTCTCAAAAGTAACAGCTCCTTCCGGAGATATTTTAGGAGATGAGGATCCTTCCTCTCTAACAATTTCTCTTTGTTCATTTGCGTCAATAAACTCTTCTTCTTGTTGGTCTAGGGTTCCTTCTTCCTGAATTGGGTCTTCAGGAAGGACATCTGGTTTATTTATTGTTTTTCCTAACCAATCTTCTTCTACTTCAGTCTGTTTTCCATTCCTAAGTCTAGTCATTATGCTTAAATTTAGATTTTAGCAAATATATATTTATATATATATTTGCAACCAATTTGGGAGGTATATATTTTAATTATATACCTACTATAATACTTAAAAGAAAATGTTTTGATTTTTTGTTATGTTTTTGTTTTGTTTTTATGATTATAAAGACAACAAACAACACACTAAATGCAAGAAATAATAATAATAAAATAATGGCTTATTTTTCTATAAATAGTTTATAGATGTCATTGATAGGATCAAGTTCATCAGGAGTCATGAAATGCTCCTCTTCAAATTGAAAATGATTTTTCAAGAACTTAACAAAGTGTGCTATGGTAATGTTATCTACTTTTGACTCTGACTTGTAAAAATAGAGCTCATGGCAATACTCTCGATATAACACAGCTCTAGGAACTCTATTCCATATCTTTCTATCCATAAGGACGACCTCTTGATCCTCTATACGAGATAGAAATTTATGTACTACAACTGCATTGTCGAGGTATTCCTCAAAGGTGTACAATTCAGAAGACACAAGGGCTCTTTTATCTGCTAACCACCTATGGCAAGCTCTCTGAAGCTCATGATACAAGGTCACTTGATCGGGATCCAGGATTCTATCTAGGACAAACCTCTTGATTTGCCTAAGTTCGGTTGATCTAGACTCAATGATATTCAATCTCCTATTAAGTTCGTCCCATAAAGGTTGAACCCTATTTGTTTGAGGTACTCTAAGTACAGAAGTAATCTCTATAGCTGCTAATTGATTCTCAACATTAATGGTGACAACTCGTCTTTTATTATAATCTACCATCTAAATATGATATGCAATCTTTGATTCTAAATGCATTTATGTTTTGTTGTTTTTTTTTTTGGGGTTGTTTTCAAAAGTTTTTAAGTTTTCACGTCGGGTTCACCAAAATGTATCGCTCCAAATTTTTCGCATCCTTACCTTCAGGCTATAGGATCCGCGCCCGGAAGGGGGATGCGAGAAGGATGGGACAATACCTCGGATTGAGAGGCCCTTTGAAGGTCCCGCCTCTCGGGGGAGGGGTATAAGGGTGAATTTTTTATGGATGGTGGGTTCACCAGGAAACTTTTGAGTGGCAGTTTCCATGCCTAGGTTGATAGTAGGTTTGATGTGTTCATTTTGTGCTTTGATCATTCAATTCCTAGGTTTGGCCAAGATGAATCTAAGCTATTCTATATGCCAATGTTGATTTATATGGATACAAAAAATATGAATAAATGCTGAACATAGAGAATATGCTAAATAGGATAGAATATACCTGATTCCGGATGTCTGATGAAGATTTTGAGGTTTGTAGAAGTCCAAATCATCTCAAATCATACGTAATCATTTGGAATTGCATAGAATCATCTCAGATCATAGTCGGTCATCTGAGATCATACGAGATCATCGTCGATCTGACGAATTTGTCAAACAAATTCATCAAAAACCTGCAATCACAAAAATAGATACAAAATACCAAAAATGCAATTGCAAAAGCAAGGGGAAATGATGGAAATAATAGTAAACTTGCCCAAATGATGAATCCAGATAGCGATTAAAAGGAAATGCATCAATTTGACAATTTATTTTGACTTTATCATGCATCTATACTAAATGAGGTGAACTCCAGGATGCATAAATATAATAACTAAGATAATGCATAAAGAAATGCGAGAAAAACAATAAGGAAATGCAAACTACGGGCTCTGATTGCCCCCAATCTGGATTACAGTCGAGATCACCTCCAATTGTATGAGATCATCGTCGATCTATGACAGGATCGTTCGAAATCATCTGGAATCACCTGCGACGATCCAAGCTTGCTCCAGCTGAAGAACAGTAAGATTCCTACAAGAAAACTTGAAATATGCAATGCAAACAAAAGTATGAAGGTGTTCTAAGGCACAAGGAACTAGATTTGTAGGGAAATCCATTAGCTAGGGGGTTCAGGGGGATAAATTGAGAAAATCCTAGTTTATATAGGATTAGGGAGAGGTTAGGAGGTTGGAGATCATCCCAATTTGGGAGATCTCCAATGGGGGAGACTCTAACTACGCATACACGCTTTCTGCCCAAGTTAGAGAAGTTGTTGAAATAGAAGCTAATTATGAAAATTAGTTTTGGGATGAAATCGTCTGGACGTTCTGCTCCAGATGAATTCATCAGATCTGGGATGATTTCATCTGATTTGCGATGATATCGTCCAACGGTCAAAACAAATCCTAAAAATGGCATGAAAAACGAGGAAAGTGGTTAACGGGCAGTTTGGGTTAAAATTCAAATTTTTATCTTTTTACTAAGGTTTAACTGTGCCAATTTTAGGGTGCTACAATGGGAAACATGGTCCTCTCTCCTATGAGAGAATACAGTCATGTCATCTAAATAGATGACAATGACCTTGTTAAGCAGCTCTCGAAAGGCTAGGTCCATGGCTCTATGGAATGTGGTGCCATCATTGGATAAGCTTAAGGGCATGCACTAATAGGTGAACATCCTCCATTTGGTGGTGAACGTTGTCTTATGTTGGTCCTCATATTTGACCCAGATCTGGTTGTACCAAGAAAATCCATCTATGAGGGAGAATCTCTATGCTCCAGCAACTATTTGGAGGATCTGATCGATCTGGGGAAGCGGATAATGGTATTTCAGTGAGGCTTGGTTAAGATTTCTGAAATCTACATAGAGATGAATGTCTCTGTTATTCTTCCTCACGGGGACCAAGTTCACAACCCAGGATGAATGCTTGATGGGGTAGATGATTTTGGCTTCTAGCATCTTTAGGAGCTCGGCTTTCATCATGGCTTCGATCTTTGGATTTACAACCCTTTGCTTCTGTCAAAATGGTTTTGCACCATCTTCTAGCTCAATGGTATGCTGGATTATCTATCTGTCATACCCCTTCAAGTCTTGGTAGCACCAGGTTACTATGTCGGAGAACTCTCCACACAATGATCTGATCTGCTCGAGTTCCTCTTCAGTGTATTTTGTTTTGACCTTGATTGTCTTTCCAGGTTCAAGCTCTAGGTCGACGTACTGCTTTGGGTCTACTTTGATCCTATGTGATATTGCTTTGTCATTCTTATTAAAGAGACTTTCAAGTGTAATCAGTCCTTTTAGGACATGATTATTTTTTAACTTTATCAACCCCTCATATTGCTCATCATCAAGGTATCTACCTTCAATTGAACATGCTTCGATAACCAAAAATGTGATGATCTCCTCGTCACAGTCAAACACCTACTAGTGGGTGTCTTTATCAGGCATAGAAGGCCTGTAAATGGTATGGACCGACTTTGGCTTCTGGATAGTGTCATCAGCCGAAACATACCTGGCTCCAACAGATGCCAGAATGTCAGTGTGCTTGTTTTTCTCATGTGATATAGCTCTAACATTCAATGAGTCAAATGATTCCATCAAGTCCCACACCCGATTACTGTATGCTTTGAGATAGTGCTTCTTGGAGGTGCACTTGTTCGTAATCTGGTTGCACACTAGCTCTGAATCGCCAAAGATCTATAGATGTTTAATTCATAGCCTCTCCACTTTTCTCAAACCCAAGCATAGGGCTTCATACTCCATCGCATTGTTGGTACATCTCCAGAATAGCCTGTAGGTGTAGTCCTTCTGGATCCCGATCGGGGAAACCAGGAGCACACCTGCACCAGCACAATTTTTGCATCGGGCACCATCAAATAAAAGCTGCCATAGCTTCTTTGGTGTAGGTCCTACTTCTTTCTTAGCTGACTTGTCAAGCCTCTCAGGCTGGATTATGGTGTAGTAGCCTTGCTCAGTCTCGATCATGACATTGAATTCTCGCAAGGAGAACTCATCTTCTACTTGCAGTAGCTCAAGAGCTTGCTCTATCAGGTCTACCATCACCAGTTCTTCCTCCGTCAGCTAAACCACATAGTCCTACAATTCTTCTTCGGGTATATTCTCCACTAGAAATATGGAAGGCTTCTCATTGTAGATCTTTAGTCTCCTTCCTTTGAAGGGTACTTTCATATGCAAGTAATCTAGAGATAGATACCCTCCCATATTTATAGTGAACTCCCTAGAGAGACACATGCCGAATTAGGGTTCCAAGTCGACAACCATGACCTCTTGAATGACCACTATGTTGAGAGCTTTGTGCAACCAGATCGGAATGTCTTTGATGACACCGACTGTCTTGACAGGGGTGCTATCTAGTTGCAGCATGCCTTGGCTGCTCCTTGTATACTCCATCCCGATTTTGTCGCATATGGCTCTTGGAATTATAGTCATGGAGGCACCAAAATCCACCATACAGTTGTGTACTATGTACCCTTGCATCCGCAATGATAGATAGAAGGGAGGTGGTCTATTCTTCCCAATGGTTGAGACTGTCAAATGTTGAACCAGAATAGCAGGTTGTATCTACTTGCCACACTTTATGCTCTTCAGGGATTCCTGTAGTAGATCAACTTGCCCTGGGAGCAAGAGAGAATCATACATGCTTATCCTTATAGGGGTCCTCCTCAGATCATCGACTATGTTGTAGCCTAAGGTATTAGCTCCCTCTATTTCCTTTACAGGTTCATACCTAGTGTGGTATTGCTACGTGGCCTCTACTCTCTACCTCTTTGTAAAAGATGGGTACCTCAGCTTCTCCTAAGCTTGTTCTTTTATTTTAGCTAGAGGCTAAGCAGTGGGAGCTTTGGCTGGTGAGGGGGAAACTTTGTAAGGAGCTATTTTTGCAGTGGGAGGCTTGGCTGTAGGGGTTTTTTCCTTGGTTGTGTAAGGCCACAGCCTCTTGTCAGGTGGCAGCCCAGTAGGTTGTGCCTTGTCTCTTCTAATGTATACCTTCAAGGGCTTTACAGTAGCTTCAGCAAGATTTTGATCCTCTTTGGCAGGGGGCAACACCAGATCTTCCTCTAGGATAGTAACTTTGACTTCATCATCCAGGATCATGTAGATTTATTCATCCTCTATGGCACTACCTGTCAGGGTCTAGAGGTAATGCTGGTGCAGTGTGTAGTCTTCTTCCGAATGCGGGTCGTTGCATGTGGTGCACCAGTTATCCTAGCCAGAAGTGCCAGGTTGGTCTTCAATGGTAGCATTCCTTGCAGGGGACTACCTCTAATCTTGTCATTATGGGGCTTGTTATTTTTTTAGTTCTAGAGGAGGATATGGCCTCCTTGGAACCAGGTCCATCTGGGCCTGTTTCTTTTTTAGAATAGTCATGTCGTTGGACATGGTGCGATATCTAGAGGCAAGCGATATCTAGAGGCAAAAACTTGCACCTCCTAGAGGATTTTTTTTTTAATATTATTGTTCGAAGGTGGCAACTGAGCTGGCGAAGGTAAGGCAACCAATGGAGGAGGTGTAGAATACTCCATGTATTGTAGGGGAGCTGGGAGTGCTAGATAATGCAGAGGAGGAGGAGACGGGTAGTGGATTTTTGGCGGGCTGTAAGGGTTTACGACCAACATCGAATTCCATTACTACTGGGGTTGCTGTCCTGAAGTGGAGGACATTGTACCAAAATTTTATGGGTACTAGGATTGAGGAAAGTCATGGTAAATGGGTGGTTGTACTCTGTGCGAGAGTATTCCTATGGAAATGATATGCATTTTAGCTTGCTCAACAGAATCGTATAGATTTGGGAACGAGTCAATTCGGGCTATCTTCAGCAGTAGGTAGATGTATGAGTTGAAATACCTTAGGTAATAGTGTGCAGCCTAACCTGTTGAAGGTCTAAGTTCATGAGGTACTCATTTCCAAGACCTCAAACTGTATGTTGAAGTTTGACACCTCTTCTTAGGGGTGTCACTGGATGCTTTGGAACTAATGCAACAAGGAAGAGGGATCAATAGACTCATTGCATCCTTTCATGAGCCTATCGTCAAGCCGGTGCCATCTCATGATAGATCCCTCTAGAAGTGATCTCAACCAGTAGAGAAGCTTTCCCCATAAGGAAAGGGCCAGCAGACGGGTCTATACACCCTCATCAGTGATGGAATGTAGTGCAGCTAGGGCCAGAATGTCCTAGATGTGTTCGTACATCGTATTGCCATAGTCGTCATATGTAGGAATAGACTTTAAGGCTGTGGGAGGCACAACTTGCTATCTGACTAGGGCCAAGGGCCCCATAGAGTCTACTTTCAAGAAGATATCATCATCATTCTACTGGGCAGCCATGTCTTCTTCTCCTTTGATAGTATACTCGGTATCGATATCGTTTGAGGACGTAGATTGCTCTTCACCCTTAGCCTCTTCAATTTTCATTTTGGGCTCTTCTATGCGAGCTTCATGATTAGCTAGCCTGATGTGCTCTCCTAAAGTGGTAATGTCAATTTTTTAAAGGTCAGGTTGGTTTTCCAGATTCCTTGCTCGCTACCTTCTCGTTTGCATGAAGGCATTCAGATCGGTCTTCACGGACTCAAAGAGTATTTAGGTACTTGTAGAGTCACTAGGTGCTCTAATTTTTAACAACAATGAAGCGAACACTAGCGCTTTGATTCTATCTTAGGGTAGGAAACTGCCATGTCCCACCGAGCATGCCAGAGAAATTGTTGGTTACAAATTTGCCATGAGGAAAGGATTTGGTATAATGTGTCCAGATTCGACCACCATATTGAAAGGCCGAAAGGAAGGAATGCCTTCCATGCAAATCTTTGGAGAAGACCAACTTCCTGTGGTTTTTTAGTGTTTTAAGATAAGAGTGCAGGGAAAGAGATACACATGTGAGAAGAGAATCCAAATGTGATTTGAGTTGGGTGGGGGGAATAAGCAGCATGACAATGATCAATTACCACTACTAACATCAATTAAACATAAAACACTCCATAGAAACTACAGCTATAATTCATCCTATGTATCATTTATCTATGCATTCTAGGAATACTTAATCACCAAATACTAGATTCCAGAGTTTAGTACAACAGTAAGCAATGAAATAAGAAACATGAGGCAGAAATGAGAAGGAGAGGCAGCATACAAAATTAAGACAGTAAGTAGAGCCAAGTATGTATCTTTGTATTTAGAAGCAAACACATAGCTACAATGGTTCCCTAGCGTTATATTACCCTTCCACCACTTTACAATGAAATGATCTGGCTATTTATAGCCCAAGTTCCCCCCGATTACATTCATGGGCACAAAGTCCTAGACAAGATAATAGCTGACACAAGCAGCTGAATAGTTGCTAATGCTGACTCCTATTGGTGAGGACTGTACTTGTAGTAAGGTATCCCTGAAACCTATATAGATACATGGCAGTGTGTGTGGTCAAACCTCTAGTCAGTAGGAATGCGGGTAGCTATGGTAGATGAAACTTGAAGAACATGGACTTATACTGAGAGGGGGGTGAACAGTATAAGACTTAACCAATTAATAATTTTAACTTTAGATAGCAGTGGCATCAACACAACATTAATCAAGACAGAAAGCATCACACATTGAAGGCCCATTTTTAACGTGGTTCACCCGAATGGTTGGGCTACGTCCACAAAAATTTTCTCTAAAAGTTATCTCAAAGTTCTTTGGGAATCCTTCCCAATTACAATGTTTATGAGCCTCGGCCCAAAGGAGATACCTTCCCCCAATCAAAATTTATGAGCCTCTGCTCAAAGGAGATACCTTCCCCTCTTCTCTCGGAAATGATCCCTCGAAGATCAACTGCCTCTACCTCTTGCCAGCACGTGGAACTCCTTTCCACCGAAGACCTCCTGTCCTCAATGCTTAGCCTAAGAGACCTCTGCCTTCTATGATCACGTCCATAGTAACTTAGCAACCAAATATGTCCTCAGGTTCTTCTCAAAGAACCAATGCTCCTCTGTCCTCAAGTTCTCTGATAGAACTCTCAAAACTCAGCTCACAAGTCCTCTGCTAGGACTTGTCCAAATCTGCTCACAAGTCCCCACTGGAACTTGTCCAAAACTTCTCACAAGTCCCCATCGAACCTGTCCAAAACTTGTCACAAGTCCCATCCTGTCCAAACTGCTCACAAGTCCCCACCGAAACCTGTCCAAAACCTAGCAAGCTCACCAAGAAAAACTTGCTTAGCATGAACCCACAAAGAGAATTGTTAGAGACCCAATGTGATTCATCAACCTCATAGAAGCATAAAGAGAATTGTTAGAGACTCAATATGTTCTATACTTAACTCCCAATATCAATCTCAACTCAATCTCAATCTCAACAGAATAAGATAGATGTAGTATGCTTTTCTCAAGAACATGAAACACAACCCAACAATTGCCAACCATGCAATATCTCATATAACAATGATACTCATGTTCTTTCCACAACCAATTAGGGTTTTAACAACAATGCTCATCAAACAAGGTTTAGTCAACCAACACCATTCAACTCAACATCAACCTTGAAGCATTCAACCAATCATCACAAGAAAAGGAAACAAGTAGAAATCCTTTTCCCTCCACACTTATTTTTAGAAAACCATCAATCAATAACAACCATGGAAGAATGTGCCCATACCTTTACTTTGATGAAGAAGGAGAACTCAAAAACTTGGCAATACTTAGTTCTCCAACCTTAGGAGAAATGAGGAGCCACCACTATAAGCGCTAAAGCGCATTCTCCTCTACTTACGTAGCCCAATCACAGCCGCTCTCCTTCGTGCATCGCAACAAAAGGAAAAATGCACTCGACGTGATTCGAAACTTGTATCTCTGCCTAGCGAGCACCTTTACTCAAACTCCATCATCGTTGGAGCACAAGTGCTCGACAAAGAAATATTAAACTATCCTTTGTTTTATCTTCACTTGATCGTAGGATATGGAAAACGTATTCGTTTTCCTAGCACTGTCCAAAACATAAGTCACCGAATGCTTGCATTAATCATCTCACAAGACAAGTCTAGAAAAACACAGTTCAGGTGCAATTGCCAATCCACTAACGTCAAGCAAAAAGGTAAGGATGCAGCCCAAGCTCAAATCCGAGTATGCCAAGCATGGTTTCCAAGACACAGATCAAGCACGATTTCAAAGATGTCAATTGGAGATTCGAAGACACAAAGCAAGCACAAATCGAAGACACCAAGCGCTATTCGAATGATACAAAGCAAATGCAAATCGAAGACACCAAGCGCTATTCGAATGATACAGAGCAAACACAAATCGAAGACTCCAATTAATCGGTGGTACACTTACTTTAGAAAATCATCCCCACTTATATAGCCAATTCTCCTTAACTATTTGACGTCGACGCTCCTCCAACGATGGCAACATGTCGGTGAAAGAAAACTTTATCTACGTCGCTTAAGGGTTAAAAGACCCTTTAATAATAATTAAAATAATAATAATTATTATTTTATTAATAATAAATTAAACTTAGACCTTTGTCAAAGGTTTGAGTTAATTTAATTATTAATAATAAACATGGACCTTCAAGGTTTTTCAAGAAGCAAAAACCTTTGCATTAAGTTAAGCTTGGTTTTAATAAAAACCCTTAATGAGTCCAAATGGTTTTAAGAAAAACCTTTAACCTTGTCACCATGGTTTTAATAAAAACCCTTTAACAATATGAAGCTTTCTCAAGATATTTTTGACATCACACTCTTTTTGATATCAACACAAAAATGCCTTTTGACATCAATGACAACTTATACACTTGAGCAAAAGCAATGTACCCAAAGTACCCAAAATTGCCAACAATCTCCCCCTTTGTCATTGATGGCAAACCTTTACTAAAACACTTCTCAAGAGCCAAAACTGAAACCAACTGTGCTAACAAGTCGACCAACTGTGCCCACAACCGAGAATCTTCCTTTGAAGTTTTGCTCCCCCGACTTGAAGCTTTCCTCTTCACTTTGAAGCTCTCCCCCTTACTCATATCTCTCCCCCTTTGTCATCAATGGCAAAGGGTCACCTTTGGGGCTCGGGACTAAGAATGAGCCTCTTAGCTTAGTCCCTCCCCCACCTCCGGATGAGGTGATTAATTTTGGGGTGGGAGTACAACTCCCAATTTCTCCCTTAGATACTCAAACGTATCTCTTGGAAGAGGTTTGGTGAAGATATCTACAATCTGCTCTTTAGTAGACACATACTCTACCTTGACTTGCTTGTCTTGCACTTTCTCCCTTAGAAAGTGATACTTGATGGAAATATGCTTTGTCCTTGAGTGCATTACCGGATTTTTGGAAATACTTATGGCACTTGTATTATCACAAAGTATGGAGATGGGTTGTTCATGCTTGACTTTGAAATCCTCCAAGGTGGTTTTCATCCATAAAACCTGTGTACACCCAGCCACTGCTGCTATGTATTCAGCCTCTACCGTAGATAAGGAAACTAAAGGTTGTTTCTTACTTAGCCAAGAAACCAAACTCTTTCCCAGAAAGAATGCTCCACCACTAGTGCTTTTCCTGTCATCAATATTGCCTGCCCAATATGCATCTGTATAAGTTGTGAGAATGAAATCATCACCTTTGGGATACCAAAGCCCAAAGTCCATAGTGCCCTTCAGATATCTGAATATCCTCTTAACTGCTATAACATGAGAATCTTTAGGAGCTGCCTGAAATCTTGCTACTAACCCAACTGCTTGCATGATATCTGGTCTGGTAGCTGTAACATATAATAAACTGCCAATCATTGATCTGTACAACCTTTGATCTGCCACTGGAGATTCATCATATTTACTCATCTTGCATCCTGTAATCATTGGAGTACATACTGGTTTGCTGTCCATCATCCCAAATTTCTTCAACATTTCTTTGATATACTTTCCTTGAGAGAGAAATACACCATCTTTTGATTGAGCAATCTGAAGACCTAAAAATAATGACAGACTCTCCAATCATAGACATCTCAAATTCCTTCGCATGGTGTTAGCAAAATCTTTGCACATCCGAGTATTATTTCCCCCAAAAATAATATCATCAACATAGACAACCATAATCAGCATATCATCACCTTCATCCTTAATATACAAATTGCTATCTCGCCACACCTTTCCTGAAGCCTTGCTCATGAAGATACCTATCAAGTCTTGAGTACCAAGCCCTAGGTGCTTGCTTTAACCCATACAAGGCCTTTTTCAGTTTACACACATAGTCTGACTATTCGAGAGAGACACTCCTTCTGGCTGTTCTATGTAGACTTCTTCTTCCAACACCCCATTTAGAAAAGCTGACTTTACATCCATTTGATATACCTTGAATGATTTGAAGCTTGAAAGTGCCAAAAACATTCGGATAGCTTCAAGACGAGCAACAGGAGCAAACGTCTCTTCGAAATCAACACCTTCTACTTGAGCATAACCTTTGCAGACTAACCTAGCTTTTTTTCTGACAATCTTTCCATCCTCATTGAGTTTATTTCTGAATATCCATTTTGTGCCAATGACATTCTTGTCCTTAGGTCTTGGAACCAATTCCCAAGTTTCACTTTTCTCTATTTGATTTAGCTCTTCATCCATTGCTTTTACCCAAAACTTATCTGCACATGCTTCACTAAAATCTTTTGGCTCAATTTGAGATAATAATGAAACATTTGTAGAATCATGTGAGGGAATGACTCTTCTTCTTGTTTGCCTCCTATTTGGATCACCAATGATCAAATCTTTGGGATGATGTTTCTGAACATATCGTGAAGGAGTTTTGGGAAGTAGTTGTTGTCTTTCCTCTTCTTCATCTGAAACCTCTCTGAATTCTTCTTGACAAATTTCATCACTGAGTTCCTGGACTGGTTCTCTTATCCCTGTATTTTCATCAACTGTTACATTTATGCTCTCTACAACTATATGAGTTCTTTTGTTGAAGCATCTGTAGGCCTTGCTTCTACTAGAATACCCAAGAAATATTCCCTCATCACATCTAGGATCAAACTTACCCAAATTTTGATCTTCCCTTCTGATGAAGCACTTACTCCCAAACACTTTGAAGTATTTTACTGTAGCTGGTCTTCCTTTCCACAACTCATAAGGAGTTTTATGATGATTGACTCTAAGTTGGGCCCTGGTGATAATGTAGACTACTGTACTGACTGCCTCTTTCCAAAAGCCATCTGAAATTTTTGACTCATTTAACATAGCTCTAGCCATATTTTCAATAGTTCTATTTTTCCTTTCAACTACTCCATTTTGTTGAGGAGTTATTGCCGCTGAATATTCTCTTTTGATTCCTTGTTGCTCACAGTATTCCACAAATTCATTTGAAGTGAACTCTCCTCCTCTATCTGATCTTAAACATTTGATTCTCTTGTCGAGTCTCATTTTCAACCATTTCTTTGAAAGCTTTAAATTTTTCAAAAGCTTCAGATTTTTCTTTGAGAAAAGTAACCCAAGTCATTCTAGAATAATCATCTATAAAAAGCATGAAGTAGCTTTCTCCCTGAATGCTCCGAGTTTGGTAGGGCCACATAAATCAGTATGAATAAGATCCAATGGTTTTGAAGAAGTATACCCTTTTGATTTGAAACTGGTTCTGGTATGTTTTCCATGTTGACAAGGACCGCAAATGATGTTATGGGGCCTTTTTATTTTGGGCAAGTCTCTAATCGCTTCCTTGTTACTAATATTGACAAGATTATCAAAGCTCAAATGCCCCAATATTTTATGCCATAACCAACTCTCATCTTCTTGAGTTAGAAAACACTTTTCCTTTTTTATCTCACTTAGCATGTAAAGATTGTTTGGAGTCCTTGTAGCACTAGCAATGAGTTTTCCATTTTTTTCTTTACTTATCTCACATCTATCTGAAAAGAAAGATACTATGTGCCCTTGATCACAAAGTTGACTCACACTTAGAAGATTATGTCTTAGGCCTTCTACATAAAGCACATTTTTTGTTTTGGATTTCCCATCCAAACTAAGAGTCCCTTTACCACAGATTTTAGCTGACTTGTTATCTCCAAAACCGAACTGTTCCTCTGTTTGTTTCTTTTAAGACCAAAAACTTTTCCTTTTCACCAGTCATATGTTTTGAACAACCACTATCAAGATACCATTTCTCTACTTTGTCTAGAGCATGAAAAGCAGTTTGAGCTATCATTGACTTAGATTTGATCTCATTTTTCTTTTTAGTGAACTCAAGGCTAGATCTATCCAAACTGCACATCCTTGCTATATGCCCAAAATTATTGCACTTGTAACACATGACATATTTATTCATAAGAGGTGCAAAAGAGTTAACATTTTCCTTACTATGTCTATTCACGGACTTATTGCAATGCATAGCTTTGTGACCAAATTTCTTGCAGGAAAAACAATAGCCATGGAAAGTATTATGTAACCTGTTTTGATGCCTTGGATGATTGTTCTTCTTGTGACCAACTGGAATCCACCGCTCTTCAAGATGAAGATTGATCTTGCTCGAAGACCCTATTTCTTGAATGGTGATACCATCCTTCTTTTGCTTTTCACACGGAGTATTCTGTCTGAGAGCCAACTGTTCCAACTTCACTCTAAGAGACATAACCTCTTCTTCTAGTTTCTCGCAATCAACTTCCTTTCCTTTGAGAACCTCTATCAGAACCTGTTCAACCTTCTTCCCTTCTTCAGCTAGAATTTTGAAGTCTATAACACTTTGAGACAATTCTGATCTTGCTATCTTTTCTTCCTGACATTGATGCTTGAGAACAGAATTCTCTTCCCTGAATTTCTCAAGCTTTCTCAAAGCCAAGAAGAATTCACCTTTGAGATCGAACTCAACCTCTTCATCTCTTTCTGAATCTGTATGATCCTCTGATAGATCCTTCTCCAAGTTGTTAGGCTCTTTCTGGAGAGACCCGCTCTGATACCAATTGAAGAACATGGACTTATACTGAGAGGGGGGGGTGAATAGTATAAGACTTAACCAATTAATAATTTTAACTTTAGATAGCAGTGGCATCAACACAACATTAATCAAGATAGAAAGCATCACACATTGAAGGCCCATTTTTAACGTGGTTCACCCAGAATGGCTGGGCTACGTCCACAAAACTTTTCTCTAAAAGTTATCTCAAAGTTCTTTGGGAATCCTTCCCAATTACAATGTTTATGAGCCTCGGCCCAAAGGAGATACCTTCCCCCAATCTAAATTTATGAGCCTCTGCTCAAAGGAGATACCTTCCCCTCGTCTCTGGAAATGATCCCTCGAAGATCAACTGCCTCTACCTCTGTCCAGCACGTGGAACTCCTTTCCATCGAAGACCTCCTGTCCTCAATGCTTAGCCTAAGAGACCTCTGCCTTCTATGATCACATCCACAGCAGCTCAGCAACCAAATATAGTCCTCGGGTTCTTCTCAAAGAACCAATGCTCCTCTGTCCTCAAGTTCTCCGATAGAACTCTCAAAACTCAGCTCACAAGTCCTCTGCTAGGACCTGTCCAAATCTGCTCACAAGTCCTCCACAGAACTCATGTCCAAAACTCTCCACAAGTTCCCATCGAAACCTCCAAAACCTGCTCACAAGTCCCCAAGGACCTGTCCAAACCTGCTCACAAGTCCCCATCGAAACCTGTCCAAAACCTCAGCAAGCTCACCAAGAAAAACTTGCTTAGCATGAACCCACAAAGAGAATTGTTAGAGACCCAATGTGATTCATCAACCTCATAGAAGCATAAAGAGAATTGTTAGAGACTCAATATGTTCTATACTTAACTCCCAATATCAATCTCAACTCAATCTCAATCTCAACATAATAAGATAGATGTAGTATGCTTTTCTCAAGAACATGAAACACAACCCAACAATTGCCAACCATGCAATATCTCATATAACAATGATACTCATGTTCTTTCCACAACCAATTAGGGTTTTAACAACAATGCTCATCAAACAAGGTTTAGTCAACCAACACCATTCAACTCAACATCAACCTTGAAGCATTCAACCAATCATCACAAGAAAAGGAAACAAGTAGAAATCCTTTTCCCTCCACACTTATTTTTAGAAAACCATCAATCAATAACAACCATGGAAGAATGTGCCCATACCTTTACTTTGATGAAGAAGGAGAACTCAAAAACTTGGCAATACTTAGTTCTCCAACCTTAGGAGAAATGAGGAGCCACCACTATAAGCGCTAAAGCGCATTCTCCTCTACTTACGTAGCCCAATCATAGCCGCTCTCCTTCGTGCATCGCAACAAAAGGAAAAATGCACTCGACGTGATTCGAAACCTGTATCTCCGCCTAGCGAGTGCCTTTACTCAAACTCCATCGTCGTTGGAGCACAAGTGCCCGACAAAGAAATATTAAACTATCCTTTGTTTTATCTTCACTTGATCGTAGGATATGGAAAACGTATTCATTTTCCTAGCACTATCCAAAACATAAGTCACTGAATGCTTGCATTAATCATCTCACAGCACAGTCTAGAAAAACATAGTTTAGGTGCAATTGCCAATCCACTAACGTCAAGCAAAAAGGTAAGGATGCAGCCCAAGCTCAAATTCGAGTATGCCAAGCATGGTTTCCAAGACATAGATCAAGCACGATTTCAAAGACGTCAATTGGAGATTCGAAGACACAGAGCAAGCATAAATCGAAGACACCAAGCGCTATTCGAATGATACAGAGCAAACGCAAATCGAAGACACCAAGCACTATTCGAATGATACAGAGCAAACGCAAATCGAAGACTCCAATTAATCGGTGGTGCACTTACTTTAGAAAATCATCCCCACTTATATAGCCAATTCTCCTTAACTGTTTGACGTCGGCGCTCCTCCAACGATGGCAACACGTCGGCGAAAGAAAACTTTATCTACGTCGCTTAAGGGTTAAAAGACCCTTTAATAATAATTAAAATAATAATTATTATTATTTTATTAATAATAAATTAAACTTAGACCTTTGTCAAAGGTTTGAGTTAATTTAATTATTAATAATAAACATGGACCTTCAAGGTTTTTCAAGAAGCAAAAACCTTTGCATTAAGTTAAGCTTGGTTTTAATAAAAACCCTTAATGAGTCCAAATGGTTTTAAGAAAAACCTTTAACCTTGTCACCATGGTTTTAATAAAAACCCTTTAACAATATGAAGCTTTCTCAAGATATTTTTGACATCACACTCTTTTTGATATCAACACAAAAATGCCTTTTGACATCAATGACAACTTATACACTTGAGCAAAAGCAATGTACCCAAAGTACCCAAAATTGCCAACAAAACTTCTTATCAACTTAAATAGGGGCAGTAGGCATAGGTAATGTTGTCCATGCTTGTCCTTTATCCCGTCACATCTCAACTCGGATCCCAAGGCTGGACACTTGTCGAATTCTGATGAGTGACACCTGTCTACCTTGAAAGGGTAGTTTATCCAACTTCACCCGAGATCAGAGTATTGTCGGGTGGCGTAGGTGGGAAACAGCGTAGTTGGGGAGGGACTTCATGCCTTAGTCAAATTATGGCCTACTTGATGAATCTTTCCCAACTGCCCACCAATCAAAGGGTGCACCCCGACTTCGCTGCGAAGTCGGGTTGTGCACCAGTACTTGGTTGATTTTCCTACTGTTTGGACTGCATACCAAAATGGGGGTGCACCTCGACTTCGCTACGAAGTCGGGTTGCACCCCA